>LR999920.1:5786053-6386053 GCA_905220335.1 Noctua pronuba
TATAAAAAGACCTGGACTTCATCAAATCAAATCAAATAATTTATTCGTAAAATATGGGTTAGTAGGTGGTATATATAAATGTTACATTACATAATATAACAGTAAGAATCCTCATATTGACCATTTCTGGTATACGAAATATAAAATAAAAGCTTTTAACAAAGAAACGAATGGGTGATATATCTGTACTCTTTTTCATAGGTACTAACTTAACAAATTATTGCACTAGAATAGGAACATAATGAGGTGTTACAATAATTTTCGATTCTTATAACTAAGGTATTCCTGGGTCGTGTAGAAACATTTATTGACTAACCAGGAATACAATTTTTTTCGGAATAAAGTAATGGGTAGGTCTTTCAGTTCACAAGGTAATTTGTTAAATAATTTAATTGACATGGGGTAACAGTTTCTTCTATACAGATCAGTTTTTATGTTTGGCAAGGGAAAGCTATTGGGATAACGAGTATTAAAATTACAATAGTCACCAAAGGATTTGTATAGGTGCTGATGTGTTTTAACGAAAATACAAGACTCAAATATGTACATGGATGGTGCTGTTAGTAAATTTAGCTTTTGGAACAATGGTTTGCAAGAAGTTAAAGAATCCACGTTAAAAAGTGCGCGGATACACTGTTTTTGAGCCAGGAATACTCTATTAAATTCTACTGAGCCACCCCATAATAGAATACCATATCGTAGGTTGGAGGATACATATCCATGATAGGCTTGTAAAGCTGTTTTTTGGCTGGATATTCGTGTAAGACGCCAAAGAGCCTACACACCTGTTTATTTTGTTGCAGATTTTATTTATGTGCAATTTCCTACAAACTTTTATTTTTATTACCAAAAATGATTTTGAAAAAGGTTTCTTTTTGGTTTTTGTTTACCTATCTACCTAAGAATAGGTAGTTAATTTGACGAAGTAAGTGAAAATTTTGGAAACAATAAGTATAAGAAAAATAAATATATATTTTCATAATCAAATATTAACAATAGGGAATATGCAAGAAATACAAAACTGTTTTTAGTTCTTAAAAATGCCTTGTATTGGCCCATAAAAACATTGTGGTACACATGTTTAACTTTCTAATACAACACTTATTTTACAATTTAATATTTTATGTAGCGTGTTTTTGGTGAAACGGAACGCAAACTCAAAACGCATCGTCCTTCGATAGCGCCGGTAGTGACGTCAATGTCTATGTGTCAAAAAAACACTTTTATTTGAAAAGTACTTAAAATTTCTCTAAGATTTTATTATAATATTGTTATTGCAATGTTTGATTGAATAAAGCATATACAATTAATAAAATGTATATATTAAGGGTAAAAACTTAGATGAAACATGGCAGATAAAGGTAAGTGACGTCACATAACATGACATGAATGGCCGCAACAGTCACGGACGTTTGAACTGTCGTAGAAAATTGTAGGAGTTTAATATTTTTTTTGAGCGACAAGCAGTAGTTGAACTTAACTTTTAATTATTTTCTTGGGTTGATAGTACTATATTTTATTTATTTTAGTGAAGAAAAAAATACATGCATATTCCCTATTGTTAATACAAGGTATTGTAAATGACGGAAAAGTGTTTTATATAACAAACTAAAGTCAATAGATTGAATTTAAGCATTTAACCCTTTAAACAAGAAATAACAATGAAAAAAAGAGTGTACCAAAACTGCGAATTAAAAATATAGTCAATCAGTATTACAAATAAAGGAGTTTTGAAGTTATTTTCCAAATTTAAAATGCAAGACCTAAATTAAAAATAAACATTTTGATAAAAATAAGTTTTATTTACAATTTTGCGTAGGTATAAAATACAATGAACATTCATTTGCTGGTTTTTATAGTCCTTGTAACTTTAGTACTTAAATCATCATATATTTCCCAAGTATCATCCAGACGTTTGCAGTGAGCGACGTAATGGCGAATATTTGGTAAATACTCAATCACTGACAACAGCGTAAATAATTTTCCTTGTAATGTCATTAATTTTCCTTGTAATGTCATTAATTTTCCTTGTTTGCGTTTTTTCTTGTTTTCACTAATTTTCATTTGTTATAATGGCATATACAAAATAGTAGGAACAAACTGCTAAAGTAAAAAAATATTCAAGCTATGATAATAAAATAATAACAAACTACCCCCGTACGTAAACTATTGTAATAACGCCTGCACATTCTGCTAACATTGTAACGCTTATTCTATTAACTTGTAATACAAATTATTATTATTTAAAACCAGAGGCCGATGAAATTAATAACATTATTTTGTAATTTGCGAGTCACACGCTTTTATTTTACACAAGTAAAAAAGAACATAACGTTGTCATACAGGGTGTAAACAGACCCTTCACGAAGCCGTCAACCAAGCATTCTGTACATCAAACTAAGTAACTTGACGCAAAAATTATTGCTGGGAAACGACTTTTTTTTTGGGGTGAACAATCACATTTTACGGTAGGACTCAATGTAACGCACTCAAAACAGTGTGCTGATGGATGGATTGAATAGTACGGGGGTTGTGAATGTGTTTAAAGTAAAAATCTTACATTAGAAACATGAATTAAAAAAAAACATGTCAAAAAGTTGGAACTTTGACCCCCTATATCTCCGTAACCAGAAGGTTCCCAGGTATAGTCTAGGACAAAAAAATTATCGCACTAACGGGGAGAACAAGTACCTTTCGGCTTCGTTAAGGGTCCATAAAAAATCACGAAATATCACAAGGGGGAGGGGGGGGTAAAGTATTATATCACGTGTACTTATTTTTTCGGCAAGCGCGCGATACTCAACCGAAAAGCGGCGTTACATGTATTTATTTTTAGTCAAACGCGTACAAAATCGAAAACGGCTTGTAGTGTGACCTTGATTCGCCAGGCAACGAACGAAGTGAAGTTCCCACATTAATACTCCAGAGATGCACAGTGTTCGTCCTTCCCGCATCCTCACGCGACGATCGAACGGTAGATCGAGAGAGATTCTCTGCGTAGTGCGCGAAAATGATGACGCCGAGTGGCTTGATGAAACCGATGTTGATCTTCAACAAAGCACTGTGCCAACAACTGACTTGCAAGATGCTTATCTAGTTATTGGTGTTGAAGAAAGTCTTGCTAATCCGTGGTCCGAAAATATTGTACATTAAATAATGTTCATGTACCTACTAGTACAAAAAACTTTTTCGCATTTCTTTCATTATTTTTATGTCAATCAAAAACAAACTGCAACCTTTCTGTCTACCTCTGAACGTTTATTACAGTAGCCTTTAATTTTCTATAATAAAATTAGATTATACTTATACCAGTATTTTTTTATAAATAAAAAAATAGATTCTTTGCAGGTACGAAAAAATACACGTGATATGGGGGGGTGGGGGGAGGGGTAGTCTTAAACCTCACCACGTATCACCAAGGGGGAGGGGAGGTCAAAAAATGCCAAAAAAAAACATCACGTGATTAATGGACGGCCCCTAAAGTTACTTAGTATGATGTCCAGAATGCTTGGTTGACGGCTTCGTGAAGGGTCTATTTACACCCCGTAGATAGTTAATATTAAATATTGCAAAATTGACTTGCTGCAGAGTATACCTTCCAGCCGGACCACACCCTACGACCAATAACTCCTTAACTAAAGGGGTTTATTGGACCATATTTGTCGTATGCAAGTTACTCTTTAGCTAGTTTTTTTCGGGATGTTGATTTATTAATAGTTCATTATACTCTATTTAATTTGAGGTGGCGCGGCCAGAGAGCACTGCCTGGCGGCCTGACCACATAAATTTGTTAATCTCTTGAGGTACCTACTAAAAATATTATATATTTCGATGAAAGTAGACTTTAGGTAGGTTTTATTTCGAACTATAGCATCTGAGTACTAAACTGTGGTCCGGCCACAGAGGAACACACCTGCCCCATACCCATTTGTGTTGGGCTATATGAAGAGCCAGAAATGTTGTGATGGCCCAGAGGTTAAGGCCTCGCCTCTCATGCATGAGGTTGTGGGTTCAAATCCAGGCAAGTACCAATGTGACTTTTTCAATTCATATGTACTTTCTAAGTTTATCTTGGACATCACAGACATCGGTGAAGGAAAACATCGTGAGGAAACCTGGACTTATAATTAATATAAGTCTGAAATCGCCAACCCGTCTTGAGCAAGCGTGGTGATCAATGCTCGTGCCTTCTCTGTATGAGAAGAGGCCTTTGCCCAGCAGTGGGACAGTAATAGGCTGGTATTATTATTATTATATAATATTAAGAGCCAAGTCAGTTATATATTTTTTGAGTTTAAGTGGAAAATATTTAAAATAATACTTACATAGCAAAATATTGGGTGACATGTCGTATAAATTTACCGGTATCACAGACCGAATTAGCAATATCTAATTTATGTAATCAGTTTATATGCGTTTAAGCCACTCAACGCGTATAAATCGATTATACGGGACATGAAAAATTTATACGATAAAGTTACTGGACAAGAAATAAATTAAAAATTCTTGTTAGTTTTGCGTTATTCTTAATTGAAAGTCATTAATGGGTAGTTCTTCGAAATTTGATTCTTCGACTGATTCATATGGCCAAAATTTTTACGCACGCGCACGCTCTCCACGCCAAGCCACAATTCCATCACAAATACCTACAAAAAGAATTGGGATTCCAAAACTATTCCAATTTTTTTATTTCGTGTTATAGTGCACCTCATTTTCGTCACATATTTGTGTCGTTGGCGTACAGGGCACGCGCGAGATATTGGAGGTCAAAGTTCCAACTTTTTCACAAGTTTTTTTTTCAATACATGATTTTAATGTAAGATTTTTACTTTAAACACCTCCACGACCCCCGTACTATTCAATCCATCCATCAGCACAATGTTTTGAGTACTTAACATTGAGTCCTACCGTAAAACGTGGTTTTTCACCCCAAAAAAAAAAGTCGTTTCCCAGCAATAATTTTTGTGTGAAGTTACTTAGTTTGATGTACAGAATGCTTGGTTGACGGCTTCGTGAAGGGTCTGTTTATACTTAACACCAGAAAAATAAAGTCTAAAATTACAATAGTACTAGCTATTTTAGTCACGACTGCACTTCAAATTGTATTCGAACACCAAATGTAGTCAATGATCACCAAATCTTAGCGAGCAAATTAATGCGCTATTTCTGCCTAAATAAACCACTATGATTGCCATAAAATGTTTGTTTTAGTTTATTACCAAAGTATTATGATGCCATATTGACGGCAAAAAATGAATTCGCAAAATGTTACTAGGCATAGGTAATGTATCGTAATTAAAAAAATTAAATATTGTCTTAAAAAATCAATATGTAGTGCTACAAAAGTTAGTGACAGAATCGAATCGCTGCAAAACCGACTCCACGTACTCTTGTCTGCCCTACCCCTAGAATGAAAAAGGCCGCGTAGGCGCGGAGGGAGGGGCGTGGCGGCCCGTGAGCTAATTTTGGTGATTATTTACTACTTTTGGGTTAACAGTGATTTATTTGGAGTAATTTTGCAGCGAGATGTTAAAACTTTGGTTATAAGTTTACATTAAAATGCGGGTTTAATTTTGGTGATCATTTACTATTTTTGTCTTTTATATGTTACTATATCTGGTGGTAAGTTAAGTTAAACATAAGCCATCAAATCGACGGTCCCTACGTACATAAAGACATGTCAAAAACCGAGGTTTACAGGAGAGCGTTATTTATGTTCAAACCGCTCTAGAAATAATTCTATGTACAATTATAATTATTATTTTTCTATAATGTTTTATTAGCTTTAGGAACTTTATAATGGTATTTCTACATATTTTCTTTTTTTATATTTTCTTGGAAAAACTGATAGATGACTGTTTCTACGCTGATATTAAAATAAAAGCATGTCAGACATGTCTATGATACCTTTTTATACGCAGGAAAGAAGAAAACATTTAATCAAATGTAATTTAAATAAAATGATTTATTAAAACGTACAATTATGTTATAGTTTTCAAACGGATATGTTAAACATCCTAAGATCGCCACCCATGGATATAAAAATACATCAATGAAGACATATCGCTTTATACGCGGTTTCATTCATTCGGGGTAGGACTATATTTCTTGTAATGTAAATAAAGACATGTCCTTAAATAAAATAATCAGGATTGTGTTTTATTAATTAAACAAGGTTTATAATTGAAAATAATTTATTGTTAATTAACAATTTTTGTAGCATCTAAACAATATCGTACTTGTAGTCTCATTGAAGCAGGAACTAAACATTAACTAAACGTTTATTTTTACGAACCAAAAAAAAAAAAAGAAATATAGTAGGTACAGCGTAAAAAAATTAATCGTAGTAGCATTAATGAAGGTACTACAATACAATCCATCGACTATGTTTTAGAACTAGGTACCTTCAATATTTTTCTTTGTGTTTACGTACATTGAGTATACAAGAAATAAATAAAATAAACCGTAATATTTGAAAACTAAAGATAGGTTCATTTTATATTAGCTAAAGCATTTTTGTGCTCTTCTTTTTTTTTTTAAACACCTTTATTAGTGCTACTACGATTAAAATTTGTACGTTGTACCTGCTTATTTCTTTAATTTTTTTTGGCTCATAAAAATAAACTTTAGCGTAAGAAATTTTGCCTGATTTGAAGGTTGTAAATAGGTATTCAATATTTATCTTTCAAAGGTCGAAAGTAAACCGCCCATTTACTTGTTGCACTAAACCAGGGGTTCCCAAACTTTTTCAGTTCGCGACGCACTCACAGGTTTAATATTTTGCCTCGGCGCCCTAGCTAGTCAAAAAAGAGAGTTTTTTATAATAGTGTTGACCCACAAGAATGCATTTGAAAACTCCACCAAATTGGAACACGTGAACTTTGTTTTAAGGCTGCTGTCGCAAGAATTCAACGAGACTTTCTTCTTCTAACGAAGTGAATTCGAATACTTAAGATTACTATTCGTAAACAGGAGCGCCTCTCGGCGACGCCCCTCTTTACTCTCTACGGCGCACCAGGGCGCCGCGACGCACAGTTTGGGAAGCACTGGTCTAGAACAAAAAAATGATCGCAATGACGGGGAGAATTAGTGCCTTTCGGCTTCGTTAAGGGTCTTGTTACATACACCTTTTATGTTTATCCAAACCAACACGATTTTTAGAAGGCTGTAACAATACAAAGCTATTATAACAAAATAAAAAAGTATATATTAATATTTACTTATATGTGTATTTATATATAATATTTTAGGTTAAGTACAGGTAAGGCACATAAACACATTATTCTCACACACTATTGTCTACATTTCTTTTTCATTTCTCCTTTTGCAGGTCTGCTGGCAGAAATTTCTTAAGAAATAAGCAGTATATGAGTATGCAGTATATGAGTGCATAGACTCATATATTATATTTAATAATACCATACTAGCTGTGCCCGCGGCTTCACCCTGAAATTATTTTAAAAATGTTATCTATATATATAAAAGGAGAACTGACTGACTGACATATCAACGTACAGCCGAAACTACTGGGGCTAGGAATGTGAAATTTTATACACGGCTTCCTATTATAATGTAAGGGAGCACTAAGAAGGGGTTTTTGGAAATTTAACCTTTAAGGGGGTGAAAAGGGGGAATTTCTATTCAGGGAGCTATCTCAATTTTTGCGGACGATGTCGCGGGCGAAGTGCTAGTTTCCCTATATGAATTGGCTTTTGTTACCAATTTCAAGAGTTTTTTTTTTTACACGGAACCCTAATCTATTTTCTAAAATAAAAGTAGCTTAAGTTACTCCTTATAACATCAGCTAGCTGGCAGTAAAGTTCCCGTCAAAATCGGTCCATCCGTTTTGGAGATTAGTCGGAACAAACAGACAGACAAAAAATTAATGATTTTTTTTTATTATAAGTACCGTACCTATCACATACTTTCATAAGCATTCAGTAAAAAGCTGTTATTTTCAAATTACAAACAGACACTTCAATTTTATTTGTTTGTATAGAATTTGATTGTAGCTCGTGGCTAAATAATAACAGCCGCACCGGTCGATCTTCTAGGTTTAGCCGCGCTTGGCTAGGTTGATCCGTGGATGGGTGACCCATTACATGCCTAGTTTCCTCCGTGCATCGGAAAGCATGTTAAGCCGCTGGTCCCGGCTGACATTCATAGATCTTTGACAGTCGTTACTGCTCGTGGGCCCGAAAGTGTGACAACCAGTCTTACCAAGGGGTATCGTATTATTTATTTATTATGGTAAGAGGTGAGGCTCGTGGCTAAATATAAACAGCCGCTCGGGTCGATCTTTAGGTTAAGCCGTGCTTGCCTAGGTAGTCTGTGGATGGGTGACCATCCATTACATACCGAGTTTCCTCCGTGCCTCGGAAAGCACGTTAAGCCGGGTGTCATTTGTAGATCTTTGACAGTCGTTAGGTAGTCAGTGGCCCAAAAAGTCTGACAACCATGCAGTCTTACCAAGGGTGGAGGTCAGATAGGCAGTCATCATCATCATCATCATCAGCCCATAGCAGTCCACTGCTGGACATAGGCCTCCTCAATTGCACGCCACTCAACTCGATTCTCAGCAACTCTCATCCAGTTGCTACCAGCCACCCTGCGAAGATCGTCACTCCACCGAGCCTGAGGGCGTCCCACCTTACGTTTGCCGATTCGCGGTCTCCACTCAAGAACACGTTTACCCCAACGGTCATCGGTTCTACGGCTAATATGACCGGCCCATTGCCACTTCAGCTTGCTGATTCTGTGAGCTATGTCGACAACTCTGGTTCTCTGCCGGATCACCTCGTTTCGGATGCGATCCCTCAGAGAGACTCCAAGCATAGCGCGTTCCATAGCTCGCTGAGCGACCTTGAATTTATGAACCAGCCGTACCGTGAGTGTCCACGTTTCGGCCCCGTAAGTCATAACAGGCAGGACGCACTGGTTGAAGACTTTAGTCTTTAGACTCGTGGAATACGCGACGAGAAGACCCGACGAAGCTTCCCAAACGCTGCCCAGCCCAGCTGAATTCTTCTGTTAGCCTCCCTCTCAAAGTTGTTCTTACCAAACTGCAGAGTTTGCCCGAGGTAAACATATTCTCGAACAACTTCGAGAGGACCGCCATTGACAACAACAGGTCCTGGGGTGACGTGTTCGTTGAACATAACCTGGGTTTTGTCCAAGTTCACCCTGAGACCAATGCGTATTGAAGAATCAACTAGGCCATCCAGCATCTGCTGCAAGTCGTGCAGCGATTCAGCCAGTATGACGATGTCGTCTGCAAATCTCAAGTGACAACTATAAGAGTGTAAACTATAAGAGATACAAAAATGGTACCATAGCAAAAATTGTTCCACGTGATGAGCATTTTCAGCTGAGAGAATAAATTTGAAGATCTGGAACACCTGATGTGGAACTCCAAGAGCCTAGCTACACCATAACACATATAGGAATGACGTCTTAGCAAAAGTTGTTCAATCTGATGAGCACTCTCTGTTGACTTATAAAAATCGAAGATCTGGAACACCTGTTGTGAAAGTTACAACCTTAAAAATTAGTATTAAAAAAAAACTTGTGAAAAAGTTGGAACTTTGACCCCCAATACTCAGTAACTAGAAGGTTCCCAGGTATGGTCTAGAACAAAAAAATTATCGCACTAGTGAGAATTCTCATAACTGCAAAAACAAGTTACTGGTTAAATTGCCCACTATATCGTTACCCTCATTCGATGGATGTTATGAAAATTGGCTAGAAATTTAGAGACACATACCTGTCAATGATCCACAACTCTGAAGAGTTAGATGATGTACAGAGATTTCACTATTTAAGATCTGCTCTTACAGGTCATGCCCTTCAGGTAATTAAATCCCTAGAATTTTCTGCCAGTAATTACAAAATAGCTTGGGATGTGATCGAGGGTAGGTATGATAATAAAAATTTGTTGGTACATAATCATGTTAGAGCTATTTTTTCTGTACAACCTCTTACAAAAGAATCAGCAGCTTATATTCGTAAAATGGTTGATTCAATTATTAAAAATCTACGCGCTCTTAAAATGTTAGGGGAACCTATTGAGTATTGGGATACTTTGCTAATTTATATCATTGTGTCTAAGTTTGATGCGGTCATAGATAAATAAGGACTGGCAGCAGTACAAAATTAATTTTATTAAACTACTAACAAATCCATAAAAGGAGAACGGAACGTCCCCATAGTTTCCTGGGCCCAGGTGTTAACTCAATCAAACTAGCCTGATTTGTAAGAGGATATAATAACAAGGCCTCACTGAAAATTTGGGTGAAATTTGGCTATCCAGGAATCAAGTTATATGGAGTATAGTAAAAGTGAGGTTACATTATAACATTGTAGTTTTTTGATTTGATTTTTAAGCTGTCTAAGTGACGCCCCGATTTTGTTTTGGCTGAATTCTGGTAGGTCTTCTGTGAAATGGCGGGTTAAGGGCGGGAGGAAACGCCCGGGTGCTATCATTGTGAGGATCGTCCAGAGGACACGGTGGCGCACACCGTGGAGGTCTGCCCCGCTTGGGCGGAGCTCCGCCGTGTCCTCGTAGCGGCGATCGGCGGCGGCGACCTCTCGCTCCCGGCCCTGGTTCAGGCCATGGTCCGGAGCGAGAGGGAATGGGAAGCCGTCACCTCCTTCTGCGAAGCAGTCATGCTAGCGAAGGAGGTGGTGGGACGTGAGAGGGAGAGAATCGCACGTCCCAGCCGCCGCGGGCGACGCACCGGGCGTCGGGGGCCACGTGGTGGCTCCCGGCCACGGTAGGCGCGGGCCTGTGGACGGTGAGTAATGGGTTAGCTCACCGTCCGTCCGTCTTATGATGACAGGCCGTGTCGGCGCGTTCGTGTTCCACGCGCGCCTCAAAGAGATGTCAGCAACCAGGAAGGGGCCCGCAAGGGCCGATGCCTGCCGGGGCTGCGGGACTGTTCGAAAGAGATACCGTGGCCCTGGAACACAAAGGGCAATGAAGGAACATGGATGGGTTTTAGTCAGTAAGAGTCTGACACTCCCTCCCACTCCACCCAGAGCGGGAGAAGTCATTTGATGATTTCCCATCCGTAAAAAAAAAAAAAAAAGGTGGCTCTGGAATCCTTATTTTCAGAATCAGGTCGAGATGTATGCGATGCGTACAACTTGCCGTAGAAGTTTTCGACTTCCGAGAATCTCCGGCTTCGAAACGACCTTACCTCCACTAGATTTGGTCTTTATTACCACTTGGTCTTTTATTATTACCCGATGAAGTTATTGATGAGAATGAGAATTTGTGACATTGAGCTTTATTAGTGAGATTGAGGTTTGTGAGGGAGAAATTAAATTTTGGTGCCACTGATTTTCAATTTTGGTGGGCACTTTCGATTTTGGCGGGCGATTTTCAATTTTGGTGGCCACACTAGACTTTGAACTGAAATATCTCAAAAAGTTATCGAGATTTTCTCAGCCCTCTTGAAGACTCTTCCAGCAGCGACGAAAATCATTTGTTTCAATTGTGTTAATTGTTTGTTTTATTTTATATTTCGTACACCAGAAATGGTCAATATGAGGATTCTTACTGTTATATTATGTAACTAGCTTCTGCCCGCGACTTCGTACGCGGATCCTGTTGCTTATGCCAGCGACAACGGGGTCGTCAAAATCGAAGATCTGAAACGTCTGATGTCGAATTCTAAGAGCCCGGGGACGGGAAAACAACGGGATGCGCGAGACGATTCGAGACGTTCCATATCTTTCATTTTTGTAAGTCAGAAGTCGATGTGTATACACGCTGAGAACTCAAGCGGAATTTTCTTTCGAACGTGAACGTCTCCGACTCGCGAGACAATGCATGACGTTCACGATCAGCGGTCAGTCGCGCATCATATTCTTCACAGTTCTCTAGAGACCTGGATGTAGATGTGTAAATACGCTGAGAACGCAGGCGTGCTTCGCGATCCGAAGAGGTTTCCACAGAGCGAGTTGAAGCCTGATGTTCTCGAACAGCATCAAGTCTCTCCTGACGTTCTTCGGTAGATTCTTGGGATCTTATGACCCTCAATCTTTTAGCTCCTTTGGAACATTGGGAAAGATTTGACCTCTTTCTAGGCATGGTTATAGTTTTATTGAGAAGATACCTGATCAATTAAAATCTAAGTGACTGCTCCCCTACGTTACCGGGTAGGCTACCGTGTCACGAAGATAAGTGGAAAAGGAAATTAAACACTCAAATAACATAAGCCCGAAGGCATATTTATTCGATAAAAAAAAAAAAAAAATGGAAGTTTTGTCCAGTAGAGTCAAATTTTCAATGATATACCGTCGTCATCGAAAATCAGTCCTAAACTGTTACCGCCTTCACCGCGTGGAGGTACTCCCAGATTATGTTATTTTATGATTATACAGTGAAATTAGTGTTAGCTTTGATTTCCACATCAGATGTTTCTGATCTTCGATTTTTATAAGTCAACAGAAAATGCCCAGCAGACCGAACAACTTTTGCTAAGACGTGATTCCTATATGTGTTATGGTGTAGCTGGGCTCTTGGAGTTCCACAACAGGTGTTCCAGATCTTCGATTTTTATAAGTCAACAGAGAGTGCTGATCAGAATGAACATTTTTTGCTAAGACGTCATTCCTATGTGTTATGGTGTAGCTGGGCTCTTGGAGTTCCACAATAGGTGTTCCAGAACTTCGATTTTTATAAGTTAACAGAGAGTGCTCATCAGATTGAACAATTTTTGCTAAGACGTCATTCCTATATGTGTTATGGTGTAGCTGGGCTCTTGGAGTTCCACAATAGGTGTTCCAGATCTTTGATTTTTATAAATCAACAGAGAGTGCTCATCAGATTGAACAATTTTTGCTAAGACGTCATTCCTATATGTGTTATGGTGTAGCTGGGCTCTTGGAGTTCCACAACAGGTGTTCCAGATCTTCGATTTTTATAAGTGAACAGAGAGTGCTCATCAGATTGAACCAGTTTTGCTAAAACGTTATTCCTAAATATGTTATAGTGTAGCTGGGCTCTTGGAGTTCCACATCAGGTGTTCCAGATCTTCAAATTTATTCTCTCAGCAGAAAATGTCCATCGCGTGGAATAAGTTTTGCTATGGTACCATTTTTGTATCTCTTTTAGTTTAGCTGGTCTATTGCGGTTCTGCATCAGGTGTTCAAGTTTCCAAGATAAATAATTATAGCCTATATGTTGCCCAGACTTAATACCTATACAACAACAAAAAAATCTTTCAAATCTGTCCAGTAGTTCCGAAGATTAGCGTGGTGTACAAACAAACAGACATACAGAGTTACAGACAAACAGAATTTTTTTTTTGGATTCGTGCTCTATTAATGTTTTTAAACGCACCAAAATTTTTTTTTTTAATATATTCAATGTACAGACACAGTTTTTTTACTGTCTTACTATATGTATAGATTAAGACACCTAACGAAACCCAATTTGTCTAGTAAACACGGTGGACGTCATTCTCGCGCGGAAAATCTTAACACCGCGATTCAGAAAATGATGTCATTTGCACAACGCCATCTATCGGATTTGGATTTCAAATCAACGTTAGTTCTATTTTTAGTCATAAGAAGATGTCGTTGCAAGTACTATACTGAATTGCGTAATAACGTAATATTTTACTTCTTGAACTCACTAAATTAATCATATCTTTTGATAGAGTGAACCGATTTCGATGAAACAAAAACTAAGTTAAACCTCAAGTTGCGTATAATTTTTGTATATAAACATTGTCAGCATTGAATTCGTAGATTTTACGTGATGTGCGCACAAACAAACAGACAAAAATTTCAAAAATGATGGAAATGGGTTCTGTTACTTATCTTTTCACACGCTGGCTATTTTTTGTTTCAATTTCTTCAATGTACAAAAATGACTTTTCTACAGATTTATTATATGTATATATCGGATTTTCGAGCGGCCGCGACACCACGTGTCGCTATTTATTCGTTATTTGTTGTTGGTCCTCCATTATGGGCGTGTACGTGCAGGTGATTGAAAAATGATACGTGCAGAATAATTCACATGATATAATTACAAAGATTTCAATGGAACATTGCTAAAGTAATTAGAGATTACAATGATAGTTACTGATTAAAACCAAATAACAATAATTATTAGACTTGAGTTTAGAGCCAATGGATTTGTGCGTGATCACCGGGTGACAGTCACATCAAAAGCGCTGTCACCGCCGCCATGACATTCACAACCCCATTCGGTGTTAACCGCTCTAAAATAAATGTTAAACCACAGAATAACAATAATCGATTACAACTTTAGTGTTGCAATAAACCAACTAAATCATCGCGCGCCGTTACGGCCGTCCTGCATCTTCACACGTCCTCGTGTGACTTTTCTTCAATATCTGTGGACCAATTATCAACCAGTAGATCACACAGTTCAAAACTCGGTCATTCTGACCACACCACAATTAACATGAATGAGCAAGGATGTATCAAAACTTGACACCAATAGTTAGCTTTATCGTCACTAAGACCGAACACATGACTAAAACTGAAAGGGTACTAAAACAGTGGTACACAACGTATACAACGCATGCACTACGTATGCAACGCACGCACTACGCATGTAACGCACACACTACGCATGCAACGCACACACTACGCATGCAACGCACGCACTACGCATGCAACGCATGGACTACGTATGCAACACAATGCACTACGTATCCACTACGTATACACTAAGTATGCACTACGTATACACTACGTATGCACTACGTATACACTACGTATGCACTACGTATACACTACGTATGCACTACGTATACACCACGTATGCAATACGTATACACTACGTATGCACACCATAAAAGTTCCCCGCTCTAGAGTTGCCACACAAGGCCACACTATTCTACAGTTGCCACACAGGCCTACAGGTGCCACACAGGCCTACAGGTGCCACACAGGCCTACAGGTGCCACACAGGCCAACAGGTGCCACACAGGCCTACAGGTGCCACACAGGCCTACAGGTGCCACACAGGCCTACAGGTGCCACACAGGCCTACAGGTGCCACACAGGCCTACAGGTGCCACACAGGCCTACAGGTGCCACACAGGCTGCCACACAGGCTCGGGTTGCCACACAGGCTGCCACACAGGCTCAGGTTGCCACACAGGCTCAGGTTGCCACACAGGCTCAGGGTGCCACACAGGCTTAGGGTGCCACACAGGCTACGAAAACCCAAATAAACTACTCATCAGCGACTACGCCGTTATCGGAACATTCTGACTCTATACTTTTAATTGGTGTTTCCAACTCAACATTAAACTCTACATCTGTCACCATGAAGCAGCTCAGCCACTTGCTAGGGCCCTTTATATTTTGGCTCTAATTTTGTTTTATTGCGTTCATCATTTTAATTCTTAATTTTCTAGCAATGCATAATCACCTATTTTGAATTTACTTACTTTGGATTAATTTTTATCAAACCTAGCCTTCTCTATTGAGGCACTTGCCTTTATTGCCCAAGCAGCTTGCACGTTGAACGCGTCTAATTCAACGTAAGTCTCGTCTGTACCAAGGGTCATTAACTGAAGGTCTGGCAACCTTTCCTTTCAAAAGTCCAAGGGGACTTGCCTTAGTTATACGGTTGATGGTGCAATTGATAGCAAGTTGGACTTCAGGCAACACTACCTGCCATGACTTAAGGTTCCTTGTCTCAACTGCGGTTAACATATTCTTTAAAATGGAAATAACTCGCTCTACTTGCCCATTAACACGACTGGAACCCGAGGCTATCAGATGAAAACTAATGTTGTGAGTTGTACAAAACTCCTTAAACTCTTTCCCAACAAAACACCTACCCTGGTCCGCTATTACTCACGTAGGTGCACCAAAGAGAGACACACTTGATTGCAAAGCTTTCTTTTCACTTTTAGCATCAATGTTCATATTATGAACTAACAGTACGAATTTTGTAAAAGCATCGATAGAAACAAACACAAACACTCTTTGGTATCTCGTTTACCACTTAGTTTTCCCGTGGCATCCGTATGAATGGTAGGCCATGGGGTCGTAACTGTTGGAATTGGATGGAGCTCGGCTTGAACCTTGCCCGAATGTGCCTTGGAGACCTTACATGTGATGCAATTATCTACAAACTTTCCAACGAACTTATTCATATTAGGAAACCTGTAATGGCGAAAAACCTTTTTTAAAGTTTTCTCCCATCCTAAG
This sequence comes from Noctua pronuba, assembly GCA_905220335.1. Classification (NCBI taxonomy): domain Eukaryota; kingdom Metazoa; phylum Arthropoda; class Insecta; order Lepidoptera; family Noctuidae; genus Noctua; species Noctua pronuba. The sequence goes on from LR999920.1 coordinate 5,802,263, forward strand.
TGCATTACATTCTCGACAACAAGATTAATAACAGCCCATTGAAAAGCCCTTGGCACCACTAGTAACCATACACTCCGTTTATTACTGATACGTCAGTTGCTCCACACCAGGAAACTCTCCCGCGTCTATGGTGCGCCCACAAACACCCAAACTCACACACACAAACAGCCAGACCCGGAACATTTACCCGTATGCCAAACATATACTTGCTCTGTGCGGGAATCGAACCCGCGACACGAAGCGCAGCAGTCAATCGCCCAGCCACTACGCCAACCGTGCCGTCTTTAAATAGACTCCAGACCCAGGTTGGTTGGAGCAATTAAAACCTGCTCAAGTGGAGATTCATTAATGACTCTTCCCTGGAGCGCAAATGCGGCACCGTTCCACAAACGATGGGGCACTCAATATCGTGTACTGCGTGTCCTGTTGTCCGCTCACTACAGGAACCGATGGACGCTACCGAAAGCGCCGAACTACTATAGTAGCTCAGTTTTGGGTTGACTCAATTAAGACTGCTATCGACACGCTAAGAAGAGTTCGCTTCTTTTATTTCATAAGTTTTAACCGTCTCATCAGTAAATTCACTGCACCCGAGTTTTACAATAATGGAATAGTTCTCCTCATCTTTTCGTTGCTCTGCTTGTAAGCAGTTATCTGATATTTCTGCCAAATTAACTTTTTTTTTTTTTAACAAGTTTGGGTTCGCTGGTAAGGTTTTGTCATAAAAAGGCTACATGTCCCATTTTTTGCCCTGGCGTAACACAACGTCAAATTCAAAAGATTGGAGGAAACACCACTATCTGAGGACAGTTTTGAAAATTACATTGTAAACTATATTGTCCTATACCTAACAACGTAACCGTATTTTGCTGTCATTTACCAGGGAACCTATTAGCTAAACCTTCCCGGATCAGCACTGAGCACCAGAGTCGAAACAAAACGAGAGCGACTCACCAGATTCGGTACGAAGTAGATATGTAGCTGGCTTAATGGTGCAAATATCCACTCGCTTCTCAACTCAGCTATTCTCGGAGTCAGCCTCCTTCTTTGGACAGCGTGCGCGACCAGACTCGCCACAGAAGAAACAGGTCACTTGCGTCGAGGCTTTCTTCTATACGCTGTCTTTAGCCAGTTGCGATCCACTATTTCCTGAAAACTTAGATTAAGGGTCAGTAGGATCGCGAGAGCTTTCAGTCAAGCATTAATTTGCCTTATGACCCGATTTTCCACAGTTGTAGCACCGTCTTAATTGGTGTAACTTTGGTTTCTTGACATCGGCAGGCGCATTCAATTTTTCCTGCATTTGAGATCCTCTTTTGCGGTACGTAAAAGCCATAAGTTCGTGTTGTTATCTAATTCGAGTGTCAATTTCCAATAAATAATAAAAGCCAACCGGTGTAGTCGTGGCTCAATTTAAGCTGCATTTGCCATAGTTAAAACGATTGCCATCTTTTCAGTTAATAGTTGTTTCCATTGACTTAGTAAAGTGCTAAGAAATCGATTCGCTTAAGCAGACAAACATTCTCCTTCCTTTCAGGACTTTCATTTAACAGCCTGCATAACATTGCAGCAGGAGTTTCAACACAATCGTATAGAGCAAGAAATAAGTCTTTTTATCAAAGACATTCAAATATAACTAGACATAGACGGGACAAGACCAAGAAACTGACAATTCCAAAACCTGTTACAAATTAGTAACAAGTCGATCAGTCCAGTGCGATACGTCGCCTTGTCAGGTCGCATTCATATGACACAAAGACATTTCAATATTTCCGAGCTATAGACGGGTCATGACGAAGAAAATCGTAATCCAAAACTTGTTACTACTTAGTAACAATTCATTCTGTCTAGTGTCATCTCTGTCATACGCCCGCTTGTCAGGTAGCATTCTTGTGTCAAAATCGAAAATATTCAGGATGAAAATTATTGTATGACAATATTCCCAATGTCCTCTCTATATGTGTTTTTAATCTCTTTGCTTTTTATCAAGGCCAATTTATTCCAGGAAAAGTATTTTGACCTAGCCGTGAAGCCACCGACCACTTGAGGGCTTTACTCATCGTAACAATCAGCTTACTGCTAGAAATTTGTTTTCGCATCTTTTGTTCTTGTATGCACAAATCCACGGTGTTGCACCGTGCTCTGGCATCACTATCGCGAGACTAGGGATTAAATTCAGGTAAGGCTAGCCTGGCGTCTTCTGAACTAGGTTCTTTATTCGAACGAATGAATTCCATCATTTGTCGTTGCTAACGAATAACAATATCCAACGATTATTTTCACTAGCTCTTGAAAAACATTAAATACTCTGACCTCTAGACTGTTCCTGTGCCGTTTCGTCGTTTCCCATTTCTGATATCGGATTTTCGAGCGGCCGCGACACCACGTGTCGCTATTTATTCGTTATTTGTTGTTGGTCCTCCATTATGGGCGTGTACGTGCAGGTGATTGAAAAATGATACGTGCAGAATAATTCACATGATATAATTACAAAGATTTCAATGGAACATTACTAAAATAATTAAAGATTACAATGATAGTTACTGATTAAAACCAAATAACAATAATTATTAGACTTGAGTTTAGAGCCAATGGATTTGTGCGTGATCACCGGGTGACAGTCACATCAAAAGCGCTGTCACCGCCGCCATGACATTCACAACCCCATTCGGTGTTAACCGCTCTAAAATAAATGTTAAACCACAGAATAACAATAATCGATTACAACTTTAGTGTTGCAATAAACCAACTAAATCATCGCGCGCCGTTATATAGATGTAACATTTATATTATTATATACCACCTACTAACCCATATTTTACGAATAAATTATTTGATTTGATTTGATTTGATTTGACCCCGAAATCATGGAAGAACTTGAGACAAATGTCGTTGAAGACGATAATGAAGACCAGTTTAAATTTACCAGCAGCCAGAAGACGACGATGAAGAGGAAGAAGATGATTAAAATTATAAATTGTAGTTTTTGTATCCTTTATTCCATTTTTTTACTTTCAATAAAAATAAATGTATTGAATGATATTTTTTAATAAAAAGATTAATTCATAATTTATTTGTTTTTTTTTCATCATGTAAGAAGTTATTACTATTAATTAGGTTAAAATTCAAATATAATTCCTATATTTTCATTAACAATTCTGCAATTACAAGGGCAGGTAAGTGTTGTTAAATAAATTAATACTGAATAAAAAGTGGATAGGTTAGGAAAAAAATGATAAAATATAATATAATAGTTAATAAAAATTGACAAATATTTATAATCATTGATTTATCGATAGTTCATCAACTATATATGGCGCGTTTTCGACCGGAGGCACCGGTTGACCTGAAGTGATGCTGTGACCGCGCGCTCTCCGCCCTCTATCTCGAAAACGGTTCTTTGAATAAAATTTTTTTGTAAACAAAATTTGTAGAGAATTTTGTATTCTACAATATTGATACTAAATATAAATACCAAAAAACCCATAGGAGATGAGATATTTCCAAAAAAAGCGCAAAAAACCGATTTTTGTGAACTTTGACCTTGAAATTTAATAGTTGCTTACACCCCACCATTATGTAGGTTTTGAGACAACTTTTAGGGTGTCAATATACAAGTATTTACAGACTTACAGCTGGGTATCTCGAATTCCGAGGTGAACTTACTATAATGACTGGACTAAAAGGTTAGTGATACTAATGGTGAGAATTCTCATAACTGCAAAAACAAGTTACTGGTTAAATTGCCCACTATATCGTTACCCTCATTCGATGGATGTTATGAAAATTAGCTAGAAATTTAGAGACACATACCTGTCAATGATCCACAACTCTGAAGAGTTAGATGATGTACAGAGATTTCACTATTTAAGATCTGCTCTTACAGGTAATGCCCTTCAGGTAATTAAATCCCTAGAATTTTCTGCCAGTAATTACAAAATAGCTTAGGATGTGATCGAGGGTAGGTATGATAATAAAAATTTGTTGGTACATAATCATGTTAGAGCAATTTTTTCTGTTTAACCCCTTACAAAAGAATCAGCAGCTTATATTCGTAAAATGGTTGATTCAATTATTAAAAATCTACGCGCTCTTAAAATGTTAGGGGAACCTATTGAGTATTGGGATACTTTGCTAATTTATATCATTGTGTCTAAGTTTGATGCGGTCATAGATAAGGACTGGCAGCAGTACAAAATTAATTTTATTAAAACTACTAACAAATCCATAAAATTTGACACATTGATTTATAAAGGAAGGCATTAAGTCCGCCTTTGTAAATCATGTGCATAAAGTTTTAATAAACAAATAAAAAAAGGATGAAGTCTTAGACTTGGTTAAAGCAAGTCATTTCAATCATTCGAATGGCAGGGTATCTCAAGATAATAATAGAAAACAGACATCACAGGTTCAAACTTTGTGTCTACACAAAGTAATCAGTCTTCGAATAAGAATAACAAAAATAAATCTAAGCGTGTACGTGCTAAATGTGAGGGTAATCATCCTGTTTATGCTTGTAGTCAATTCTTAAGTTTACCCCCGCAGGATAAACTAAACTTAGTCGATTGTAAAAATCTGTGCTTAAACTGTTTACGTGTGGGTCATTCCAATAAAGACTGTTTTTTCGGACCTTGTAGGCAGTGTAATGAAAAACACAATTCTTTGTTGCATGAGGTTGTCAACAACGGAGACATAGTGTCTGCGTCTGATCTTCAGTCGCAACCCGCAGGTGATAATCATTCAGCTAGTTTGCACTCTAGTATAATACACACCACTTTAGAACCGGTTTTGCTGTCGACCGCTGTGGTAGAAGTCGCTGCAGATGGTAATACACAGTATTTCAGAGCTCGTGCTTTACTGGACAGCGGTAGCCAGCACTGCCTACAGTGCACTTATAAAATCAGTGGTAACAGTTACAAAAACGAATGAAACTTGTTACATAAAATTACGTTCAAATTGGTTGTGTACATTGTGCATTAAATAAATAAATAAATAATCACACAATACGCATGCATTGTTTGGCCATACTGCAAATAACTTCCACATTACCCACTTCTAGATTAGCTAGTAATTTAAATATACCCGAAAATATTGATCTCGCTGATCCTTCGATTTGTACACCTTCTTAAATAGATATTTTAATTGGTGCAAACTCTTTTTGGGATCTGCTACTTGAGGATAGAATTCGGTTACCTAGTGGTCCGTATTTGAATAATACGAAGCTAGGATGGATAGTTTCAGGTCCAGTACACACTAAGAGCTTGTGCATAAATCAGGTGCAGTGTAATTTCGGCCAAATTTCAGAAATTTTAGAAGTAAACGATCAGTTAAAAAGGTTTTGGGAAATTTCGCCATGTATAAAACCGCTTTGTTCTGAAGATCGTTTATGTGAACAATTATTTAATGAAGCGAGACGACAACGGTCGTTTCTAGGTTAGAATGCCACTTAAAGAATCACCAAATACTCTCAGTGATAGCTACAATGTAGCTAAAAGTAGATTTATGTCCCTGGAAAGTAAATTACAACGTCAACCGCATTATAGGTCCATGTACGTTGATTTTATGCGAGAGTACGAGAGGCTTGGACATATGACTAGTGTTGAGGATTACCCTACGCCGTGTTACTTCCTGCCTCATCATGGAGTATTCCGTGAACACAGCACTACTACCAAATTAAGGGTGGTTTTCAATGCGAGCCAGAAAACGTCGTCCGGCAAATCTCTCAGTGATATCCAATGGACAGGTCTGCCTCTTCAAAATGATTTATTCGTTATTCTTTTGAGATTCAGGCAATATCAGTACGTTGCATGTGCCGATATCGAGAAAATGTTTCGGCAGATTTCCATACATGAGGATCAACGCAAGTTACAGTTGGTCTTGTGGCGTGAGAATGAGTCCGATTCCCTCAGTGTGTATCGTCTTAATACCGTTTCTAATGAGACGGCCTCCGCACCCAACTTAAGTATACGTTGTATCCGTCAGCTGGCACTAGATTGTATTGATCCTGAAATCTCAAGAATAATATTAGGAAATATGTACGTCGATGATTTATTAATGGGCGACGACAATAAATCGCATTTATCTCACCTTTGTAAACAGGTTTCTGATGTATTCAACTCTGGTTGTTTTCCGTTGCGAAAGTGGGTTTTCAATTCACCTGAAGTGGCTTCAGATTGTATACAGAGTGAAAGTTCTAAAGAATTAATGTTAGACGAAAACCAATCTAATAAAACGTTAGGGTTTGGCTGATTAAATTATAGTGATTAACTTCATTTTACTACCAAAATTAAATCTGACATATCTAAAATAAGTAGACGTTTTATCTTATCAGTTCTGGCTCAGATATACGGCCCATTAGGTTTGTTAAGCCCTATTGTAATAGTAGCAAAGGCGCTATTGCAAAAACTTTAGCTATGCAAAACAGGTTGGGATGACTCATTACCGCCAGATGTTCTGATATGCTGGCATAAATTCGTTCATTCATTAATTGATTTACATAAACTGCGGATTCCTCGTCACGTGATAGGAAATTCCCCAGATCGTATTGAGTTACACGTATTTACTGACGCTAGTCAAACGGCCTACGGTTCATGCGCATTCATACGTTCGGTATTAATAGATGTCGTAACAGTGAGGCTGTTAAGGTGTGTACGGACAGCGCGTACATTGGTACGCGTAGTCGGTTACGCGTGTCCTGGAACGCCATGACCATACTTGCAGCTACGCGTACACTCTTAGGGAACGCGTGCCGCGCGAGCTAGCTCGCAGCGCGAGCGCCGCCAGCCGCCGTCAGTCGGTTTTTGGTCTCGCGTCAAACGGGACGCGCACGCCCGGTTACGCTATATTTGGACGGCAATATGGAGGGTTTCAATAATGAAAATATTGTAAGGTTGATTCAACTTTATGAATTTCACCGGGTTTTGTGGGATAGCACACTAATTAACTATTGAAATAACGATTTACGCGAAGATGCATTGAAGGCAATTTCAAATGAAATGAAAATTCTAATAGAATTATTTTTTAAAAAGATGTAAACTTTATCAACCGCTATGATTCTCGGAGTCACGACGGATGACTGGCGGGGTTCGCGTAGCGCTATGGATCGATTGACCTCGCGTTCAGGTTGGCGGCGGTTCGTACAGGAGCTGCACGCGTATTCAATGTATGCGTGGACAGCGTATTCCGACTACGCGTAAAACAGGAACGCGCAGTCCGTACACACCTTTATGTTCTAAGACACGCGTTGCTCCAATAAAACCGGTTACCATTCCACGTTTGGAGTTGTGCTGTGCGCTAATAGGTGCTAGATTACAATCTAAAGTAATACAATCTATGTACGTTAACTTTGACAAGATCATAATGTGAACTGATTCAACAATAGTATTAGCACAGTATAAATATGGAGTATTAGGTTGACTAAGGATGTCACCGCATTCCTTAAAGGTTTTCGTCCAAAACCGAATAATAGAAATAAATGACCTGATGGCAGGTTAGGGAATTTGGCGTCATGTTGATGGCAAGTCCAATCCTGCGGATTTGTTATCGCGTGGTACTTCCTTGACTGAACTAGGTAGTTCAAATATGTGGTGGAACGGACCAGATTTTTTATTGAATGCGGTTGCCAACTGGGATCAACAATGTGGTGTTTCACTGTGTGATAACTTGCCAGAACTAAAAACGAATACAGTTTGTATGCTTAATAATAATCCTAATAAAGATAATTAATTTCAATCGATATTCTTGTATTCTTTCTTCTATAACCAGCTACCTACGTGTCGAACAGCTCAGGCAGCACTTCTGGAAGCGCTGGGCCACGGACTACATCTCTGAGCTTCAGAGACGTATTAAATGGAAGGAGAATCAGGGTGCACTCATTCCCGGTTGCTTGGTGCTAATCAAGGAGGAAAACTTACCGCCCCTCAAATGGCGGTTAGGACGAATCCTGCTGACGTACCCGGGACGTGACAAGGTCTGCAGAGTTGCTCGAATCAAGACAGCAGCTGGCGTCGTCGAGAGGGCGTTTTCGAAGATCTGCCCTCTCCCAGTCGCCTCATCGTCTCCAGATGAAGACAATGCACCCAAGGTTGAGAGCTATGGCTCTCAAGGGGGGCCATGCAGTATGTTAACGCAGCGCCATCTATTACCACAGGACGTCACGACCACAGGCCGTGGCCGAAAGGGGAACCGAACCGGGGAGGCCGAAATTGTTTACAAATCGAAACACATATGCATAAATATGCATGTGGCGAATCATAGTCATTTGTATTTATTATCTATGGTTCCCACTACGGAGTTAATTCGTTTGTAGCTGACAACACTGCTCTAGATACTCTATGGCTAGACCAGAGATGACAGTACCAATAAACAAATAAGTAATGATTTTTAAGAGCACTCATACGGCCCGTGTGTGGAATGAGTGATCCAAATGAATCGTAATAAATTTGGAACGGGACGTGCTAGTGATTTCACAAATTGTTAATAGTTTTAACTATTTTTAAGTAACCATTTTCAACGTTGAAATAACAAGAGCAAAGGCTATATATTCTGAGATATACATTATGACGTTTTCTTAAAGCGCTCGATATGAGTGATCCACTTTCTTGACCATATCTTTTTTATCTCAGGTTTAACAAATTTTTAACTTCGCCATAATGTTTTAACTATTTTTAACTAAATCTTCCTCGATTTTTGTTAAGATTGAAGAGAGGATCACTCAATCCACATGCACATCTTAGCGAACGTCTACTAACTATTAACTACCTCCCTGCAAAATTTCAGGTTTGTAGCACAAAAAATAAAGGATTTCCATACAAATTTGCGAGAGCCCTTAGACCTCCTTAAATCCGTTCTTAGCGGACGTTTACTAACTATTAACTGTCTCCCTGCCAAAGGGGTTTGAGTAACTTTGTATGGACCAGTGGCATGATTTTTTTTTTCAGCGGCCTCTAATGTTGCTAACGTATAGTGGAATACATAATAATAATAAATCTTATTGAGCGAGGAATATTTCAGGGCGACAGTTTGAGTCCGCTTTGGTTTTGCTTGGCCTTGAATCCTCTGAGCACACTGCTGGAGGATTCAGGTCTAGGCTACCGGTTGAGAAGAGGTGGTCAGGTTATATCTCACCTCCTTTACATGGATGACTTGAAAATATTTGCTCCAAGTAATTTGCAACTGATGGAGCTACTAAAAGTGACTGAAACTTTTAGTAGCGCCATCAGGATGGAATTTGGTGTGGACAAATGTGCGGTCATGCATGTGAAGCGAGGGGAGATTATGGAATCCGTGGGAACTCAACTCTCGGATTCCATATACCTTAGATCCTTCTCCTCAACCGAGACCTACAAGTATTTGGGTATGTCGGAAGCTTTAGGCATCAATGCTGCCGACATGAAACAATCATTGAAGGAGCGCTTCTTTGGCCGCCTGAGTAAAGTATTAAAGAGTCTTTTATCGGGCGGAAACAAGGTGCGCGCCTTTAATGGTTGGGTCATGCCGGTTTTGATGTATTCTTACGGCATACTCAAATGGACTCAGACGGAACTTGACGCCCTGGATAGGAAGGTCCGCACATTACTGACCGCAAACCGGATGCATCACCCACGGTCATCGGTGATGAGACTGTATATCCCGCGGAAGTGCGGAGATCGTGGCTTCTCAAATGCTAAGACCTTGCACAACCGCGAGGTATGCAGTCTCAGGGAATACTTTCTCGAAACCGACGTGGGGATGCACCGAGATGTGGTCTCAGTGGACAAGTTCCTCACCCCGCTCTCCTTGGCTAACGAGAACTTGCGCAAACCTGTGGTATTGGATACTAATGACCGCAAGGAGGTATGGCAGAGCAACGAGCTACACGGACGCTTTTTCTGGGCCCTACATGGGCCTGATGTAGACCTCTTGGCGTCCGTATCCTGGCTACGATTCGGTGACCTCTTTGGGGAAACCGAAGGTTTCGTCTGTGCGATTATGGATGAAGTTATCATGACGAACAATTATCGGAAATACATTGTCAAGGACGGTACGGTTGACATCTGTCGGGCATGCCACCGTCCCGGTGAATCGATCCGACATATTGTTTCCGGTTGTTCTCGTCTTGCTAACGGTGAGTACTTGCACAGACACAATCTAGTGGCTAGGATTATCCACCAGCAACTTGCCTTGCAATACAACCTTGTGGGTACTGAAGTACCATACTACAAGTATGTGCCCGACCCAGTTCTCGAGAACGGTCATGCCACATTGTATTGGGATCGATCTATCATCACGGACAGGACTATTTTAGCAAATAAACCTGATATTGTGGTGATAGATCGCCGAGAGCGCCGTGCAATGATTGTTGACATCACTGTCCCTCATGACGAGAATCTCGTGAAAGCTGAGAATGATAAAAAAATTAAGTATCTTGATTTAGCACACGAGGTTGTCGACATGTGGGACGTGGACTCTGCAATCATTGTACCGATAGTCGTTACGGTTAATGGACTAATAGCAAAGAGCCTCGACCAACACCTTAGGAGGCTCTCATTGCGCGGCTGGGTCAAGGGCTTGATTCAGAAAGCAGTACTCCTAGACACTGCACGCATAGTGAGGCGGTTCCTCTCTCTGGAGCCCTGACCACCGGCAACCTGGACCCTGTTCCCGATGCCGGTGGGCTACTATTTTTTTATATTTTTAAATGTTTTTTATATTATTTTTATATTAGAATATTTAAAAATGTAAATAATATGTATATAAATGAATAAACGAAATAATAAATCTTAAAAGAATTTTGCCGAAAATAATATCGGAGCTGAAATATCTGATGTCAAAGTTGTACTAATATGTCGTCAATATAAACACATAACTTTTAGTTTCAATTGCAAATACTACTTGCATTTATGGCTTCATTGATAGAATATTGAAAAAATAAAAAGTTTTGTGTTATGAAAGAACTGTTTAGAGAAGTTTGTACATGATAACTTTTTATGGGTGTAAACCCATAAAAAGTTATCATGTACAAACTTCTCTAAACTATATCCGAACGGTAACGGCCTCATAACAGTATAAAAGCCTAACGAAGCGGGCATGAGTATAAAATGTCAAACACTCGACAAACTATACAACAGGATCCTGCCGAAGAAAAAAAAGCAGTAAATATAATCTTCAGAGGTAGTCTCATAGTCTACACAAGTTCCGACATTTATTAAACCCTTTTTTGTTAGTTTGCCCTGACAGTCATATTATTGATATGTACGGTTTATATGAAGCGACACAAATGTTTAGGAAAATATGTTATCCAAGTACACTTTATAAGTCGGTCGTCTATTACTCGTAAACTTTTAAAGCCTACTTAGCTGTGATAATTTTCCTTTTCCTCCCATTTCGTTATATACAGGGTGTAAACAGACCCTTCACGTAGCCGTTAACCAAGCATTCTGTAAATCAAACTAAGTATCCCTAAACACAAAAATTATTGCTGGGAAACGACTTTTTTTTTGGGGTGATAAATAACCTTTTACGGTAAAACTCAATGTAACACATTCAAAACATTGTGTTTATGGATGCATTAAATAGTAAACGGGTTATGGAGGTAATTAAAGTAAAGTTATAACCTTAAAAAATTGTATTTCAAAAAAAACTTGTGAAAAAGATGGAACTTTGACCCTCTATAACTCCGTAACCAGAAGGTTTCCAGGTATGGTCTAGAACAAAAAATATATCGCAATAGCGGGGAGAACAAGTGACTTTCGGCTTCGTTAAGGGTCTATTTACACCCTTTATGTATACTACCACCGTGAATTTTTTCACACACCCAAACACTACCGTTTAGCTGGTAGAGGGGGGGGGGGCACTTGAGTCTAATAAAACTTTGCATTTTAAAGCTTAATGTTTGACAAACGAATCCCTGAATCGAAAAACATTTAATCAAACTCACAATAGTTTTTAAAGATCTATCCAACGACATAACAAACTATGGAATACGCGAGAGAAAAAAAGTCCCCACTACGTACTAACGTTTAGGTTTACGAGATACTCTAAAAAAATGCTTTTCGAGATTTAATTTTACCACTTTGTCGACGTAACTAATCTGTATATTCTTGCCAAATTAAAGATTTCTAGTACTAAGTCTTTGAGCTAAGCTGCAGACAGACGGACGGACGTAACGAAACTAGAAGGGTTCCTTTCCTCGTTGACTACGGAACCCTAAAAATGAGATGATTTCCGGATTAGTGTTACCACCAATAAAAACACAGTCTCACCTGTACTAGGTTCATTACTTCAAAAGTACAACATCAAAAATGGGCGGTTCTACATAAACTCTTCTGTTAAGAACATTGATCTCCTGCGAGCCCCACCAATACTGATTAAACTTCGCCGGCAACTGACACATATGTTGCACTTCTAATATTAGCTTCATCCACGTTTAAAATTCCAAATATCAATGAACAAATTCCAGTAAGGCAAACCAAGACTTTGTGATTAAAAACTGTCTAAGACAAAATACTGTTATGTGGGTATAACAAAAAACGAATTTATTAAAATAAAGCGAGCATTATATGCTTATTTCAAATGGAACCTAAATAGAACAAACTAAAAAAATCTTTTTTTTTCTTATTCTTATTCTTTATTGCACATAAAACAACAAAAATATACATACAAATTGCAATGACATAGCTTATGTACAATGGCGAGCTTAACCCAGAATTGGGTTTTCTTACAGCAAACCAAATTTCGATTGCAAAATTTGCATAAGAGGATATACCTATGTGCATTAACATAACACCTCATTAATTAAATTAATTAATTTTATAAACTAAACTACATACATACACACACACGTAATACATACAATATATATACAATACAATGTCTAACACAATAATAAATACTAATAATTTACTTTCTGTGGAATCCTATTTGCTTACATATTGATCATTTCGACAGGAAATGTTCCTTTATTCCTTTCCTGAACACTTCTGACGAAGGGCTATCCCGCAAGGAGTGTGGAAGTGAATTCCAAAGGCGCACAGCACGAACAGTAAATGATCCATCATACCGACTTGAGGAGTGAGCAGGGAAACGAAGGAGAAGAGATGATGATGAGCGACAAGGTTTACCTCTAGGAACAAGGTACTCAAAGCGTTCCCGAAGATATGAAGGAGCTTTAGAATTGTGAAGAATGGAAAAGAGAAAAGAAAGAGTGTGACAATCTCGACGCTGCCGAATAGGTAACCACTTCAGCTGCTTCCGAAATTCCGACACATGGTCGTACTTACGAAGCCCGAAAATGAAGCGGATACACAAATTCTGCAGACGTTCGAGTTTATTAAAAAGTTCCTCAGTCGCATCAAGAAAACAGACATCAGCATAGTCTAGAATCCCTTCTAGAAGAAGAAGAGATTGAGCAAGAGTAATTTTAGTTTCAAAAGGCAGGAATTTCTGAAGTCGCTTAAGAGACCGATACGAACAAAACACCCTCCTGCTTACTTCAGCAATGTGAACTCACCAAGATAGGTTACAGTCCAAGAATACACCCAAGTCTTTGACTTTCTTAGAGTAGGGTATACCGATACCATCGTACATAAAGAGCGGGAGTGACTGATGACTCAATAAATTGACAAAGTATCTGCCACCAATAATGACAGCTTGTGATTTTGTTGGATTAACTAACAGTCCAAAACTTTTAGCCCACAGACTGATGTTTTGAAGATCATTATTGATGGCATCGATGACTCCAGGAAGCTCTTCGATTTTAAAATGACGATAAATCTGCAGGTCGTCTGCATAGAGATGATAATGTGAAGTTAATATCATAGTGACAGCGTTAATGAAAATGGAGAAAAGAAGAGGAGAAAGGACGCCACCCTGAGGAACACCCGCAGAAAGATCGCACCAATCAGAGCAAGCCTCATCTAAGTGTACCGACTGCGGGCGACCCCGAAGATATGAATCAAACCAAGCAGTCACAGGAGGAGATATGTTTAGAGAGGAAAGTATACCTAAGAGGATGTCAAAATCAACTGAATTAAAAGCACTGCTAAAGTCCAATAGAACCAACACCGTAAGTTGTCGGTTTTCCATGGCCAATCGGATGTCATCAGTTATTTTAACTAGGGCTGAAACAGTGCTATGGCCAGGACGAAATCCAGACTGATAAGGGCTAAGCAGGCTATTAGAGGAAAGGTAATGCGATAGTTGATTATTGACAACACTCTCAAGGACTTTGGACAGGATTGGAAGTATTGAAATTGGGCGAAACTGGGATATTGAAGAGGGATTAGAAACTTTGGGAAGAGGCAAAACGTGGGCCTTCTTCCAAGCAGAAGGAAAGAAGCCAGTAAAGAGTGAATAATTTACAATGTGTAAAATTACAGGAATAAGGTCATCAAGGATAGGAAGAAACATCTGAAGTTGAAGGCCATCATCACCTACTGCTTTAGTAGAAATAAGTTAAGTTACAACGAACTACACGAACAACACTTACGAAACATAACAACCTTCACCCTAAATCCGCCATAGAGAGACTAACTATTAAACGAGAACATGGAGGGAGAGGCCTTAAAGATATCCAGCACCTATGGCGGAAACAAGTTAGTCGACTAAAATTATTCTTCCACACGAAATCCCGCACTAGTAATATACATAAAGCCATAGTTACAAACGATCTTAACTACACTCCACTCAACCTAAACGATCAAATAGAAACCCAAAACACAACCAATGATGACCCGCAGACACAAAAAATTTAAGACTGGAAGAAAAAAGTGCTTCACGGTCGGCACCCTCATGACCTAGAGCAATCCCACATAAACAAATTAGCGTCAAATAAGTGGCTAAAAATAGGCAACTTATTACCAGAAACTGAAGGATTTATTATTGCAATTCAAGACCAGATCATCAACACAAAAAACTACAGAAAATATATAATCAAAGATCCTACAGTAACTAATGACAAATGTCGCAAATGTCACGTCCATCCAGAAACCATCCAGCATATAACAGGAGCATGCACAACTCTCACGCAGACAGACTACACTCACAGGCACAATCAAGTGGCCAATGTCATTCACCAAAAACTAGTACTCAAACACACACTCACTCAAAATACAAACACCCCTTACTATAATTATAAACCAGAAACTACCCTAGAAAACACAATACATAAGCTCTATTACGATCGCGCAATTCTCACTGATAGGACGATCCACTACAACAGACCAGACATAATCCTACAGGACAAAATAAATAAAGTTACATACCTGATAGATATCGCAGTCCCCAACACGCACAACATACAGAAAACTATTACTGAAAAAATAAGTAAATACGCAGAACTCAAAGAAGAAGTTACTAGAATTTGGCGACAAGAAAAAGTATATGTAGTTCCAATAGTCCTTTCCACAACAGGGGTAATCCCAAATCATCTCATCCATAGCTTAAAATTATTAGACCTTAAAGAAACGCTCTACATTACACTGCAAAAAGCTGCTATTTTGAATACATGTAGAATCGTTAGGAAATTCATGCAGATAGAAGAGAACGAGATAGGACCTCATCACAACACATAAACATTCATAAAACTAACACAACACACGCTACATTTACTTTGGTTTCGGCCCGTAAATGTAGCTGAACACCAGTCTAAGGGCTGAGACGAAAAACACTTTCCGATAATAATAATATATTTAATTCAGACTAGAAATAACAATATAATGCTCGCTTAATTTTAATAAATTCGTTTTTTGTTATACCCACATAACAGTATTTTGTTTTAGACAGTTTTTAATCACAGTCTTGGTTTGCCTTACTGGAATTTGTTCATTGATATTTGGAATTTTAAACGTGGATGAAGCTAATATTAGAAGTGAAACATATGTGTCAGTTGCCGGCGAAGTTTAATCCGTATTGGTGGGGCTCGCAGGAGATCAATGTTCTTAACAGAAGAGTTTATGTAGAACCGCCCATTTTTGATGTTGTACTTTTGAAGTTATGAACCTAGTTCAGGTGAGACTGTGTTTTTATTGGTGGTAACACTTATCGGGAAATCATCTCATTTTTAGGGTTTCGTAGTCAACAAGGAAAGGAACCCTTCTAGTTTCGTTATGTCCGTCCGTCTGTCCGCAGCTTAGCTCAAAGACTTAGTACTAGAAATCTTTAATTTGGCAAGAATATACAGATTAGTTACGTTTACAAAGTGGTAGAATAAAATCTCAAAAAATATTTTTTTTAGAGTATCTCGTAAACCTAAACGTTAGTACGTAGTGGAGGCATTTTCTCTCTTGCGTATTCCATAGTCTGTTATGTCGTTGGATAGATCTTTAAAAAATATTGTGAGTTTGATTAAATGTTTTTCGATTCAGGGATTCGTTTGTCAAACATTAAGCTTTAAAATGCAAAGTTTTATTAGACTCAAATGTCCCCCCCCCCTCTACCAGCTAAACGGTTGTGTTTGGGTGTGTGAAAAAATTCACGGTGGTAGTATACATAAAGGGTGTAAATAGACCCTTAACGAAGCCGAAAGTCACTTGTTCTCCCCGCTATTGCGATATTTTTTTTGTTCTAGCTAGACCATACCTGGAAACCTTCTGGTTACGGAGTTATAGGGGGTCAAAGTTCCATCTTTTTCACAAGTTTTTTTTGAAATACAATTTTTTAAGGTTATAACTTTACTTTAAATACCTCCATAACCCGTTTACTATTTAATACATCCATAAACACAATGTTTTCAATGTTACATTGAGTTTTACCGTAAAAGGTTATTTATCACCCCAAAAAAAAAGTCGTTTCCCAGCAATAATTTTTGTATTTCGGGATACTTAGTTTGATTTACAGAATGCTTGGTCAACGGCTTCGTGAAGGGTCTGTTTACACCCTGTATATAACGAAATGAGAGGAAAAGGAAAATTATCACAGCTAAGTAGGCTTTAAAAGTTTACGAGTAATAGACGACCGACTTATAAAGTGTACTTGGATAACATATTTTCCTAAACATGTGTCGCTTCATATAAACCGTACATATCAATAATATGACTGTCAGGGCAAACTAACAAAAAAGGGTTTAATAAATGTCGGAACTTGTGTAGACTATGAGACGACCTCTGAAGATTATATTTACTGCTTTTTTTTCTTCGGCAGGATCCTGTTGTATAGTTTGTTGAGTGTTTGACATTTTATACTCATGCCCGCTTCGTTAGGCTTTTATACTGTTATGAGGCATTACGTTTTTCTTTATTTTATTTCGAATTGTAAAAAACATGCAAAAAAAACTGAAATAGTGCAATATATGTATAATAATATGATCCACATATAACCAAATATCTCCGTTCGGATAGAGTTTAGAGAAGTTTGTACATGATAACTTTTGATGGGTGTAAGCAGTTCTTTCATAACACAAAACTTTTTATTTTTTCAATATTCTATCAATGAAGCCATAAATGCAAGTAGTATTTGCAATTGAAACTAAAAGTTATGTGTTTATATTGACGACATATTAGTACAACTTTGACATCAGATATTTCAGCTCCGATATTATTTTCGACAAAATTCTTTTAAGATTTATTATTTCGTTTATTCATTTATATACATATTATTTACATTTTTAAATATTCTAATATAAAATAATTTAAAAAAACATTTAAAAATATAAAAAATAGTAGCCCACCGGCATCGGGAACAGGGTCCAGGTTGCCGGTGGTCAGGGCTCCAGAGAGAGGAACCGCCTCACTATGCGTGCAGTGTCTAGGAGTACTGCTTTCTGCATCAAGCCCTTGACCCAGCCGCGCAATGAGAGCCTCCTAAGGTGTTGGTCGAGGCTCTTTGCTATTAGTCCATTAACCGTAACGACTATCGGTACAATGATTGCAGAGTCCACGTCCCACATGTCGACAACCTCGTGTGCTAAATCAAGATACTTAATTTTTCACGAGATTCTCGTCATGAGGGACAGTGATGTCAACAATCATTGCACGGCGCTCTCGGCGATCTATCACCACAATATCAGGTTTATTTGCTAAAATAGTCCTGTCCGTGATGATAGATCGATCCCAATACAATGTGGCATGACCGTTCTCGAGAACTGGGTCGGGCACATACTTGTAGTATGGTACTTCAGCACCCACAAGGTTGTATTGCAAGGCAAGTTGCTGGTGGATAATCCTAGCTACTAGATTGTGTCTGTGCAAGTACTCACCGTTAGCAAGACGAGAACAACCGGAAACAATATATCGGATCGATTCACCGGGACGGTGGCATGCCCGACAGATGTCAACCGTACCGTCCTTGACAATGTATTTCCGATAATTGTTCGTCATGATAACTTCATCCATAATCGCACAGACGAAACCTTCGGTTTCCCCAAAGAGGTCACCGAATCGTAGCCAGGATACGGACGCCAAGAGGTCTACATCAGGCCCATGTAGGGCCCGGAAAAAGCGTCCGTGTAGCTCCTTGCTCTGCCATACCTCCTTGCGGTCATTAGTATCCAATACCACAGGTACAGGAGGTTCTCGTTAGCCAAGGAGAGCGGGGTGAGGCCCTTGTCCACTGAGACCACATCTCGGTGCATCCCCACGTCGGTTTCGAGAAAGTATTCCCTGAGACTGCATACCTCGCGGTTGTGCAAGGTCTTAGCATTTAAGAAGCCACGATCTCCGCACTTCCGCGGGATATACAGTCTCATCACAGATGACCGTGGGTGATGCATCTGGTTTGCGGTCAGTAATGTGCGGACCTTCCTATCCAGGGCGTCAAGTTCCGTCTGAGTCCATTTGAGTATGCCGTAAGAATACATCAAAACCGGCATGACCCAACCATTAAAGGCGCGCACCTTGTTTCCGCCCGATAAAAGACTCTTTAATACTTTACTCAGGCGGCCAAAGAAGCGCTCCTTCAATGATTGTTTCATGTCGGCAGCATTGATGCCTAAAGCTTCCGACATACCCAAATACTTGTAGGTCTCGGTTGAGGAGAGGGATCTAAGGTATATGGAATCCGAGAGTTGAGTTCCCACGGATTCCATAATCTCCCCTCGCTTCACATGCATGACCGCACATTTGTCCACACCAAATGCCATCCTGATGGCGCTACTAAAAGTTTCAGTCACTTTTAATCAATCAATCAATCAAATCATTTATTTGCAACTAGCTTCTGCCCGCGACTTCGTACGCGGATCCTGTTGCTTATGCCAGCGACAACGGGGTCGTCAAAATCGAAGATCTGAAACGTCTGATGTCGAATTCTAAGAGCCCGGGGACGGGAAAACAACGGGATGCGCGAGACGATTCGAGACGTTCCATATCTTTCATTTTTGTAAGTCAGAAGTCGATGTGTATACACGCTGAGAACTCAAGCGTAATTTTCTTTCGAACGTGAACGTCTCCGACTCGCGAGGCAATGCATGACGTTCACGATCAGCGGTCAGTCGCGAATCATATTCTTCACAGTTCTCTAGAGACCTGGATGTAGATGTGTAAATACGCTGAGAACGCAGGCGTGCTTCGCGATCCGAAGAGGTTTCCACAGAGCGAGTTGAAGCCTGATGTTCTCGAACAGCATCAAGTCTCTCCTGACGTTCTTCGGTAGATTCTTGGGATCTTATGACCCTCAATCTTTTAGCACCTTTGGGACATTGGGAAAGATTTGACCTCTTTCTAGGCATGGTTATAGTTTTATTGAGAAGATACCTGATCAATTAAAATCTAAGTGACTGCTCCCCTACGTTACCGGGTAGGCTACCGTGTCACGAAGACAAGTGGAAAAGGAAATTAAACACTCAAATAACATAAGCCCGAAGGCATATTTATTCGATAAAATAAAAAAATAAATGGAAGTTTTGTCCAGTAGAGTCAAATTTTCAATGATATACCGTCGTCATCGAAAATCAGTCCTAAACTGTTACCGCCTTCACCGCGTGGAGGTACTCCCAGATTATGTTATTTTATGATTATACAGTGAAATTAGTGTTAGCTTTGATTTCCACATCAGATGTTTCTGATCTTCGATTTTTATAAGTCAACAGAAAATGCCCAGCAGACCGAACAACTTTTGCTAAGACGTGATTCCTATAATTATGTGTCATGGTGTAGCTGGGCTCTTGGAGTTCCACAACAGGTGTTCCAGATCTTCGATTTTTATAAGTCAACAGAGAGTGCTGATCAGATTGAACATTTTTTGCTAAGACGTCATTCCTATGTGTGTTATGGTGTAGCTGGGCTCTTGGAGTTCCACAATAGGTGTTCCAGAACTTCGATTTTTATAAGTTAACAGAGAGTGCTCATCAGATTGAAAATTTTTGCTAAGACGTCATTCCTATATGTGTTATGGTGTAGCTGGGCTCTTGGAGTTCCACAATAGGTGTTCCAGATCTTTGATTTTTATAAATCAACAGAGAGTGCTCATCAGATTGAACAATTTTTGCTAAGACGTCATTCCTATAATATGTGTTATGGTGTAGCTGGGCTCTTGGAGTTCCACAACAGGTGTTCCAGATCTTCGATTTTTATAAGTCAACAGAGAGTGCTCATCAGATTGAACCAGTTTTGCTAAAACGTTATTCCTAAATATGTTATAGTGTAGCTGGGCTCTTGGAGTTCCACATCAGGTGTTCCAGATCTTCAAATTTATTCTCTCAGCAGAAAATGTCCATCACGTGGAATAATTTTTGCTATGGTACCATTTTTGTATCTCTTTTAGTTTAGCTGGTCTATTGCGGTTCTGCATCAGGTGTTCAAGTTTCCAAGATAAATTATAGCCTATATGTTGCCCAGACTTAATACCTATACAACAACAAAAAAATCTTTCAAATCTGTCCAGTAGTTCCGAAGATTAGCGTGTACAAACAAACAGACAAACAGACAGAATTTTTTTTTTGGATTCGTGCTCTATTACTGTTTCTAAACCCCCCTCAATTTTTTTTTTTTAATATATTCAATGTACAGACACAGTTTTTTTACTGTCTTATTATATGTATAGATGAATGTAGGTTAAATTAAAATACAGGTGGAGTAGAAAGGTGTGAGCCATGTACATTCTGCCTGGAAATAGGCACGCAAAATTTAAAATAAAAAATTATCAAGAGTATCCTAAAAATAAAAATAGAAATTACAAATTAAGATGTCACAGTTAGAATTATTACAATTATAGAATTATACATTGATTAATATTGAAAAATGTCAAATTAAAATGTCACTTGAAAATAAAATTTAAATTAATGTAAATTAGGTTCTTAAGTTTAAAATAATTATTATTATGCACATTGAAAATTAAAAAGTTTTGTCCATTAAAAAATCATTAATCGAATAATAACATTTTTCTATTAGGAAGTCCACTAATTTCTTTTTAAAGTTTTTAATTGTGTCATTTTTCATTACATCTGGCAATTTATTGTATATGGTAGGACCCATACAAATAACACTTTTCCTCAATAATGCTGTGTTGCAGGACTCGATGTGTAATAAATTTTTGTACTGATTTCTGACAGGACGTTTTCTAGTTTCTGTCATCGTGGGAAATAGGTTTTTATTGGTCTTTACAAACATGGCCATTTCCAGGATATACAATGACGGAAATGTAAGCACTTTTAGGGACTTAAACTTTGGTTCGCAACTGTCTGTGGTCTTCAAACCACATATCGCTCTAATGCAACGTTTTTGCGCCTTGAATATGTACTCCCTTGAGCTGCAATTGCCCCAGAAAATAATACCAAATCTTAGAACTGATGCAACCAGACCATGATAGGCTACTAATATAGTTTGAATGTCAACTTTCTTGGACAATTTTGAAAGGACATATGCCGCTGTATTCATCCTTTTGCAAATTTCCTCTGCTTGTGGTTGCCAATTTAGTTGTCTGTCAATGTAAATCCCTAAAAATTTTGCTACTTTAACTTGGTTAATTTTTTGTTTATTGTAGTCTACAGTTACTTCTTTTAAAATTGTGCGTTGATGGAAGTGCATTATGTTAGTTTTTTGTAAGTTTATCACCAAGTTGTTTTTGTCAAGTACGATATCTTCCAGGGTCTTATTTATGTCCTGTTCATAGCTATCCGGATGTTTACATTTTACTACCGCGGTGCTGTCATCGGCAAATAATACCATTGGATTATCAACATGACGTGGCAAATCGTTAATATAAGTTAAGAAAAGGGGCGGCCCAAGGACGCTGCCCTGTGGTACACCATATTTTATTGTCCGTCCTTCGGATCGGTATTTTCTGTCACTCTTCGTCTTAGGGCAAATTCTAGTTATTTCCGTGTATTGTTTACGGTCGCTAAGGTATGATTTAATAAGTTTGAGTACATTTCCCCTTATTCCATAAGCGCTTAACTTGTTTAGTAGAATATCGTGGTCGACGCAATCAAAAGCTTTTGACATATCTGTGAAAATTGCGCAAATAGGTACTTTGTTATCAACGTTTTTTATGATAATATTGAGTAAATCGAAAATAGCTCTATTAATGCTTTTGTTTTTCCTAAAACCTTTTTGTTCATTACACAAAATGTCATATTTAGATAAGAAATTGTTAAGTAATTCGTAGATTAACTTCTCTACTACTTTGGACAGTACCGGAATTAAGGCTACTGGTCTGTAATTAGCTATTTCTTCCTTTTTATTCTTCTTGTAAAGTGGTTTAACTATAACAGTTTTCAAGCTATTTGGGAACACGCCAGAGTTAATGCTGAGATTAATAATATGGCTAAGATGTACAGCTATATTGTTCGCCACAAATTTAACAACTCTCGTTGCTATGCCGTCATACCCAACGCTGTTTTTGTTTTTTAAAGATTTAATAGCTCTAATTACATCTTGGGGTAAAACTGGTGCCATAAACATTGAGTTTAGGTTCTTCTGAATATTACTAGTTTCATGTGACACTTGGGGTGACTGTTGAATTTGATCAATGAAGTAGTTATTAAATATATTAGCAATTTTTTGAGGATCTGTAATTGTTGTATCTTGTAATCTAATTTGGGAAATTGGGTCGTAAGTGTGTGTTCTGTTATTTATGACTTGCCAAGATGCTTTTGACTTATTACTTGAAGTTTTTATGAAATAATTATTCTGTGATTTTTGAGTTAATTTGATAATCTTTCGAAATTTTTTTGAGTAGTCTTTAAATTTATTTTTATTTTCATTTGTTGGCCTATGTCTGTATCGCCATAATAGGTGACGTTGATTTTTACTACACACACGTATTCCTCGAGAGACCCATTTAACTTTTTTATACGGTTGTATCGTAACAAATTTATAGGGAAAGCAAAGGTCATACAATAAACGGAAATCTTCCAAGAAAATATCGTATGCTACATTCACATTTTCCGTATTGTATATTTCGGAGAACGACATGCAGCTAAGATGATTATTAAATTTAACTAGGTTTTCTAACGACAAATCACGTTTCCTGATTCGCCAAGATTTGAATCTAAATGTTTTATTTACTTTAATTTGCAGAATTTGTGCCGTGTGATCTGAAAGAGCCAATTCGATTACATCACATTTACATTTTTGACGAGAATTGTGAGCAAAGTTATCAATGCAACTATTACTGCTCAATCTAGTTGGTTGCCTGAGTTCCAGCTTAAGATTGCAGCCCAAAAGAAAACATTCAAAGTCTAGGGACATTCTATTCTTTTTTAAGGTATCAATGTTGAAGTCCCCGCATAGAACAACTGTTTTACTCGAGTTAATACAGTAGGTTTTCATGACAATTTCGAGTTTTTCATAGAACATATTTAGGTTGTTAGTTTTCGGTGGCCTGTATATACAAATAACGATTAGTTTTTGCCGGACTAGTTCGATTCCGCAGCATTCAAAAGTGTTTGTTATTGAATGACGTGAGATCTCTGTTAGTTCCTTATACTCTAGGCCTATTTTAACTAGAACGCAAGATCCTCCGCGCTTCTTAGCACGCCTTGCATAACACGCAGCTAATTTAAAATTTGGAATATTTAGTGCCTTTTCTGAACCCCGCATAATGAAGTGTTCAGTTATGCAGACCACATCTATGTCTTTTTGTTCCTTAGATAGTTCCTGAAGATGGACTGTCAGGAGGTCAACCTTATTTAAAAGACCAGCAATGTTTTGATGCAAGATATAATACTGTTATAGGCGAAAAAAACAATTTGAGTAGGGCGACTCACTTGTCTCATTAATATTACTAGGTGCGCTTTTTGATCGATTACAATTTGAATTAGTGTAGTCATCTGAAATTTCATCTCTTAGAAGTCTTACGTTAGAAGTATAATTTACTGCCTCTAGGTCTCGGATGAAGTCTTGCAAATCCGAGATAATCTGCATGAAGCCTTTATTATTTAGGTGTCCATGTCGCTGATTATATGTATCCCATGTGTATGGAAGATTTAAATTTGAGTCCATGATGAACGCGTAATTGTATGTCTCAACATTCATATAAATTAAATTATTAAAAGTATCTACTCGACTGTTAAACATAATATTAGTATTGTCCATGTACTTAAATGTAGGCAGACATATTACAAAGTTAGTATGATTTAGTGTTATTAACGTATCACGTATATAGGTTACAAGTTCTATATAATTATAGGTCTGCCTGAAGTCTTCCTCGCCAATAAAAATAATGCAATAATCTGCACGAGTGAAGTTTTGAACTTTTCGATCAATATTATTTAACAAATATTTTATTCCACATTTAGGAGTACGATAGTGACACATTCTATAGTTCTTTTAGTAGCTCCATCAGTTGCAAATTCTATAGTTTCTATAATTCTATAGTTCTTTTAGTAGCTCCATCAGTTGCAAATTGCTTGGAGCAAATATTTTCAAGTCATCCATGTAAAGGAGGTGAGATATAACCTGACCACCTCTTCTCAACCGGTAGCCTAGACCTGAATCCTCCAGCAGTGTGCTCAGAGGATTCAAGGCCAAGCAAAACCAAAGCGGACTCAAACTGTCGCCCTGAAATATTCCTCGCTCAATAAGATTTATTATTATTATGTATTCCACTATACGTTAGCAACATTAGAGGCCGCTGAAAAAAAAAATCATGCCACTGGTCCATACAAAGTTACTCAAACCCCTTTGGCAGGGGGACAGTTAATAGTTAGTAAACGTCCGCTAAGAACGGATTTTGCGACAGGGTCGGATTAAGGAGGTCTAAGGGCTCTCGCAAATTTGTAGGGAAATTCTTTATTTTTTGTGCTACAAACCTGAAATTTTGCAGCGAGGTAGTTAATAGTTAGTAGACGTTCGCTAAGATGTGCATGTGGATTGAGTGATCCTCTCTTCAATCTTAACAAAAATCGAGGAAGATTTAGTTAAAAATAGTTAAAACATTATGGCGAAGTTAAAAATTTGTTAAACCTGAGATAAAAAAGATATGGTCAAGAAAGTGGATCACTCATATCGCGCGCTTTAAGAAAACGTCATAATGTATATCTCAGAATATATAGCCTTTGCTCTTGTTATTTCAACGTTGAAAAATGGTTACTTAAAAATTGTTAAAACTATTAACAATTTGTGAAATCACTAGCACGTCCCGTTCCAAATTTATTACGATTCATTTGGATCACTCATTCCACACACGGGCCGTATGAGTGCTCTTAAAAATCATTACTTATTATTACTTATTTGTTTATTGGTACTGTCATCTCTGGTCTAGCCATAGAGTAACTAGAGCAGTGTTGTCAGCTACAAACGAATTAACTCCGTAGTGGGAACCATAGATAATAAATACAAATGACTATGATTCGCCACATGCATATTTATGCATATGTGTTTCGATTTGTAAACAATTTCGGCCTCCCCGGTTCGGTTCCCCTTTCGGCCACGGCCTGTGGTCGTGACGTCCTGTGGTAATAGATGGCGCTGCGTTAACATACTGCATGGCCCCCCTTGAGAGCCATAGCTCTCAACCTTGGGTGCATTGTCTTCATCTGGAGACGATGAGGCGACTGGGAGAGGGCAGATCTTCGAAAACGCCCTCTCGACGACGCCAGCTGCTGTCTTGATTCGAGCAACTCTGCAGACCTTGTCACGTCCCGGGTACGTCAGCAGGATTCGTCCTAACCGCCATTTGAGGGGCGGTAAGTTTTCCTCCTTGATTAGCACCAAGCAACCGGGAATGAGTGCACCCTGATTCTCCTTCCATTTAATACGTCTCTGAAGCTCAGAGATGTAGTCCGTGGCCCAGCGCTTCCAGAAGTGCTGCCTGAGCTGTTCGACACGTAGGTAGCGGGTTATAGAAGAAAGAATACAAGAATATCGATTGAAATTAATTATCGTTATTAGGATTATTATTAAGCATACAAACTGTATTCGTTTTTAGTTCTGGCAAGTTATCACACAGTGAAACATCACATTGTTGATCCCAGTTGGCAACCGCATTCAATAAAAAATCTGGTCCGTTCCACCACATATTTGAACTACCTAGTTCAGTCAAGGAAGTACCACGCGATAACAAATCCGCAGGATTGGACTTGCCATCAACATGACGCCAAATTCCCTAACCTGCCATCAGGTCATTTATTTCTATTATTCGGTTTTGGACGAAAACCTTTAAGGAATGCGGTGACATCCTTAGTCAACCTAATACTCCATATTTATACTGTGCTAATACTATTGTTGAATCAGTTCACATTATGATCTTGTCAAAGTTAACGTACATAGATTGTATTATTTTAGATTGTAATCTAGCACCTATTAGCGCACAGCACAACTCCAAACGTGGAATGGTAACCGGTTTTATTGGAGCAACGCGTGTCTTAGAACATAAAGGTGTGTACGGACTGCGCGTTCCTGTTTTACGCGTAGTCGGAATACGCTGTCCACGCATACATTGGATACGCGTGCAGCTCCTGTACGAACCGCCGCCAACCTGAACGCGAGGTCAATCGATCCATAGCGCTACGCGAACCCCGCCAGTCATCCGTCGTGACTCCGAGAATCATAGCGGTTGATAAAGTTTACATCTTTTTAAAAAATAATTCTATTAGAATTTTCATTTCATTTGAAATTGCCTTCAATGCATCTTCGCGTAAATCGTTATTTCAATAGTTAATTAGTGTGCTATCCCACAAAACCCGGTGAAATTCATAAAGTTGAATTAACCTTACAATATTTTCATTATTGAAACCCTCCATATTGCCGTCCAAATATAGCGTACCCGGGCGTGCGCGTCCCGTTTGACGCGAGACCAAAAACCGACTGACGGCGGCTGGCGGCGCTCGCGCTGCGAGCTAGCTCGCGCGGCACGCGTTCCCTAAGAGTGTACGCGTAGCTGCAAGTATGGTCATGGCGTTCCAGGACACGCGTAACCGACTACGCGTACCAATGTACGCGCTGTCCGTACACACCTTAACAGCCTCACTGTTACGACATCTATTACCGAACGTATGAATGCGCATGAACCGTAGGCCGTTTGACTAGCGTCAGTAAATACGTGTAACTCAATACGATCTGGGGAATTTCCTATCACGTGACGAGGAATCCGCAGTTTATGTAAATCAATTAATGAATGAACGAATTTATGCCAGCATATCAGAACATCTGGCGGTAATGAGTCATCCCAACCTGTTTTGCATAGCCAAAGTTTTTGCAATAGCGCCTTTGCTACTATTACAATAGGGCTTAACAAACCTAATGGGCCGTATATCTGAGCCAGAACTGATAAGATAAAACGTTTACTTATTTTAGATATGTCAGATTTAATTTTGGTAGTAAAATGAAGTTAATCACTATAATTTAACCAGCCAAACCCTAACGTTTTATTAGATTGGTTTTCGTCTAACATTAATTCTTTAGAACTTTCACTCTGTATACAATCTGAAGCCACTTCAGGTGAATTGAAAACCCACTTTCGCAACGGAAAACAACCAGAGTTGAATACATCAGAAACCTGTTTACAAAGGTGAGATAAATGCGATTTATTGTCGTCGCCCATTAATAAATCATCGACGTACATATTTCCTAATATTATTCTTGAGATTTCAGGATCAATACAATCTAGTGCCAGCTGACGGATACAACGTATACTTAAGTTGGGTGCGGAGGCCGTCCCATAAGAAACGGTATTAAGACGATACACACTGAGGGGATCGGACTCATTCTCACGCTACAAGACCAACTGTAACTTGCGTTGATCTTCATGTATGGAAATCTGCCGAAACATTTTCTCGATATCGGCACATGCAACGTACTGATATTGCCTGAATCTCAAAAGAATAACGAATAAATCATTTTGAAGAGGCAGACCTGTCCACTGGATATCACTGAGAGATTTGCCGGACGACGTTTTCTGGCTCGCATTGAAAACCACCCTTAATTTGGTAGTAGTGCTGTGTTCACGGAATACTCCATGATGAGGCAGGAAGTAACACGGCATAGGGTAATCCTCAACACTCCAAGCCAAGCCAAGCCTCTCGTACTCTCGCATAAAATCAACGTACATGGGTGAATATCAACAACGTGCATTTTTATCCAATTTTGGTGGCGAAATTTTTTCTTCATTATTCGTGAAAAATAAGGGGCTGTCATAAGAAAAGAAACTCCAAGCTGGAAGGATCTTCAAGAGGGCTGAGAAAATCTCGATAACTTTTTGAGATATTTTAGTTCAAAGTCTAGTGTGGCCACCAAAATTGAAAATAGCCCACCAAAATCGAAAGTGCCCACCAAAATTGAAAATCAGTGGCACCAAAATTTAATTTCTCCGTCACAAACCTCAATCTCACTGAAGAAGCTCAATGTAATCTAATATAAATCATCTATCAATCGAAAACTGATCTCTAATCTCACAAATTCTCATTCTCATCAATAACTTCATCGGTTAATAAATATTTTTATTGTAAACAAAATTAATAATAAAGACCAAGTGGTAATAAATACCAAATCAAATAGTGGAGATAAGGTCGTTTCGAAGCCGGAGATTCTGTCGGAAGTCGAAAAAAAGGATTCCAGAGCAACCTTTACCCGCCATTTCGCAAAAGACCTACCAGAATTCAGCCAAAACAAAATCGGGGCGTCACTTAGACAGCTTACAAATGGTAAAGCGTCTGATGAGGATAGGATAACGACTAAGCTCCTGAAAGCGGGAGGAAGTCCTTTATTAAGAAAGCTACGGGAGCTTCTCTACTCGGTCCTGTTCTCTGGGAGAACTCCAGAAGCGTGGTGAAGGACCGTGGTCGTTCTTTTCTTTAAAAAGTGGTACAAGACCCTATTCAAGAATAACTGACCCATTTCGCTCCTTAGCCACGTGTATTAGCTGTTTTCAAAAGTCATCACGAATCGTCTAGCGCGAAGACTCGACGACTTCCAGCCACCAGAGCAGGCCAGGTTTTGAGGAGGATTCAGCACCATAGACCACATCCACACAGTGCGGCAGATCATACAGAAGTTCGAAGAGCATAATTAGCCGCTGTGTCTTACATTCGTGGACTACGAGAAGACTTTTGACTCTGTAGAGACCTGGTCAGTTCTGGAGTCTCTGCAGCGATGCCAAGTTGACTGGCGATACATCCAAGTGCTGAGAACTCTTTATGAAAACACCACAATAACCATCCAAACTCAAAACCAGCAAACAGAGCATATCCCATTGCGTCAGGGGGTGAGCCAAGGGGACGTAATTTAGCTGAAATGGTACATGGCCACTTACGCACTTTTTTTTCTTTTGGATGGGAAATTGTCAAATGACCCCCTCCTCCCGCTCTGGGCGGAGTGGAAGGGAGCGTCAGACTTGTGTCCATGTTCCTTCTTAGCCCTTTGTGTTCCAGGGCCGCGGTATCTCTTTCAAACAGTCCCGCAGCCCCTCACCAATGCACCTGGCATTAACATCAACGGCGAGTACATCTCACACTTTAGATTTGCATTGCAGATGAAATCGTTATACTGGCTGAAGCGATGCACGACTTTGCAGCAGATGCTGGATGGCCTAGGTGATTCATCATTACACATTGATCTCAGGGTGAACTTGGACAAAACCGAGGTTATGTTCAACGAACACGTCACCCGGAACCAGGACCTATTGTCAATTGCGGTCCTCTCGAGGTTGTTCGAGAATATGTTTATCTCGGGCAAACTCTGCAGTTTGGTAAGAACAACTTTAAGAGGGAGACTACAGGGCTGAAACGTGGACACTCTCGGTACGGCTGGTCTATAAATTCGAGGTCACTCAGCGAGCTATGGAAAGGGCTATGCTTGGACTGAATGCTTTATTGTGTAATTTTTTGTTGTTCCAAACAAAATAAAAAATATTAAAGCCAAGGAGATACACAGTGAAACAGCAAACAGATCATTACCATTTCACCAACGCTCTAGTGACTAAGCTCTGCAGATTTCAGTTAAACTAAAAAACCTTAACTCAATATTTGGATGCTAATCACCAGACTAGATCAATGGTTTCTACAATCAGTCTTTAAATCTAAGAAAGGAATTTGCAGTTTTTAAATATAAATCTTCACTCATCTTTACTAAAAAAAACCTGTTTGGGATAGCTCTTTATTTTTGCTTTTCTTCTTCTTTCTGCCAATCTCTTTTTAACCAGCCTCTCTTTGCATGTCTGTTATGGCATTCTTAGAAGCACCAAAATAAAAATATATTAATAAGAAACTTGATCATTAGTATGCCACCCTTATAATAATTGGTCTTACTTACTGCCAAGTACATAACATTTATTTGTTTGCTAATTAAACTGTCCTGCAACGTAAAAACTGGCTATATAGGTACAAACCATACATATATAGTACATACTTAAAATTTGGTGGCTCGTTTTCAATTTTCGTGGCGGGAAAACGCCACCAAACCCACCAAAATTGAGCCACCAAAATTGGGACCAGGCATAAAAAAATCTTTAAAATTAGAGGTTTTAAGTTCCAATTAAATTGATGTTACTGATTTATACGAAACCTTAATCACTAGCTATAACGTGTAGCTTACTATTAAAACACTTTAAAATCGACAGCAAATCGATCCACCAAAAATTGAACAATGTCCCCTGTGCCACTCAAGGTGAGTACTTACGTTTTTGGGGGGTAATCACAGCACTAATCACATTTCTGTTATGCGCAAGTGCTGGCCCAAGACTTAGAATTGCGAAATAATAAAACACTATTGATCACACACGCTCGAAGCTTCGTGTTATAGTAAATTGAAAAAGTGCCAACAAAATTTTGATTTTTGCTTGGACAAACTTTGATCGAGTGTCCTGTGCTTTTAAATTAGATTATCCAATATGGTTTAATTGTTTTTAGATAGTGTGTCTTATGCATTTACTAAGAAAATCGTTTATTTGCTATTTTGCCCCAAATTGTTACTATGGTGAATGCAATTATATCAAAAAATGGAACTGGGACAAGCCACCAAACTTGAATTTTAAGGTGATTTTTTTTTCCTGATTATTTATTTAAACTTATAAAAACAAAAAATGTGGCCCAAATTGAACCAAGTTACGTAGTTCACTATAAAAAAAAATAAGAAACATCCTATCATTTTACACCTCGATTCTCAACGTGGACACGTAAAATTTGCTGCTGTGATATTCACCCACATGGACCTATAATGCGGTAGACGTTGTAATTTACTTTCCAGGGACATAAATCTACTTTTAGCTACATTGTAGCTATCACTGAGAGTATTTGGTGACTCTTTAAGCGGCATTCTAACCGAGAAACGACCGTTTTCGTCTCGTTTCATTAAATAATTGTTCACATAAACGATCTTCAGAACAAAGCGTTTTTATACATGGCGAAATTTCCCAAAACCTTTTTAACTGATCGTTTACTTCTAATTCTGAAATTTTGCCGAAATTACACTGCACCTGATTTATGCACAAGCTCTTAGTGTGTACTGGACCTGAAACTATCCATCCTAGCTTCGTATTATTCAAATACGGACCACTAGGTAACCGAATTCTATCCTCAAGTAGCAGATCCCAAGAAGAGTTTGCACCAATTAAAATATTTATTTGAGAAGGTGTACAAAACGAAGGATCAGCGAGATCAATATTTTCGGGTATATTTAAATAACTAGCTAATCTGGAAGCGGGTAATGTGGAAGTTATTTGCAGTATGGCCAAACAATGCATGCGTATTGTGTGATTATTTATTTATTTATTTAATGCACAATGTACACAACCAATTTGAACGTAATTTTATGTAACAAGTTTCATTCGTTTTTGTAACTGTTACCACTGATTTTATAAGTGCACTGTAGGCAGTGCTGGCTACCGCTGTCCAGTAAAGCACAAGCTCTGAAATACTGTGTATTACCATCTGCAGCGACTTCTACCACAGCGGTCGACAGCAAAACCGGTTCTAAAGTGGTGTGTATTATACTAGAGTGCAAAATAGCTGAATGATTATTACCTGCGGGTTGCGACTGAAGATCAGAGGCAGACACTATGTCTCCGTTGTTGACAACCTCATGCAACAAAGAATTGTGTTTTTCATTACACTGCCTACAAGGTCCGAAAAAAAAGTCTTTATTGGAATGACCCACACGTAAACAGTTTAAGCACAGATTTTTATAACCGACTAAATTTAGTTTATCCTGCGAAGGTAAACTTAAGAATTGACTACAAGCATAAACAGGATGATTACCCTCACACTTAGCACATACACGCTTAGATCTATTTTTGTTATTCTTATTCGAAGACTGATTACTTTGTGTAGACACAAAAGTTTGAATCTGTGATGTCTGTTTTCTGTTATTATCTTGAGATACCCTGCCATTCGAATGATTGAAATGACTTGCTTTAACCAAGTCTAAGACTTCATCCTATTTTTTATTTGTTTATTAAAACTTTATGCACATAATGTACAAAGGCGGAGTTAATGCCTTCCTTTATAAATCAATGTGTCAAAGGAGAGGGGAAATCCTGGGCCCAGCAGTTAACTAGTTGAAATGTGTATTAAAAAATCCGTTATATTTTTCTAAAGGAAGTCACAAAATACAGTACCATGTTTCTATCTAGGAAGCGAGAAAAGTTAAATTAAGTTATGAAACTATATACTCGATTAAATACATGCCTGAATTCTTAGTAATCGATAATGAATGAATCAAGAACAAGTGCTTATCAATCGTTTCGTGGAATCGATTCGTAGCGAATCGGGTTCCTTTAATTTTTCTTCAGTCGGCAACACTAGTCACCGACTGACAGATGACAGGCAGAAAAAAAACGGGACTCGTTCGTTTTCTTTCGTTCTGAGTACGCTTGTATTTTCCATGTTTTATTGTATAATTCCATTACCTCGGCTTTGCATAATAATATAAAGGACTATTCGACGGATCCTGCTACTTTGAATTACCTGACTCTCTATTTTGGACAACTGATTACTCCTGATTACTAATATCGATCGGATATTAACGACATGGATCGCTGTGGAATTATACCATTGCGACTGGTCGCAGTAACTCTATTGGCAGAAGAGTCTTGGAAGATGGGGCGAGTTTATCAGTTATTCGTCAACGGAGTGCACCACAGCCTGTAAGTACGCCTATCAAGCGAACAAAACCAAACTTATGTACCTACTCATTACGGTCTCCGGCGTCAAGTCTGTCGGCTGTCTTTTTGTTAGATAGCATATATTAAAACAATACTTACTTAAAAGCTTATTGGTTGATTATTTAGCCATACGAATCTATGGAAATCTATGGAATGTGCCTTTGACCGTTGCATTAGGATTAGGTACACGTAATGAAGCTTGTTTATGGTTGAACATGATTTAAATTGTTAACTTATTTCAGGTAACCAGTCAGAACTACATATGTATGCCAAGGATGTTGGAACTTGGCCCAATATGTGATTCTTGGGAGACGTCCGAAGCACCAACCCAAGTTGGCCATTGCAGTGTTTGTGCCCGCTGCGGTCGTGCACTGTTAGCGCGGCGGTACAACCACCTTCTTGTACGCTTGCCTTTCCTTGTCTTTTTGTAGTACTGTAGGCTGCTGTGCCCATGTAATGTGCATAATATGGTATTTCAGTTGGGCAAGATACCAAGAAAATATCGTACCTCCTGTACAATTCTTAGATGATATTAATCATAATTATTGAAGATGAATAATAAATACAGGGTGTAAACAGACCCTTCACGAAGCCGTCAACCAAGCATTCTGTACATCAAACTAAGTAACTCTACGCAAAAAACGCAAAATTATTGCTGGGAAACGACTTTTTTTTTTTGGGTGGAAAATCACGTTTTACGGTAAAACTCAATGTAACGCACTCAAAACATTGTGCTTATTGATGGATTGAATAGTATGGGGGTCGTGAAGGTGCTTAAAGTAAAAATCTTACATTAGAAACATGTATTTAAAAAAAAACTTGTGAAAAAGTTGGAACTTTGACCCCCAATATCTCCGTAACTAGAAGGTTCCCAGGTATGGTCTAGAACAAAAAAATGATCGCAATGATGGGGAGAACAAGTACCTTTTGGCTTCGTTAAGGGTCTTTTTACACCCGGGTCGATCTCCAGAGGCATTTTTTTTCGTGTCGGACGGGATAAACCTATTTTAAAATCGAAAAACGTTTTCAAAATATTTTTTTATAGACAGTTCGGAGTCTAATCTACATGGTACAAGGCTAATATTATGAATAAGTTTATTATAAATATAAAAAAAAAAATCTTAAACCCTAAAATCCTGATCGCTCTGGGTTGACCCAATTCCCGATTGAATGAAAAAAATATTTTTTAACTTTTTAATGAGAAGGATCTTATGAAACCACTTATTTAGATTACATAACAAATAGTTTTTCTTCATAGTAATATTTTTTTTTTTGTTATATTAACAATACTTTTGCCACAATTTGAATTTAAAATCGTGACCGGGCATTTTATCTCATCGCTCTGCGCTGAGGTAAAACATCGCCCTCATCCATAGTTACGCATTATAGACACGTTCTATTCCCCTCCCACGGGGCAGCGTCGGTAGTGGTCTAACCGCCGAGGAGGATACCTGTATGCTACGTTCCTGCGTTCCAACATTACGAAGGTAAGTTTATGATTGCTCTGGATTTGGTTCTCGAATTTTATGATTGCTATGGCACGTTATTTAAATTCAATAGTAAGCTTGCGAATGTATTTGTTATGTGAATTAAGTGATCGTTATGATGTTTTTTTATGAGACATAATCACAACTTTCTACTGCTTTTAAATTCGGCTATATTTATGATTTTGTGACTTTTTCTGATCGCTATGGCTCTGATTGCTCTGTCCAAAAAGACCAGAGCGATGATATTTTGCATTAATTGTACGTTATAAATCTATTTTAAGTAGTAGTACCGGACTGTAATAATGACTAACGATGAACTATGCAAATCACCTTTAATTTATAACCTTTCCTGGGTTTCTTCGGGTAACCTAAACCCATAAACAGATTTTGACCTATTTTACCTTGATGATACCTTGCATTTAGCTACAACAACTGCAACCCCTTCTCTAAAATTTAATCGCAACTATTGTTGCAGATAGAAATCATGCCTCGAAATAAATTATCTATTGAAGAAAAACGTCTTAGGAAGAAATTGCCTGAGCGTCGTAGAATGGCCAAGATAAAAAATGATCCAGATCTATACGCACAATGGCTTGTAAAGTCAATAATACATTTCTCTTACATATGATCTTGTACACGTACACTGAATATGACTGAAAACGGCTAAATAAATAATATTTTATCAATATTTATTTTTTTGTTTCACTGATTTCACCATTTATGATCACTCTGGCACCAATTATGATTTCTCTGGTCGCGAAATTTTTTGAACTTAAATATTTCCATAACTGTTTGTGTAAATTGAAGGCTACTAGTAAAAATATACTTTTTGAATATCATTATTTTTTATGAGATACGTAATTACCATTAAATATCAATATCTGAAAAGCACCAGAGCGATCACACGAATACGCCCGTTTTGGAGATTGACCCACCCTTTATTTGATACATTAATATTGGTATGTTATTTTACTTCCCCGTCTCTCTTTTAAAAAAAAGTACCTACTGCTTCTTAGTGCAGGACATTGGATGTAGAGACTATAGCGATTCCATCCGTCGGAAGAATCGACAACATGACAGACTTCTTTTGTTGATCTGTCATTTTGTCGAATCCTCCGTCGACAAAACCCGTTTCTACGGTGGACATGCTACGCGTGCAGGGCGTGCCAAACGTCTCAGATCTTCGACATGTCGTGCACGTGGATGCACTTTACTTGCACTCCATGTATAAAACCATTACACAACCGAAGCCATTCATAAAGATTTGTCAATTAACCTCAAAAAACTACAATGTTATAATGTAACCTCACTTTTACTATACTCCATATAACTTGATTCCTGGATAGCCAAATTTCACCCAAATCTTCAGTGAGGCCTTGTTATTATATCCTCTTACAAATCAGGCTAGTTTGATTGAGTTAACACCTGGGCCCAGGAAACTATGGGAACGTTCCGTTCTCCTTTTATGGATTTGTTAGTAGTTTAATAAAATTAATTTTGTACTGCTGCCAGTCCTTATTTATCTATGACCGCATCAAACTTAGACACTATGATATAAATTAGCAAAGTATCCCAATACTCAATAGGTTCCCCTAACATTTTAAGAGCGCGTAGATTTTTAATAATTGAATCAACCATTTTACGAATATAAGCTGCTGATTCTTTTGTAAGGGGTTGTACAGAAAAAATAGCTCTAACATGATTATGTACCAACAAATTGTTATTATCATACCTACCCTCGATCACATCCCAAGCTATTTTGTAATTAAGTACTGGCAGAAAATTCTAGGGATTTAATTACCTGAAGGGCATGAC
Organism: Noctua pronuba; assembly: GCA_905220335.1. NCBI lineage: Eukaryota > Metazoa > Arthropoda > Insecta > Lepidoptera > Noctuidae > Noctua > Noctua pronuba. The sequence continues at coordinate 5,839,012 of LR999920.1, forward strand.
CTGTAAGAGCAGATCTTAAATAGTGAAATCTCTGTACATCATCTAATTCTTCAGAGTTGTGGATCATTGACAAGTATGTCTCTAAATTTCTAGTCAATTTTCATAGCATCCATCGAATGAGGGTAACGATATAGTGGGCAATTTAACCAGTAACTTGTTTTTGCAGTTATGAGAATTCTCACCAATTTAGTATCACTAACCTTTTGATTTTCTAACAGACACTCAATAGTAGACATAGCACTGTAATAAGAATTTTCAAACATTTCACGTTCTAACAACTGTTTGTCATATTCCCTTTCATCTACTAATTCCTCAATAGCAAATTGAATAGTATTAAAGTTTTGTAAAAAGTTAGCTGCCGTCCGCTGACGTAGCTTTAATTCGTTTATTTGTTTGGCAGTTTACTCAGCGGAATTTGACACGGAATCTACACTTTTTACAAACAGCGTCAAACTACCCTTAATAGGGCCCCCGCTTTCTGACTAATTCCTTTACGCCTCACTTATATTGACGATTTATGGGAAGAAAGAGTACTCACAGTTATCCTGCAACCACTGTGGTGAATAATGCGCACCACGCCCTTTGTTCCTATAAAGATGTAAGGCTATTTTAGTACAAATAGGACAAAGGTGTATGTGGGGTAAGGATGAGGAAAGGTCTTACGCCCCTGAGTGAAGGCACTCTTCCCGGCCGGCCGCTAGCATTCGAATTTCTCCAGGTTTTTCTCCAGGCTTTCCTCCTGTCTGGTCGCTGGTGATCGCTTTAGATGAGGCTCGTAGGACCAAATGTTAATTACTCGTAGCGTATGGTAGCATGTCAGCAGGGCGGAGACCAATAATTATTTTCTCGAAGGCGGAGGAATAAAAAACGGTGCTTCTCGTTTGAAAAAATGATATATTTAAAGTCAAATTGAAGGTTTTTACATAGATAATAAATCCACAGACAAAAAAGATGATTAACGATTATTTATGGATCTGAAGGATCGACCTGAAGAAAGTGGCGCCATCTAAACGCTACGTCACATCGTCGTCGACGTCCTGTGGTAAGAGATGGCGCTGCGTATTATTAGTAGCTGTCGGAAGATGATGATGATGATTAAAAATAAGGATCATTAGCATAAAAATAATGACCGAAATTATTATAAGCAGTAAAATAACGACCATAATTATAATAATCATCATAATTATTATTAATAATGTTATTTACTATTATATTTGTTACTATGTTTACGACTTCTGCGCGCAACTGCGCAATTTTTTCTTTTTGTTTGCTTGATTGAAGTTCTTTCGGTACATTTTTGTAGCATTTTTCGGCTATACGATTCGTCCTCTCGGCTAGTTTTGCAGATATGTCTGGAATTATTTCTAAGGATTCGTACGAGCTCGGTTTTTCAGGCTGGACCTCGGGCAACCGGACTTTGGGGCTAGCCGTTAGTAGTAGTTGTAGGTTTGCTAACAGGCAGAGGGTGTCTGAAAAGAATAGTGTAAATTGCAATGATATCTTACTAATATTATAAAGAGGAAAGATTTGTATTTTTGTGTGTGTGTGTGTGTATAGTTTGTAATGAATAAACTCAAAAACCATTGTGCCGATTTCAAAAATTATTTCACCATTAGAAAGCTACATTCACCTTGAGTAACATAGGCTTATTGCTAGAAAAGATTAGGAATCCTTACTAAAACGGTAGTAACGTAACCCAAGGTGTAAAAAAACGTCTTGAAACGGTGATCTTACGTCGCATGCGCTGCGGAAACTATTGATGATAGAACAAAAGTATGTTCTACAATATTAAAGAACATATCAATAACTACAAAAAACTTCGCGATACTATATGCCCAACTATTATCGTTATGTCACAATAACCACTTTTTAAAAGTTGATAGAAATAACGACCAAAATTAAACCATGTTATTCATACTTCTGTTTAAATCCTTATCCAAATAAATCATATTGTTTTCAAGACTGTTTCATTCATGTAGATTACTTTTTGAATCGTTCAAATCGGCTATTCCAATCAATAGATATTACGAATTTAATAAGTCATAGAAATAGAAAAAATAAACGCTGTCGCGTCGTCGTGCGAAACCGGGACGGGCCGCTAGTCACTATCACTACATAGTATAAAGCAAAGTCGCTTCCCGCTGTCTGTCTGTCTGTCCATATGTATGCTTAGATCTTTAAAACTACGCAACGGATTTTGATGCGGTTTTTTTCAATAGATAGAGTGATTTATATACAAGAGGAAGGTTTATATGTATAATACATGCATAATATAGTAGAGAAACACTGATAATTTTAGAGGTTTTTAATGTAAGGTCGTAAATAAACACATTTTTTTGCGCTTACATTGCAAACGCTGGCTGAACCCTATGAGATAGATAAAAATAATGTACTACAGTATTGTACACCTTAAAAAGGTCTACAAAAAAGTCCGCGATGGTAAATGTATATCTCTTAGGGAAAACCCACAATAACAATTTTTTATCCTTTACTTATTACGAGAAAATAATGGCTTATTTAAGAAAAAGCGATTTTAAGCAATACAGCATTAATCCTTTTCCAATTAAGTACCTTAAATACATTGTGCATATAGATCAATATGGCCCTTTACAGCATGTAATTTAAATAAATGTTTTCGAAGATATTACAGATTTAAAATGCAGGGACATAGCGGTTGCGGCGGTACCGGCCGGGGGGCGCGTGCCTATAAATAGTGCGTCGAAGGCCGCGCTTCGCCCTCCACTCAGATCCAGCCTGTCCCTTTGCTGTCCTCCCCCAGCGACGCCCTAAGCCGAGGCTCGTACCCCACAGGGGGTGCCCTTAGCGTGTAGTCCCTTAGTTTGTAAGTTTTATTTGTCCTGGCTGGAGGCCTTACACTCAAGGCATCCACAGGATTGTCCGGTTAAGCAGTCGCCATCCTACTTGGCTGAACTGCGAGATGCCATTTCGAAAAAAAAAAAAAAGCGCTTCGCACTTTAGGATTAGCAGCGATAACACGCGTTTATCGGAGCTCTCTAGCGAGGAAAATAACAATTATTTATACATATAATAAAACAGTAACAAAACTGTGTCTGTACATTGAATATATTAAAAAAAATGGGGGCGTTTAGAAACAGTAATAGAGCACGAATCCAAAAAAAAATTCTGTCTGTTTGTTTGTACACATTAATCTTCGGAAGTACTGGACGGATTTTTTTTTGTATAGGTATTAAGTCTGGGCAACATATAGGCTATAATTTATCTTGGAAACTAGAACACCTGATGCAGAACCGCAACAGGGGTGCGCCAAAGTTCACCTAAATTTTCAACTCCGATAATTGGAAATCTGAAAATTTTCTTCCTAACATTTTTCATCCTAACAATCACAATTCCTAACTACTCTGTCTCTAATTTTATAATTCCGAAGCATTCAACTTCATAATGTCAGTAGCAATAAACATCTGTTATACTTATATTTCTTTTCCTATATTTTCTCAACATAACCATCTTTTACACTATTATTCAAAGTCATATATTTATTGTTTAAATTTCTTTGTTTAAACTTAGAAAAATTTAGCCAAAAAAGTGTTATTTTGCAAACCGTTTATTTTCTCGATTCTATCGTATAAAACACCTAAATGTAAGAATAAAAGTTTCTTGGTGTTTTTTGTCTCCGACTAACCGTTTGTCGTAAAAACGATGTGGAAGGGATCCATAGGTTAGGTTAGGTTAGAACTGTGACCAACTACGCGCGAGCCGAGCGAGCGGAGCGAGCGGTGCCGCGGTAGCGGCCGGCGAGCGCTACTTCGAAATTGGTTCCGAAATTTTTCTAAGTTTTTTTTTCATAGTGCCCCCAAGACGACACTCTGACCTGTACTTATGTTTAGGGATAAAAGCGTTATGATAAAAAACAGTAGGAGTTTAAATATATTTACATTAATGATATTATTAATTAAAATTTTCGGAAACATGAGTGTTATGAACATCGCCGGTAGCACTACAAATAGTATGAATGAAAACTTTAGGATGAAAAATTTTAGGAAGAGTGATCATTCGGATTACAAATCGTTAGGAAGAACAATTTCGGGAAAAGAACTTTAGGTGAGCCAATATGGACCCCCGCAACAAACCAGCTAAGCTATAAGAGATATAAAAATGGTACCATAGCAAAATTGTTCCACGTGATGAGCATTTTCTGCTGAGAGAATAAATTTGAAGATCTGGAACACCTGATGTGGAACTCCAAGAGCCCAGCTACACTATAACATATATAGGAATGACGTTTTAGCAAAAGTTGTTCAATCTGATGAGCACTCTCTGTTGACTTATAAACATCGAAGATCTGGAACACCTGTTGTGGAACTCCAAGAGCCCAGCTAAACCATAACACATACAGGAATGACGTCTTAGCAAAAGTTTTTCGGTCTAATGAGCATTTCCTATTGACTTATAAAATCGAAGATCAAAAACATCTGATGTGGAAATCAAAGCTATCACTAATTTCACTGTATAATTATAAAATAACATAAGCTGGGAGTACCTCCACGCGGTGAAGGCGGTATCAGTTTAGGACTGATTTTCGATGACGATCATTGAAAATTTGACTCTAATGGCCAAAACTCCCATTTATTTTTTTATTTTATCGAATAAATATGTCTTCGGGGTTACGTTATTTGAGTGTTTAATTTCCTTTTCCAATTATCTTCGTGACACGGCAAGGCAGGGGAGCAGTCACTTAGATTTTAATTGATCAGGTATCTTCACAATAAAACTATAACCATGCCTAGAAAGAGGTCAAATCTTTCCCAATGTTCTAAAGGAGCTAAAAGATTGAGGATCATAAGATCTCAAGAATCTACCGAAGAGCGTCAGGAGAGACTTGATGCTGTTCGAGAACATTAGGCTGCAACTCGATCTGTGGAAACCTCTTCGGATTGCGAAGCACGCCTGCGTTCTCAGCGTATTTACGCATCTACATCCAGGTCTCTAGAGACCAGTGAAGAATATGATGCGCGACTGACCGCTGATCGTGAACGTCCCGCACTGTCTCGCGAGTCGGAGACGTTCACGGAAAGAGAATTACGCTTGAGTTCTCAGCAATGTCATATACAATGTCGCCAATGCGCATGTGACCGCCCGTAATTTTCTGAATTGAATATTCATGAAGAAATGTCGAAAATAAACTTCAAAAGGGGGGGCTATCTATAAAATTTTTCATGTTATTCAATTTTTAATTTTTTAAGTAGAATTTGTAGATTTGCTTTCTATTTTTTGACACCTCTCCGAAGTGTATGTGTTGATTTGGATTCTGTTTATTATTTCTATAAGCTTATGAGTTATTTTAACAGGTTAATTAACATTTTCACTTAAAATTATCGACGACGAAAAAAAAAACGGAGTTGAAGTCATTTTTTCGGTAAAAATTGTGTATTTATTTAAAAAAACATAAATCCATAAGTCCATCCGTAAGTCCATAAATTATCCCTATACGACGACTTTTTTTAATCATTACTTGTAATCTACTACATAACAGCTACAAATTCACAGAACATTGTTGATAGTATCTCTAAAGAAAAAACAAGGGCGGGTATAACAAATCATCGCAATCTTCATGTGTGGGCCACTGAAAATCCACACGTCATTAAGGAAACAACTTTCCAGACGATTTGTTACTAAGTAGTAACAAGTATTGGATTACGATTTTCATCATCTTGTCCCGTTTGTCGTTCGTAAATATTTGAATGTCTTTGCATTTTAATGATATTTCGGATAGACTCTCCAAAATTAATTTACATTCGGCATTCACCCTAATCAGATATTACTGTTTTGGTCCAAATTTTATGTTTTTTCTCTGTTGTTCTCCTCTCTAGAAGAAACCACAGCTTTTGGACAAAATTGACCAAATTATTCGCAACACATTAACATCCATTCTTAATGTGGCCCTAGACGACCGAGCGTGGCTGCAAGCCACCCTACCAATTCGTTTTGGTGGCCTCGGCGTCCGCAAAATTTCTAGTGTAAGCTTACCGTTCCTGTCCTCTGTCCATAGCCAAAGACATTCAAATATAAATAGCTATAGACGGGACAACACCAAAAAACTGACAATTCCAAAACCTGTTACAAATTAGTAACAAGTCGATCAGTCCAGTGCGATACGTCGCCTTGTCAGGTCGCATTCATATGACACAAAGACATTTAAATATTTCCGAGCTATAGACGGGTCATGACGAAGAAAATCGTAATCCAAAACTTGTTACTACTTAGTAACAATTATTCGTTCTGTCTAGTGTCATCGGTGTCATACGCCCGCTTGGCAGGTAGCATTCGCGTGTCAAAATCGAAAATATTCAGGATGAAAATTATTAGGTATATGACAATATTCCCAATGTCCTCTCTATATTTTTTAAATATCTTTGTCCATAGCACTGACAAGCTAACCAGGATAATTTTAACTCACTCCCTGATTGACTCGGAAGTGCCGTGCTTGACCGACGCAAAGGACGCCTGGAAAGTGGCTTGCCCGGATACGGATCGGCCCGAGAACCCGTTTCCCCAGAGACAGTGGGATGAGGCGCTCTGAAGGTTGGTACGGAATAAACTTATTAATACGACTACCAATACTGCTGAGCGTGCCCGCTTGCTAGCTGTGGGTGAGTGGGAGTCGGGCCTCTGCCTTCAGGCACTACTGGACCTTCCGGCTAGCTACATGTTTGTGATTGGACGCTCCTTGTGGGGCTCCACATCGCTGACAATGTGGTGAAGCAGTCGACTGCCTCGGACATCATGGTCTTTCTTGTAGTAAGAGTGCAGGTCGGATTGCGCGGCACGCTAGCATTAATGATCTCATCCGTCGTGCTCTTGCCACCGCCAGGGTGCCAGCTGTCTTAGAACCCAATGGCTTGGCACGCGTCGATGGGAAGGGACCAAATGGTATGACCATAATGCCATGGAAGTTGGGCAGGCCTTTGGTGTGGGATGCAACTTGTGTCGACACCCTTGCGCCATCCCATCTTCCTAGCAAAAAGAGCTGCGCTGGGGCGGCTGCTGCAGGTGCTGAAAACCTCAAAGGGCACAAGTATAATAATTGAATTGGTAGTTATGTGTTTGAGCCGTTTGGGGTTGAAACACTAGGGCCATGAGGTCCGAGTGCCCACCTAGTATTTCGGGAAATCGCCAAGCGGTTGATCGACTCTTCACGTGACCAGAGCGCGGGCCTATTTTTTGGCCAAAGAATCAGCATTGCAATCCAACGTGGCAATGCTGCCAGCCTTCTGGGCACTTTTCCTGTTATTAGCGATGTGAAGGAATTTTTTGACGCCCTGTAACCGTTTTGATACTTGTACATTTTTACTATTATAGATTTGTAGTATGTATATAATGTAAATATTCACTTGTTGTCATTAAATTAAAAAAATCTCGTATAAAAAACCGTTTCATTTACATGAAAAACCGTTTCATTTATATAAAAAACCGTTTCTAAAGTGATCATCTGCAAGCTTTTTCCCAACTATGTTGGGGTCGGCTGTCTGACCTCCAGAACCCAGTTAGTACTGGGTAAGACTGGTTTTCAGACTTTTTGGGCTACTGACTACGTGTAACGACAGCCGGGACCAACATGCTTTCCGTGACCCATCCACAGACCAACCTAGGCAAGCGCAGTTTAACCCAACGATCGACCCGAGCGGCTGTTACTATTTAGCCATGAGCTCCTAAAAGGCCATCACTTGACCTCAACATCACCTGGTGCAAAGCGATGGAACGTTCTGTCCACAATGAAACGAAGCGTGCCTAGAAGATATGCCATGTCATCCGTCAGCTGTCAGAGCAAGAGAACAAGACAAGACATGACGTTCTAAAGCAAGGCTGCTCAACTTATTTTGTAGGTGGGCCAAAATTTTGATTCCGTGTCAATCGGCGGGCCGTCTCGTAAATAAGACTCCGAAGAGATTTTTGTGATAACAATTTATCAATATTTCTCATGACTTTAATTTTATAGCATCCCTGTTCTTTTTGATCATTAATTAAGCTAAGTGCTTGTTACAAGTAAAAACGGCAGGTTTGCAGCCGAAACCGAAACTCGTTTTTTTGCCGAAACTCGACAGAAACCGAACTTTCGGTCGGACACTAAAAGCCTTCCTCGACTCCTTCCACTTGTCATGAACTGGCGCGTGCTCCTAGATATTCTGACAGAAACAATCGAGTTTGGCCCGCCATTTCCTTCGTGATCTGACACGACCCCGCCTCGCTATCTCAGGGCTCAATTTTGCGCTATTTTGACCTACAGCTTCTCCAGCATGCGGCAGACATTTTCTGCCCAGTCCCATTTGTGTTGGGCAATATTTAGAGCCTAGTCAGTTATATATTTTTTGAGTTTAAGTGGAAAATATTTAAAATAATACTTACATAACAAAATATTGGCTGACATGTCGTATAAATTCACCGGTATCACAGACCGAAATAGCAATATCTAATATTAATCTAATCGATTTATATGCGTATAAGCAACTCAACGCGTATTAATCGATTATACGGGACATGAACAATTTATACAATAAAGTTACAGGACAAGAAATAAATTAAAAATTGTTGTTAGTTTTGCGTTGTTCATCAAGTCATTAATAATTTTAAAGAGTAATTACATACTTTAAGCTACACGATAACAGTTACATTTTAATTGTAACAGGCCGATGTCTATACATTGAAGATATAGAAAATAAAATAAAAAATGGGGGGTCTATATTAGAGCAACAGAAGCCAAAACAACAGTTTTTAGAATTTTTGTCTGTGTGTCTGTATGTTTGAACGCGCATCACGCAAAAATTACTGTATGGATTTGATCGCAGTTTTCACCGCTCTACTGCTAGATGCTTAACTTAAAATATAGGCTACATTACATTTTTTAGCCGGGTACAACTAAGGTGCAGCCGGCCACATGCGGTTAAATATGATGTATCCTACTCATCTCCTGCTGATATGGAGGAAAGTTGAAATTTTGTTTTCCCTGCTTCTCCGCTCTTCATTTCTGATTAATTTCGTTGCTGGAACCAAGGCAGTTAAATTGTTTCTCCGGGACTCCGTCGAGCTTCATTGTCTCGGCGCTTTTCTGGTGGTCGCCACTGTTGATTCTGGCTTTCAGGAGCTGCAGTGGTTTGGGAATAGTGTGGCGGGCTTGTCCCAAATTAAAGCTCTTAGCTTTTTATAACATGAGACCTTGACAAAACTGGAGAAATATAGATGTAAGTACTTTGGATCCAACTCAGCCCAACCCTTCTTGGAAATACAGGCGTACCAGTGGCGTAGCGTGGGGTTTTGCCGCCCGGGGCCGACTGTAATTTTCGCCGCCCCCTTTAATTTCATAATTAGTCAAGAAACGTAGGGAAGAGTCAAAATACAAAGTATTTTTTTAAAGTAAGTAGGATGCAAGAGCGAGCGAAGCGAGCTCAAAAATTTTAGCATCCCGCCTCTGATAGGATACAGATTTTCTTTTCACAATTCAAACAAATGGAATTTAACAGACTTTTTCTACGAATGCATTAAAGATATGGAACGATTAAGAAAGCTTAGCTGTAAGAGCGAGCGAAGCGAGCTAGAAAGTTTTAGCATCCCAGATAGGTTCGATTTTCTTTTTACCATAAATACAGATATAAAAAAGGTAGGCGGCAGGCTTGAAGCATAAAGTGCTTGTATCTAGAAAATACGGGGCGGCAGATCGGAACATACGTGAAAAGCCGCCCCTGGCAAGCGGCGTATATTAAGGAAAATGCTCCACTTCTTGGTTGTCCTTGTTTTTGCAACATAGTCCCGATGACTTTAGTAATAACCTATCTGATAACTATGACCTAACGCTGCCGCCTTGTTCAGCTTGCCGCGTCCTTGCTCTCTGCCGCCCGGGGCCATGCCCCGCACCCAGCCCCCCCACGCTACGCCACTGAGGCGTAGGTACATTAAAATGATTATCTTTAATCACCGATTACATGCTGTGCCTGTAGTTATAATTAAATTATTATTCTAAAAATGTAAACAATAGGTAATTTGATTTGTTAATCAAATCTTTATATGCTACTAGCTTATGCCCGCGGCTTCGCCCGCGTGGAGTTCGGGAATTGCCCACGGGATCTTACTTCTGGGATAATAAGTAATCTATGTATGTATAGTAGATACATGGTTTTTATATAGTTGCTTATAACTTGCAAATATTAGTTCATAGTAATATCAATTAGGTACTTTACATATTGTTATGTGAAATATTGATACCTTGGTTTGAGATTGGAAACCGGTGACGAAAATCAAATGATTAATTAGGAATCTATTTATAGGCATAAAACTTTTACATAATATTTAATATCAATGTCGCGTATCATGAGCCAACGCGAAAATCGGTGGAATAAACCATATTTACAGACATCTACCTCAGAAAAATCCTACCTACTTACTTAATAAGTAAATACTCCCGCGCCACGCACGCCCCGCGCAACACTGCGCGCCATGTCGCGCCGGTGTACGTGAGCTTTGAAGCCCTATTTGACTCGGTTGGGGGATGATTTTGATTTTGGAAAAAACTGTGATACACGTATCTCATAATTTTAATTGAAAAGTATGCATACAAATTTTCAATTCAATCGACTCAGAGAATAAAAAGTTTCACAGAATATTAAACGCCCCATTTCACCCTCTTAGGGGTGGAATTAAAAAAAAAACTGTTTCTTAGCGGATACTTACTCTTCACAAAGAACGCACCCTCCAAATTTTATGTCTCTAGAACCAGCCGATTGGGCTATGCATCATTGATGTATCAGTCAGCCAGTCGACATTGAATTCTTAAATTGGGGGATGATTTTGGAAAAACTGTGATACGTGTATCTCATAATTTTATTTGAAGAGTATGTACACAAATTGTCAAGTCAATCGACTGCGAGAATAAAAAGTTTCATATAAAATTCAACTCCCCATTTCACCCTCTTAGGGGTGGAATTTCGAAAAACCCTTTTTAATGGATACCTACCCTTTACAAAGCATACACCCTCAAAATTTCATGTCTCAAGGACCAGCGGTTTTGGGCTGTGCGTTGATATCTCAGTCAGTCAGTCAGGACTTTGAATTTTATATGTATAGATTTAACATGCGTGCAATTTGGTAAACTTCGTGCTTGCTTTTACTCTTTCAGTCTTGGTGGTTAGTGACACTAAACACCTCTTTCAGATTTTTAAAATTAAAATCCATTACATCTAGCGACAATCGGTTGAATTATCATGAAAATTCGAACCATTCTTGATAAGATGCGGCCGATTGGTGTAATGCTGAATGAATGACAGTTCATTTGCGTTGAACTAAATATTGCACTAACATACTTTTTTGATAAAAAAAACTGTGACATGGGTAGGCAATCTTTTTTCTTCAATGTTTTTTACTCAATGTATTCTCGTATATCTATTTTGTAAGTTTTCATATAAAAGTGCTACTAATTTTGTGTTTTCGATGTGTAATGAAAACGAAAATATGGTGGTTAGTAAACTAACCACCGTGACTGTTGCGGGTTTATGGTCTTAATTTTCATGAAACTTGTGCATAATTATATGTCGCGCCGGTTAAAATATTGAGAAATCGCAGAATACTTGTTGGGAGGTATCAAGAGGTATTCCTTCAGGTAGCGACAGTATTTGTAGTGATAAGGATGTCGAAGAAGATGCAGAAGAAGTTCAGCCAAATCCGCTGGTGTTAGGCGATTTTGACAACTTTGACCTTACCGGGTAAGGTTTAGAATCGCGTCCTTCGAATTGGGAGGTGTGGGAGGTGGGAGGGGAGGGGGGACAGTTGTAGAGTCACCCCCCACTTCTCCCCCCTGCCGGAGGCGCATAGTTGTTTTTTTATAAAAAATTTAAAATCTCAATTTGGTGTTATGTTTGCTTAATGTTTTTGACATTATAAATCTGATTTATAGGGGAGAGAGTTGAGTTAGTTGTTGCCAGTCAACGTGGCGCAGTCGAGGGAAGCCCGGTCGCCGGAGCCCCGCTTCGCGGGGCTCCTTCTTCTGAATGGTTTACAAAAAAAATAACCACGAAGGGGATGGCGGGGTCTAATCGCTCGCTTCGCTCGCTCACTCGACCCCGCCATCCCCTTCTAACCTAACCTGTCCGAATCGGGGTGCCCCAGGTCCCGAGCTCGCTTCGCTCGCTCTTGCACTTAATGAAACACGAAACACACTTTAAGTTATAAACATAATTTATAGCTTCCACCATTTTGAAAAAAGGATCTTTTCGATATTTTATTCAAAATCATATATTTATTCATAATAATATTTATTACGCATTTTGAGATGATTTTGACAGATGTAACGTCAAAAACGTTAGACTTTAGTTAAATATTTGTTGTTTGTTTCACGTTTAGTTAGTGATTTACCAATATTTTGAGAAAATAATTTTAAATATTTCCGGCAGCTAAAATCGCATGGGGGCGCCCCTTGACCCCCCCACATTGACAGAATCCTCGAATTCAGAGGACGCGATTCTAAACCCAACACACCAACACTTCTCTTTCCATTTCTTGGACGCCACTCAGTCACAGCTTTATTCCACCTGACATCACCGCGCCTTGCCTTGTCCTGCTCAACTCCATTTGAGTTCCATAACGCGGTTTCCAATATCTAAGACAGTACGTACACGCGGCCCAAGTATTTGGTTTACACTTTAGATGTGTGGGTGAAGACATCGTTATGCACACAAACACTAAATGAAACGAGCGAGCTACGTTTTTATTAGTGTGCGTAACCGTAAGGCACATCAATAACCATATTATACCAATATATAGTCATCATTCATTTATGTCACTGAAAGAGATATAATATTTTGGATGATGTCTCTATAGCAACCTTGGCACAATGGCTATCGGCTTTGGTCAGTGAACGAGAAGCAGTAAGTTCAAATCATGTATGCAGCAATATACTCTTTTTCTTTTTGTATTCATTATTTCTTTAAAACATTACTTACAGTGGAATTTAAAGAGAATCGATACCGCTCATGGTTGTATAATGTAAAAATATAAAGTTTACAACGTTTGAGACAAACACGAACTGTTTAGAAAATAACTACCGACAATTTAAAAATGTTGTTTTCAAACACCTTCATTTATAAAAAAAATGAGCAATCTTAGGTTGTCAATCTTTGCATAACTGAATTTATTGTTTACTACTCATATTCGTGTGCGGATTTATTTCTGTGGATTGACTCCATGCAACATTTATCAATGTTGTATGTAAAAATGCAGAAATCGTTGTTTTGCATGAGCAAAACGTATTATCAGTGAAATTGTGAGTGTAAATGTGTGTGTGTTGCCCCACAAACGATGGGACACTTGATATCGTTTCCTGCCTGTCCTGTGGTGTGCATCACAGGACGCTACTGAATGTGCCAAGCTCGTCGCCATAGAAGAATGGCAAGAGCTTAAGCAATCTGGGGACCACACTTAGAGCTCGCGTACATTCGTAAAAATACTCCCAAAAGATAGGTCTCGGTCAAATTAAGATAAAAGGTAATCATAGCATATTTTTATAATATTGGATTTGGCTAGAATAACATAATTTATAAACCCACTTGTCGCGTGGGCAAAATCAGAACTAATGCCGCCATCTTATTTTTTCAATATATTTTGCAAATGTTTAGCAAGAGCGCTCTCCTGTCAACCCCAATGGAGCTTTAAAAGATCCATGTAACACTGTAGGATAGACAATAGGGAATATGCAAGAAATACAAAACTTTTATTATTTCTTAAAAATGCCTTGTATTGGTCCATAAAAACATTGTGGTACACTTGTTTAATTTTCTAATACAACACTTACTTTACAATTTAATATTTCATGTAGCGTGTTTTTGGTGAAACGGAACGCAAACTCAAAACGCATCGCCCCTCTATAACGCCGGTAGTGACGTCAAATACCATGTGTCAATGAAACACTTTTATTTGAAAAGTACTTAAAGTTTCACTAAGATTTTATTATAATATTGTTATTGCAATGTTTACTTGAATAAAGGACATGCAATTTGCCAAATTAATATATTAAGGGTAAAAAATTAGATGTGAACAAGGCAGATAGAGGTAAATGACGTCACATAACATGACATGAATGGCCGCGACAGTCACGGACGTTTGAACTGTCGTAGAAAATTGTAGGAGTTTTCGATTTTTTTTGAGCGACAAGCAGTAGTTGAACTTAACTTTTAATTATTTTCTTGGGTTGATAGTACTGTATTTTATTGATTTAAGTGAAGAAAAAATTACATGCATATTCCCTATTACGTCAGCCGTAATGTCATTCAAAAATATTTTCATTATTATACATACATCCAATATTCCTTATACTTTATTACAAGTACGTAGAATTTAAGACTGTCTAGGTATTTAGCCTGCGGAGCCCGCACTTGCACAACCCATCACATTGTCTTATGATTTTGGTCGGCTTATTCTTTAATGGCGCAATTACACTAATCGAAAAACAAACAATGAAGCTGGACGAGTCTGCCCGAAGACGGACGTACTCGACGGCTTTTTTTTTACACTTGGTCGTTTGACGAATTCCATGGGCAATCGAATTCGGGCGAACGACCATATGTAATTGCGCCATGGACTAGGGCAAAAATGAAACATTAATTACAAGTTGGATAAAACATTTATTTTAAGCAGCTTAACATTATAATCTTATAACAACTTCTTCAAATCACTGAGCGACCGGCGGCGCGGGCATGCCATCATCATCGGCCTCATCGGCATCATTACCATAATCATTATATGATGCTCCTCGCACATGCTAGCAGCAACTGTACTGTTTATGTTTATGGCATTGTTTTAGCCTCTATAATATCTATACACCTTCACTGTACGTTTCTTTTGTTGTATAGTTCACCACAAAACAAATAAAACTGTTTAACTAATAAAATGCACTACTATCCACAACAAAACCACACATCTAGATTTTAATTGATCAAGACAGAGAATAGACAATATTTATGACATATTCTGTTTTCATAGATGACATAGCTTTGAATGTTGCCATTTAAGCTAAATTCTCAAAAAAAAACGTTACGTACGTACTTTACATTTTTACTATCAGCAGTCACTAATTAATCATTTATTTATTTAGTAACATGATAATTTAGTATCATAAAACTTGTTGCGAATCTAATAAGAGGCTGACTTAGAAGCAAAGAAAGCATGTGTTTCCAAAGATAGGAGGAGTCTAACTCAAAATGGCTTAGATTAGATGAGACAAAACAGATTAAATATCGCAGCAATGTAAACGGCTTGTCTTATAATACTAGGTAGCAAACGTCTTATGGTACCCACTATTACTACCAGCAAAATCATTCATTAGTATTATTATAGAAATTCCATTTTATTTTGAATATGGTAACTCCGTTGCTTCCGTCACTATTTCTACGTTTCGATATTACAAATGATTGCGTTTAGATGTTCTGATTTAGTAAAATATTTGTTTCTTCTTTTTTACTTTGTGCAGCTTAGTAAAAAAAAGATACATGGAAAGAAACGACCCGTAATTGCTTCATATAATGTGGGAATGACAGTTGAGTAAGTGAGAGCGAGAATGTATGAGAGAGAAAGAGTAGGTACTATTTCAGTAATGTGACGTAGTGTGATTTGGACGTTAAGACGAAAAGGAAGTAAAGACGATTGTAAAGACTATATTTTTAAATTATATTGCTTAAAGTTAAGTGTTTTGATTTCCCACATATAATGTACATACTTTCATTGATGAACGCTTCTGAAATTAACTGAGCCCTAAAAAACCAATCTTCTTTGTGACTGGCTTCGAGCTAAAAGTTTCGTGATACGAACAGTGGTTTTAGTAGAAAAATGCAAAAATCTGTGTCCAGCCAACTTGAATTTACGTAGAAAACTTTTGGCTGGCACTTCCGAATCTCAATAACGGGAGCGTGTGGATATCTACTCTTTTTAGTAAACAGGTATTGGTTTTTTTCATGGTAAGTACATAGGTAGATATTGTGTCAGTATAACTAATGCTCTAAGGTAATTAAATGAAAAGATAATGTAAATAAAATCACATTTATTTACAGTCAATCTGGGTAACTTTGATTCATTCGGGTAACTTTGACAGCGGGACCATGAACTAGTTTTGATTATTTTTTCGCATGAAGCCAACACTATTCATAAATGTTTATTTTAGATTTGCAATTTTACCCAGATTGATAAAAATAATACTTATTATACTTTTTTATGCATGGCTCTGTGTGTGTCAAAGTTACCCATTTTATGAAGGTAACTTTGACAGGGCACAGAATTGAGATTTTCTACTATATTGGTATGTTTTATAAACTTTCTGTGAATTTCTATAGATGGAAAGTAATACGAGAGCACTGATAAAATAAAAAACACTCGAGTGATAGGCGTAATTTTTTTAAATATAGTATAAAATATCGCCCTTATCTGTCAAAGTTACCCAGATTGACTGTATTTGTACTTATAGAGCGTTTCAAATGACGAAAATGACGACGATCAACTGCATTTGCACTTCAGTAACCCCCGCCTTGTTCCAAAGCGTTGTTTTTACCGCCGCCATAAGTGTTTGAAGCGCAAATGAATTCGGTGGTTATTTGGTGGCATTTTAATCATATAAATAGCTGAATATACCAAAATATTCTTCAATACCTGCATGTCTTCATTTTTTGATTAAGTATTTGGTAAGTAAGTAAAATTGATTTGTTTAAACATGGTGTACATGATACATTGCATGCAAGATAACAATAAGATATATAAAGTTCAAACATGTTCAGCCGCATATCGTGGCGTACAAATTGGTAGGAAGAGATGGTGCATGAACCGTGATAACATTCATCAAAATTAATATTATATAAATTATGTATGTCTTATTCAATCATCATTATTCATTATAGATTAGGTATTACAAATCAGCAAGCATATTTTCAGATAAAATTAAATGTCAAAGTAGTCATTAAGTCAGTAATTGTTATGATCTTCTTGTGTGTGTTTTTTGTTTTTCTTTCTTGTAGTGGACATTATTAAATTAATTATTTTAATGTATTTGTATAAAATTTTGTTAACTTTGATGAACCTGATTTTAATATTTGTATGTCAACAATGACAAAGCATAGTGCAACACTTATCTATTTAAGACCTTGACATGTATGATTAATGTATATATGTTCTTCACCTATGTTTTACAAATAAATAATTCTGATTCTGATTCTGATTCTGATTCTAGTAGTCAGTATTCTTTATTGATTCCTATGACAGGTACAATCACATTTGGTTTTAGTACGTACTACCCAGTTAGCTAGGACTAGGACAACTGATCGAATCTTAACTCTTATTTAGGTTGTCTTACCGCAGATTAATTAATAGTTGTCTTACTCTGATTAGTGATAACACTTCGAAAAGTACATACACTGCCGTGTCGTGTTTAGTTCTCATTTTCAGTTACCTAAGATAATGATCTAAACGCGAAATACAAGTGGGCTCTTTTTTGCAGCGCTGGTAGTCAATTATTATTTTGAACTAGCTGTTCCCCGCGACCTTCGTCCGCGTAAAATCCCGTCCCGTTTTTGCAACATTTTTCATTGCTGCTCCGCTCCTTTTAGTCGTAGCGTGATGATATATAGCCTATAGCCTTCCTCGATAAATGGACTACCCAACACTGAAAGAATCATTCAAATCGGACCAGTAGTTCCAGAGATTAGCGCGTTCAAACAAACAAACAAACAAACAAACACTGCAGCTTTATAATATTAGTATAGATTATGGTCACCTCACAATATTAATGGATGTTTGTATGGGAAAATTTAAATGATCACTATCTTTGAAACTACCCAAAGTTTCTCCGTCGCAAATTCAGGGTATCATTATCGTCCCCGTCACAAAATTTTGAACACATTTTGAAGGTCATCAGGCAGCGGAGATACATGTGTCCAGCCAGCTTGAACTCAGGCTGGCTGGACATTAAGTTTTTATTGATTTCTCGTAAACCCTTACATGTGACGCCATAAATCAAACGTTATTACTGTCACACATTGCGTCAACAAATGTTAGTAAAGGAACCATATTCGAAAACGCTCCCCTTATTGAGATTCGGAAGTGCCAGCCGAAAGTTTTCTACGTAAATTCAAGTTGGCTGGACACAGATTTTTGCATTTTTCTACTAAAACACTGTTCGTATCACGAAACTTTTAGCTCGAAGCCTGTCTCAAATTTATGTGACGCCCGTTGATATGCAAAAAGTCGTCAAAATCGCTTCCGTTACCGAGATTGAGAGACCAGCGATAAGTGGTTTTTCAAGCTGGCTGGACACGTTTTCGATCGATTATCTAAGATTCTGTAGCGTCACAAATTCTGAAATAAGGGTGTTTAGCCGTCACATAAAGTGGGTGACCAGTCAGTTCACCAAACATTAATTCAAAAATTTTTACTTGACAAGCAACGATTGGCAAAAACATTATTTGTCATTTCATCATTCTACAACAACAAGTTTAGCAAATATTTCACTTAGCAAAATAATTATCCGATAAACTTTTATTTAATAACGTATTATTTGACAAACAATTCATTATTTTTTAATTTTATTCCATAAATAACGTTTGGAATAAAGACATTACACAAGTTGACTTAATATAACGTAATTAAAAAAAAAACTCACATTAGCATAATTGCTCTGAACTTTTCTAAAAAAAGAGAAAATAAATGAATTTTGTTTTCTAAAAGCACAAACCCCCCAAACAAACACAGATGCTGACAGAAACCCTAACCCTAGACGGTCGACGTCAGGGGCACCCCGAGGTTCGGTTAGTTAGGTTCCTTTAAACCCTGCAGACAGAAATAGGAGCCCCGCGCAGCGGAGCTCCGTCGACTGTATTGTAAATAAATGATATTTAGTAGAAACATGATTTATCCTAATGAATCTAAATGAGAAATGAAAAATGTATAGATGATTAAATATCATCTGATGCATTTGTAAAAAGAATTGTTTGCCAAATAAATGTATGTAAAACGGGTCCATATTGGCTCACCTAAAGTTCTTTTCCCGAAATTGTTCTTCCTAACGATTTGTAATCCGAATGATCACTGTTCCTAAAATTTTTCATCCTAAAGTTTTCATTCATACTATTTGTAGTGCTACCGGCGATGTTCATAACACTCATGTTTCCGAAAATTGTAATTAATAATATCATTAATGTAAATATATTTAAACTCCTACTGTTTTTTATCATAACGCTTTTATCCCTAAACATAAGTACAGGTCAGAGTGTCGTCTTGGGGGCACTATGAAAAAAAAACTTAGAAAAATTTCGCAACCAATGTCGAAGTAGCGCTGTAGTCACAGTTCTAACCTAACCTAACCTATGGATCCCTTCCACATCGTTTTTACGACGAGCGATTAGTCGGAGACAAAAAACATCAAGAAACTTTTATTCTTACATTTAGGTGTTTTATACGTTAGAATCGAAAAAATAAACGGTTTGCAAAAATAACACTTTTTTGGCAAAATTTTTCTAAGTCTAAACAAAGAAATCTAAACAAAAAAATATGACTTTGAATAATAGTGTAAAAGATGGTTATGTTGAGAAAATATAGGAAAACAAATAAAAGTATAACAGATGTTTATTGCTACTGACATTATGAAGTTGAATGCTTCGGAATTATAAAATTAGAGACAGAATAGTTAGGAATTGTGATTGTTAGGATGAAAAATGTTAGGAAGAACATTTTCGGATTTCCAATTATCGGAGTTGAAAATTTAGGTGAACTTTGGCGCACCCATGTAAAACGAGTGTTTATAAAATAATACATTTGCGGAATAAGTTGTTTTCGAAATAAATAGTATACGAAACGTTGGTTGTTAAATGAAAATTTGACAATGGAGTTTTGGTGAAACTTTAGTGAACCCATAAAGTGCCCTATTGACCTAGTTAAATGCGAGCTATTTTGAAGATTTGTCCAGCCATCCTGAGTCACATGATATTAAAATGTATACCTTTGTCAAATTAGCTTTCAATTATTAAGAATCTCCAAGCTAAGCTGCGGACAGACATACAGGTAGGCATGGTAAAACTATAAGGGTTCTTTGTTGACTATGGAACCCTAAAAAACATTCAATACCTAAAATGTAAGAAAAGTACGGCGCAGCAGTAATCAAACCTATTACAACTAAATAAGGTGCCACAGTATTTAGCTTGACAGCCGTCGTCTGTAGGTAGGTACATCTTGATGAAGGAATGGCTCCTCACACTTAATTATGATGCCTAAGAAGACATTTTGGTTACACAGGGTTGAACGTCATGCATACACACACACTCACACACACACCATATCACTCACTCACACACATTCACATACACTCTAACTCACACACACACACCCACTCACACATACACACAAAATATACTTTCACACGCACATAACACACATTTACACCTTTCTACCATACGCACGATTTTCATTTTTGTTTTGTTTTTCTTTCTTCTTATTGGTTTTATTTTTATTGGTTTTATAAAAAAAATGTGTAACTTATACCTAATTAGCACAACGAAACAAGTGAACTAATCGAGGAAGAGCGAGGCTTATCCCATCACAAGTATCTTCGGATTACTTTCTGGGAAGCCCCGGCAACTTAATTGTATCTAGATTTAAGATAATAAACACATTTTTTTTTTTTTTTTTTTTTTTATCTTGTGCGATAGAAAAAATTCATTTCAAGTATTGAGTTCAAAATCGACTTAAATTAGTAATAAGAATTGAAAAAGATACTAACGGTTTTGTACGTTATCAGTAAACGGAAATCCACCACACAATATCATAAAATAAATTATTGCAAAAACTGCAATATTATGTCCGTGCCTGGCGTGAATAACTTGACAAGTCTTAATATGTCAATTTTTCAGAACGGCCATTTAAAGGTTTGAAATTGTAATTACGTTTGAATCGGTCCATATTCAAATACACGTATGCTCGAAAGAGCAAATATGGCCACCCAACATCATAAGCCTACAGTAATCCACTGCTGGACATGGCCTCCTCAATCGTATCCAGCCTCCCTGCAAAGATCGTCGCTCCACCCAGCCTGAGGGCGCCCCGCCTATGTTTGCCGATTCGCGATCTCTACTCAAGAACATGTCTACCTCAACGGTCTACGGTTCTATGGCTAATCTGGTCGCCTTTACTTATTCTGTGAGCGATGTCGACAACTCTATTTCACCTTCGGATCACCTCGTTTCATGCGATCCCTCCGATAGACTCCAAGTATACCACGTTCCAGAGCTAAAAATAAGAATTTGTGAGGGCAGTTGATCGAAAGAGTCTCAAAAAAAAACAAAAATCAGTTTTCCCCTTCTCAGTCTTTTCCTTTAGGAATGAACGAATCATGATATTTCTTAAAGTATGACCCTTATAAAAGCAGAAGATATTTCAAATTATAGTAAAAAACAATTAACAATTTTGGATACAATCTCAGTCTACCTACGAAGTACATAATAAGTAGGTAGAGGTCGAAGTACTCAGACGGCATATTGGAGAAAAAAATAAAGGCAAATATCTTCCTTCAGCTTATAAGTTTTGTCACACTCATTCTTTAACAAATTCACTCTTAAGTTTAGTCATATTACACAACGAAAATAATACGTTTTTATCTATACTAATATTATAAAGAGGAAACCTTTGTATTTTTGTATGTTTGTATTGAATAGGCTCAAAAACTACTGGACCGATTTCAAAATTTCTTTTACCATTACTTAGAGGGATTCTTCCGAATCCGTATAGGCTATATTTTATCCCGGAAAATAGATAGGATTTTTCGTGGTAGTGAATATTGTGGAGTAAGGCGTCGAAAAAACTGCCCTACGTTAACGATTCTCGCGAACGCTGCCTAAATGGTTAGAGATGTATGGTTGACTTCTATAGAAAAGTTGTAGAACTCAATAATGCCTACAAAAAAGTCCGCGATAGTATAAACCAAACATTTATATTTTAGCCATTATAACCACTTTTCCATAGAATAAAAGTAATTAAAATTATTAGCCTATGTTTATGGATCATATTATCGTCAAATACTAATCCTTATCCAAATAAACTATTTATTGAGCAAGATTGTTTCAATAGCTATAAATTACTTTTTATTTTATTCCAATCGGACAATCCATTCATAGAAAAACAAATGGGGGGGGGGAAATTAGGGGAAAACAAATGTGCACCCGTGCGAAGCCGGGACGGGCCGCTAGTTCAGTATAAAGTAATGATTTTTAAGAGCACTCATACGGCCCGTGTGTGGAATGAGTGATCCAAATGAATCGTAATAAATTTGGATCGGGACGTGCTAGTGATTTCACAAATAGTTAATAGTTTTTAACTATTTTTCAACGTTGAAATAACAAGAGCAAAGGCTATATATTCTGAGATATACATTATGACGTTTTCTTAAAGCGCGCGATATGAGTGATCCACTTTCTTGACCATATCTTTTTTATATCAGGTTTAACAAATTTTTAACTTCGTCATAATGTTTTAACTATTTTTAACTAAATCTTTCTCGATTTTTGTTAAGATTGAAGAGAGGATCACTCAACTATTTTTTAGCGAACGTCTACTAACTATTAACTACCTCCCTGCAAAATTTCAGGTTTGTAGCACAAAAAATAAAGGATTTCCATACAAAGCGAGAGCCCTTAGACCTCCTTAATCCGACCCTGTCGCAAAATCCGTTCTTAGCGGACGTCTACTAACTATTAACTGTCTCCCTGCCAAAGGGGTTTGAGTAACTTTGCATGGACCAGTGGCATGTTTTTTTTTTTTCAGCGGCCTCTAATGTTGCTAACGTATAGTGGAATACATAATAATAATAAATCTTATCTATGGACAAATGTGCGGTCATGCATGTGAAGCGAGGGGAGATTATGGAATCCGTGGGAACTCAACTCTCGGATTCCATATACCTTAGATCCTTCTCCTCAACCGAGACCTACAAGTATTTGGGTATGTCGGAAGCTTTAGGCATCAATGCTGCCGACATGAAACAATCATTGAAGGAGCGCTTCTTTGGCCGCCTGAGTAAAGTATTAAAGAGTCTTTTATCGGGCGGAAACAAGGTGCGCGCCTTTAATGGTTGGGTCATGCCGGTTTTGATGTATTCTTACGGCATACTCAAATGGACTCAGACGGAACTTGACGCCCTGGATAGGAAGGTCCGCACATTACTGACCGCAAACCGGATGCATCACCCACGGTCATCGGTGATGAGACTGTATATCCCGCGGAAGTGCGGAGGTCGTGGCTTCTTAAATGCTAAGACCTTGCACAACCACGAGGTATACAGTCTCAGGGAATACTTTCTCGAAACCGACGTGGGGATGCACCGAGATGTGGTCTCAGTGGACAAGGGCCTCACCCCGCTCTCCTTGGCTAACGAGAACTGGCGCAAACCTGTGGTATTGGATACTAATGACCGCAAGGAGGTATGGTAGAGCAAGGAGCTACACGGACGCTTTTTCCGGGCCCTACATGGGCCTGATGTAGACCTCTTGGCGTCCGTATCCTGGCTACGATTCGGTGACCTCTTTGGGGAAACCGAAGGTTTTGTCTGTGCGATTATGGATGAAGTTATCATGACGAACAATTATCGGAAATACATTGTCAAGGACGGTACGGTTGACATCTATCGGGCATGCCACCGTCCCGGTGAATCGATCCGACATATTGTTTCCGGTTGTTCTCGTCTTGCTAACGGTGAGTACTTGCACAGACACAATCTAGTAGCTAGGATTATCCACCAGCAACTTGCCTTGCAATACAACCTTGTGGGTACTGAAGTACCATACTACAAGTATGTGCCCGACCCAGTTCTCGAGAACGGTCATGCCACATTGTATTGGGATCGATCTATCATCACGGACAGGACTATTTTAGCATATAAACCTGATATTGTGGTGATAGATCGCCGAGAGCGCCGTGCAATGATTGTTGACATCACTGTCCCTCATGACGAGAATCTCGTGAAAGCTGAGAATGATAAAAAAATTAAGTATCTTGATTTAGCACACGAGGTTGTCGACATGTGGGACGTGGACTCTGCAATCATTGTACCGATAGTCGTTACGGTTAATGGACTAATAGCAAAGAGCCTCGACCAACACCTTAGGAGGCTCTCATTGCGCGGCTGGGTCAAGGGCTTGATTCAGAAAGCAGTACTCCTAGACACGGCACGCATAGTGAGGCGGTTCCTCTCTCTGGAGCCCTGACCACCGGCAACCTGGACCCTGTTCCCGATGCCGGTGGGCTACTATTTTTTATATTTTTAAATGTTTTTTTAAATTATTTTATATTAAAATATTTAAAAATGTAAATAATATGTATATAAATGAATAAACGAAATAATAAATCTTAAAAGAATTTTGCCGAAAATAATATCGGAGCTGAAATATCTGATGTCAAAGTTGTACTAATATGTCGTCAATATAAACACCTAACTTTTAGTTTCAATTGCAAATACTACTTGCATTTATGGCTTCATTGATAGAATATTGAAAAAAAAAAAAGTTTTGTGTTATGAAAGAACTGCTTACAGCCATCAAAAGTTATCATGTACAAACTTCTCTAAACTATATCCGAATGGAGATATTTGGTTATATGTGGATCATTAAAAATCGAAAAAGATATTATAATACATATATTGCACTATTTCAGTTTTTGCATGTTTTTTACAATTCGAAATAAAATAAAGAAAAACGTAATGCCTCATAACAGTATAAAAGCCTAACGAAGCGGGCATGAGTATAAAATGTCAAACACTCAACAAACTATACAACAGGATCCTGCCGAAGAAAAAAAAGCAGTAAATATAATCTTCAGAGGTAGTCTCATAGTCTACACAAGTTCCGACATTTATTAAACCCTTTTTTGTTAGTTTGCCCTGACAGTCATATTATTGATATGTACGGTTTATATGAAGCGACACATGTTTAGGAAAATATGTTATCTAAGTACACTTTATAAGTCGGTCGTCTATTACTCGTAAACTTTTAAAGCCTACTTAGCTGTGATAATTTTCCTTTTCCTCCCATTTCGTTATATACAGGGTGTAAACAGACCCTTCACGAAGCCGTTAACCAAGCATTCTGTAAATCAAACTAAGTATCCCTAAATACAAAAATTATTGCTGGGAAACGACTTTTTTTTTGGGGTGATAAATAACCTTTTACGGTAAAACTCAATGTAACACATTCAAAACATTGTGTTTATGGATGCATTGAATAGTAAACGGGTTATGGAGGTATTTAAATTAAAGTTATAACCTTAAAAAATTGTATTTCTAAAAAAACTTGTGAAAAAGATGGAACTTTGACCCCCTATAACTCCGTAACCAGAAGGTTTCCAGGTATGGTCTAGAACAAAAAAAATATCGCAATAGCGGGGAGAACAAGTGACTTTCGGCTTCGTTAAGGGTCTATTTACACCCTTTATGTATACTACCACCGTGAATTTTTTCACACACCCAAACACAACCGTTTAGCTGGTAGAGGGGGGGGACACTTGAGTCTAATAAAACTTTGCATTTTAAAACTTAATATTTGACAAACGAATCCCTTAATCGAAAAACATTTAATCAAACTCACAATATTTTTTAAAGATCTATCCAACGACATAAACAGACTATGGAATACGCGAGAGAGAAAAAAGTCCCCACTACGTACTAACGTTTAGGTTTACGAGATACTCTAAAAAAAATGCTTTTCGAGATTTTATTTTACCCCTTTGTCGACGTAACTAATCTGTATATTCTTGCCAAATTAAAGATTTCTAGTACTAAGTCTTTGAGCAAAGCTGCGGACAGACGGACGGACATAACGAAACTAGAAGAGTTCTTTTCCTTGTTGACTACGGAACCCTAAAAATGAGATGATTTCCCGATTAGTGTTATCACCAATAAAAACACAGTCTCACCTGTACTAGGTTCATAACTTCAATAAGTACAACATCAAAAATGGGCGGTTCTACAAAAACTCTTCTGTTAAGAACATTGATCTCCTGCGAGCCCCACCAATACGGATTAAACTTCGCCGGCAACTGAAACATATGTTGCACTTCTAATATTAGCTTCATCCACGTTTAAAATTCCAAATATCAATGAACAAATTCCAGTAAGGCAAACCAAGACTGTGATTAAAAACTGTCTAAAACAAAATAATGTTATGTGGGTATAACAAAAAACGAATTTATTAAAATTAAGCGAGCATTATATGCTTATTTCAAATGGAACCTAAATTAAACAAAGAAAAAAATCTTTTTTTTTTCTTCTTTCTTCCACCGAAAAACAAATGGCTAGTAACTTACATTATAAAGGGTGTAAAAAGACCCTTAACGAAGCCGAAAGGTACTTGTTCTCCCCGTCATTGCGATCATTTTTTTGTTCTAGACCATACCTGGGAACCTTCTAGTTACGGAGATATTGGGGGTCAAAGTTCCAACCTTTTAACAAGTTTTTTTTTTAAATACATGTTTCTAATGTAAGATTTTTACTTAAAACACCTTCACGACCCCCTTACTATTCAATCCATCCATTAGCACAATGTTTTGAGTGCGTCACATTGAGTTTTACCGTAAAACGTGATTTTTCACCCCAAAAAAAAGTCGTTTCCCAGCAATAATTTTTGCGTAAAGTTACTTAGTTAGATGTACAGAATGCTTGGTTGACGGCTTCGTGAAGGGTCTGTTTACACCCTGTATATGCTTAAATAGGCTGTTTTTTTTAAAACAATACAATAAATAGGTACAATTCTTATAAATGACGACATGATTTATACATTTTTATCTTTAAATATCTCAGCTCCGATGCATTTTGGAAATAAACCTTCATATATGAAAATAAAGGTCTGATTGTGTTCTTTATAATGAAATAGTTTCCATTCGTGGCCGCAGACTTAAAAAATCATGCCACTTTTACCCAAACCCCTTTCAACTTTATATGTCAAGCGGTTTTCGATATTTCGAGATGGGTGAGTGAGTGACCTTTCGTTTTTAAATATTTAGATTAGATAATTTATTTAATAAAGCATATTCTATTATAATCAATTTTTGTTATTATATTTCATGGAATTTACGCGCAAAATGGCGGCTCCTTAAATGTGGGATTCTACGATCCCTTATTTGAGGACCACATCACATGAATACATGAGAAACCGAACATACATTAGGCGTGGTGTTAATTATCTGCCTGCAGTCCACTGCTGGACATAGACCTCCTCAATCGCTCGCCACTCAACTCGATCCTCAGCAACTCTCATCCAGTTGCCACCAGCCACCCTGCGAAAATCATCAGTCCACCGAGCCTGAGCGCGTCCCACCTTACGTTCGCCGATTCGCGGTCTCCACTCGAGAACGTCTTACGCCTACCCCAAACCCATTGTCCCATTGCCAGGCG
Source organism: Noctua pronuba (assembly GCA_905220335.1). NCBI lineage: Eukaryota > Metazoa > Arthropoda > Insecta > Lepidoptera > Noctuidae > Noctua > Noctua pronuba. Next base: position 5,866,433 of record LR999920.1, read on the forward strand.
TTATGTTATGGTAATGTTATAACCTTGTTGGAACCTTGCATCTGGAGCATTGAAATAACTCGTCTAGTGCATTTTCTAAGTCATCAGGCAATATTTTCGGCATTTTCTCCCGCAGTAAATACTGTACTATTATTTTCTACACGGGCAGTGGCAGATATATTGCCACCAGTTAAATACAAAATTTTATCAATATAATAAACGTAATTTTACAAGATACCACTCGATCGTACAAGTAACATACGTAATTATTGAAATAAATGCAAACTAATCTGTCTAAAGGCTAGACCAAGTTAATTTAATCATAATAATATGATTTAAAAAAACTATAATTAATTTATGATAATATATCAGTATAATTATGGTAGGTATTGCACTTAAGTAGTTTGTTCCTAGGTAAACATTGAAAGGTGATTATGAGTTAGCTATGTCGAAGTAGGTATAATATTAACGTAATAACTAACTTACTCACCGATATCATTAAACGCGTCGCAATTTCATTTCTTAGAATGTCGATAACAATTTAAATTGAGTGAGCCTAAAATTTGGCGACGAGCTTGGCACTTTCAGTAGCGTTAGTTTAGTTTTACATCATTTTACTTTTTCTCTTTACTAAGTAACAAAATCATAGTAAAACTTTATCAAATTAAAAAAACAAGTAAAATAGTAAGGAAGCATCAATTTCAAAAGGTACACAGTGGATACATAAAAAAACAACTTTTAATTTAAAAAAACTTATTTATTTATCTTGTGTTTATTTTATAAGCTTGCGCCTCTGCTTTAATTTCATCCGCACCATGATATGTGATTTTGCCAGACAAAATCCGGTTTGTTGAACAAGTCCAACTATATGAGCACATTAATACTTGGGTTTTCAAAATAATTCGTACACTTCACTACGGAGTCCTGTCCGGACTCAACACAACGCGGATCGGCGGATTAATTTCACGAAGAAAGGCACAAACACTGAATGAAAACTACAAACAAGCGCAAGCGCAGGGTACAGTCGCCATATTATTTGAATTTTGACCTGACAATTTGACATTTGACAATCATTACCAAATCAATAATTCAATGTGTTGCTATTGTAATTATTACGCAGATTGTAATCTACATAAATATTTGCAAATAATTATAATACGTGTTAAATAAAATGATTAGGTAATGAAATTATATTTCATTTATTAAGTTTTGAGTCACAAATTATATCAGGATCGATGGTGTCGCCGGTTTCGCCATCTGTGGTGACATAAGGTAACTAATTGTTTTGGATGCAAATAACAGATGTCGCATTTTGAAAGAAATTACCCCAAATCTGTCAATATATGGAACTGTCCTACCCCTGCAACTGACAATACCGCGCGATTTAACCTTGAATCTCCTTGGCAGCACGTAATATTACGGTGACGGCGACCGGCGACTGTCTGCACTAGTGAGGTTCTGCGTTATGAGATTTCTATATTTTTGTCGTAAAAAATAAATAATTTTTAAACTTAAATACATTTTATTGTGTACAGATACTTGTATCAGAGTAATACTATGGATATTTTGTAATGGAAGTACCCACTTTCATTGCAAATAGTGACAGTAATTTATATAGTGCCTTGTTTATTCTTAGACAACCTATTAAGTATTTTCCGAATTCGCCCCATCCCTAGTACTCGTAAAATTACCTGATTGGCGATACAGGTAGGGAGACAGTGATGACAAAGTATTTGAACCTCAAAATTCACGGTATTTATCATTCAAAACATTGAAAAATGTCCATAACAATAAAGATTATACCCTACCTACATCTTAAAATTGACACATTTTATATGGAGTTTGTGCAGTATGAGAACTTTTTCAATGAAATAACGTAAATATACGTGTGTGGCGATTCGGGCACTGTTTTCAGAGCCCGTAATATAACGGTGTCGGTGCTTAAAGGGTTAAACAACCATGAGCGGTATCGATTTTCGATTGATTCGATTTTGATTCGTCTTTGGTCACTGACCAAAGACGATAGCCATTGTGCCAAGGTTGCTATAGAAACACCATCCAAAATATTATATCTCTTTCAGTGACATAAATGAATGATGACTATATATATTGGTATATGGTAATTGATGTGCCTTACGGTTACGCACACTAATAAAAACGTAGCTCGCTCGTTTCATTTAGTGTTTGTGTGCATAACGATGTCTTCACCCACACATCTAAAGTGTAAACCAAATACGTGGGCCGCGTGTACGTACTGTCTTAGATATTGGAAACCGCGTTATGGAACTCAAATGGAGTTGAGCAGGACAAGGCAAGGCGCGGTGATGTCAGGTGGAATAAAGCTGTGACTGAGTGGCGTCCAAGAAATGGAAAGAGAAGTGTTGGTCGTCCGGCAGCGAGATGGGCAGACGACATTCTTGCCATTGCGGGAATATCCTGGATAAGGGATAAAGAGGTAAGGTCAAAGTTGTCAAAATCGCCTAACACCAGCGGATTGGGCTGAACTTCTGCATCTTCTTCGACATCCTTATCACTACAAATACTGTCGCTACCTGAAGGAATACCTCTTGATACCTCCCAACAAGTATTCTGCGATTTCTCAATATTTTAACCGGCGCGACATATAATTGTGCACAAGTTTCATGAAAATTAAGACCGTAAACCCGCACCAGTCACGGTGGTTAGTTTACTAACCACCATACTTTCGTTTTGATTACACATCGAAAACACAAAATTAGTAGCACTTTTATATGAAAACTTACAAAATAGATATACGAGAATACATTGAGTAAAAAACATTGAAGAAAAAAGATTGCCTACCCATGCCACAGTTTTTTTATCAAAAAAGTACGTTAGTGCAATATTTAGTTCAACGCAAATGAACTGTCATTCATTCAGCATAGCACCAATCGGCCGCATCTTATCAAGAATGGTTCGAATTTTCATGATAATTCAACCGATTGTCGCTAGATGTAATGGATTTTAATTTTAAAAATCTGAAAGAGGTGTTTAGTGTCACTAACCACCAAGACTGAAAGAGTAAAAGCAAGTACGAAGTTTACCAAATTGCACGCATGTTAAATAGCATAATTATAAAGATTTGATTAACAAATCAAATTACCTATTGTTTACATTTTTTGAATAATATTTTAATTATAACTACAGGCACAGCATGTAATCGGTGATTAAAGATAATTATTTTAATGTACGCCTCAGTGGCGTAGCGTGGGGGGGCTGGGGGGGGCATGGCCCCGGGCGGCAGAGAGCAAGGACGCGGCAAGCTGAACAAAGCGGCAGCGTTAGGTCATAGTTATCACATAGGTTATTACTAAAGTCATCGGGACTATGTTGCAAAAACAAGGACAACCAAGAAGTGGAGCATTTTCCTTAATATACGCCGCTTGCCTGGGGTGGCTTTTCACGTATGTTCCGATCTGCCGCCCCGTATTTTCTAGAAACAAGCACTTTATGCTTCAAGCCTGCCGCCTACCTTTTTTATATCTGTATTTATGGTAAAAAGAAAATCGAACCTATCTGGGATGCTAAAATTTTCTAGCTCGCTTCGCTCGCTCTTACAGCTAAGCTTTCTTAATCGTTCCATAACTTTAATGCATTCGTAGAAAAAGTCTGTTAAATTCCATTTGTTTGAATCGTGAAAAGAAAATCTGTATCCTATCCGAGGCGGGATGCTAAAATTTTTGAGCTCACTTCGCTCGCTCTTGCATCCTACTTACTCTAAAAAAATACCTTGTATTTTGACTCTTCCCTACGTTTCTTGACTAATTATGAAATTAGAGGGGGCGGCCAAAATTACAGTCGGCCCCGGACGGCAAAACCCCACGCTACGCCACTGGTACGCCTGTATTTCCAAGAAGGGTTGGGCTGAGTTGGATCCAAAGTACTTACATCTATATTTCTCCAGTTTTGTCAAGGTCTCATGTTATAAAACCGCGACCACCAGAAAAGCGCCGAGACAATGAAGCTCGACGGAGTCCCGGAGAAACAATTTAACTGTCTTGGTTCCGGCAACGAAATTAATCAGAAAAGAAGAGCGGAGAAGCAGGGAAAACAAAATTTCAACTTTCCTCCATATCAGCAGGAGATGAGTAGGATACATCATATTTAACCGCATGTGGTCGGCTGCACCTTAGTTGTACCCGGCTAAAACTAGGTGTACTTACCCGCACTTCGGCTATTAGCCGTAACATACACATTATATCTTTGCCTTTCCCTTCGGAAAAATTACACATCATATTATTTTAGTAGCGACCCGCCCTTGCTTCGCACAGCGTTACCTATCGGGTCCAAAACTATATCTAATGTAGCCTATATTTTAAGTTAAGCATCTAGCAGTAGAGCGGTGAAAACTGCGATCAAATCCATACAGTAATTTTTGCGTGATGCGCGTTCAAACACACAGACAAAAATTCTAAAAACTGTTGTTTTGGCTTCTGTTGCTCTAATATAGACCCCCCATTTTTATTTTATTTTCTAAATCTTCAATGTATAGACATCGTGTAACTGTTATCGTGTAGCTTAAAGTATGTAATTACTCTTTAAAATTATTAATGACTTGATGAACAACGCAAAACTAACAACAATTTTTAATTTATTTCTTGTCCTGTAACTTTATTGTATAAATTGTTCATGTCCCGTATAATCGATTAATACGCGTTGAGTTGCTTAAACGCATATAAATCGATTAGATAAATTAGATACTGCTATTTCGGTCTGTGATACCGGTGAATTTATACGACATGTCAGCCAATATTTTGTTATGTAAGTATTATTTTAAATATTTTCCACTTAAACTCAAAAAATATATAACTGGCAAGATTTAGAGCCTAGTGCTCTAAATATTGCCCAACACAAATTGGACTGGGCAGGAAATGTCTGCCGCATGCTGGAGAAGCTGTAGGTCAAAATAGCGCAAAATTGAGCCCTGAGATAGCGAGGCGGGGTCGTGTCAGATCACGAAGGAAATGGCGGGCCAAACTCGATTGTTTCTGTCAGAATATCTAGGAGCACGCGCCAGTTCGTGACAAGTGGAAGGAGTTGAGGAAGGCTTTTAGTGTCCGACCGAAAGTTCGGTTTCGGTCGAGTTTCGGCAAAAAAACGAGTTTCGGTTTCGGCGGCAAACCTGCCGTTTTTACTTGCAACAAGCACTTAGCTTAATTAATGATCAAAAAGAACAGGGATGCTATAAAATTAAAGTCATGAGAAATATTGATAAATTGTTATCACAAAAATCTCTTCGGAGTCTTATTTACGAGACGGCCCGCCGATTGACACGGAATCAAAATTTTGGCCCACCTACAAAATAAGTTGAGCAGCCTTGCTTTAGAACGTCATGTCTTGTCTTGTTCTCTTGCTCCGATGGCTGACGGATGACATGGCATGTCTTCTAGGCACGCTTCGTTTCATTGTGGACAGAACGTTCCATCGCTTTGCACCAGGTGATATTGAGGTCAAGTGATGGCCTTTTAGGAGCTCATGGCTAAATAGTAACAGCCGCTCGGGTCGATCGTTGGGTTAAACTGCGCTTGCCTAGGTTGGTCTGTGGATGGGTCACGGAAAGCATGTTCAACCGTTGGTCCCGGCTGTCGTTACACGTAGTCAGTAGCCCAAAAAGTCTGACAACCAGTCTTACCCAGTACTAACTGGGTTCTGGAGGTCAGACAGCCGACCCCAACATAGTTGGGAAAAAGCTTGCAGATGATCACTTTAGAAACGGTTTTTTATATAAATGAAACGGTTTTTCATGTAAATGAAACGGTTTTTTATGAGAGATTTTTTTAATTTAATGACAACAAGTGAATATTTACATTATATACATACTACAAATCTATAATAGTAAGAAATAATAAAAATGTACAAGTATTAAAACGGTTACAGGGCGTCAAAATTTCCTTCACATCGCTAATAACAGGAAAAGTGCCCAGAAGGCTGGCAGCATTGCCACGTTGGATTGCAATGCTGATTCTTTGGCCAAAAAATAGGCCCGCCTTCTGGTCACGTGAAGAGTCGATCAACCGCTTGGCGATTTCCCGAAATACTAGGTGGGCACTCGGACCCCATGGCCCTAGTGTTTCAACCCCAAACGGCTCAAACACATAACTACCAATTCAATTATTATACTTGTCCCTTTGAGGTTTTCAGCACCTGCAGCAGCCGCCCCAGCGCAGCTCTCTTTGCTAGGAAGATGGGATGGCGCAAGGGTGTCGACTCAAGTTGCATCCCACACCAAAGGCCTGCCCAACTTCCATGGCATTATGGTCATACCATCTGGTCCCTTCCCATCGACGCGTGCCAAGCCATTGGGTTCTAAGACAGCTGGCACCCCGGCGGTGGCAAGAGCACGACGGATGAGATCATTAATGCTAGCGTGCCGCACAATCCGACCTGCACTCTTACTGCAAGAAAGACCATGATGTCCGAGACAGTCGATTGCTTCTCCACATTGACAGCGATGTGGAGCCCCACAAGGAGCGCCCAATCGCAAACATGTAGCTAGCCGGAAGCGGTTCTTACCCACCGTCCACCTGATGAGACCACCTGGGTGAACCGTTGAAAGTTTTTTTTTACAACAGCTCACCTCTCAGATAAAACTTGAACGCGCCTAACTTTATATTGGTGACGGTACACCTAAGAAATTTGGTGCTGGCCGTATATTACCTGGCATATCTATGGATGCCCAAATTGACAGTACCTATAGCATTTGACTTATTGTACAGTTAAGCAGAAAATCGACGTTCCTGAACCTATTTTATGCAATTAGCCATTCATAGTCATAGGTGTTATTAATTTATTTATTAATAAAATATCAAATAATTACAATCCTTTGCTAACTTGGGATACAAACTCAGTATCCGCAACAAAATACAAAAACAGGTAACCTAAAAACTTAAAAAACTTATTTCGGTAACATAAATTTAAAAAAAAAACGTATTTAACGAAATTTTTCTAGAGTGTATCCCATCGTTATTTCATTATTTAGAAGTTGTAGTTGATAGTACATTATATCATCATCATTTTCAATATACATTTTCCTTCTTTTCTTAGTTCGAAATTTCACTTTGGACTCTATTTCTTTCAACTTTACTAAAAGTCTCAAAATCGGCGTATTTCTTTTATTAATATCTTTTTGCAACTTTGAATGAAATGACTCTGCTATATTATTGGTTCTGTGACGCTCACCGAAAACGCACAAAATTTCCTTAAAATTTTTTGTCATCCAAAAGCGATCAATGTACCGGAAAAATAATTTGAGTTTTTCTTTCCCTCTGCTTTCACGTTTTGCGTAGTCCAAACCTTCTTCAATGTGCTCAGCAGGCAACAAAGGCAGTGATGCAGTAAGCCCAACTATTCTTTTGTCATATTTTGATATTATTTTCAACTTTTGCGATTTCTTCCATACCGCTTTACACCAATGGGAATAGCATCCCTTCAAATTTACTGACGGAAATTCTTTTCTAAAAGTTTATTTCTGCTATCTCAAAGTCACAATGAATTTTTTTGGGTTTGAATGTCGGCAGTTGGGATTTCATTAATTGTAAAACTGTACTATATGTTTCCTCTTTTTTATCGGGCATTAGAACATATATCAAAGGAACCGTTGCTGTTTGTATAATACCACTACCTGTCTCGCCGTATACTATAAACAATTGATAAAACGGATATGGACAGCGGTCGAAAGTGGCGTCACCGAAATATTCATCTATAAAACCAATTTGATCTCTAGCCTCCTTTGAACAAAATATCAATATACGCTTATTTTCATCGTAGTAATTTGCTAGCAAAAAATCAGAAAACTTGGCTGACACAGTAATTTCGGCGAAATTTTTAAATACTGTCTTTTTCACCTCTAAAGATTTATTTCTAATATCATATAAGCTGTGCTGGATGCTATTTAATGTTGGTATTTCTGCAACTAAATCTAAGCCGGTACTCTGAATGTTTTCACAAGCATTTTGATATAATTTGGGTATGGGCTCATGACTACTTTGTACTGTTTGCTTCAACTTTTCAATTTCTAAAGTCATTAGATTTTTTGATAATACCGCTGTACATGAATGGACCTTCTCTTTAAGGATACATTCATTCTGAAATTGAAAAAAATGTGTCATGAAATCAATACAATACGTAAAACTCAAAACGAGACAATTGTGTGTAGGGTAACATAATAATTGGTATAATATGTATCATATAACTTTTGTACATACCTGTACAATAATATTTCCTTTACATTTTATTTTTCTATATGAAGCGCACCTCCACAAACTGGCTCCGTTTTTAAATTGGTTCACTTTGTGGTATTGATACTCTTTATGCAGCAACACTTTACCACCATTTCTTTTAATGGTTATTAATTCATTACATACTTTCCATGGTTTAGTAATTTATTTTCGTTTTAAAAAAATAAGAAATCGGAATATAATAAGCTGTCAATGTTGAACAATAAATGTCAAAAAAACATTTAAATAGGCCATTATTAATCATAATCTGAAGAGTTTTGATAACTAGGAGGACGGTGTGTTAGACCACTAGTTAAAAATAAGACCAGAGATATAATTATTACGTGTTTTCAGTTTATTTCACTTTTCTTCTACCATCACATATCAAAACGTCAGTTCATCCTTTTTTCTTCTTTTTAAACTGTCATAGCCTTATCACCATAGATAATCGACATATTATATCAACAAAATAAGATCCATATTCCCATAAACAAAAAAATAACAGTGTATTAAACACTCAAATATCTAGAAACTCATTTCAGTCAATCAATTTTACAATTAGATTTTATTAATTAACAATAGCGCTTTAACAGGTGGAAATTAAATATTTCCCAAGAATCACCCAGGTGGTCAAAGGTGAGCCGTTGTTAAAAAAACTTTCCACTGTTCACCCACGTGATCTCAGGAGGTGGACGGTGGGTAAGAACTGGCCGGAAGGTCCGGTAGTGCCTGAAGGCAGAGGCCCGACTCCCACTCACCCACAGCTAGCAAGCGGGCACGCTCAGCAGTATTGGTAGTCGTATTAATAAGTTTATTCCGTACCAACCTGCAGAGCGCCTCATCCCACTGTATCTGGGGAAATGGGTTCTCGGGCCGATCCGTATCCGGGCAAGCCACTTTCCAGGCGTCCTTTAAGTCGGTCAAGCACGGCACTTCCGAGTTAATCGAGGGAGTGAGTTAAAATTATCCTGGTTAGCTTTTCAGTGCTATGGACAGAGGACAGGAACGCCGGTAAGCTTACACTAGAAATTTTGCGGACGCCGAGGCCACCAAAACGAATTGGTAGGGTGGCTTGCAGCCACGCTCGGTCGTCTAGGGCCACATTAAGAATGGATGTTAATGTGTGGCGAATAATTTGGTCAATTTTGTCCAAAAGCTGTGGTTTCTTCTAGAGAGGAGAACAACAGAGAAAAAACATAAAATTTGGACCAAAACAGCAATATCTGATTAGGGTGAATGCCGAATGTAAATTAATTTTGGAGAGTCTATCCGAAATATCATTAAAATGCAAAGACATTCAAATATTTACGAACGACAAACGGGACAAGACGATGAAAATCGTAATCCAATACTTGTCACTACTTAGTAACAAATCGTTCTGTCTAGTGTCATCTGTGTCATACGCCCGCTTGTCAGGTAGCATTCGTGTGTCAAAATCGAAAATATTCAGGATGAAAATTATTGTATGACAATATTCCCAATGTCCTCTCTATATGTGTTTTAAATCTCTTTGGTCAAAATCGACAATATTCGGGATCAAAATTTTTGTATGAATTAGTCTTTTAAGGCTCAGCGCAGACAGAACGGAGCGCAGCGGAGAGGATTTTATTAACGCACTTGAAACTAAACTTTAAAATTATTACAATAAAGTGCATAAATGCTTGAACCTGACAAAAAATGCTCGCGCGTCCTCGAAGATACGCGGGTATCCCCGCGCGGCGTCGAGTCGGCGCCCGCGTCGTACGCGTACTTTCAGTGTTGTCACTGAGGTTAAAACAAAAGTCCTTTCGATGGTAAAGTCGTACACAGTGTATTAAATTCACCAAAACTACACCTTTCTTGCCAACAATCTTCGACCCATATTCTTCACATTCTGACGCCTTATTTTATTATCATGTTCTTCCATTTCTTCTTCTTCCGCCAAAAGCACAATTTTAATCATATCCCAGTCCACCATCGTTGACGAACTTTCGCGACAAACTGGCATGTTTACTGTAGAGTGGTAACCCAGAACGGTTTACTCGCGCAGGCTCGCGAGGTCGCGCGCAAGCTCGAGCATACGCGATCCGTAAAGAAAATGCCCGAGACCGCGTGGGGATTATTCCTCTCTGTCTGCGCTGACCCAAAATCTCTTTTTTTAAATGATTGATTTTGTCATCGATGAAAGATGAAAAACTTTCTTCGAAACTAGGAGGTGCGAGGAACTTTTTTCTAAAATTTTGATTTGTGGGGCTATCTACAGTCATTGTCTGTCGTGTCAGAGAGGTCAGGGCCTTTTGCTCAGCAGTCGCGCTTGCAACAAGTAGGCCAACGAGACATTTATAATATTAGTATGGAAAGCTTATCTTTATCGCACGTTAAAAATAGTTTAAAGAAAGAAGACGCACTTTGAGGGGTTAAGGTCTAGGCCAATAGATTTAAATTGATGTTTGAGGAGTTGTAGGTCATCCAAAACGGTATTAACTGCACCTCCTAGCGTTCCATCATCTAAATACACACGTTTAATTTTGAATTTAGTTGTTGAATTAAGTTCCTGTTCACGGAGTTCTGTTTTTTATAATAATATCAATGAAACAGATTTTTGTGGTTTTATATTATCATATGACATTTTAGACAATATTATGAATGACGATGATTTTATGTGGAAAATATAAGAATTAGTTGAAAGACCAAGAAAATAATGGGGATGGAGTGTGAAAAAATTACCACATTAGTGTTATCTGATTTTTCTTCACCGTGCTCTCAAAACGGACGAAGGGAATCGTTGTAAGGGACCTGGCCTGTGGCATCTACCTATTAAAGTATAATTTCAACCAAAGACTCGCATCGCATCGGATCGGAAAGGATACGAATCGAACAATAACAAAACAAAACGATCAGCCCAATAAAGCCAATTAAAAGGATATTAAAAAAAAACTGCGTTTTGTGTCAATTTAATGGTCTCCGCCTCTATAAAACATTCTTTCCTATATGTAACTATTGACTTATAATGAAAAGCGAAATGAGCTCGAAAATTTTTGTATCCTGCGGTTTTACCAGGGATAAGTTAAGTTTCTTTTGATGGCCTCTAGCTTTGACAGTTACAGAAAATTGAGGGCCCCTTGGATCGTGGGGCCCTGGGTACGTGCCCAGAGTGCCCTGAGTACCGTCGCTTGCGAACATATCCGTTTCTGCGCCTAGTCAAATAGATTCATTCCTCCCGTGTCGGATACGCCAACAGGCGAACGGAGCCGATCGCGCGTCGCAGCACACTTTCGGCTACGATCGCGGTCGCGGAAGACGCCCGCTGTCAAGCTGATGTGCGCGGCACGGTAATATAGACTTTTAATACTGTGTACACGTTTTAATATCGTTTAAAGATTGTTAAATCCGTTCCGATACGATGCGATGCGAGCCGTTTGGTGGAAATCATCCGTAACACGGACTGAGCCCGCGAGTTGGATTTCTGCTGGGCACAGTTCATCACCATTCTCCTGCCATTATCCCGCCATTATCCCAATTTATTTGAGGTTGGCGCAGCATGTCTTCTTCTTCCAAACATCTCTATTGCTCATTAACATTATGGACTGATTTTACTTAAGCCGCTCCCAAGTAACATGAGACAAGGGCAGGAAGATGATGACAATTTACAGTTTAAAGATACGCTACGTTCATACTGAGCAGCGTTCAAGTATCATTGCGTTGTTACGACTGCGATAGATAGATAATGCGGAACGTATGATACAGAAAGAGATAGCTATTGCGCTTGAAGTACTTAAATTACGCGGGCCTGTAGACGGTGAGTAATAAGCTAGCTCGCCGTCTGTTCGTCTTATGACGTCAGGCCGTGTCGACGGCGCGTTCGTGTTCCACGCGCGCCTCAAAGAGATGTCAGCAAACCGGAAGGGGTCAAGGGCCGATGACTGCCGGGGCTGCGGGACTGTTCGAAAGAGATCGGCCCAGGAACTCAAAGGGCAAGGAAGGAACATGGATGGGTTTTAGTAAGTACGAGTCTGACACTCCCTTCCAACAATTGTCTGAATTTGTCTGCAACAATTTGTGCGATAGTGCGATATCTACGTCTTTTTATTTATAACTAGCTTCTGCCCGCGACTTCGTACGCGGATCCTGTTGCTTATGCCAGCGACAACGGGGTCGTCAAAATCGAAGATCTGAAACGTCTGATGTCGTATTCAAGTCGATCAGAATTCAAACGTTCGTTGCGCTCTTCTTCTGTCACTTCATGCCGTACTCCAGCAACTCTTTCTCTCTCACTTTCTAACTGATTATGAATATTTTATTGTGTGCGTGTTCGGGACAATGTATGATAATCTCGATCAGCAGTTAGTCGCGCATCACGTTTCAAAATACCTGTTAGTAGATGTGCGAATACGCTGAGAACTCAAGCGTGATTCTGTATCGTTAAATGTTCCCGACTCGCGATACAATGCGTGACGTTCACAATCAGTGGTCAGTCGCGCATCACGTTCCGCACTTGTCTTTAGAGAATCAGAATCAGAATCATTTATTCATAAACATAGGTAATAATTACAAAAAAGATCTTAAAAATTAGGTTGTTCGCTATGTTTTGCCAACTGACATATAAATTATTAAAAATTAAAAATAAATTGATTATACAAGTGGGCCCTGCTATTAAATTAAAATATAAATTTCTTACAATATTATTATTAACGTATTTAAGTACACCCACAATAATATGATTGCATTATTTGTATTAATTAACACATGGGAAAAAAAATCATATTCAATGTCATATTATGTCAAAACTTAAAGTCAATTCAATTCGAAAGATTAAAAATTAATAAGATAAAAAAAATAAAGATGTTAATGTAAAATATCAAAATGAATGTCAACATTATAAAGTTATAGAGATTCGTCATTCAGAAACTCATCCAGAGTATAATAACATTTGTCAAGTAGTAACCCGTTAAGCGTTTTTTTAAACTTCTGCATTGGCATATAGTCTCCTGAGACCTCGAAGCATCTTCAAATTACGGGCGGTCACATGCGCATGGGCGACATTGACCAATGTCGCCCATGCGCATGTGACCGCCCGTAATTTTCTGAATATTCATGAAGAAATGTCGAAAATAAACTTCAAAAGGGGGGGGGGGGGGGTCTATCTATAACATTTTTTATGTTATTCAATTTTTTACATTTTTTAAGTAGAGTTTGTAGATTTGCTTTCTATTTTTTGACACCTCTCCGAAGTTTATGGGTTGATTTGGATTCTGTTTATTATTTCTAAAAGCTTATGAGTTATTTGAACAGGTTAATTAACATTTTTACTAAAAATTAACGACGACGCAAAAAAAAACGGAGTTGAAGTCATTTTTTCGGTAAAAAATTATGTATTTATTTTTAAAAAACTAGTGTAAGTCCATAAATTATCCACATACGACGACTTTTTTAATCATTACTTGTAATCTACTACATAACAGCTACAAATTCACAGAACATTGTTGATACCTATCTCTAAAGAAAAAACAAGGGCGGGTATAACAAATCATCGCAATCTTCATGTGTGGGCCACTGAAAATCCACACGTCATTAAGGAAACAACTTTCCAGACTCAATTTTCCATAAATGCATACATATACAAAATTATCCGTGGTGGATTGGCAGAGGAGGTGCCATTGCTTGGCCACCGCGATCTCCCGACCTTACACCCTTAGATTTTTATCTTTGGGGCTACATGAAACAAAAAGTGTATGCCGTCCATCGAAAGCCGCGAGCAATTAACGGCTAGGATTTTTGCTGCTGCTGCGGAAATAAAAGAAAACCGTGAAGAATTACTTCGTACCACCACGGATAATTTTGATTTAAATAATCACGAACTAGTCGTGCGAAGTGTGCTGGAGCTCCATCTAATTGCAGATACATCCGCCTTCTTGTTTCCAGCGGTACTTCCTCCAAAAGCAGCGGCAACGTATTGACTATAAAATCTAAAAACGCGTGTTAATCTAGTCTGTTTGGTAACAGCAAAGGGCCAATAAGTTCATCTTCAATCATTCCAGCCCATACATTTATGGAAAATAGAGTCTGGAAAGTTGTTTCTCTAATGACGTGTGGATTTTCAGTGGCCCACACATGAAGATTGCGATGATTTGTTATACCCGCCCTTGTTTTTTCTTTAGAGATAGGTATCAACAATGTTCTGTGAATTTGTAGCTGTTATGTAGTAGATTACAAGTAATGATTAAAAAAGTCGTCGTATGTGGATAATGTATGGACTTACACTAGTTTTTTTAAAATAAATACACAATTTTTACCAAAAAAATGACTTCGACTCCGTTTTTTTTTTTCGTCGTCGATAATTTTTACTAAAAATGTTAAATAACCTGTTAAAATAACTCATAAGCTTATAGAAATAATAAACAGAATCCAAATCAACACATACACTTCGGAGAGGTGTCAAAAAATAGAAAGCAAATCTACAAATTCTACTTAAAAAATTAAAAATTGAATAACATGAAAAATTTTATAGATAGAGACCCCCCTTTTGAAGTTTATTTTTGACATTTCTTCATGAATATTCAGAAAATTACGGGCGGTCGCATGTGTATGGGCGACATTGTATATACGCTGAGAACTCAAGCGTAATTCTCTTTCCGTGAACGTCTCCGACTAGCGAGACAATGAGGGACGTTCACGATCAGCGGTCAGTCGCGCATCATATTCTTCACTGGTCTCTAGAGACCTGGATGTAGATGCGTAAATACGCTGATAACGCAGGCGTGCTTCGCAATCCGAAGAGGTTTCCACAGATCGAGTTGCAGCCTAATGTTCTCGAACAGCATCAAGTCTCTGCTGACGCTCTTCGGTAGATTCTTCGGATCTTATGATCCTCAATTTTTTAGCTCCTTTGGAACATTGGGAAAGATTTGACCGCTTTTTAGGCATGGTTATAGTTTTATTGTGAAGATACCTGATCAATTAAAATCTAAGTGACTGCTCCCCTGCCTTGCCGTGTCACGAAGATAATTGGAAAAGGAAATTAAACACTCAAATAACGTAACCCCGAAGACATATTTATTCGATAAAATAAAAAAATAAATGGGAGTTTTGGCCATTAGAGTCAAATTTTCAATGATCGTCATCGAAAATCAGTCCTAAACTGATACCGCCTTCACCGCGTGGAGGTACTCTCAGCTTATGTTATTTTATAATTATACAGTGATATTAGTGATAGCTTAGATTTCCACATCAGATGTTTCTGATCTTCGATTTTTATAAGTCAATAGGAAATGCTCATTAGACCGAAAAACTTTTGCTAAGACGTCATTCCTGTTTGTATTATGATTTAACTGGGCGCTTGGAGTTCCACAACAGGTGTTCCAGATCTTCGATTTTTATAAGTCAACAGAGAGTACTCATCAGATTGAACAACTTTTGCTAAAACGTCATTCCTATATATGTTATAGTGTAGCTGGGCTCTTGGAGTTCCACATCAGGTGTTCCAGATCTTCAAATTTATTCTCTCAGCAGAAAATGCTCATCACGTGGAACAATTTTTGCTATGGTACCATTTTTGTATCTCTTATAGTTTAGCTGGTCTGTTGCGGTTCTGCATCAGGTGTTCTAGTTTCCAAGATAAATTATAGCCTATATGTTGCCCAGACTTAATACCTATAATACGCGTGTTATCGCTGCTAATCCTAACGTGCGAGGCGCTTTTTTTTTTTTTCGAAATGGCATCTCGCAGTTCAACCAAGTAGGATGGCGACTGCTTAACCGGACAATCCTGTGGATGCCTTGAGTGTAAGGCCTCCAGCCAGGGCAAATAAAACTTACAAACTAAGCGACTACACGCTAAAGGCACCCCCTGTGGGGTACGAGCCTCGGCTTAGGGCGTCGCTGGGGGAGGACAGCAAAGGGACAGGCTGGATCTGAGTGGAGGGCGAAGCGCGGCCTTCGACGCACTATTTATAGGCACGCGCCCCCCGGTACCGCCGCAACCGCTATGTCCCTGCATTTTAAATCTGTAATATCTTCGAAAATATTTATTTAAATTACATGCTGTAAAGGGCCATATTGATCTATATGCACAATGTATTTAAGGTACTTAATTGGAAAAGGATTAATGCTGTATTGCTTAAAATCGCTTTTTCGTAAATAAGCCATTATTTTCTCGTAATAAGTAAAGGATAAAAAATTGTTATTGTGGGTTTTCCCTAAGAGATATACATTTACCATCGCGGACTTTTTTGTAGACCTTTTTAAGGTGTACAATACTGTAGTACATTATTTTTATCTATCTCATAGGGTTCAGCCAGCGTTTGCAATGTAAGCGCAAAAAAATGTGTTTATTTACGACCTTACATTAAAAACCTCTAAAATTATCAGTGTTTCATGTATTATACATATAAACCTTCCTCTTGAATCACTCTATCTATTGAAAAAAACCGCATCAAAATCCGTTGCGTAGTTTTAAAGATCTAAGCATACATATGGACAGACAGACAGACAGCAGGAAGCGACTTTGCTTTATACTATGTAGTGTGTAGTCCCGGCTTCGCACGGGTATAACATGCACGACGCGACGGCGTTTATTTTTTCTATTTCTATGACTTATTAAATTCGTAATATCTATTGATTGGAATAGCCGATTTGAACAATTCAAAAAGTAATCTACATGAATTGAAACAGTCTTGAAAACAATATGATTTATTTGGATAAGGATTTAAACAGAAGTATGAATAACATGGTCTAATTTTGGTCGTTATTTCTATCAACTTTTAAAAAGTGGTTATTGTGACATAACGATAATAGTTGGGCATATAGTATCGCGAAGTTTTTTGTAGAACATACTTTTGTTCTATCATCAATAGTTTCCGCAGCGCATGCCACGTAAGATGCTTTAAGGCATTTTTTTTACACCTTGGGTTACGTTACTACAGTTTTAGTAAGGATTCCTAATCTTTTCTAGCAATAAGCCTATGTTACTCAAGGTGAATGTAGCTTTCTAATGGTGACATAATTTTTGAAATCGGCACAATGGTTTTTGAGTTTATTAATTACAAACATACACACACACAAAAATACAAATCTTTCCTCTTTATAATATTAGTAAGATATCATTGCAATTTACACTATTCTTTTCAGACACCCTCTGCCTGTTAGCAAACCTACAACTACTACTAACGGCTAGCCCCAAAGTTCGGTTGCCCGAGGTCCAGCCTGAAAAACCGAGCTCGTACGAATCCTTAAAAATAATTCCAGACATATCTGCAAAACTAGCCGAGAGGACGAATCGTATAGCCGAAAAAATCGTCAAAAATGTACCGAAAGAACTTCGATCAAGCAAACAAAAAGAAAAAATTGAGCAGTTGTGCAGAAGAGTCAAAAACATAATAACAAATGTAGTAGTAAATAACATTATTAATAATAATTATGGTTATTATCCTTATTATTATTATCCCTATGGGTAATCATCATCTTCCGACAGCTACTAATAATACGCAGCGCCATCTCTTACCACAGGACGTCGACGACGATGTGACGTAGCGTTTAGATGGCGCCACTTTCTTCAGGTCGATCCTTCAGATCCATAAATAATCGTTAATCATCTTTTTTGTCTGTGGATTTATTATCTATGTAAAAACCTTCAATTTGACTTTAAATATATCAGTTTTTAAAACGAGAAGCACCGTTTTTTATTCCTCCGCCTTCGAGAAAATAATTATTGGTCTCCGCCCTGCTGACATGCTACCATATGCTACGAGTCATTAACATTTGGTCCTACGAGCCTCATCTAAAGCGATCACCAGCGACCAGACTGGAGAAAAGCCTGGAGAAAAGCCTGGAGAAAAACCTGGAGAAATTCGACTGCTAGCGGCCGGCCGGGAAGAGTGCCTTCACTCAGGGGCGTAAGACCTTTCCTCATCCTTACCCCACATACACCTTTGTCCTATTTGTACTAAAATAGCCTTATCTATACATATAATAAATCTGTAGAAAAGTCATTTTTGTACATTGAAGAAATTGAAACAAAAAATAGCCAGCGTGTGAAAAGATAAGTAACAGAACCCATTTCCATCATTTTTGAAATTTTTGTCTGTTTGTCTGTTTGTTTGTGCGCACATCACGTAAAATCTACGAATTCAATGCTGACAATGTTTATATACAAAAATTATACGCAACTTGAGGTTTAACTTAGTTTTTGTTTCATCGAAATCGGTTCACTCTATCAAAAGATATGATTAATTTAGTGAGTTCAAGAAGTAAAATATTACGTTATTACGCAATTCAGTATAGTACTTGCAACATCTTCTTAAGACTAAAAATAGAACTAACGTTGATTTGAAATCCAAATCCGATAGATGGCGTTGTGCAAATGACATCATTTTCTGAATCGCGGTGTTAAGATTTTCCGCGCGAGAATGACGTCCACCGTGTTTACTAGACAAATTGGGTTTCGTTAGGTGTCTTAATCTATACATATAGTAAGACAGTAAAAAAACTGTGTCTGTACATTGAATATATTAAAAAAAAAAATTTTGGTGCGTTTAAAAACATTAAAAGAGCACGAATCCAAAAAAAAAATTTTGTTTGTCTGTAACTCTGTATGTCTGTTTGTTTGTACACCACGCTAATCTTCGGAACTACTGGACAGATTTGAAAGATTTTTTTGTTGTTGTATAGGTATTAAGTCTGGGCAACATATAGGCTATAATTTATCTTGGAAACTTGAACACCTGATGCAGAACCGCAATAGACCAGCTAAACTAAAAGAGATACAAAAATGGTACCATAGCAAAACTTATTCCACGTGATGGACATTTTCTGCTGAGAGAATAAATTTGAAGATCTGGAACACCTAATGTGGAACTCCAAGAGCCCAGCTACACTATAACATATTTAGGAATAACGTTTTAGTAAAACTGGTTCAATCCGATGAGCACTCTCTGTTGACTTATAAAAATCGAAGATCTGGAACACCTGTTGTGGAACTCCAAGAGCCCAGCTACACCATAACACATATAGGAATGACGTCTTAGCAAAAATTGATCAATCTGATGAGCACTCTCTGTTAACTTATAAAATCGAAGTTCTGGAACACCTATTGTGGAACTCCAAGAGCCCAGCTACACCATAACACATAGGAATGACGTCTTAGCAAAAAATGTTCAATCTGATCAGCACTCTCTGTTGACTTATAAAAATCGAAGATCTGGAACACCTGTTGTGGAACTCCAAGAGCCCAGCTACACCATAACACATATAGGAATCACGTCTTAGCAAAAGTTGTTCAGTCTGCTGGGCATTTTCTGTTGACTTATAAAAATCGAAGATCAGAAACATCTGATGTGGAAATCAAAGCTAACACTAATTTCACTGTATAATCATAAAATAACATAATCTGGGAGTACCTCCACGCGGTGAAGGCGGTAACAGTTTAGGACTGATTTTCGATGAAGACGGTATATCATTGAAAATTTGACTCTACTGGACTAAACTTCCATTTATTTTTTTATTTTATCGAATAAATATGCCTTCGGGCTTATGTTATTTGAGTGTATAATTTCCTTTCCCACTTATCTTCGTGACACGGTAGCCTACCCGGTAACGTAGGGGAGCAGTCACTTAGATTTTAATTGATCAGGTATCTTCTCAATAAAACTATAACCATGCCTAGAAAGAGGTCAAATCTTTCCCAATATTCCAAAGGAGCTAAAAGATTGAGGGTCATAAGACCCCAAGAATCTACCGAAGAACGTCAGGAGAGACTTGATGCTGTTCGAAAACATCAGGCTTCAACTCGCTCTGTGGAAACCTCTTCGGATCGCGAAGCACGCCTGCGTTCTCAGCGTATTTACACATCTACATACAGGTCTCTAGAGAACTGTGAAGAATATGATGCGCGACTGACCGCTGATCGTGAACGTCATGCATTGTCTCGCGAGTCGGAGACGTTCACGTTCGAAAGAAAATTACGCTTGAGTTCTCAGTGTGTATACACATCGACTTCTGACTTACAAAAATGAAAGATATGGAACGTCTCGAATCGTCTCGCGCATCCCGTTGTTTTCCCGTCCCCGGGCTCTTAGAATTCGACATCAGACGTTTCAGATCTTCGATTTTGACGACCCCGTTGTCGCTGGCATAAGCAACAGGATCCGCGTACGAAGTCGCGGGCAGAAGCTAGTATCTTTATAAGAACAAAGGGCGTGGTGCGCATTATTCACCACAGTGGTTGCAGGATAACTGTGAGTACTCTTTCTTCCCATAAATCGTCAATATGAGTGAGGCGTTAAAGGAATTAGTCAGAAAGTGGGGCCCTATTAAGGGTCGTTTGACGCTGTTTGTAAAAAGTGTAGATTCCTTGTCAAATTCCGCTGAGTTAACTGCCAAACAAATAAACGAATTAAAGCTACGTCATACGTATTACAAAACTTTAATACTATTCAATACGCTATTGAGGAATTAGTAGATGAAAGGGAATATGACAAACAGTTGTTAGAACGTGAAATGTTTGAAAATTCTTATTACAGTGCTATGTCTACTATTGAGTGTTTGTTAGAAAATCAAAAGGTTAGTGATACTAATGCACTGTGTTTCGTCCAGAACAAGCGAGCTGGACAAAATTATTTTTTAATGGATATAGGTTTCAAAGCCTGTGCTAGATACTAATATAAATGATTTCATTATTTAAAATACTTAGAAACCCATAAAAAATGCGGGCCCCGAAAATAAAATGCATTAATTAAAAATAATGGTGTTTATGGCGCGATTCATCAGAAATATCAATTAAATAAAGGGTATTTAAAGCTAATTACATTATATAGCGATTAAACTAATATTATAAAAATAATTGTATTGTATTGTATAAAACTAATTAATATATATATTTCGGTCACTTTTTGTATGTTTCACCCATTCTTCGAAAAGCTGCGTTTTTGAGACTGCAAAACTGCTACTTGAAAAATAATTAATAACAGCTTTTGGGCAAAAACGTGCAAAAAAAGAAGGCTTCATTATAATTTGGAGGCATGTGTCTGTCAACTGCAAAAAATACAGACCGGGTACCAGGGGATTTTTAGTTATAGTCTTTTGAATTTGAATTGTTGAAAAAAAAACTCAACTTTCGGATTTGCGACGCTCAGGTTCTAATTTAGTATGAATATTATTTTATTGTAACTAAATAAAAAAAATGTACTCACCCTTAGTAATAGACTCTATCACTAAAATTTACCACAACTACTAAAATAACCTCGGGAGATGCAATCGTGCCAGTAGCAAAAATGCAAAAAATATTATGCATTTGACCCAATTGTCTTACATACTTACCCTCATTAACGATGTTTTGTATGACTTATGCCAAAACAATTATTGTTGGTGTAATTACCAACTAATACTCTACTTACCCCCACTAATGTTTCTAGGAAACCTTAATGTTGTTTTTGTCCAGCTAGCTTGTTCTAGTCGAAACACTGTGCATCGCCATATGTTTGAATTGAAAGCAGGCCGCGCCGCACAACGCGCCGCCCGACGCGCCGCGTCTCCGTAAATGACCACTTAATATTGTCTGTTAAAGTGGAAGCACCAGGGTAGCTCCACTAAATATGGATGTTGTCCCACTGCTGGGCAAAGGCCGACCTCTCTATCCTGTGCGATCTCCGGCCACGTCAGCCACGCAAACAGGATCAGATCGGCACGCCACCTTCTCCTGTTGTTCAGTAAGTGACTAACTTTGTGCACCGCAGGTTAGGACCTTGATTTTATGAAAAAAAAAACGATTGCTCTAAAGCAAAGAGATTTAAAACAAACTTAAAGCAGACATTGGGAATATTATCATACAATAATTTTCATCCTGAATATTTTCGATTTTGACACACGAATGCTACCTGACAAGCGGGCGTATGACACTAGACAGAACGACTTGTTACTAAGTAGTAACAAGTTTTGGATTACGATTTTCTTCGTCATGACCCGTCTACACCACAATTTTTTAATTGTACAAAAAAATGGGGCTTTATCTGTACTCGTTCATCATCTGCCTAGCCTTTTCCAAACTATATTGGGGTCGGCTTCCAGTCTTAACCGGATGCAGCTGAATACCAGTATTTTACATGGAGCGACTGCCTACCCGTCACTGGCCCCTGTTATCTGTACCCGTTACTGATCGTATTTCTGTTTTTTTTTTAATCATATTTTTGAATTTATTTTACTTTGTATTAGTTTTGAATCGTAAAACATAAAGATACGTTTTAGTTAACTATTAAGAATATGATTAATGAATACTATGAATAGCCTGTACAATATTTCCCTAAATTGAGTGACATTTTGGGATATACGGGGTGTAAACAGACCCTTCACCAAGCCGTCAACCAGGCATTCTGTACATCAAACTAAGTAACTTTACGCAAAAATTATTGCTGGGAATCGACTTTTTTTTAGGGTGAAAAATTACGTTTTACGATAAAACTCAATGTAACGTACTCAAAACATTGTGCTGATGGTTGGATTGAATAGTACGAGGGTCGTGAAGGTGTTTAAAGTAAAAATCTTACAGTAGAAACATGTATTTAAAAAAAAACTTGTGAAAAAGTTGGAACTTTGACCCCAATATCTCCGAAACTAGAAGGTTCCCAGGTATGGTCTACAGCAAAAAAATGATCGCAATGACGGGGAGAACAAGTACCTTTCGGCTTCGTTAAGGGTCTTTTTACACCCTTTATACAAACGCTAATAACTTTGCTGTTTATGAATATTATTTATTGAAACTGTACATATATAATAACAAGACCTTCTACAAGAAGCCCTTTAAGTATTTGTACTCATTAAAAATTAGTGGTGTATAGCTCGGAAATGTTTGAATGTCTTTGCTCTAGATGCATTATGAAGGAAGAAAAAGGGGGAATACATTTGTACGGAGAATCATAGCCCCTGTTCCCTTAAGGATTTCATAAAAATATTGGTGATAATGAAGGTGTTTAACTGCCCATCGCGTCAGCTACTTGGTGACTTAACATTTATTTATTACTTGCTTCTGCCTGCGACTTCGTACGCGGATCCTGTTGCTTATGCCAGCGACAACGGGGTCGTCAAAATCGAAGATCTGAAATGTCTGATGTCGAATTCTAAGAGCCCGGGGACGGGAAGTCAGAAGTCGATGCGTAGACACGCTTGGAACTCAAGCGTAATTCTCAATCCGTGAACGTCTCCGACTCGCGAGACAATGCGTGACGTTCACGATCAGTGGTCAGTCGCGCATCACGTTCCCCACTTGTCGCTACAGACCCAGAAGTCGATGCGTAGATACGCTTGGAACTCAAGCGTAATTCTCTATCCGTGAACGTCTCCGATTCGCGAGACAATGCATGACGTTCACGATCAGCGGTCAGTCGCGCATCATATTCTTCACAGTTCTCTAGAGACCTGGATGTAGATGCGTAAATACGCTGAGAACGCAGGCGTGCTTCGTATTCCAAGAGGAAGGAAGAGAAGAGAGGAAGAGGTTTCCACGGAGCGAGTTGCAGCCTGATGTTCTCGAACAGCATCAAGTCTCTCCTGACGTTCTTCGGTAGATTCTTGGGATCTTATGATCCTCAATCTTTTAGCTCCTTTGGAACATTGGGAAAGATTTGACCTCTTTCTAGGCATGGTTATAGTTTTATTGTGAAGATACCTGATCAATTAAAATCTAAGTGACTGCTCCCCTGCGTTACAGGGTAGGCTACCGTGTCACGAATATAAATGTAAAGGGAAATTAAACACTCAAATAACATGAGCCCGAAGGCATATTTATTCGATAAAATAAAAAAAATAATGGGAGTTTTGTCCAGTAAAGTCAAATTTTCAATGATATACCGTCGTCATCGAATATCAGTCCTAAACTGTTACCGCCTTCACCGCGTGGAGATACTCCCAGCTTATGTTATTTTATAATTAAACAGTGAAATTAGTGATAGCTTTGATTTCCACATCAGATGTTTCTGATCTTCGATTTTTATAAGTCAACAGGAAATGCCCATCAGACCGAACAACTTTTGCTAAGACTTCATTCCTATATGTGTTATGGTGTAGCTGGGCTCTTGGAGTTCCACAATAGGTGTTCTAGAACTTCGATTTTTATTAATCAACAGAGAGTGCTCATCAGATTGAACAATGTTTGCTAAGACGTCATTCCTATATGTGTTATGGTGTAGCTGGGCTCTTGGAGTTCCACAACAGGTGTTCCAGATCTTCTATTTTTATAAATCAACAGAGAGTGGTCATCAGATTGAAAAATTTTTGCTAAGACGTCATTCCTATATGTGTTATGGTGTAGCTGGGCTCTTGGAGTTCCACAACAGGTGTTCCAGATCTTCTTCAAACTTGAATATGGCGTAGAATGTTTCTCTGATGACACAGATAAATAATACCAGCCTGTTACTGTCCCACTGCTGGGCAAAGGCCTCTTCTTATACAGAGAAGGCACGAGCATTGATCAACACGCTTGCTCAAGACGGGTTGGCGATTTCAGACTTATATTAATTATAAGTCCAGGTTTCCTCACGATGTTTTCCTTCACCGATGTCTGTGATGTCCAAGATAAACTTAGAAAGTACATATGAATTGAAAAAGTCACATTGGTACTTGCCCGGATTTGAACCCAAAACCTCATGCATGAGAGGCGAGGCCTTAACCTCTGGGCCATCACGACATGACACAGATGCTTAGGAATTATTTTGTTTGAGTAATCACACATTACATAAATAAAAATAAACCATAACAGCTTTTACTGGACACTATTAACAATTAATTGAAAAAAAAATGGATATTATTGTTAAAAACATATTATATTTTTTTTAGTTAAAAAAAAAATACAAGGAACAAACTTTGTCTAAGACAAGTTTAGCTTAATAAGTTCTAAACGATCTAAGTTATCACCCCCTTCAGGCTTTGCACCCATCTACCAAACACCCTGTATAAAAACTAATTTAACAATTAAAGTTTAAATAAGCAAGGGTTGCAAATTCAACAAAAAAAAAAATTAGAATTATATTAATATATTTGTTAGACAAAACGAAAAAGCAATCATATAAAGAGTTCGGTACGAACAGTGAAACCATTAACCGATTATTTCCTTAAAAAACTCTACTCCTTTATCGATGAGCTTATCAATTACACTCTTTTCAGGGTTTTCTATTATTTTATCATGAAAGATAAAAGTCCCTTTGGATAGTAGTTTCACAAGTTTGTATGGAATTTTTTCATGTAAGGATTCGTACGAGCTCGGTTTTTCAGGCTGGATCTTGGGCAAACAGACTTTGGGGCGAGCCGTTAGTAGTAGTTGTAGGTTTGCTAACAGGCAGAGGGTGTCTGAAAAGAATAATGTAAATTGCAAAGATATTATAAATAAAAAGACGTAGATATCGCACTAGCGCGCAAATTGTTGCAGACAAATTCAGACAATTGTTGTAATTTAAGTTTTTTTTTTTTTCAGTTCGTTAATCATCAAATGATCCCTCCTGCTCTGGACGAAGTGGAAGAGAGTGTCAGACTCGTACTAAAACCCATCCATATTCCTTCTTTGCCCTTTGTGTTCCTGGGCCGAAGTAACGGGTTTTCCAATAAGAGGTGTTATTTTGATATCCAAAGAAAAATGCCATTTTTTAATATAAATGATCGGATGTTTATTTCATTATAAAGTGGAAGGTATGCCGTTAATAGTGGAAAATAACATCAGGCAAATGACCACCACGACCACGCTTATAGGACCATATCCTTTTCATGAAATTTTACATAACCAGCACACACTGGGGCAGGAAATGTCTGCCGCATGGCAGACATTTCCTGCCCCAGTGTGTTCCTCTGTGGCCGGACCACAGTTTAGTACTCAGATGCTATAGTTCGAAATAATACCTACCTAAAGTCTACTTTCATCGGAATACATAATATTTTTAGTACTTCAAGAGATATCTTTTTAATTAACAATTTATGTGGTCCGGCCGCCAGGCAGTGCTCTCTGGCCGCGCCACCTCAAATTAAATAGACTATAATGAACTATTAATAAATCAATATCCCCAAAAAAACTAGCTAAAGAGTAACTTGCATACGACAAATATGGTCCAATAAACCCCTTTAGTTAAGGAGTTATTGGTCGTAGGGTGTGGTCCGGCTGGAAGGTATACTCTGCAGCAAGTCAATTTTGCAATATTTAATATTAACTATCTATAAATCAATTTATATAATAGTACTTTTTCTCTACTCTTCGTTGATACCTTTTCTCTCAAGAAACTATTAATTTTGATTAATTAATCTTTAAAGTATGTGGCGCGGCTAGGGAGGATTACTTTCAGCAAATATAACGAAATATGCTTTATTTCTTTATGCCAACGAAAACTGCATAATAAGTACTTTATAAAAAGACCTGGACTTCATCAAATCAAATCAAATAATTTATTCGTAAAATATGGGTTAGTAGGTGGTATATATAAATGTTACATTACATAATATAACAGTAAGAATCCTCATATTGACCATTTCTGGTATACGAAATATAAAATAAAAGCTTTTAACAAAGAAACGAATGGGTGATATATCTGTACTCTTTTTCATAGGTACTAACTTAACAAATTATTGCACTAGAATAGGAACATAATGAGGTGTTACAATAATTTTCGATTCTTATAACTAAGGTATTCCTGGGTCGTGTAGAAACATTTATTGACTAACCAGGAATACAATTTTTTTCGGAATAAAGTAATGGGTAGGTCTTTCAGTTCACAAGGTAATTTGTTAAATAATTTAATTGACATGGGGTAACAGTTTCTTCTATACAGATCAGTTTTTATGTTTGGCAAGGGAAAGCTATTGGGATAACGAGTATTAAAATTACAATAGTCACCAAAGGATTTGTATAGGTGCTGATGTGTTTTAACGAAAATACAAGACTCAAATATGTACATGGATGGTGCTGTTAGTAAATTTAGCTTTTGGAACAATGGTTTGCAAGAAGTTAAAGAATCCACGTTAAAAAGTGCGCGGATACACTGTTTTTGAGCCAGGAATACTCTATTAAATTCTACTGAGCCACCCCATAATAGAATACCATATCGTAGGTTGGAGGATACATATCCATGATAGGCTTGTAAAGCTGTTTTTTGGCTGGATATTCGTGTAAGACGCCAAAGAGCCTACACACCTGTTTATTTTGTTGCAGATTTTATTTATGTGCAATTTCCTACAAACTTTTATTTTTATTACCAAAAATGATTTTGAAAAAGGTTTCTTTTTGGTTTTTGTTTACCTATCTACCTAAGAATAGGTAGTTAATTTGACGAAGTAAGTGAAAATTTTGGAAACAATAAGTATAAGAAAAATAAATATATATTTTCATAATCAAATATTAACAATAGGGAATATGCAAGAAATACAAAACTGTTTTTAGTTCTTAAAAATGCCTTGTATTGGCCCATAAAAACATTGTGGTACACATGTTTAACTTTCTAATACAACACTTATTTTACAATTTAATATTTTATGTAGCGTGTTTTTGGTGAAACGGAACGCAAACTCAAAACGCATCGTCCTTCGATAGCGCCGGTAGTGACGTCAATGTCTATGTGTCAAAAAAACACTTTTATTTGAAAAGTACTTAAAATTTCTCTAAGATTTTATTATAATATTGTTATTGCAATGTTTGATTGAATAAAGCATATACAATTAATAAAATGTATATATTAAGGGTAAAAACTTAGATGAAACATGGCAGATAAAGGTAAGTGACGTCACATAACATGACATGAATGGCCGCAACAGTCACGGACGTTTGAACTGTCGTAGAAAATTGTAGGAGTTTAATATTTTTTTTGAGCGACAAGCAGTAGTTGAACTTAACTTTTAATTATTTTCTTGGGTTGATAGTACTATATTTTATTTATTTTAGTGAAGAAAAAAATACATGCATATTCCCTATTGTTAATACAAGGTATTGTAAATGACGGAAAAGTGTTTCATATAACAAACTAAAGTCAATAGATTGAATTTAAGCATTTAACCCTTTAAACAAGAAATAACAATGAAAAAAAGAGTGTACCAAAACTGCGAATTAAAAATATAGTCAATCAGTATTACAAATAAAGGAGTTTTGAAGTTATTTTCCAAATTTAAAATGCAAGACCTAAATTAAAAATAAACATTTTGATAAAAATAAGTTTTATTTACAATTTTGCGTATAAAATACAATGAACATTCATTTGCTGGTTTTTATAGTCCTTGTAACTTTAGTACTTAAATCATCATATATTTCCCAAGTATCATCCAGACGTTTGCAGTGAGCGACGTAATGGCGAATATTTGGTAAATACTCAATCACTGACAACAGCGTAAATAATTTTCCTTGTAATGTCATTAATTTTCCTTGTTTGCGTTTTTTCTTGTTTTCACTAATTTTCATTTGTTATAATGGCATATACAAAATAGTAGGAACAAACTGCTAAAGTAAAAAAATATTCAAGCTATGATAATAAAATAATAACAAACTACCCCCGTACGTAAACTATTGTAATAACGCCTGCACATTCTGCTAACATTGTAACGCTTATTCTATTAACTTGTAATACAAATTATTATTATTTAAAACCAGAGGCCGATGAAATTAATAACATTATTTTGTAATTTGCGAGTCACACGCTTTTATTTTACACAAGTAAAAAAGAACATAACGTTGTCATACAGGGTGTAAACAGACCCTTCACGAAGCCGTCAACCAAGCATTCTGTACATCAAACTAAGTAACTTGACGCAAAAATTATTGCTGGGAAACGACTTTTTTTTTGGGGTGAACAATCACATTTTACGGTAGGACTCAATGTAACGCACTCAAAACAGTGTGCTGATGGATGGATTGAATAGTACGGGGGTTGTGAATGTGTTTAAAGTAAAAATCTTACATTAGAAACATGAATTAAAAAAAAAACATGTCAAAAAGTTGGAACTTTGACCCCCTATATCTCCGTAACCAGAAGGTTCCCAGGTATAGTCTAGGACAAAAAAATTATAGCACTAACGGGGAGAACAAGTACCTTTCGGCTTCGTTAAGGGTCCATAAAAAATCACGAAATATCACAAGGGGGAGGGGGGGGTAAAGTATTATATCACGTGTACTTATTTTTTCGGCAAGCGCGCGATACTCAACCGAAAAGCGGCGTTACATGTATTTATTTTTAGTCAAACGCGTACAAAATCGAAAACGGCTTGTAGTGTGACCTTGATTCGCCAGGCAACGAACGAAGTGAAGTTCCCACATTAATACTCCAGAGATGCACAGTGTTCGTCCTTCCCGCATCCTCACGCGACGATCGAACGGTAGATCGAGAGAGATTCTCTGCGTAGTGCGCGAAAATGATGACGCCGAGTGGCTTGATGAAACCGATGTTGATCTTCAACAAAGCACTGTGCCAACAACTGACTTGCAAGATGCTTATCTAGTTATTGGTGTTGAAGAAAGTCTTGCTAATCCGTGGTCCGAAAATATTGTACATTAAATAATGTTCATGTACTAGTACAAAAAACTTTTTCGCATTTCTTTCATTATTTTTATGTCAATCAAAAACAAACTGCAACCTTTCTGTCTACCTCTGAACGTTTATTACAGTAGCCTTTAATTTTCTATAATAAAATTAGATTATACTTATACCAGTATTTTTTTATTTATAAAAAAATAGATTCTTTGCAGGTACGAAAAAATACACGTGATATGGGGGGGGGGGGGGAGGGGTAGTCTTAAACCTCACCACGTATCACCAAGGGGGAGGGGAGGTCAAAAAATGCCAAAAAAAAACATCACGTGATTAATGGACGGCCCCTAAAGTTACTTAGTATGATGTCCAGAATGCTTGGTTGACGGCTTCGTGAAGGGTCTATTTACACCCCGTAGATAGTTAATATTAAATATTGCAAAATTGACTTGCTGCAGAGTATACCTTCCAGCCGGACCACACCCTACGACCAATAACTCCTTAACTAAAGGGGTTTATTGGACCATATTTGTCGTATGCAAGTTACTCTTTAGCTAGTTTTTTTCGGGATGTTGATTTATTAATAGTTCATTATACTCTATTTAATTTGAGGTGGCGCGGCCAGAGAGCACTGCCTGGCGGCCTGACCACATAAATTTGTTAATCTCTTGAGGTACCTACTAAAAATATTATATATTTCGATGAAAGTAGACTTTAGGTAGGTTTTATTTCGAACTATAGCATCTGAGTACTAAACTGTGGTCCGGCCACAGAGGAACACACCTGCCCCATACCCATTTGTGTTGGGCTATATGAAGAGCCAGAAATGTTGTGATGGCCCAGAGGTTAAGGCCTCGCCTCCCATGCATGAGGTTGTGGGTTCAAATCCAGGCAAGTACCAATGTGACTTTTTCAATTCATATGTACTTTCTAAGTTTATCTTGGACATCACAGACATCGGTGAAGGAAAACATCGTGAGGAAACCTGGACTTATAATTAATATAAGTCTGAAATCGCCAACCCGTCTTGAGCAAGCGTGGTGATCAATGCTCGTGCCTTCTCTGTATGAGAAGAGGCCTTTGCCCAGCAGTGGGACAGTAATAGGCTGGTATTATTATTATTATATAATATTAAGAGCCAAGTCAGTTATATATTTTTTGAGTTTAAGTGGAAAATATTTAAAATAATACTTACATAGCAAAATATTGGGTGACATGTCGTATAAATTTACCGGTATCACAGACCAAATTAGCAATATCTAATTTATGTAATCAGTTTATATGCGTTTAAGCCACTCAACGCGTATAAATCGATTATACGGGACATGAAAAATTTATACGATAAAGTTACTGGACAAGAAATAAATTAAAAATTATTGTTAGTTTTGCGTTATTCTTAATTGAAAGTCATTAATGGGTAGTTCTTCGAAATTTGATTCTTCGACTGATTCATATGGCCAAAATTTTTACGCACGCGCACGCTCTCCACGCCAAGCCACAATTCCATCACAAATACCTACAAAAAGAATTGGGATTCCAAAACTATTCCAATTTTTTTATTTCGTGTTATAGTGCACCTCATTTTCGTCACATATTTGTGTCGTTGGCGTACAGGGCACGCGCGAGATATTGGAGGTCAAAGTTCCAACTTTTTCACAAGTTTTTTTTTCAATACATGATTTTAATGTAAGATTTTTACTTTAAACACCTCCACGACCCCCGTACTATTCAATCCATCCATCAGCACAATGTTTTGAGTACTTAACATTGAGTCCTACCGTAAAACGTGGTTTTTCACCCCAAAAAAAAAAGTCGTTTCCCAGCAATAATTTTTGTGTGAAGTTACTTAGTTTGATGTACAGAATGCTTGGTTGACGGCTTCGTGAAGGGTCTGTTTATACTTAACACCAGAAAAATAAAGTCTAAAATTACAATAGTACTAGCTATTTTAGTCACGACTGCACTTCAAATTGTATTCGAACACCAAATGTAGTCAATGATCACCAAATCTTAGCGAGCAAATTAATGCGCTATTTCTGCCTAAATAAACCACTATGATTGCCATAAAATGTTTGTTTTAGTTTATTACCAAAGTATTATGATGCCATATTGACGGCAAAAAATGAATTCGCAAAATGTTACTAGGCATAGGTAATGTATCGTAATTAAAAAAATTAAATATTGTCTTAAAAAATCAATATGTAGTGCTACAAAAGTTAGTGACAGAATCGAATCGCTGCAAAACCGACTCCACGTACTCTTGTCTGCCCTACCCCTAGAATGAAAAAGGCCGCGTAGGCGCGGAGGGAGGGGCGTGGCGGCCCGTGAGCTAATTTTGGTGATTATTTACTACTTTTGGGTTAACAGTGATTTATTTGGAGTAATTTTGCAGCGAGATGTTAAAACTTTGGTTATAAGTTTACATTAAAATGCGGGTTTAATTTTGGTGATCATTTACTATTTTTGTCTTTTATATGTTACTATATCTGGTGGTAAGTTAAGTTAAACATAAGCCATCAAATCGACGGTCCCTACGTACATAAAGACATGTCAAAAACCGAGGTTTACAGGAGAGCGTTATTTATGTTCAAACCGCTCTAGAAATAATTCTATGTACAATTATAATTATTATTTTTCTATAATGTTTTATTAGCTTTAGGAACTTTATAATGGTATTTCTACATATTTTCTTTTTTTATATTTTCTTGGAAAAACTGATAGATGACTGTTTCTACGCTGATATTAAAATAAAAGCATGTCAGACATGTCTATGATACCTTTTTATACGCAGGAAAGAAGAAAACATTTAATCAAATGTAATTTAAATAAAATGATTTATTAAAACGTACAATTATGTTATAGTTTTCAAACGGATATGTTAAACATCCTAAGATCGCCACCCATGGATATAAAAATACATCAATGAAGACATATCGCTTTATACGCGGTTTCATTCATTCGGGGTAGGACTATATTTCTTGTAATGTAAATAAAGACATGTCCTTAAATAAAATAATCAGGATTGTGTTTTATTAATTAAACAAGGTTTATAATTGAAAATAATTTATTGTTAATTAACAATTTTTGTAGCATCTAAACAATATCGTACTTGTAGTCTCATTGAAGCAGGAACTAAACATTAACTAAACGTTTATTTTTACGAACCAAAAAAAAAAAAAGAAATATAGTAGGTACAGCGTAAAAAAATTAATCGTAGTAGCATTAATGAAGGTACTACAATACAATCCATCGACTATGTTTTAGAACTAGGTACCTTCAATATTTTTCTTTGTGTTTACGTACATTGAGTATACAAGAAATAAATAAAATAAACCGTAATATTTGAAAACTAAAGATAGGTTCATTTTATATTAGCTAAAGCATTTTTGTGCTCTTCTTTTTTTTTTAAACACCTTTATTAGTGCTACTACGATTAAAATTTGTACGTTGTACCTGCTTATTTCTTTAATTTTTTTTGGCTCATAAAAATAAACTTTAGCGTAAGAAATTTTGCCTGATTTGAAGGTTGTAAATAGGTATTCAATATTTATCTTTCAAAGGTCGAAAGTAAACCGCCCATTTACTTGTTGCACTAAACCAGGGGTTCCCAAACTTTTTCAGTTCGCGACGCACTCACAGGTTTAATATTTTGCCTCGGCGCCCTAGCTAGTCAAAAAAGAGAGTTTTTTATAATAGTGTTGACCCACAAGAATGCATTTGAAAACTCCACCAAATTGGAACACGTGAACTTTGTTTTAAGGCTGCTGTCGCAAGAATTCAACGAGACTTTCTTCTTCTAACGAAGTGAATTCGAATACTTAAGATTACTATTCGTAAACAGGAGCGCCTCTCGGCGACGCCCCTCTTTACTCTCTACGGCGCACCAGGGCGCCGCGACGCACAGTTTGGGAAGCACTGGTCTAGAACAAAAAAATGATCGCAATGACGGGGAGAATTAGTGCCTTTCGGCTTCGTTAAGGGTCTTGTTACATACACCTTTTATGTTTATCCAAACCAACACGATTTTTAGAAGGCTGTAACAATACAAAGCTATTATAACAAAATAAAAAAGTATATATTAATATTTACTTATATGTGTATTTATATATAATATTTTAGGTTAAGTACAGGTAAGGCACATAAACACATTATTCTCACACACTATTGCCTACATTTCTTTTTCATTTCTCCTTTTGCAGGTCTGCTGGCAGAAATTTCTTAAGAAATAAGCAGTATATGAGTATGCAGTATATGAGTGCATAGACTCATATATTATATTTAATAATACCATACTAGCTGTGCCCGCGGCTTCACCCTGAAATTATTATAAAAATGTTATCTATATATATAAAAGGAGAACTGACTGACTGACATATCAACGTACAGCCGAAACTACTGGGGCTAGGAATGTGAAATTTTATACACGGCTTCCTATTATAATGTAGGGGAGCACTAAGAAGGGGTTTTTGGAAATTTAACCTTTAAGGGGGTGAAAAGGGGGAATTTCTATTCAGGGAGCTATCTCAATTTTTGCGGACGATGTCGCGGGCGAAGTGCTAGTTTCCCTATATGAATTGGCTTTTGTTACCAATTTCAAGAGTTTTTTTTTTTACACGGAACCCTAATCTATTTTCTAAAATAAAAGTAGCTTAAGTTACTCCTTATAACATCAGCTAGCTGGCAGTAAAGTTCCCGTCAAAATCGGTCCATCCGTTTTGGAGATTAGTCGGAACAAACAGACAGACAAAAAATTAATGATTTTTTTTTATTATAAGTACCGTACCTATCACATACTTTCATAAGCATTCAGTAAAAAGCTGTTATTTTCAAATTACAAACAGACACTTCAATTTTATTTGTTTGTATAGAATTTGATTGTAGCTCGTGGCTAAATAATAACAGCCGCACCGGTCGATCTTCTAGGTTTAGCCGCGCTTGGCTAGGTTGATCCGTGGATGGGTGACCCATTACAGGCCTAGTTTCCTCCGTGCATCGGAAAGCATGTTAAGCCGCTGGTCCCGGCTGACATTCATAGATCTTTGACAGTCGTTACTGCTCGTGGGCCCGAAAGTGTGACAACCAGTCTTACCAAGGGGTATCGTATTATTTATTTATTATGGTAAGAGGTGAGGCTCGTGGCTAAATATAAACAGCCGCTCGGGTCGATCTTTAGGTTAAGCCGTGCTTGCCTAGGTAGTCTGTGGATGGGTGACCATCCATTACATACCGAGTTTCCTCCGTGCCTCGGAAAGCACGTTAAGCCGGGTGTCATTTGTAGATCTTTGACAGTCGTTAGGTAGTCAGTGGCCCAAAAAGTCTGACAACCATGCAGTCTTACCAAGGGTGGAGGTCAGATAGGCAGTCATCATCATCATCATCATCAGCCCATAGCAGTCCACTGCTGGACATAGGCCTCCTCAATTGCACGCCACTCAACTCGATTCTCAGCAACTCTCATCCAGTTGCTACCAGCCACCCTGCGAAGATCGTCACTCCACCGAGCCTGAGGGCGTCCCACCTTACGTTTGCCGATTCGCGGTCTCCACTCAAGAACACGTTTACCCCAACGGTCATCGGTTCTACGGCTAATATGACCGGCCCATTGCCACTTCAGCTTGCTGATTCTGTGAGCTATGTCGACAACTCTGGTTCTCTGCCGGATCACCACGTTTCGGATGCGATCCCTCAGAGAGACTCCAAGCATAGCGCGTTCCATAGCTCGCTAAGCGACCTTGAATTTATGAACCAGCCGTACCGTGAGTGTCCACGTTTCGGCCCCGTAAGTCATAACAGGCAGGACGCACTGGTTGAAGACTTTAGTCTTTAGACTCGTGGAATACGCGACGAGAAGACCCGACGAAGCTTCCCAAACGCTGCCCAGCCCAGCTGAATTCTTCTGTTAGCCTCCCTCTCAAAGTTGTTCTTACCAAACTGCAGAGTTTGCCCGAGGTAAACATATTCTCGAACAACTTCGAGAGGACCGCCATTGACAACAACAGGTCCTGGGGTGACGTGTTCGTTGAACATAACCTGGGTTTTGTCCAAGTTCACCCTGAGACCAATGCGTATTGAAGAATCAACTAGGCCATCCAGCATCTGCTGCAAGTCGTGCAGCGATTCAGCCAGTATGACGATGTCGTCTGCAAATCTCAAGTGACAACTATAAGAGTGTAAACTATAAGAGATACAAAAATGGTACCATAGCAAAAATTGTTCCACGTGATGAGCATTTTCAGCTGAGAGAATAAATTTGAAGATCTGGAACACCTGATGTGGAACTCCAAGAGCCTAGCTACACCATAACACATATAGGAATGACGTCTTAGCAAAAGTTGTTCAATCTGATGAGCACTCTCTGTTGACTTATAAAAATCGAAGATCTGGAACACCTGTTGTGAAAGTTACAACCTTAAAAATTAGTATTAAAAAAAAACTTGTGAAAAAGTTGGAACTTTGACCCCCAATAACTCAGTAACTAGAAGGTTCCCAGGTATGGTCTAGAACAAAAAAATTATCGCACTAGTGAGAATTCTCATAACTGCAAAAACAAGTTACTGGTTAAATTGCCCACTATATCGTTACCCTCATTCGATGCATGTTATGAAAATTGGCTAGAAATTTAGAGACACATACCTGTCAATGATCCACAACTCTGAAGAGTTAGATGATGTACAGAGATTTCACTATTTAAGATCTGCTCTTACAGGTCATGCCCTTCAGGTAATTAAATCCCTAGAATTTTCTGCCAGTAATTACAAAATAGCTTGGGATGTGATCGAGGGTAGGTATGATAATAAAAATTTGTTGGTACATAATCATGTTAGAGCTATTTTTTCTGTACAACCTCTTACAAAAGAATCAGCAGCTTATATTCGTAAAATGGTTGATTCAATTATTAAAAATCTACGCGCTCTTAAAATGTTAGGGGAACCTATTGAGTATTGGGATACTTTGCTAATTTATATCATTGTGTCTAAGTTTGATGCGGTCATAGATAAATAAGGACTGGCAGCAGTACAAAATTAATTTTATTAAAATACTAACAAATCCATAAAAGGAGAACGGAACGTCCCCATAGTTTCCTGGGCCCAGGTGTTAACTCAATCAAACTAGCCTGATTTGTAAGAGGATATAATAACAAGGCCTCACTGAAAATTTGGGTGAAATTTGGCTTTCCAGGAATCAAGTTATATGGAGTATAGTAAAAGTGAGGTTACATTATAACATTGTAGTTTTTTGTTTTGATTTTTAAGCTGTCTAAGTGACGCCCCGATTTTGTTTTGGCTGAATTCTGGTAGGTCTTCTGTGAAATGGCGGGTTAAGGGCGGGAGGAAACGCCCGGGTGCTATCATTGTGAGGATCGTCCAGAGGACACGGTGGCGCAC
This sequence comes from Noctua pronuba, assembly GCA_905220335.1. Taxonomy (NCBI): domain Eukaryota; kingdom Metazoa; phylum Arthropoda; class Insecta; order Lepidoptera; family Noctuidae; genus Noctua; species Noctua pronuba. Next base: position 5,903,480 of record LR999920.1, read on the forward strand.
ACCGTGGAGGTCTGCCCCGCTTGGGCGGAGCTCCGCCGTGTCCTCGTAGCGGCGATCGGCGGCGGCGACCTCTCGCTCCCGGCCCTGGTTCAGGCCATGGTCCGGAGCGAGAGGGAATGGGAAGCCGTCACCTCCTTCTGCGAAGCAGTCATGCTAGCGAAGGAGGTGGTGGGACGTGAGAGGGAGAGAATCGCACGTCCCAGCCGCCGCGGGCGACGCACCGGGCGTCGGGGGCCACGTGGTGGCTCCCGGCCACCGTAGGCGCGGGCCTGTGGACGGTGAGTAATGGGTTAGCTCACCGTCCGTCCGTCTTATGATGACAGGCCGTGTCGGCGCGTTCGTGTTCCACGCGCGCCTCAAAGAGATGTCAGCAACCAGGAAGGGGCCCGCAAGGGCCGATGCCTGCCGGGGCTGCGGGACTGTTCGAAAGAGATACCGTGGCCCTGGAACACAAAGGGCAATGAAGGAACATGGATGGGTTTTAGTCAGTAAGAGTCTGACACTCCCTCCCACTCCACCCAGAGCGGGAGAAGTCATTTGATGATTTCCCATCCGTAAAAAAAAAAAAAAAAAGGTGGCTCTGGAATCCTTATTTTCAGAATCAGGTCGAGATGTATGCGATGCGTACAACTTGCCGTAGAAGTTTTCGACTTCCGAGAATCTCCGGCTTCGAAACGACCTTACCTCCACTAGATTTGGTCTTTATTACCTACCACTTGGTCTTTTATTATTAGCCGATGAAGTTATTGATGAGAATGAGAATTTGTGACATTGAGCTTTATTAGTGAGATTGAGGTTTGTGAGGGAGAAATTAAATTTTGGTGCCACTGATTTTCAATTTTGGTGGGCACTTTCGATTTTGGTGGGCGATTTTCAATTTTGGTGGCCACACTAGACTTTGAACTGAAATATCTCAAAAAGTTATCGAGATTTTCTCAGCCCTCTTGAAGACTCTTCCAGCAGCGACGAAAATCATTTGTTTCAATTGTGTTAATTGTTTGTTTTATTTTATATTTCGTATACCAGAAATGGTCAATATGAGGATTCTTACTGTTATATTATGTAACTAGCTTCTGCCCGCGACTTCGTACGCGGATCCTGTTGCTTATGCCAGCGACAACGGGGTCGTCAAAATCGAAGATCTGAAACGTCTGATGTCGAATTCTAAGAGCCCGGGGACGGGAAAACAACGGGATGCGCGAGACGATTCGAGACGTTCCATATCTTTCATTTTTGTAAGTCAGAAGTCGATGTGTATACACGCTGAGAACTCAAGCGGAATTTTCTTTCGAACGTGAACGTCTCCGACTCGCGAGACAATGCATGACGTTCACGATCAGCGGTCAGTCGCGCATCATATTCTTCACAGTTCTCTAGAGACCTGGATGTAGATGTGTAAATACGCTGAGAACGCAGGCGTGCTTCGCGATCCGAAGAGGTTTCCACAGAGCGAGTTGAAGCCTGATGTTCTCGAACAGCATCAAGTCTCTCCTGACGTTCTTCGGTAGATTCTTGGGATCTTATGACCCTCAATCTTTTAGCTCCTTTGGAACATTGGGAAAGATTTGACCTCTTTCTAGGCATGGTTATAGTTTTATTGAGAAGATACCTGATCAATTAAAATCTAAGTGACTGCTCCCCTACGTTACCGGGTAGGCTACCGTGTCACGAAGATAAGTGGAAAAGGAAATTAAACAATCAAATAACATAAGCCCGAAGGCATATTTATTCGATAAAAAAAAAAAAAAAAATGGAAGTTTTGTCCAGTAGAGTCAAATTTTCAATGACATACCGTCGTCATCGAAAATCAGTCCTAAACTGTTACCGCCTTCACCGCGTGGAGGTACTCCCAGATTATGTTATTTTATGATTATACAGTGAAATTAGTGTTAGCTTTGATTTCCACATCAGATGTTTCTGATCTTCGATTTTTATAAGTCAACAGAAAATGCCCAGCAGACCGAACAACTTTTGCTAAGACGTGATTCCTATATGTGTTATGGTGTAGCTGGGCTCTTGGAGGGAACTCCAAGAGCCCAGCTACACCATCCACAACAGGTGTTCCAGATCTTCGATTTTTATAAGTCAACAGAGAGTGCTGATCAGATTAAACATTTTTTGCTAAGACGTCATTCCTATGTGTTATGGTGTAGCTGGGCTCTTGGAGTTCCACAATAGGTGTTCCAGAACTTCGATTTTTATAAGTTAACAGAGAGTGCTCATCAGATTGAACAATTTTTGCTAAGACGTCATTCCTATATGTGTTATGGTGTAGCTGGGCTCTTGGAGTTCCACAATAGGTGTTCCAGATCTTTGATTTTTATAAATCAACAGAGAGTGCTCATCAGATTGAACAATTTTTGCTAAGACGTCATTCCTATATGTGTTATGGTGTAGCTGGGCTCTTGGAGTTCCACAACAGGTGTTCCAGATCTTCGATTTTTATAAGTGAACAGAGAGTGCTCATCAGATTGAACCAGTTTTGCTAAAACGTTATTCCTAAATATGTTATAGTGTAGCTGGGCTCTTGGAGTTCCACATCAGGTGTTCCAGATCTTCAAATTTATTCTCTCAGCAGAAAATGTCCATCGCGTGGAATAAGTTTTGCTATGGTACCATTTTTGTATCTCTTTTAGTTTAGCTGGTCTATTGCGGTTCTGCATCAGGTGTTCAAGTTTCCAAGATAAATTATAGCCTATATGTTGCCCAGACTTAATACCTATACAACAACAAAAAAATCTTTCAAATCTGTCCAGTAGTTCCGAAGATTAGCGTGGTGTACAAACAAACAGACATACAGAGTTACAGACAAACAGAATTTTTTTTTTGGATTCGTGCTCTATTAATGTTTTTAAACGCACCAAAGTTTTTTTTTTTAATATATTCAATGTACAGACACAGTTTTTTTACTGTCTTACTATAAAGGGTGTAAAAAGACCCTTAACGAAGCCGAAAGGTACTTGTTGTCCCCGTCATTACGATCATTTTTTTGTTCTAGACCATACCTGGGAACCTTCTAGTTACGGAGATATTGGGGGTCAAAGTTCCAACTTTTTCACAAGTTTTTTTTTAAATACATGTTTTTAATGTAAGATTTTTACTTTAAATACCTTACGATCCCCGTACTATTCAATCCATCCATCAGCACAATGTTTTGAGTGCGTTACATTGAGTTTTACCGTAAAACGTGATTTTTCACCCCAAAAAAAAAAAGTCGTTTCCCAGCAATAATTTTTGCGTAAAGTTACTTAGTTTGATGTACAGAATGCTTGGTTGACGGCTTCGTGAAGGGTCTGTTTACACCCCGTATGTATAGATTAAGACACCTAACGAAACCCAATTTGTCTAGTAAACACGGTGGACGTCATTCTCGCGCGGAAAATCTTAACACCGCGATTCAGAAAATGATGTCATTTGCACAACGCCATCTATCGGATTTGGATTTCAAATCAACGTTAGTTCTATTTTTAGTCTTAAGAAGATGTTGCAAGTACTATACTGAATTGCGTAATAACGTAATATTTTACTTCTTGAACTCACTAAATTAATCATATCTTTTGATAGAGTGAACCGATTTCGATGAAACAAAAACTAAGTTAAACCTCAAGTTGCGTATAATTTTTGTATATAAACATTGTCAGCATTGAATTCGTAGATTTTACGTGATGTGCGCACAAACAAACAGACAAACAGACAAAAATTTCAAAAATGATGGAAATGGGTTCTGTTACTTATCTTTTCACACGCTGGCTATTTTTTGTTTCAATTTCTTCAATGTACAAAAATGACTTTTCTACAGATTTATTATATGTATATATCGGATTTTCGAGCGGCCGCGACACCACGTGTCGCTATTTATTCGTTATTTGTTGTTGGTCCTCCATTATGGGCGTGTACGTGCAGGTGATTGAAAAATGATACGTGCAGAATAATTCACATGATATAATTACAAAGATTTCAATGGAACATTGCTAAAGTAATTAGAGATTACAATGATAGTTACTGATTAAAACCAAATAACAATAATTATTAGACTTGAGTTTAGAGCCAATGGATTTGTGCGTGATCACCGGGTGACAGTCACATCAAAAGCGCTGTCACCGCCGCCATGACATTCACAACCCCATTCGGTGTTAACCGCTCTAAAATAAATGTTAAACCACAGAATAACAATAATCGATTACAACTTTAGTGTTGCAATAAACCAACTAAATCATCGCGCGCCGTTACGGCCGTCCTGCATCTTCACACGTCCTCGTGTGACTTTTCTTCAATATCTGTGGACCAATTATCAACCAGTAGATCACACAGTTCAAAACTCGGTCATTCTGACCACACCACAATTAACATGAATGAGCAAGGATGTATCAAAACTTGACACCAATAGTTAGCTTTATCGTCACTAAGACCGAACACATGACTAAAACTGAAAGGGTACTAAAACAGTGGTACACAACGTATACAACGCATGCACTACGTATGCAACGCACGCACTACGCATGTAACGCACACACTACGCATGCAACGCACACACTACGCATGCAACGCACGCACTACGCATGCAACGCATGGACTACGTATGCAACACAATGCACTACGTATCCACTACGTATACACTACGTATGCACTACGTATACACTACGTATGCACTACGTATACACTACGTATGCACTACGTATACACTACGTATGCACTACGTATACACCACGTATGCAATACGTATACACTACGTATGCACACCATAAAAGTTCCCCGCTCTACAGTTGCCACACAAGGCCACACTATTCTACAGTTGCCACACAGGCCTACAGGTGCCACACAGGCCTACAGGTGCCACACAGGCCTACAGGTGCCACACAGGCCTACAGGTGCCACACAGGCCAACAGGTGCCACACAGGCCTACAGGTGCCACACAGGCCTACAGGTGCCACACAGGCCTACAGGTGCCACACAGGCCTACAGGTGCCACACAGGCTCGGGTTGCCACACAGGCTGCCACACAGGCTCAGGTTGCCACACAGGCTCAGGTTGCCACACAGGCTCAGGGTGCCACACAGGCTTAGGGTGCCACACAGGCTACGAAAACCCAAATAAACTACTCATCAGCGACTACGCCGTTATCGGAACATTCTGACTCTATACTTTTAATTGGTGTTTCCAACTCAACATTAAACTCTACATCTGTCACCATGAAGCAGCTCAGCCACTTGCTAGGGCCCTTTATATTTTGGCTCTAATTTTGTTTTATTGCGTTCATCATTTTAATTCTTAATTTTCTAGCAATGCATAATCACCTATTTTGAATTTACTTACTTTGGATTAATTTTTATCAAACCTAGCCTTCTCTATTGAGGCACTTGCCTTTATTGCCCAAGCAGCTTGCACGTTGAACGCGTCTAATTCAACGTAAGTCTCGTCTGTACCAAGGGTCATTAACTGAAGAGGTCTGGCAACTTTTCCTTTCAAAAGTCCAAGGGGACTTGCCTTAGTTATACGGTTGATGGTGCAATTGATAGCAAGTTGGACTTCAGGCAACACTACCTGCCATGACTTAAGGTTCCTTGTCTCAACTGCGGTTAACATATTCTTTAAAATGGAAATAACTCGCTCTACTTGCCCATTAACACGACTGGAACCCGAGGCTATCAGATGAAAACTAATGTTGTGAGTTGTACAAAACTCCTTAAACTCTTTCCCAACAAAACACCTACCCTGGTCCGCTATTACTCACGTAGGTGCACCAAAGAGAGACACACTTGATTGCAAAGCTTTCTTTTCACTTTTAGCATCAATGTTCATATTATGAACTAACAGTACGAATTTTGTAAAAGCATCGATAGAAACAAACACAAACACTCTTTGGTATCTCGTTTACCACTTAGTTTTCCCGTGGCATCCGTATGAATGGTAGGCCATGGGGTCGTAACTGTTGGAATTGGATGGAGCTCGGCTTGAACCTTGCCCGAATGTGCCTTGGAGACCTTACATGTGATGCAATTATCTACAAACTTTCCAACGAACTTATTCATATTAGGAAACCTGTAATGGCGAAAAACCTTTTTTAAAGTTTTCTCCCATCCTAAGTGCATTACATTCTCGACAACAAGATTAATAACAGCCCATTGAAAAGCCCTTGGCACCACTAGTAACCATACACTCCGTTTATTACTGATACGTCAGTTGCTCCACACCAGGAAACTCTCCCGCGTCTATGGTGCGCCCACAAACACCCAAACTCACACACACAAACAGCCAGACCCGGAACATTTACCCGTATGCCAAACATATACTTGCTCTGTGCGGGAATCGAACCCGCGACACGAAGCGCAGCAGTCAATCGCCCAGCCACTACGCCAACCGTGCCGTCTTTAAATAGACTCCAGACCCAGGTTGGTTGCAGCAATTAAAACCTGCTCAAGTGGAGATTCATTAATGACTCTTCCCTGGAGCGCAAATGCGGCACCGTTCCACAAACGATGGGGCACTCAATATCGTGTACTGCGTGTCCTGTTGTCCGCTCACTACAGGAACCGATGGACGCTACCGAAAGCGCCGAACTACTATAGTAGCTCAGTTTTGGGTTGACTCAATTAAGACTGCTATCGACACGCTAAGAAGAGTTCGCTTCTTTTATTTCATAAGTTTTAACCGTCTCATCAGTAAATTCACTGCACCCGAGTTTTACAATAATGGAATAGTTCTCCTCATCTTTTCGTTGCTCTGCTTGTAAGCAGTTATCTGATATTTCTGCCAAATTAACTTTTTTTTTTTTTAACAAGTTTGGGTTCGCTGGTAAGGTTTTGTCATAAAAAGGCTACATGTCCCATTTTTTGCCCTGGCGTAACACAACGTCAAATTCAAAAGATTGGAGGAAACACCACTATCTGAGGACAGTTTTGAAAATTACATTGTAAACTATATTGTCCTATACCTAACAACGTAACCGTATTTTGCTGTCATTTACCAGGGAACCTATTAGCTAAACCTTCCCGGATCAGCACTGAGCACCAGAGTCGAAACAAAACGAGAGCGACTCACCAGATTCGGTACGAAGTAGATATGTAGCTGGCTTAATGGTGCAAATATCCACTCGCTTCTCAACTCAGCTATTCTCGGAGTCAGCCTCCTTCTTTGGACAGCGTGCGCGACCAGACTCGCCACAGAAGAAACAGGTCACTTGCGTCGAGGCTTTCTTCTATACGCTGTCTTTAGCCAGTTGCGATCCACTATTTCCTGAAAACTTAGATTAAGGGTCAGTAGGATCGCGAGAGCTATCAGTCAAGCATTAATTTGCCTTATGACCCGATTTTCCACAGTTGTAGCACCGTCTTAATTGGTGTAACTTTGGTTTCTTGACATCGGCAGGCGCATTCAATTTTTCCTGCATTTGAGATCCTCTTTTGCGGTACGTAAAAGCCATAAGTTCGTGTTGTTATCTAATTCGAGTGTCAATTTCCAATAAATAATAAAAGCCAACCGGTGTAGTCGTGGCTCAATTTTAGCTGCATTTGCCATAGTTAAAACGATTGCCATCTTTTCAGTTAATAGTTGTTTCCATTGACTTAGTAAAGTGCTAAGAAATCGATTCGCTTAAGCAGACAAACATTCTCCTTCCTTTCAGGACTTTCATTTAACAGCCTGCAAAACATTGCAGCAGGAGTTTCAACACAATCGTATAGAGCAAGAAATAAGTCTTTTTATCAAAGACATTCAAATATAACTAGACATAGACGGGACAAGACCAAGAAACTGACAATTCCAAAACCTGTTACAAATTAGTAACAAGTCGATCAGTCCAGTGCGATACGTCGCCTTGTCAGGTCGCATTCATATGACACAAAGACATTTCAATATTTCCGAGCTATAGACGGGTCATGACGAAGAAAATCGTAATCCAAAACTTGTTACTACTTAGTAACAATTCATTCTGTCTAGTGTCATCTCTGTCATACGCCCGCTTGTCAGGTAGCATTCTTGTGTCAAAATCGAAAATATTCAGGATGAAAATTATTGTATGACAATATTCCCAATGTCCTCTCTATATGTGTTTTTAATCTCTTTGCTTTTTATCAAGGCCAATTTATTCCAGGAAAAGTATTTTGACCTAGCCGTGAAGCCACCGACCACTTGAGGGCTTTACTCATCGTAACAATCAGCTTACTGCTAGAAATTTGTTTTCGCATCTTTTGTTCTTGTATGCACAAATCCACGGTGTTGCACCGTGCTCTGGCATCACTATCGCGAGACTAGGGATTAAATTCAGGTAAGGCTAGCCTGGCGTCTTCTGAACTAGGTTCTTTATTCGAACGAATGAATTCCATCATTTGTCGTTGCTAACGAATAACAATATCCAACGATTATTTTCACTAGCTCTTGAAAAACATTCAATACTCTGACCTCTAGACTGTTCCTGTGCCGTTTCGTCGTTTCCCATTTCTGATATCGGATTTTCGAGCGGCCGCGACACCACGTGTCGCTATTTATTCGTTATTTGTTGTTGGTCCTCCATTATGGGCGTGTACGTGCAGGTGATTGAAAAATGATACGTGCAGAATAATTGACATGATATAATTACAAAGAATTCAATGGAACATTACTAAAATAATTAAAGATTACAATGATAGTTACTGATTAAAACCAAATAACAATAATTATTAGACTTGAGTTTAGAGCCAATGGATTTGTGCGTGATCACCGGGTGACAGTCACATCAAAAGCGCTGTCACCGCCGCCATGACATTCACAACCCCATTCGGTGTTAACCGCTCTAAAATAAATGTTAAACCACAGAATAACAATAATCGATTACAACTTTAGTGTTGCAATAAACCAACTAAATCATCGCGCGCCGTTATATAGATGTAACATTTATATTATTATATACCACCTACTAACCCATATTTTACGAATAAATTATTTGATTTGATTTGATTTGATTTGACCCCGAAATCATGGAAGAACTTGAGACAAATGTCGTTGAAGACGATAATGAAGACCAGTTTAAATTTACCAGCAGCCAGAAGACGACGATGAAGAGGAAGAAGATGATTAAAATTATAAATTGTAGTTTTTGTATCCTTTATTCCATTTTTTTACTTTCAATAAAAATAAATGTATTGAATGATATTTTTTAATAAAAAGATTAATTCATAATTTATTTGTTTTTTTTTCATCATGTAAGAAGTTATTACTATTAATTAGGTTAAAATTCAAATATAATTCCTATATTTTCATTAACAATTCTGCAATTACAAGGGCAGGTAAGTGTTGTTAAATAAATTAATACTGAATAAAAAGTGGATAGGTTAGGAAAAAAATGATAAAATATAATATAATAGTTAATAAAAATTGACAAATATTTATAATCATTGATTTATCGATAGTTCATCAACTATATATGGCGCGTTTTCGACCGGAGGCACCGGTTGACCTGAAGTGATGCTGTGACCGCGCGCTCTCCGCCCTCTATCTCGAAAACGGTTCTTTGAATAAAATTTTTTTGTAAACAAAATTTGTAGAGAATTTTGTATTCTACAATATTGATACTAAATATAAATACCAAAAAACCCATAGGAGATGAGATATTTCCAAAAAAAGCGCAAAAAACCGATTTTTGTGAACTTTGACCTTGAAATTTAATAGTTGCTTACACCCCACCATTATGTAGGTTTTGAGACAACTTTTAGGGTGTCAATATACAAGTATTTACAGACTTACAGCTGGGTATCTCGAATTCCGAGGTGAACTTACTATAATGACTGGACTAAAAGGTTAGTGATACTAATGGTGAGAATTCTCATAACTGCAAAAACAAGTTACTGGTTAAATTGCCCACTATATCGTTACCCTCATTCGATGGATGTTATGAAAATTAGCTAGAAATTTAGAGACACATACCTGTCAATGATCCACAACTCTGAAGAGTTAGATGATGTACAGAGATTTCACTATTTAAGATCTGCTCTTACAGGTAATGCCCTTCAGGTAATTAAATCCCTAGAATTTTCTGCCAGTAATTACAAAATAGCTTAGGATGTGATCGAGGGTAGGTATGATAATAAAAATTTGTTGGTACATAATCATGTTAGAGCAATTTTGTCTGTTTAACCCCTTACAAAAGAATCAGCAGCTTATATTCGTAAAATGGTTGATTCAATTATTAAAAATCTACGCGCTCTTAAAATGTTAGGGGAACCTATTGAGTATTGGGATACTTTGCTAATTTATATCATTGTGTCTAAGTTTGATGCGGTCATAGATAAGGACTGGCAGCAGTACAAAATTAATTTTATTAAAACTACTAACAAATCCATAAAATTTGACACATTGATTTATAAAGGAAGGCATTAAGTCCGCCTTTGTAAATCATGTGCATAAAGTTTTAATAAACAAATAAAAAAAGGATGAAGTCTTAGACTTGGTTAAAGCAAGTCATTTCAATCATTCGAATGGCAGGGTATCTCAAGATAATAATAGAAAACAGACATCACAGGTTCAAACTTTGTGTCTACACAAAGTAATCAGTCTTCGAATAAGAATAACAAAAATAAATCTAAGCGTGTACGTGCTAAATGTGAGGGTAATCATCCTGTTTATGCTTGTAGTCAATTCTTAAGTTTACCCCCGCAGGATAAACTAAACTTAGTCGATTGTAAAAATCTGTGCTTAAACTGTTTACGTGTGGGTCATTCCAATAAAGACTGTTTTTTCGGACCTTGTAGGCAGTGTAATGAAAAACACAATTCTTTGTTGCATGAGGTTGTCAACAACGGAGACATAGTGTCTGCCTCTGATCTTCAGTCGCAACCCGCAGGTGATAATCATTCAGCTAGTTTGCACTCTAGTATAATACATACCACTTTAGAACCGGTTTTGCTGTCGACCGCTGTGGTAGAAGTCGCTGCAGATGGTAATACACAGTATTTCAGAGCTCGTGCTTTACTGGACAGCGGTAGCCAGCACTGCCTACAGTGCACTTATAAAATCAGTGGTAACAGTTACAAAAACGAATGAAACTTGTTACATAAAATTACGTTCAAATTGGTTGTGTACATTGTGCATTAAATAAATAAATAAATAATCACACAATACGCATGCATTGTTTGGCCATACTGCAAATAACTTCCACATTACCCACTTCTAGATTAGCTAGTAATTTAAATATACCCGAAAATATTGATCTCGCTGATCCTTCGATTTGTACACCTTCTTAAATAGATATTTTAATTGGTGCAAACTCTTTTTGGGATCTGCTACTTGAGGATAGAATTCGGTTACCTAGTGGTCCGTATTTGAATAATACGAAGCTAGGATGGATAGTTTCAGGTCCAGTACACACTAAGAGCTTGTGCATAAATCAGGTGCAGTGTAATTTCGGCCAAATTTCAGAAATTTTAGAAGTAAACGATCAGTTAAAAAGGTTTTGGGAAATTTCGCCATGTATAAAACCGCTTTGTTCTGAAGATCGTTTATGTGAACAATTATTTAATGAAGCGAGACGACAACGGTCGTTTCTCGGTTAGAATGCCACTTAAAGAATCACCAAATACTCTCAGTGATAGCTACAATGTAGCTAAAAGTAGATTTATGTCCCTGGAAAGTAAATTACAACGTCAACCGCATTATAGGTCCATGTACGTTGATTTTATGCGAGAGTACGAGAGGCTTGGACATATGACTAGTGTTGAGGATTACCCTACGCCGTGTTACTTCCTGCCTCATCATGGAGTATTCCGTGAACACAGCACTACTACCAAATTAAGGGTGGTTTTCAATGCGAGCCAGAAAACGTCGTCCGGCAAATCTCTCAGTGATATCCAATGGACAGGTCTGCCTCTTCAAAATGATTTATTCGTTATTCTTTTGAGATTCAGGCAATATCAGTACGTTGCATGTGCCGATATCGAGAAAATGTTTCGGCAGATTTCCATACATGAGGATCAACGCAAGTTACAGTTGGTCTTGTGGCGTGAGAATGAGTCCGATTCCCTCAGTGTGTATCGTCTTAATACCGTTTCTAATGAGACGGCCTCCGCACCCAACTTAAGTATACGTTGTATCCGTCAGCTGGCACTAGATTGTATTGATCCTGAAATCTCAAGAATAATATTAGGAAATAATATGTACGTCGATGATTTATTAATGGGCGACGACAATAAATCGCATTTATCTCACCTTTGTAAACAGGTTTCTGATGTATTCAACTCTGGTTGTTTTCCGTTGCGAAAGTGGGTTTTCAATTCACCTGAAGTGGCTTCAGATTGTATACAGAGTGAAAGTTCTAAAGAATTAATGTTAGACGAAAACCAATCTAATAAAACGTTAGGGTTTGGCTGGTTAAATTATAGTGATTAACTTCATTTTACTACCAAAATTAAATCTGACATATCTAAAATAAGTAGACGTTTTATCTTATCAGTTCTGGCTCAGATATACGGCCCATTAGGTTTGTTAAGCCCTATTGTAATAGTAGCAAAGGCGCTATTGCAAAAACTTTGGCTATGCAAAACAGGTTGGGATGACTCATTACCGCCAGATGTTCTGATATGCTGGCATAAATTCGTTCATTCATTAATTGATTTACATAAACTGCGGATTCCTCGTCACGTGATAGGAAATTCCCCAGATCGTATTGAGTTACACGTATTTACTGACGCTAGTCAAACGGCCTACGGTTCATGCGCATTCATACGTTCGGTAATAGATGTCGTAACAGTGAGGCTGTTAAGGTGTGTACGGACAGCGCGTACATTGGTACGCGTAGTCGGTTACGCGTGTCCTGGAACGCCATGACCATACTTGCAGCTACGCGTACACTCTTAGGGAACGCGTGCCGCGCGAGCTAGCTCGCAGCGCGAGCGCCGCCAGCCGCCGTCAGTCGGTTTTTGGTCTCGCGTCAAACGGGACGCGCACGCCCGGGTACGCTATATTTGGACGGCAATATGGAGGGTTTCAATAATGAAAATATTGTAAGGTTGATTCAACTTTATGAATTTCACCGGGTTTTGTGGGATAGCACACTAATTAACTATTGAAATAACGATTTACGCGAAGATGCATTGAAGGCAATTTCAAATGAAATGAAAATTCTAATAGAATTCTTTTTTAAAAAGATGTAAACTTTATCAACCGCTATGATTCTCGGAGTCACGACGGATGACTGGCGGGGTTCGCGTAGCGCTATGGATCGATTGACCTCGCGTTCAGGTTCGCGGCGGTCCGTACAGGAGCTGCACGCGTATCCAATGTATGCGTGGACAGCGTATTCCGACTACGCGTAAAACAGGAACGCGCAGTCCGTACACACCTTTATGTTCTAAGACACGCGTTGCTCCAATAAAACCGGTTACCATTCCACGTTTGGAGTTGTGCTGTGCGCTAATAGGTGCTAGATTACAATCTAAAATAATACAATCTATGTACGTTAACTTTGACAAGATCATAATGTGAACTGATTCAACAATAGTATTAGCACAGTATAAATATGGAGTATTAGGTTGACTAAGGATGTCACCGCATTCCTTAAAAGTTTTCGTCCAAAACCGAATAATAGTAATAAATGACCTGATGGCAGGTTAGGGAATTTGGCGTCATGTTGATGGCAAGTCCAATCCTGCGGATTTGTTATCGCGTGGTACTTCCTTGACTGAACTAGGTAGTTCAAATATGTGGTGGAACGGACCAGATTTTTTATTGAATGCGGTTGCCAACTGGGATCAACAATGTGGTGTTTCACTGTGTGATAACTTGCCAGAACTAAAAACGAATACAGTTTGTATGCTTAATAATAATCCTAATAACGATAATTAATTTCAATCGATATTATTCATTTATAAAAATACAACGCATATGCATATTTATGCATAATTATGTGTTTCGATTTGTAAACAATTTACGTGCAATAAATAAATCGGAGTGTAGCTTTTAGGCACGTTATCAGTCACGGAATTAAATAAGTCGCTAATGTTTCTAACTAGAATTGCGCAACTAGATGCCTTTCCAAGTGCATATAGTGCCCTAATTAATAAAAATTAAATTAAATCGTCTAGTAAAGTATGTTCATTAAACATTTTTTTTTGGATGAAAACAATATAATGAGAGTGGGGGGCAGGTTATGCAATTCAGACTTACCCTTCGATCAAAAGCATCCCATGCTGTTATGTAGTAAACATCAGTTCACTATACTTTTATCCAAGCATAATCATGATGATGTGTTACATGCTGGTCCACAGCTTTTAGCAGTTATCACATATGAGACAAAGGTGGTGGATAATAGGTGGCAGGAATCTAGCTAAGAAGGTTGTGCATCAGTGTGTCAGGTGTTGTCGAATGAAGGCTAAGTCCGTACAACCCATAATGGGTAATCTACCCAGTGAACGTTTCCAATCAGGTTTTCCATTTATTAAATGTGGCGTTGATTACGCAGGGCCTATGTATGTTTCAAACAAAAGGGGTAGAGGTTCAAGGTTAGAGAAATGCTACCTATGTTTATTCGTTTGTTTATCAACGCGAGCATTACACTTGGAACTTGTGACGTCACTGTCATCAGAAAGTTATATCTTGGCTTTAAAAAGATTATTTCCCGTAGAGGGAAACCGTTTCTCATTACTCTGATCATGGCAGAAACTTTGTAGGTGCAGCTCGGTATTTTCTGATTTTTTTAAAAACAGCTGTCAAGGTATTATTGATTACGCTTCAAATAATCGAATAGAATTTAAATTTATTCCTCCTTACGCTTTGACTTTGGCGGTTTGTGGGAAGCTGGAGTCAAATCCTGCAAGCACCATATAACGCGCGTAATAGGGAAGGCTCATTTGACTTATGAAAAGTTTAACACGATTTTGGTATAAATAGAGGCCGTCCTGAACTCCCGCCCTATGCATCCAATGTCCGTAGATCCTGATGACCTTGCGCCCCTGACGCCAGGTCACTTCCTCATCGGCCGACCTCTAACGGCTCCTGCGGGCGCTAGACAACACGGCGAGGCCTTCACACGCTTTAACCCGCTACCTACGTGTCGAACAGCTCAGGCAGCACTTCTGGAAGCGCTGGGCCACGGACTACATCTCTGAGCTTCAGAGACGTATTAAATGGAAGGAGAATCAGGGTGCACTCATTCCCGGTTGCTTGGTGCTAATCAAGGAGGAAAACTTACCGCCCCTCAAATGGCGGTTAGGACGAATCCTGCTGACGTACCCGGGACGTGACAAGGTCTGCAGAGTTGCTCGAATCAAGACAGCAGCTGGCGTCGTCGAGAGGGCGTTGTCGAAGATCTGCCCTCTCCCAGTCGCCTCATCGTCTCCAGATGAAGACAATGCACCCAAGGTTGAGAGCTATGGCTCTCAAGGGGGGCCATGCAGTATGTTAACGCAGCGCCATCTATTACCACAGGACGTCACGACCACAGGCCGTGGCCGAAAGGGGAACCGAACCGGGGAGGCCGAAATTGTTTACAAATCGAAACACATATGCATAAATATGCATGTGGCGAATTATAGTCATTTGTATTTATTATCTATGGTTCCCACTACGGAGTTAATTCGTTTGTAGCTGACAACACTGCTCTAGATACTCTATGGCTAGACCAGAGATGACAGTACCAATAAACAAATAAGTAATAATAAGTAATGATTTTTAAGAGCACTCATACGGCCCGTGTGTGGAATGAGTGATCCAAATGAATCGTAATAAATTTGGAACGGGACGTGCTAGTGATTTCACAAATTGTTAATAGTTTTAACAATTTTTAAGTAACCATTTTTCAACGTTGAAATAACAAGAGCAAAGGCTATATATTCTGAGATATACATTATGACGTTTTCTTAAAGCGCGCGATATGAGTGATCCACTTTCTTGACCATATCTTTTTTATCTCAGGTTTAACAAATTTTTAACTTCGCCATAATGTTTTAACTATTTTTAACTAAATCTTCCTCGATTTTTGTTAAGATTGAAGAGAGGATCACTCAATCCACATGCACATCTTAGCGAACGTCTACTAACTATTAACTACCTCCCTGCAAAATTTCAGGTTTGTAGCACAAAAAATAAAGGATTTCCATACAAATTTGCGAGAGCCCTTAGACCTCCTTAAATCCGTTCTTAGCGGACGTTTACTAACTATTAACTGTCTCCCTGCCAAAGGGGTTTGAGTAACTTTGCATGGACCAGTGGCATGATTTTTTTTTTCAGCGGCCTCTAATGTTGCTAACGTATAGTGGAATACATAATAATAATAAATCTTATTGAGCGAGGAATATTTCAGGGCGACAGTTTGAGTCCGCTTTGGTTTTGCTTGGCCTTGAATCCTCTGAGCACACTGCTGGAGGATTCAGGTCTAGGCTACCGGTTGAGAAGAGGTGGTCAGGTTATATCTCACCTCCTTTACATGGATGACTTGAAAATATTTGCTCCAAGTAATTTGCAACTGATGGAGCTACTAAAAGTGACTGAAACTTTTAGTAGCGCCATCAGGATGGAATTTGGTGTGGACAAATGTGCGGTCATGCATGTGAAGCGAGGGGAGATTATGGAATCCGTGGGAACTCAACTCTCGGATTCCATATACCTTAGATCCTTCTCCTCAACCGAGACCTACAAGTATTTGGGTATGTCGGAAGCTTTAGGCATCAATGCTGCCGACATGAAACAATCATTGAAGGAGCGCTTCTTTGGCCGCCTGAGTAAAGTATTAAAGAGTCTTTTATCGGGCGGAAACAAGGTGCGCGCCTTTAATGGTTGGGTCATGCCGGTTTTGATGTATTCTTACGGCATACTCAAATGGACTCAGACGGAACTTGACGCCCTGGATAGGAAGGTCCGCACATTACTGACCGCAAACCGGATGCATCACCCACGGTCATCGGTGATGAGACTGTATATCCCGCGGAAGTGCGGAGATCGTGGCTTCTTAAATGCTAAGACCTTGCACAACCGCGAGGTATGCAGTCTCAGGGAATACTTTCTCGAAACCGACGTGGGGATGCACCGAGATGTGGTCTCAGTGGACAAGGGCCTCACCCCGCTCTCCTTGGCTAACGAGAACTTGCGCAAACCTGTGGTATTGGATACTAATGACCGCAAGGAGGTATGGCAGAGCAACGAGCTACACGGACGCTTTTTCCGGGCCCTACATGGGCCTGATGTAGACCTCTTGGCGTCCGTATCCTGGCTACGATTCGGTGACCTCTTTGGGGAAACCGAAGGTTTCGTCTGTGCGATTATGGATGAAGTTATCATGACGAACAATTATCGGAAATACATTGTCAAGGACGGTACGGTTGACATCTGTCGGGCATGCCACCGTCCCGGTGAATCGATCCGACATATTGTTTCCGGTTGTTCTCGTCTTGCTAACGGTGAGTACTTGCACAGACACAATCTAGTAGCTAGGATTATCCACCAGCAACTTGCCTTGCAATACAACCTTGTGGGTACTGAAGTACCATACTACAAGTATGTGCCCGACCCAGTTCTCGAGAACGGTCATGCCACATTGTATTGGGATCGATCTATCATCACGGACAGGACTATTTTAGCAAATAAACCTGATATTGTGGTGATAGATCGCCGAGAGCGCCGTGCAATGATTGTTGACATCACTGTCCCTCATGACGAGAATCTCGTGAAAAATTAAGTATCTTGATTTAGCACACGAGGTTGTCGACATGTGGGACGTGGACTCTGCAATCATTGTACCGATAGTCGTTACGGTTAATGGACTAATAGCAAAGAGCCTCGACCAACACCTTAGGAGGCTCTCATTGCGCGGCTGGGTCAAGGGCTTGATTCAGAAAGCAGTACTCCTAGACACTGCACGCATAGTGAGGCGGTTCCTCTCTCTGGAGCCCTGACCACCGGCAACCTGGACCCTGTTCCCGATGCCGGTGGGCTACTATTTTTTTATATTTTTAAATGTTTTTTATATTATTTTTATATTAGAATATTTAAAAATGTAAATAATATGTATATAAATGAATAAACGAAATAATAAATCTTAAAAGAATTTTGCCGAAAATAATATCGGAGCTGAAATATCTGATGTCAAAGTTGTACTAATATGTCGTCAATATAAACACATAACTTTTAGTTTCAATTGCAAATACTACTTGCATTTATGGCTTCATTGATAGAATATTGAAAAAAAAAAAAGTTTTGTGTTATGAAAGAACTGTTTAGAGAAGTTTGTACATGATAACTTTTTATGGGTGTAAACCCATAAAAAGTTATCATGTACAAACTTCTCTAAACTATATCCGAACGGTAACGGCCTCATAACAGTATAAAAGCCTAACGAAGCGGGCATGAGTATAAAATGTCAAACACTCGACAAACTATACAACAGGATCCTGCCGAAGAAAAAAAAGTATAGTAAGTATAGTGAACTGATGTTTACTACATAACAGCATGGGATGCTTTTGATCGAAGGGTAAGTCTGAATTGCATAACCTGCCCCCCACTCTCATTATATTGTTTTCATCCAAAAAAAAATGTTTAATGAACATACTTTACTAGACGATTTAATTTAATTTTTATTAATTAGGGCACTATATGCACTTGGAAAGGCTTCTAGTTGCGCAATTCTAGTTAGAAACATTAGCGACTTATTTAATTCCGTGACTGATAACGTGCCTAAATGCTACACTCCGATTTATTTATTGCACGTAAATTGTTTACAAATCGAAACACATATGCATAAAAATATGCATATGCGTTGTATTTTTATAAATGAAGAATATCGATTGAAATTAATTATCGTTATTAGGATTATTATTAAGCATACAAACTGTATTCGTTTTTAGTTCTGGCAAGTTATCACACAGTGAAACACCACATTGTTGATCCCAGTTGGCAACCGCATTCAATAAAAAATCTGGTCCGTTCCACCACATATTTGAACTACCTAGTTCAGTCAAGGAAGTACCACGCGATAACAAATCCGCAGGATTGGACTTGCCATCAACATGACGCCAAATTCCCTAACCTGCCATCAGGTCATTTATTTCTATTATTCGGTTTTGGACGAAAACCTTTAAGGAATGCGGTGACATCCTTAGTCAACCTAATACTCCATATTTATACTGTGCTAATACTATTGTTGAATCAGTTCACATTATGATCTTGTCAAAGTTAACGTACATAGATTGTATTATTTTAGATTGTAATCTAGCACCTATTAGCGCACAGCACAACTCCAAACGTGGAATGGTAACCGGTTTTATTGGAGCAACGCGTGTCTTAGAACATAAAGGTGTGTACGGACTGCGCGTTCCTGTTTTACGCGTAGTCGGAATACGCTGTCCACGCATACATTGGACACGCGTGCAGCTCCTGTACGGACCGCCGCGAACCTGAACGCGAGGTCAATCGATCCATAGCGCTACGCGAACCCCGCCAGTCATACGTCGTGACTCCAAGAATCATAGCGGTTGATAAAGTTTACATCTTTTTAAAAAATAATTCTATTAGAATTTTCATTTCATTTGAAATTGCCTTCAATGCATCTTCGCGTAAATCGTTATTTCAATAGTTATTTAGTGTGCTATCCCACAAAACCCGGTGAAATTCATAAAGTTGAATCAACCTTACAATATTTTCATTATTGAAACCCTCCATATTGCCGTCCAAATATAGCGTAACCGGGCGTGCGCGTCCCGTTTGACGCGAGACCAAAAACCGACTGACGGCGGCTCGCGGCGCTCGCGCTGCGAGCTAGCTCGCGCGGCACGCGTTCCCTAAGAGTGTACGCGTAGCTGCAAGTATGGTCATGGCGTTCCAGGACACGCGTAACCGACTACGCGTACCAATGTACGCGCTGTCCGTACACACCTTAACAGCCTCACTGTTACGACATCTATTACCGAACGTATGAATGCGCATGAACCGTAGGCCGTTTGACTAGCGTCAGTAAATACGTGTAACTCAATACGATCTGGGGAATTTCCTATCACGTGACGAGGAATCCGCAGTTTATGTAAATCAATTAATGAATGAACGAATTTATGCCAGCATATCAGAACATCTGGCGGTAATGAGTCATCCCAACCTGTTTTGCATAGCCAAAGTTTTTGCAATAGCGCCTTTGCTACTATTACAATAGGGCTTAACAAACCTAATGGGTCGTATATCTGAGCCAGAACTGATAAGATAAAACGTTTACTTATTTTAGATATGTCAGATTTAATTTTGGTAGTAAAATGAAGTTAATCACTATAATTTAACCAGCCAAATCCTAACGTTTTATTAGATTGGTTTTCGTCTAACATTAATTCTTTAGAACTTTCACTCTGTATACAATCTGAAGCCACTTCAGGTGAATTGAAAACCCACTTTCGCAACGGAAAACAACCAGAGTTGAATACATCAGAAACCTGTTTACAAAGGTGAGATAAATGCGATTTATTGTCGTCGCCCATTAATAAATCATCGACGTACATATTTCCTAATATTATTCTTGAGATTTCAGGATCAATACAATCTAGTGCCAGCTGACGGATACAACGTATACTTAAGTTGGGTGCGGAGGCCGTCTCATTAGAAACGGTATTAAGACGATACACACTGAGGGAATCGGACTCATTCTCACGCCACAAGACCAACTGTAACTTGCGTTGATCTTCATGTATGGAAATCTGCCGAAACATTTTCTCGATATCGGCACATGCAACGTACTGATATTGCCTGAATCTCAAAAGAATAACGAATAAATCATTTTGAAGAGGCAGACCTGTCCATTGGATATCACTGAGAGATTTGCCGGACGACGTTTTCTGGCTCGCATTGAAAACCACCCTTAATTTGGTAGTAGTGCTGTGTTCACGGAATACTCCATGATGAGGCAGGAAGTAACACGGCGTAGGGTAATCCTCAACACTAGTCATATGTCCAAGCCTCTCGTACTCTCGCATAAAATCAACGTACATGGACCTATAATGCGGTTGACGTTGTAATTTACTTTCCAGGGACATAAATCTACTTTTAGCTACATTGTAGCTATCACTGAGAGTATTTGGTGATTCTTTAAGTGGCATTCTAACCGAGAAACGACCGTTGTCGTCTCGCTTCATTAAATAATTGTTCACATAAACGATCTTCAGAACAAAGCGGTTTTATACATGGCGAAATTTCCCAAAACCTTTTTAACTGATCGTTTACTTCTAAAATTTCTGAAATTTGGCCGAAATTACTCTGCACCTGATTTATGCACAAGCTCTTAGTGTGTACTGGACCTGAAACTATCCATCCTAGCTTCGTATTATTCAAATACGGACCACTAGGTAACCGAATTCTATCCTCAAGTAGCAGATCCCAAAAAGAGTTTGCACCAATTAAAATATCTATTTAAGAAGGTGTACAAATCGAAGGATCAGCGAGATCAATATTTTCGGGTATATTTAAATTACTAGCTAATCTAGAAGTGGGTAATGTGGAAGTTATTTGCAGTATGGCCAAACAATGCATGCGTATTGTGTGATTATTTATTTATTTATTTAATGCACAATGTACACAACCAATTTGAACGTAATTTTATGTAACAAGTTTCATTCGTTTTTGTAACTGTTACCACTGATTTTATAAGTGCACTGTAGGCAGTGCTGGCTACCGCTGTCCAGTAAAGCACGAGCTCTGAAATACTGTGTATTACCATCTGCAGCGACTTCTACCACAGCGGTCGACAGCAAAACCGGTTCTAAAGTGGTGTGTATTATACTAGAGTGCAAACTAGCTGAATGATTATCACCTGCGGGTTGCGACTGAAGATCAGACGCAGACACTATGTCTCCGTTGTTGACAACCTCATGCAACAAAGAATTGTGTTTTTCATTACACTGCCTACAAGGTCCGAAAAAACAGTCTTTATTGGAATGACCCACACGTAAACAGTTTAAGCACAGATTTTTACAATCGACTAAGTTTAGTTTATCCTGCGGGGGTAAACTTAAGAATTGACTACAAGCATAAACAGGATGATTACCCTCACATTTAGCACGTACACGCTTAGATTTATTTTTGTTATTCTTATTCGAAGACTGATTACTTTGTGTAGACACAAAGTTTGAACCTGTGATGTCTGTTTTCTATTATTATCTTGAGATACCCTGCCATTCGAATGATTGAAATGACTTGCTTTAACCAAGTCTAAGACTTCATCCTTTTTTTATTTGTTTATTAAAACTTTATGCACATGATTTACAAAGGCGGACTTAATGCCTTCCTTTATAAATCAATGTGTCAAATTTTATGGATTTGTTAGTAGTTTTAATAAAATTAATTTTGTACTGCTGCCAGTCCTTATCTATGACCGCATCAAACTTAGACACAATGATATAAATTAGCAAAGTATCCCAATACTCAATAGGTTCCCCTAACATTTTAAGAGCGCGTAGATTTTTAATAATTGAATCAACCATTTTACGAATATAAGCTGCTGATTCTTTTGTAAGGGGTTAAACAGAAAAAATTGCTCTAACATGATTATGTACCAACAAATTTTTATTATCATACCTACCCTCGATCACATCCTAAGCTATTTTGTAATTACTGGCAGAAAATTCTAGGGATTTAATTACCTGAAGGGCATTACCTGTAAGAGCAGATCTTAAATAGTGAAATCTCTGTACATCATCTAACTCTTCAGAGTTGTGGATCATTGACAGGTATGTGTCTCTAAATTTCTAGCTAATTTTCATAACATCCATCGAATGAGGGTAACGATATAGTGGGCAATTTAACCAGTAACTTGTTTTTGCAGTTATGAGAATTCTCACCATTAGTATCACTAACCTTTTAGTCCAGTCATTATAGTAAGTTCACCTCGGAATTCGAGATACCCAGCTGTAAGTCTGTAAATACTTGTATATTGACACCCTAAAAGTTGTCTCAAAACCTACATAATGGTGGGGTGTAAGTAACTATTAAATTTCAAGGTCAAAGTTCACAAAAATCGGTTTTTTGCGCTTTTTTTTGGAAATATCTCATCTCCTATGGGTTTTTTGGTATTTATATTTAGTATTAATATTGTAGAATACAAAATTCTCTACAAATTTTGTTTACAAAAAAATTTTATTCAAAGAACCGTTTTCGAGATAGAGGGCGGAGAGCGCGCGGTCACAGCATCACTTCAGGTCAACCGGTGCCTCCGGTCGAAAACGCGCCATATATAGTTGATGAACTATCGATAAATCAATGATTATAAATATTTGTCAATTTTTATTAACTATTATATTATATTTTATCATTTCTTTCCTAACCTATCCACTTTTTATTCAGTATTAATTTATTTAACAACACTTACCTGCCCTTGTAATTGCAGAATTGTTAATGAAAATATAGGAATTATATTTGAATTTTAACCTAATTAATAGTAATAACTTCTTACATGATGAAAAAAAAACAAATAAATTATGAATTAATCTTTTTATTAAAAAATATCATTCAATACATTTATTTTTATTGAAAGTAAAAAAATGGAATAAAGGATACAAAAACTACAATTTATAATTTTAATCATCTTCTTCCTCTTCATCGTCGTCTTCTGGCTGCTGGTAAATTTAAACTGGTCTTCATTATCGTCTTCAACGACATTTGTCTCAAGTTCTTCCATGATTTCGGGGTCAAATCAAATCAAATCAAATCAAATAATTTATTCGTAAAATATGGGTTAGTAGGTGGTATATAATAATATAAATGTTACATCTATATAACGGCGCGCGATGATTTAGTTGGTTTATTGCAACACTAAAGTTGTAATCGATTATTGTTATTCTGTGGTTTAACATTTATTTTAGAGCGGTTAACACCGAATGGGGTTGTGAATGTCATGGCGGCGGTGACAGCGCTTTTGATGTGACTGTCACCCGGTGATCACGCACAAATCCATTGGCTCTAAACTCAAGTCTAATAATTATTGTTATTTGGTTTTAATCAGTAACTATCATTGTAATCTTTAATTATTTTAGTAATGTTCCATTGAATTCTTTGTAATTATATCATGTCAATTATTCTGCACGTATCATTTTTCAATCACCTGCACGTACACGCCCATAATGGAGGACCAACAACAAATAACGAATAAATAGCGACACGTGGTGTCGCGGCCGCTCGAAAATCCGATATCAGAAATGGGAAACGACGAAACGGCACAGGAACAGTCTAGAGGTCAGAGTATTGAATGTTTTTCAAGAGCTAGTGAAAATAATCGTTGGATATTGTTATTCGTTAGCAACGACAAATGATGGAATTCATTCGTTCGAATAAAGAACCTAGTTCAGAAGACGCCAGGCTAGCCTTACCTGAATTTAATCCCTAGTCTCGCGATAGTGATGCCAGAGCACGGTGCAACACCGTGGATTTGTGCATACAAGAACAAAAGATGCGAAAACAAATTTCTAGCAGTAAGCTGATTGTTACGATGAGTAAAGCCCTCAAGTGGTCGGTGGCTTCACGGCTAGGTCAAAATACTTTTCCTGGAATAAATTGGCCTTGATAAAAAGCAAAGAGATTAAAAACACATATAGAGAGGACATTGGGAATATTGTCATACAATAATTTTCATCCTGAATATTTTCGATTTTGACACAAGAATGCTACCTGACAAGCGGGCGTATGACAGAGATGACACTAGACAGAATGAATTGTTACTAAGTAGTAACAAGTTTTGGATTACGATTTTCTTCGTCATGACCCGTCTATAGCTCGGAAATATTGAAATGTCTTTGTGTCATATGAATGCGACCTGACAAGGCGACGTATCGCACTGGACTGATCGACTTGTTACTAATTTGTAACAGGTTTTGGAATTGTCAGTTTCTTGGTCTTGTCCCGTCTATGTCTAGTTATATTTGAATGTCTTTGATAAAAAGACTTATTTCTTGCTCTATACGATTGTGTTGAAACTCCTGCTGCAATGTTATGCAGGCTGTTAAAAGAAAGTCCTGAAAGGAAGGAGAATGTTTGTCTGCTTAAGCGAATCGATTTCTTAGCACTTTACTAAGTCAATGGAAACAACTATTAACTGAAAAGATGGCAATCGTTTTAACTATGGCAAATGCAGCTTAAATTGAGCCATGACAACACCGGTTGGCTTTTATTATTTATTGGAAATTGACACTCGAATTAGATAACAACACGAACTTATGGCTTTTACGTACCGCAAAAGAGGATCTCAAATGCAGGAAAAATTGAATGCGCCTGCCGATGTCAAGAAACCAAAGTTACACCAATTAAGACGGTGCTACAACTGTGGAAAATCGGGTCATAAGGCAAATTAATGCTTGACTGAAAGCTCTCGCGATCCTACTGACCCTTAATCTAAGTTTTCAGGAAATAGTGGATCGCAACTGGCTAAAGACAGCGTATAGAAGAAAGCCTCGACGCAAGTGACCTGTTTCTTCTGTGGCGAGTCTGGTCGCGCACGCTGTCCAAAGAAGGAGGCTGACTCCGAGAATAGCTGAGTTGAGAAGCGAGTGGATATTTGCACCATTAAGCCAGCTACATATCTACTTCGTACCGAATCTGGTGAGTCGCTCTCGTTTTGTTTCGACTCTGGTGCTCAGTGCTGATCCGGGAAGGTTTAGCTAATAGGTTCCCTGGTAAATGACAGCAAAATACGGTTACGTTGTTAGGTATAGGACAATATAGTTTACAATGTAATTTTCAAAACTGTCCTCAGATAGTGGTGTTTCCTCCAATCTTTTGAATTTGACGTTGTGTTACGCCAGGGCAAAAAATGGGACATGTAGCCTTTTTATGACAAAACCTTACCAGCGAACCCAAACTTGTTAAAAAAAAAAAAAGTTAATTTGGCAGAAATATCAGATAACTGCTTACAAGCAGAGCAACGAAAAGATGAGGAGAACTATTCCATTATTGTAAAACTCGGGTGCAGTGAATTTACTGATGAGACGGTTAAAACTTATGAAATAAAAGAAGCGAACTCTTCTTAGCGTGTCGATAGCAGTCTTAATTGAGTCAACCCAAAACTGAGCTACTATAGTAGTTCGGCGCTTTCGGTAGCGTCCATCGGTTCCTGTAGTGAGCGGACAACAGGACACGCAGTACACGATATTGAGTGCCCCATCGTTTGTGGAACGGTGCCGCATTTGCGCTCCAGGGAAGAGTCATTAATGAATCTCCACTTGAGCAGGTTTTAATTGCTCCAACCAACCTGGGTCTGGAGTCTATTTAAAGACGGCACGGTTGGCGTAGTGGCTGGGCGATTGACTGCTGCGCTTCGTGTCGCGGGTTCGATTCCCGCACAGAGCAAGTATATGTTTGGCATACGGGTAAATGTTCCGGGTCTGGCTGTTTGTGTGTGTGAGTTTGGGTGTTTGTGGGCGCACCATAGACGCGGGAGAGTTTCCTGGTGTGGAGCAACTGACGTATCAGTAATAAACGGAGTGTATGGTTACTAGTGGTGCCAAGGGCTTTTCAATGGGCTGTTATTAATCTTGTTGTCGAGAATGTAATGCACTTAGGATGGGAGAAAACTTTAAAAAAGGTTTTTCGCCATTACAGGTTTCCTAATATGAATAAGTTCGTTGGAAAGTTTGTAGATAATTGCATCACATGTAAGGTCTCCAAGGCACATTCGGGCAAGGTTCAAGCCGAGCTCCATCCAATTCCAACAGTTACGACCCCATGGCCTACCATTCATACGGATGCCACGGGAAAACTAAGTGGTAAACGAGATACCAAAGAGTGTTTGTGTTTGTTTCTATCGATGCTTTTACAAAATTCGTACTGTTAGTTCATAATATGAACATTGATGCTAAAAGTGAAAAGAAAGCTTTGCAATCAAGTGTGTCTCTCTTTGGTGCACCTACGTGAGTAATAGCGGACCAGGGTAGGTGTTTTGTTGGGAAAGAGTTTAAGGAGTTTTGTACAACTCACAACATTAGTTTTCATCTGATAGCCTCGGGTTCCAGTCGTGTTAATGGGCAAGTAGAGCGAGTTATTTCCATTTTAAAGAATATGTTAACCGCAGTTGAGACAAGGAACCTTAAGTCATGGCAGGTAGTGTTGCCTGAAGTCCAACTTGCTATCAATTGCACCATCAACCGTATAACTAAGGCAAGTCCCCTTGGACTTTTGAAAGGAAAGGTTGCCAGACCTGTTCAGTTAATGACCCTTGGTACAGACGAGACTTACGTTGAATTAGACGCGTTCAACGTGCAAGCTGCTTGGGCAATAAAGGCAAGTGCCTCAATAGAGAAGGCTAGGTTTGATAAAAATTAATCCAAAGTAAGTAAATTCAAAATAGGTGATTATGCATTGCTAGAAAATTAAGAATTAAAATGATGAACGCAATAAAACAAAATTAGAGCCAAAATATAAAGGGCCCTAGCAAGTGGCTGAGCTGCTTCATGGTGACAGATGTAGAGTTTAATGTTGAGTTGGAAACACCAATTAAAAGTATAGAGTCAGAATGTTCCGATAACGGCGTAGTCGCTGATGAGTAGTTTATTTGGGTTTTCGTAGCCTGTGTGGCACCCTAAGCCTGTGTGGCACCCTGAGCCTGTGTGGCAACCTGAGCCTGTGTGGCAACCTGAGCCTGTGTGGCAGCCTGTGTGGCAACCCGAGCCTGTGTGGCAGCCTGTGTGGCACCTGTAGGCCTGTGTGGCACCTGTAGGCCTGTGTGGCACCTGTAGGCCTGTGTGGCACCTGTAGGCCTGTGTGGCACCTGTTGGCCTGTGTGGCACCTGTAGGCCTGTGTGGCACCTGTAGGCCTGTGTGGCACCTGTAGGCCTGTGTGGCAACTGTAGAATAGTGTGGCCTTGTGTGGCAACTGTAGAGCGGGGAACTTTTATGGTGTGCATACGTAGTGTATACGTATTGCATACGTGGTGTATACGTAGTGTATACGTATTGCATACGTGGTGTATACGTAGTGCATACGTAGTGTATACGTAGTGCATACGTAGTGTATACGTAGTGCATACGTAGTGTATACGTAGTGCATACGTAGTGTATACGTAGTGGATACGTAGTGCATTGTGTTGCATACGTAGTCCATGCGTTGCATGCGTAGTGCGTGCGTTGCATGCGTAGTGTGTGCGTTGCATGCGTAGTGTGTGCGTTACATGCGTAGTGCGTGCGTTGCATACGTAGTGCATGCGTTGTATACGTTGTGTACCACTGTTTTAGTACCCTTTCAGTTTTAGTCATGTGTTCGGTCTTAGTGACGATAAAGCTAACTATTGGTGTCAAGTTTTGATACATCCTTGCTCATTCATGTTAATTGTGGTGTGGTCAGAATGACCGAGTTTTGAACTGTGTGATCTACTGGTTGATAATTGGTCCACAGATATTGAAGAAAAGTCACACGAGGACGTGTGAAGATGCAGGACGGCCGTAACGGCGCGCGATGATTTAGTTGGTTTATTGCAACACTAAAGTTGTAATCGATTATTGTTATTCTGTGGTTTAACATTTATTTTAGAGCGGTTAACACCGAATGGGGTTGTGAATGTCATGGCGGCGGTGACAGCGCTTTTGATGTGACTGTCACCCGGTGATCACGCACAAATCCATTGGCTCTAAACTCAAGTCTAATAATTATTGTTATTTGGTTTTAATCAGTAACTATCATTGTAATCTCTAATTACTTTAGCAATGTTCCATTGAAATCTTTGTAATTATATCATGTGAATTATTCTGCACGTATCATTTTTCAATCACCTGCACGTACACGCCCATAATGGAGGACCAACAACAAATAACGAATAAATAGCGACACGTGGTGTCGCGGCCGCTCGAAAATCCGATATATACATATAATAAATCTGTAGAAAAGTCATTTTTGTACATTGAAGAAATTGAAACAAAAAATAGCCAGCGTGTGAAAAGATAAGTAACAGAACCCATTTCCATCATTTTTGAAATTTTTGTCTGTTTGTCTGTTTGTTTGTGCGCACATCACGTAAAATCTACGAATTCAATGCTGACAATGTTTATATACAAAAATTATACGCAACTTGAGGTTTAACTTAGTTTTTGTTTCATCGAAATCGGTTCACTCTATCAAAAGATATGATTAATTTAGTGAGTTCAAGAAGTAAAATATTACGTTATTACGCAATTCAGTATAGTACTTGCAACGACATCTTCTTATGACTAAAAATAGAACTAACGTTGATTTGAAATCCAAATCCGATAGATGGCGTTGTGCAAATGACATCATTTTCTGAATCGCGGTGTTAAGATTTTCCGCGCGAGAATGACGTCCACCGTGTTTACTAGACAAATTGGGTTTCGTTAGGTGTCTTAATCTATACATATAGTAAGACAGTAAAAAAACTGTGTCTGTACATTGAATATATTAAAAAAAAAAATTTTGGTGCGTTTAAAAACATTAATAGAGCACGAATCCAAAAAAAAAATTCTGTTTGTCTGTAACTCTGTATGTCTGTTTGTTTGTACACCACGCTAATCTTCGGAACTACTGGACAGATTTGAAAGATTTTTTTGTTGTTGTATAGGTATTAAGTCTGGGCAACATATAGGCTATAATTTATCTTGGAAACTTGAACACCTGATGCAGAACCGCAATAGACCAGCTAAACTAAAAGAGATACAAAAATGGTACCATAGCAAAACTTATTCCACGCGATGGACATTTTCTGCTGAGAGAATAAATTTGAAGATCTGGAACACCTGATGTGGAACTCCAAGAGCCCAGCTACACTATAACATATTTAGGAATAACGTTTTAGCAAAACTGGTTCAATCTGATGAGCACTCTCTGTTCACTTATAAAAATCGAAGATCTGGAACACCTGTTGTGGAACTCCAAGAGCCCAGCTACACCATAACACATATAGGAATGACGTCTTAGCAAAAATTGTTCAATCTGATGAGCACTCTCTGTTGATTTATAAAAATCAAAGATCTGGAACACCTATTGTGGAACTCCAAGAGCCCAGCTACACCATAACACATATAGGAATGACGTCTTAGCAAAAATTGTTCAATCTGATGAGCACTCTCTGTTAACTTATAATAATCGAAGTTCTGGAACACCTATTGTGGAACTCCAAGAGCCCAGCTACACCATAACACATAGGAATGACGTCTTAGCAAAAAATGTTCAATCTGATCAGCACTCTCTGTTGACTTATAAAAATCGAAGATCTGGAACACCTGTTGTGGAACTCCAAGAGCCCAGCTACACCATAACACATATAGGAATCACGTCTTAGCAAAAGTTGTTCGGTCTGCTGGGCATTTTCTGTTGACTTATAAAAATCGAAGATCAGAAACATCTGATGTGGAAATCAAAGCTAACACTAATTTCACTGTATAATCATAAAATAACATAATCTGGGAGTACCTCCACGCGGTGAAGGCGGTAACAGTTTAGGACTGATTTTCGATGACGACGGTATATCATTGAAAATTTGACTCTACTGGACAAAACTTCCATTTTTTTTTTTTTTTTTATCGAATAAATATGCCTTCGGGCTTATGTTATTTGAGTGTTTAATTTCCTTTTCCACTTATCTTCGTGACACGGTAGCCTACCCGGTAACGTAGGGGAGCAGTCACTTAGATTTTAATTGATCAGGTATCTTCTCAATAAAACTATAACCATGCCTAGAAAGAGGTCAAATCTTTCCCAATGTTCCAAAGGAGCTAAAAGATTGAGGGTCATAAGATCCCAAGAATCTACCGAAGAACGTCAGGAGAGACTTGATGCTGTTCGAGAACATCAGGCTTCAACTCGCTCTGTGGAAACCTCTTCGGATCGCGAAGCACGCCTGCGTTCTCAGCGTATTTACACATCTACATCCAGGTCTCTAGAGAACTGTGAAGAATATGATGCGCGACTGACCGCTGATCGTGAACGTCATGCATTGTCTCGCGAGTCGGAGACGTTCACGTTCGAAAGAAAATTCCGCTTGAGTTCTCAGCGTGTATACACATCGACTTCTGACTTACAAAAATGAAAGATATGGAACGTCTCGAATCGTCTCGCGCATCCCGTTGTTTTCCCGTCCCCGGGCTCTTAGAATTCGACATCAGACGTTTCAGATCTTCGATTTTGACGACCCCGTTGTCGCTGGCATAAGCAACAGGATCCGCGTACGAAGTCGCGGGCAGAAGCTAGTTACATAATATAACAGTAAGAATCCTCATATTGACCATTTCTGGTATACGAAATATAAAATAAAACAAACAATTAACACAATTGAAACAAATGATTTTCGTCGCTGCTGGAAGAGTCTTCAAGAGGGCTGAGAAAATCTCGATAACTTTTTGAGATATTTCAGTTCAAAGTCTAGTGTGGCCACCAAAATTGAAAATCGCCCACCAAAATCGAAAGTGCCCACCAAAATTGAAAATCAGTGGCACCAAAATTTAATTTCTCCCTCACAAACCTCAATCTCACTAATAAAGCTCAATGTCACAAATTCTCATTCTCATCAATAACTTCATCGGCTAATAATAAAAGACCAAGTGGTCATAAAGACCAAATCTAGTGGAGGTAAGGTCGTTTCGAAGCCGGAGATTCTCGGAAGTCGAAAACTTCTACGGCAAGTTGTACGCATCGCATACATCTCGACCTGATTCTGAAAATAAGGATTCCAGAGCCACCTTTTTTTTTTTTTTTTTTACGGATGGGAAATCATCAAATGACTTCTCCCGCTCTGGGTGGAGTGGGAGGGAGTGTCAGACTCTTACTGACTAAAACCCATCCATGTTCCTTCATTGCCCTTTGTGTTCCAGGGCCACGGTATCTCTTTCGAACAGTCCCGCAGCCCCGGCAGGCACCGGCCCTTGCGGGCCCCTTCCTGGTTGCTGACATCTCTTTGAGGCGCGCGTGGAACACGAACGCGCCGACACGGCCTGTCATCATAAGACGGACGGACGGTGAGCTAACCCATTACTCACCGTCCACAGGCCCGCGCCTACGGTGGCCGGGAGCCACCACGTGGCCCCCGACGCCCGGTGCGTCGCCCGCGGCGGCTGGGACGTGCGATTCTCTCCCTCTCACGTCCCACCACCTCCTTCGCTAGCATGACTGCTTCGCAGAAGGAGGTGACGGCTTCCCATTCCCTCTCGCTCCGGACCATGGCCTGAACCAGGGCCGGGAGCGAGAGGTCGCCGCCGCCGATCGCCGCTACGAGGACACGGCGGAGCTCCGCCCAAGCGGGGCAGACCTCCACGGTGTGCGCCACCGTGTCCTCTGGACGATCCTCATAATGATAGCACCCGGGCGTTTCCTCCCGCCCTTAACCCGCCATTTCACAGAAGACCTACCAGAATTCAGCCAAAACAAAATCGGGGCGTCACTTAGACAGCTTAAAAATCAAATCAAAAAACTACAATGTTATAATGTAACCTCACTTTTACTATACTCCATATAACTTGATTCCTGGAAAGCCAAATTTCACCCAAATTTTCAGTGAGGCCTTGTTATTATATCCTCTTACAAATCAGGCTAGTTTGATTGAGTTAACACCTGGGCCCAGGAAACTATGGGGACGTTCCGTTCTCCTTTTATGGATTTGTTAGTATTTTAATAAAATTAATTTTGTACTGCTGCCAGTCCTTATTTATCTATGACCGCATCAAACTTAGACACAATGATATAAATTAGCAAAGTATCCCAATACTCAATAGGTTCCCCTAACATTTTAAGAGCGCGTAGATTTTTAATAATTGAATCAACCATTTTACGAATATAAGCTGCTGATTCTTTTGTAAGAGGTTGTACAGAAAAAATAGCTCTAACATGATTATGTACCAACAAATTTTTATTATCATACCTACCCTCGATCACATCCCAAGCTATTTTGTAATTACTGGCAGAAAATTCTAGGGATTTAATTACCTGAAGGGCATGACCTGTAAGAGCAGATCTTAAATAGTGAAATCTCTGTACATCATCTAACTCTTCAGAGTTGTGGATCATTGACAGGTATGTGTCTCTAAATTTCTAGCCAATTTTCATAACATGCATCGAATGAGGGTAACGATATAGTGGGCAATTTAACCAGTAACTTGTTTTTGCAGTTATGAGAATTCTCACTAGTGCGATAATTTTTTTGTTCTAGACCATACCTGGGAACCTTCTAGTTACTGAGTTATTGGGGGTCAAAGTTCCAACTTTTTCACAAGTTTTTTTTTAATACTAATTTTTAAGGTTGTAACTTTCACAACAGGTGTTCCAGATCTTCGATTTTTATAAGTCAACAGAGAGTGCTCATCAGATTGAACAACTTTTGCTAAGACGTCATTCCTATATGTGTTATGGTGTAGCTAGGCTCTTGGAGTTCCACATCAGGTGTTCCAGATCTTCAAATTTATTCTCTCAGCTGAAAATGCTCATCACGTGGAACAATTTTTGCTATGGTACCATTTTTGTATCTCTTATAGTTTACACTCTTATAGTTGTCACTTGAGATTTGCAGACGACATCGTCATACTGGCTGAATCGCTGCACGACTTGCAGCAGATGCTGGATGGCCTAGTTGATTCTTCAATACGCATTGGTCTCAGGGTGAACTTGGACAAAACCCAGGTTATGTTCAACGAACACGTCACCCCAGGACCTGTTGTTGTCAATGGCGGTCCTCTCGAAGTTGTTCGAGAATATGTTTACCTCGGGCAAACTCTGCAGTTTGGTAAGAACAACTTTGAGAGGGAGGCTAACAGAAGAATTCAGCTGGGCTGGGCAGCGTTTGGGAAGCTTCGTCGGGTCTTCTCGTCGCGTATTCCACGAGTCTAAAGACTAAAGTCTTCAACCAGTGCGTCCTGCCTGTTATGACTTACGGGGCCGAAACGTGGACACTCACGGTACGGCTGGTTCATTAATTCAAGGTCGCTCAGCGAGCTATGGAACGCGCTATGCTTGGAGTCTCTCTGAGGGATCGCATCCGAAACGAGGTGATCCGGCAGAGAACCAGAGTTGTCGACATAGCTCACAGAATCAGCAAGCTGAAGTGGCAATGGGCCGGTCATATTAGCCGTAGAACCGATGACCGTTGGGGTAAACGTGTTCTTGAGTGGAGACCGCGAATCGGCAAACGTAAGGTGGGACGCCCTCAGGCTCGGTGGAGTGACGATCTTCGCAGGGTGGCTGGTAGCAACTGGATGAGAGTTGCTGAGAATCGAGTTGAGTGGCGTGCAATTGAGGAGGCCTATGTCCAGCAGTGGACTGCTATGGGCTGATGATGATGATGATGATGACTGCCTATCTGACCTCCACCCTTGGTAAGACTGCATGGTTGTCAGACTTTTTGGGCCACTGACTACCTAACGACTGTCAAAGATCTACAAATGACACCCGGCTTAACGTGCTTTCCGAGGCACGGAGGAAACTCGGTATGTAATGGATGGTCACCCATCCACAGACTACCTTGGCAAGCACGGCTTAACCTAAAGATCGACCCGAGCGGCTGTTTATATTTAGCCACGAGCCTCACCTCTTACCATAATAAATAAATAATACGATACCCCTTGGTAAGACTGGTTGTCACACTTTCGGGCCCACGAGCAGTAACGACTGTCAAAGATCTATGAATGTCAGCCGGGACCAGCGGCTTAACATGCTTTCCGATGCACGGAGGAAACTAGGCCTGTAATGGGTCACCCATCCACGGATCAACCTAGCCAAGCGCGGCTAAACCTAGAAGATCGACCGGTGCGGCTGTTATTATTTAGCCACGAGCTACAATCAAATTCTATACAAACAAATAAAATTGAAGTGTCTGTTTGTAATTTGAAAATAACAGCTTTTTACTGAATGCTTATGAAAGTATGTGATAGGTACGGTACTTATAATAAAAAAAAATCATTAATTTTTTGTCTGTCTGTTTGTTCCGACTAATCTCCAAAACGGATGGACCGATTTTGACGGGAACTTTACTGCCAGCTAGCTGATGTTATAAGGAGTAACTTAAGCTACTTTTATTTTAGAAAATAGATTAGGGTTCCGTGTAAAAAAAAAAACTCTTGAAATTGGTAACAAAAGCCAATTCATATAGGGAAACTAGCACTTCGCCCGCGACATCGTCCGCAAAAATTGAGATAGCTCCCTGAATAGAAATTCCCCCTTTTCACCCCCTTAAAGGTTAAATTTCCAAAAACCCCTTCTTAGTGCTCCCCTACATTATAATAGGAAGCCGTGTATGAAATTTCACATTCCTAGCCCCAGTAGTTTCGGCTGTACGTTGATATGTCAGTCAGTCAGTTCTCCTTTTATATATATAGATAACATTTTTATAATAATTTCAGGGTGAAGCCGCGGGCACAGCTAGTATGGTATTATTAAATATAATATATGAGTCTATGCACTCATATACTGCATACTCATATACTGCTTATTTCTTAAGAAATTTCTGCCAGCAGACCTGCAAAAGGAGAAATGAAAAAGAAATGTAGACAATAGTGTGTGAGAATAATGTGTTTATGTGCCTTACCTGTACTTAACCTAAAATATTATATATAAATACACATATAAGTAAATATTAATATATACTTTTTTATTTTGTTATAATAGCTTTGTATTGTTACAGCCTTCTAAAAATCGTGTTGGTTTGGATAAACATAAAAGGTGTATGTAACAAGACCCTTAACGAAGCCGAAAGGCACTAATTCTCCCCGTCATTGCGATCATTTTTTTGTTCTAGACCAGTGCTTCCCAAACTGTGCGTCGCGGCGCCCTGGTGCGCCGTAGAGAGTAAAGAGGGGCGTCGCCGAGAGGCGCTCCTGTTTACGAATAGTAATCTTAAGTATTCGAATTCACTTCGTTAGAAGAAGAAAGTCTCGTTGAATTCTTGCGACAGCAGCCTTAAAACAAAGTTCACGTGTTCCAATTTGGTGGAGTTTTCAAATGCATTCTTGTGGGTCAACACTATTATAAAAAACTCTCTTTTTTGACTAGCTAGGGCGCCGAGGCAAAATATTAAACCTGTGAGTGCGTCGCGAACTGAAAAAGTTTGGGAACCCCTGGTTTAGTGCAACAAGTAAATGGGCGGTTTACTTTCGACCTTTGAAAGATAAATATTGAATACCTATTTACAACCTTCAAATCAGGCAAAATTTCTTACGCTAAAGTTTATTTTTATGAGCCAAAAAAAATTAAAGAAATAAGCAGGTACAACGTACAAATTTTAATCGTAGTAGCACTAATAAAGGTGTTTAAAAAAAAAAAGAAGAGCACAAAAATGCTTTAGCTAATATAAAATGAACCTATCTTTAGTTTTCAAATATTACGGTTTATTTTATTTATTTCTTGTATACTCAATGTACGTAAACACAAAGAAAAATATTGAAGGTACCTAGTTCTAAAACATAGTCGATGGATTGTATTGTAGTACCTTCATTAATGCTACTACGATTAATTTTTTTACGCTGTACCTACTATATTTCTTTTTTTTTTTTTGATTCGTAAAAATAAACGTTTAGTTAATGTTTAGTTCCTGCTTCAATGAGACTACAAGTACGATATTGTTTAGATGCTACAAAAATTGTTAATTAACAATAAATTATTTTCAATTATAAACCTTGTTTAATTAATAAAACACAATCCTGATTATTTTATTTAAGGACATGTCTTTATTTACATTACAAGAAATATAGTCCTACCCCGAATGAATGAAACCGCGTATAAAGCGATATGTCTTCATTGATGTATTTTTATATCCATGGGTGGCGATCTTAGGATGTTTAACATATCCGTTTGAAAACTATAACATAATTGTACGTTTTAATAAATCATTTTATTTAAATTACATTTGATTAAATGTTTTCTTCTTTCCTGCGTATAAAAAGGTATCATAGACATGTCTGACATGCTTTTATTTTAATATCAGCGTAGAAACAGTCATCTATCAGTTTTTCCAAGAAAATATAAAAAAAGAAAATATGTAGAAATACCATTATAAAGTTCCTAAAGCTAATAAAACATTATAGAAAAATAATAATTATAATTGTACATAGAATTATTTCTAGAGCGGTTTGAACATAAATAACGCTCTCCTGTAAACCTCGGTTTTTGACATGTCTTTATGTACGTAGGGACCGTCGATTTGATGGCTTATGTTTAACTTAACTTACCACCAGATATAGTAACATATAAAAGACAAAAATAGTAAATGATCACCAAAATTAAACCCGCATTTTAATGTAAACTTATAACCAAAGTTTTAACATCTCGCTGCAAAATTACTCCAAATAAATCACTGTTAACCCAAAAGTAGTAAATAATCACCAAAATTAGCTCACGGGCCGCCACGCCCCTCCCTCCGCGCCTACGCGGCCTTTTTCATTCTAGGGGTAGGGCAGACAAGAGTACGTGGAGTCGGTTTTGCAGCGATTCGATTCTGTCACTAACTTTTGTAGCACTACATATTGATTTTTTAAGACAATATTTAATTTTTTTAATTACGATACATTACCTATGCCTAGTAACATTTTGCGAATTCATTTTTTGCCGTCAATATGGCATCATAATACTTTGGTAATAAACTAAAACAAACATTTTATGGCAATCATAGTGGTTTATTTAGGCAGAAATAGCGCATTAATTTGCTCGCTAAGATTTGGTGATCATTGACTACATTTGGTGTTCGAATACAATTTGAAGTGCAGTCGTGACTAAAATAGCTAGTACTATTGTAATTTTAGACTTTATTTTTCTGGTGTTAAGTATAAACAGACCCTTCACGTAGCCGTCAACCAAGCATTCTGTACATCAAACTAAGTAACTTCACACAAAAATTATTGCTGGGAAACGACTTTTTTTTTTGGGGTGAAAAACCACGTTTTACGGTAGGACTCAATGTTAAGTACTCAAAACATTGTGCTGATGGATGGATTGAATAGTACGGGGGTCGTGGAGGTGTTTAAAGTAAAAATCTTACATTAAAATCATGTATTGAAAAAAAAACTTGTGAAAAAGTTGGAACTTTGACCTCCAATATCTCGCGCGTGCCCTGTACGCCAACGACACAAATATGTGACGAAAATGAGGTGCACTATAACACGAAATAAAAAAATTGGAATAGTTTTGGAATCCCAATTCTTTTTGTAGGTATTTGTGATGGAATTGTGGCTTGGCGTGGAGAGCGTGCGCGTGCGTAAAAATTTTGGCCATATGAATCAGTCGAAGAATCAAATTTCGAAGAACTACCCATTAATGACTTTCAATTAAGAATAACGCAAAACTAACAATAATTTTTAATTTATTTCTTGTCCAGTAACTTTATCGTATAAATTTTTCATGTCCCGTATAATCGATTTATACGCGTTGAGTGGCTTAAACGCATATAAACTGATTACATAAATTAGATATTGCTAATTCGGTCTGTGATACCGGTAAATTTATACGACATGTCACCCAATATTTTGCTATGTAAGTATTATTTTAAATATTTTCCACTTAAACTCAAAAAATATATAACTGACTTGGCTCTTAATATTATATAATAATAATAATACCAGCCTATTACTGTCCCACTGCTGGGCAAAGGCCTCTTCTCATACAGAGAAGGCACGAGCATTGATCACCACGCTTGCTCAAGACGGGTTGGCGATTTCAGACTTATATTAATTATAAGTCCAGGTTTCCTCACGATGTTTTCCTTCACCGATGTCTGTGATGTCCAAGATAAACTTAGAAAGTACATATGAATTGAAAAAGTCACATTGGTACTTGCCTGGATTTGAACCCACAACCTCATGCATGGGAGGCGAGGCCTTAACCTCTGGGCCATCACAACATTTCTGGCTCTTCATATAGCCCAACACAAATGGGTATGGGGCAGGTGTGTTCCTCTGTGGCCGGACCACAGTTTAGTACTCAGATGCTATAGTTCGAAATAAAACCTACCTAAAGTCTACTTTCATCGAAATATATAATATTTTTAGTAGGTACCTCAAGAGATTAACAAATTTATGTGGTCAGGCCGCCAGGCAGTGCTCTCTGGCCGCGCCACCTCAAATTAAATAGAGTATAATGAACTATTAATAAATCAACATCCCGAAAAAAACTAGCTAAAGAGTAACTTGCATACGACAAATATGGTCCAATAAACCCCTTTAGTTAAGGAGTTATTGGTCGTAGGGTGTGGTCCGGCTGGAAGGTATACTCTGCAGCAAGTCAATTTTGCAATATTTAATATTAACTATCTACGGGGTGTAAATAGACCCTTCACGAAGCCGTCAACCAAGCATTCTGGACATCATACTAAGTAACTTTAGGGGCCGTCCATTAATCACGTGATGTTTTTTTTTGGCATTTTTTGACCTCCCCTCCCCCTTGGTGATACGTGGTGAGGTTTAAGACTACCCCTCCCCCCACCCCCCCATATCACGTGTATTTTTTCGTACCTGCAAAGAATCTATTTTTTTATTTATAAAAAAATACTGGTATAAGTATAATCTAATTTTATTATAGAAAATTAAAGGCTACTGTAATAAACGTTCAGAGGTAGACAGAAAGGTTGCAGTTTGTTTTTGATTGACATAAAAATAATGAAAGAAATGCGAAAAAGTTTTTTGTACTAGTACATGAACATTATTTAATGTACAATATTTTCGGACCA
This sequence comes from Noctua pronuba, assembly GCA_905220335.1. Taxonomy (NCBI): domain Eukaryota; kingdom Metazoa; phylum Arthropoda; class Insecta; order Lepidoptera; family Noctuidae; genus Noctua; species Noctua pronuba. The sequence goes on from LR999920.1 coordinate 5,943,032, forward strand.
CGGATTAGCAAGACTTTCTTCAACACCAATAACTAGATAAGCATCTTGCAAGTCAGTTGTTGGCACAGTGCTTTGTTGAAGATCAACATCGGTTTCATCAAGCCACTCGGCGTCATCATTTTCGCGCACTACGCAGAGAATCTCTCTCGATCTACCGTTCGATCGTCGCGTGAGGATGCGGGAAGGACGAACACTGTGCATCTCTGGAGTATTAATGTGGGAACTTCACTTCGTTCGTTGCCTGGCGAATCAAGGTCACACTACAAGCCGTTTTCGATTTTGTACGCGTTTGACTAAAAATAAATACATGTAACGCCGCTTTTCGGTTGAGTATCGCGCGCTTGCCGAAAAAATAAGTACACGTGATATAATACTTTACCCCCCCCTCCCCCTTGTGATATTTCGTGATTTTTTATGGACCCTTAACGAAGCCGAAAGGTACTTGTTCTCCCCGTTAGTGCTATAATTTTTTTGTCCTAGACTATACCTGGGAACCTTCTGGTTACGGAGATATAGGGGGTCAAAGTTCCAACTTTTTGACATGTTTTTTTTTTAATTCATGTTTCTAATGTAAGATTTTTACTTTAAACACATTCACAACCCCCGTACTATTCAATCCATCCATCAGCACACTGTTTTGAGTGCGTTACATTGAGTCCTACCGTAAAATGTGATTGTTCACCCCAAAAAAAAAGTCGTTTCCCAGCAATAATTTTTGCGTCAAGTTACTTAGTTTGATGTACAGAATGCTTGGTTGACGGCTTCGTGAAGGGTCTGTTTACACCCTGTATGACAACGTTATGTTCTTTTTTACTTGTGTAAAATAAAAGCGTGTGACTCGCAAATTACAAAATAATGTTATTAATTTCATCGGCCTTTGGTTTTAAATAATAATAATTTGTATTACAAGTTAATAGAATAAGCGTTACAATGTTAGCAGAATGTGCAGGCGTTATTACAATAGTTTACGTACGGGGGTAGTTTGTTATTATTTTATTATCATAGCTTGAATATTTTTTTACTTTAGCAGTTTGTTCCTACTATTTTGTATATGCCATTATAACAAATGAAAATTAGTGAAAACAAGAAAAAACGCAAACAAGGAAAATTAATGACATTACAAGGAAAATTAATGACATTACAAGGAAAATTATTTACGCTGTTGTCAGTGATTGAGTATTTACCAAATATTCGCCATTACGTCGCTCACTGCAAACGTCTGGATGATACTTGGGAAATATATGATGATTTAAGTACTAAAGTTACAAGGACTATAAAAACCAGCAAATGAATGTTCATTGTATTTTATACGCAAAATTGTAAATAAAACTTATTTTTATCAAAATGTTTATTTTTAATTTAGGTCTTGCATTTTAAATTTGGAAAATAACTTCAAAACTCCTTTATTTGTAATACTGATTGACTATATTTTTAATTCGCAGTTTTGGTACACTCTTTTTTTCATTGTTATTTCTTGTTTAAAGGGTTAAATGCTTAAATTCAATCTATTGACTTTAGTTTGTTATATAAAACACTTTTCCGTCATTTACAATACCTTGTATTAACAATAGGGAATATGCATGTATTTTTTTCTTCACTAAAATAAATAAAATATAGTACTATCAACCCAAGAAAATAATTAAAAGTTAAGTTCAACTACTGCTTGTCGCTCAAAAAAAATATTAAACTCCTACAATTTTCTACGACAGTTCAAACGTCCGTGACTGTTGCGGCCATTCATGTCATGTTATGTGACGTCACTTACCTTTATCTGCCATGTTTCATCTAAGTTTTTACCCTTAATATATATATTTTATTAATTGTATATGCTTTATTCAATCAAACATTGCAATAACAATATTATAATAAAATCTTAGAGAAATTTTAAGTACTTTTCAAATAAAAGTGTTTTTTTGACACATAGACATTGACGTCACTACCGGCGCTATCGAAGGACGATGCGTTTTGAGTTTGCGTTCCGTTTCACCAAAAACACGCTACATAAAATATTAAATTGTAAAATAAGTGTTGTATTAGAAAGTTAAACATGTGTACCACAATGTTTTTATGGGCCAATACAAGGCATTTTTAAGAACTAAAAACAGTTTTGTATTTCTTGCATATTCCCTATTGTTAATATTTGATTATGAAAATATATATTTATTTTTCTTATACTTATTGTTTCCAAAATTTTCACTTACTTCGTCAAATTAACTACCTATTCTTAGGTAGATAGGTAAACAAAAACCAAAAAGAAACCTTTTTCAAAATCATTTTTGGTAATAAAAATAAAAGTTTGTAGGAAATTGCACATAAATAAAATCTGCAACAAAATAAACAGGTGTGTAGGCTCTTTGGCGTCTTACACGAATATCCAGCCAAAAAACAGCTTTACAAGCCTATCATGGATATGTATCCTCCAACCTACGATATGGTATTCTATTATGGGGTGGCTCAGTAGAATTTAATAGAGTATTCCTGGCTCAAAAACAGTGTATCCGCGCACTTTTTAACGTGGATTCTTTAACTTCTTGCAAACCATTGTTCCAAAAGCTAAATTTACTAACAGCACCATCCATGTACATATTTGAGTCTTGTATTTTCGTTAAAACACATCAGCACCTATACAAATCCTTTGGTGACTATTGTAATTTTAATACTCGTTATCCCAATAGCTTTCCTTGCCAAACATAAAAACTGATCTGTATAGAAGAAACTGTTACCCCATGTCAATTAAATTATTTAACAAATTACCTTGTGAACTGAAAGACCTACCCATTACTTTATTCCGAAAAAAATTGTATTCCTGGTTAGTCAATAAATGTTTCTACACGACCCAGGAATACCTTAGTTATAAGAATCGAAAATTATTGTAACACCTCATTATGTTCCTATTCTAGTGCAATAATTTGTTAAGTTAGTACCTATGACAAAGAGTACAGATATATCACCCATTCGTTTCTTTGTTAAAAGCTTTTATTTTATATTTCGTATACCAGAAATGGTCAATATGAGGATTCTTACTGTTATATTATGTAATGTAACATTTATATATACCACCTACTAACCCATATTTTACGAATAAATTATTTGATTTGATTTGATGAAGTCCAGGTCTTTTTATAAAGTACTTATTATGCAGTTTTCGTTGGCATAAAGAAATAAAGCATATTTCGTTATATTTGCTGAAAGTAATCCTCCCTAGCCGCGCCACATACTTTAAAGATTAATTAATCAAAATTAATAGTTTCTTGAGAGAAAAGGTATCAACGAAGAGTAGAGAAAAAGTACTATTATATAAATTGATTTATAGATAGTTAATATTAAATATTGCAAAATTGACTTGCTGCAGAGTATACCTTCCAGCCGGACCACACCCTACGACCAATAACTCCTTAACTAAAGGGGTTTATTGGACCATATTTGTCGTATGCAAGTTACTCTTTAGCTAGTTTTTTTCGGGATATTGATTTATTAATAGTTCATTATAGTCTATTTAATTTGAGGTGGCGCGGCCAGAGAGCACTGCCTGGCGGCCGGACCACATAAATTGTTAATTAAAAAGATATCTCTTGAAGTACTAAAAATATTATGTACTAGCTGTTCCCCGCGACCTTCGTCCGCGTCAAGTTATTAAAAATACAATTTTCCCCGTTTTTGCAACATTTTTCATTGCTGCTACGCTCCTATTGGTCGTAGCGTGATGATATATAGCCTATAGCCTTCCTCGATAAATGGACTACCCAACACTGAAAGAATCATTCAAATCGGACCAGTAGTTTCAGAGATTAGCGCGTTCAAACAAACAAACAAACAAACAAACAAACAAACAAACACTGCAGCTTTATAATATTAGTATAGATTCCGATGAAAGTAGACTTTAGGTAGGTATTATTTCGAACTATAGCATCTGAGTACTAAACTGTGGTCCGGCCACAGAGGAACACACTGGGGCAGGAAATGTCTGCCATGCGGCAGACATTTCCTGCCCCAGTGTGTGCTGGTTATGTAAAATTTCATGAAAAGGATATGGTCCTATAAGCGTGGTCGTGGTGGTCATTTGCCTGATGTTATTTTCCACTATTAACGGCATACCTTCCACTTTATAATGAAATAAACATCCGATCATTTATATTAAAAAATGGCATTTTTCTTTGGATATCAAAATAACACCTCTTATTGGAAAACCCGTTACTTCGGCCCAGGAACACAAAGGGCAAAGAAGGAATATGGATGGGTTTTAGTACGAGTCTGACACTCTCTTCCACTTCGTCCAGAGCAGGAGGGATCATTTGATGATTAACGAACTGAAAAAAAAAAAACTTAAATTACAACAATTGTCTGAATTTGTCTGCAACAATTTGCGCGCTAGTGCGATATCTACGTCTTTTTATTTATAATATCTTTGCAATTTACATTATTCTTTTCAGACACCCTCTGCCTGTTAGCAAACCTACAACTACTACTAACGGCTCGCCCCAAAGTCTGTTTGCCCAAGATCCAGCCTGAAAAACCGAGCTCGTATGAATCCTTACATGAAAAAATTCCATACAAACTTGTGAAACTACTATTCAAAGGGATGAATGATAAAAAAATAGAAATCCCTGAAAAGAGTTTATTTGATAAGCTCATCGTTAAAGCAGTAGAGTTTGTTGAGGAAATAATCGGTTAATGGTTTCACTGTTCGTACCGAACTCTTTATATGATTGCTTTTTCGTTTTGTCTAACAAATATATTAATATAATTCTAATTTTTTTTTTGTTGAATTTGCAACCCTTGCTTATTTAAACTTTAATTGTTAAATTAGTTTTTATACAGGGTGTTTGGTAGATGGGTGCAAAGCCTGAAGGGGGTGATAACTTAGATCGTTTAGAACTTATTAAGCTAAACTTGTCTTAGACAAAGTTTGTTCCTTGTATTTTTTTTTAACTAAAAAAAATATAATATGTTTTTAACAATAATATCCATTTTTTTTTCAATTAATTGTTAATAGTGTCCAGTAAAAGCTGTTATGGTTTATTTTTATTTATGTAATGTGTGATTACTCAAACAAAATAATTCCTAAGCATCTGTGTCATGTCGTGATGGCCCAGAGGTTAAGGCCTCGCCTCTCATGCATGAGGTTTTGGGTTCAAATCCGGGCAAGTACCAATGTGACTTTTTCAATTCATATGTACTTTCTAAGTTTATCTTGGACATCACAGACATCGGTGAAGGAAAACATCGTGAGGAAACCTGGACTTATAATTAATATAAGTCTGAAATCGCCAACCCGTCTTGAGCAAGCGTGTTGATCAATGCTCGTGCCTTCTCTGTATAAGAAGAGGCCTTTGCCCAGCAGTGGGACAGTAACAGGCTGGTATTATTTATCTGTGTCATCAGAGAAACATTCTACGCCATATTCAAGTTTGAAGAAGATCTGGAACACCTGTTGTGGAACTCCAAGAGCCCAGCTACACCATAACACATATAGGAATGACGTCTTAGCAAAAATTTTTCAATCTGATGTCCACTCTCTGTTGATTTATAAAATAGAAGATCTGGAACACCTGTTGTGGAACTCCAAGAGCCCAGCTACACCATAACACATATAGGAATGACGTCTTAGCAAACATTGTTCAATCTGATGAGCACTCTCTGTTGATTAATAAAAATCGAAGTTCTAGAACACCTATTGTGGAACTCCAAGAGCCCAGCTACACCATAACACATATAGGAATGAAGTCTTAGCAAAAGTTGTTCGGTCTGATGGGCATTTCCTGTTGACTTATAAAAATCGAAGATCAGAAACATCTGATGTGGAAATCAAAGCTATCACTAATTTCACTGTTTAATTATAAAATAACATAAGCTGGGAGTATCTCCACGCGGTGAAGGCGGTAACAGTTTAGGACTGATATTCGATGACGACGGTATATCATTGAAAATTTGACTTTACTGGACAAAACTCCCATTATTTTTTTTATTTTATCGAATAAATATGCCTTCGGGCTCATGTTATTTGAGTGTTTAATTTCCCTTTACATTTATATTCGTGACACGGTAGCCTACCCTGTAACGCAGGGGAGCAGTCACTTAGATTTTAATTGATCAGGTATCTTCACAATAAAACTATAACCATGCCTAGAAAGAGGTCAAATCTTTCCCAATGTTCCAAAGGAGCTAAAAGATTGAGGATCATAAGATCCCAAGAATCTACCGAAGAACGTCAGGAGAGACTTGATGCTGTTCGAGAACATCAGGCTGCAACTCGCTCCGTGGAAACCTCTTCCTCTCTTCTCTTCCTTCCTCTTGGAATACGAAGCACGCCTGCGTTCTCAGCGTATTTACGCATCTACATCCAGGTCTCTAGAGAACTGTGAAGAATATGATGCGCGACTGACCGCTGATCGTGAACGTCATGCATTGTCTCGCGAATCGGAGACGTTCACGGATAGAGAATTACGCTTGAGTTCCAAGCGTATCTACGCATCGACTTCTAGGTCTGTAGAGACAAGTGGGGAACGTGATGCGCGACTGACCACTGATCGTGAACGTCACGCATTGTCTCGCGAGTCGGAGACGTTCACGGATTGAGAATTACGCTTGAGTTCCAAGCGTGTCTACGCATCGACTTCTGACTTCCCGTCCCCGGGCTCTTAGAATTCGACATCAGACATTTCAGATCTTCGATTTTGACGACCCCGTTGTCGCTGGCATAAGCAACAGGATCCGCGTACGAAGTCGCAGGCAGAAGCAAGTAATAAATAAATGTTAAGTCACCAAGTAGCTGACGCGATGGGCAGTTAAACACCTTCATTATCACCAATATTTTTATGAAATCCTTAAGGGAACAGGGGCTATGATTCTCCGTACAAATGTATTCCCCCTTTTTCTTCCTTCATAATGCATCTAGAGCAAAGACATTCAAACATTTCCGAGCTATACACCACTAATTTTTAATGAGTACAAATACTTAAAGGGCTTCTTGTAGAAGGTCTTGTTATTATATATGTACAGTTTCAATAAATAATATTCATAAACAGCAAAGTTATTAGCGTTTGTATAAAGGGTGTAAAAAGACCCTTAACGAAGCCGAAAGGTACTTGTTCTCCCCGTCATTGCGATCATTTTTTTGCTGTAGACCATACCTGGGAACCTTCTAGTTTCGGAGATATTGGGGTCAAAGTTCCAACTTTTTCACAAGTTTTTTTTTAAATACATGTTTCTACTGTAAGATTTTTACTTTAAACACCTTCACGACCCTCGTACTATTCAATCCAACCATCAGCACAATGTTTTGAGTACGTTACATTGAGTTTTATCGTAAAACGTAATTTTTCACCCTAAAAAAAAGTCGATTCCCAGCAATAATTTTTGCGTAAAGTTACTTAGTTTGATGTACAGAATGCCTGGTTGACGGCTTGGTGAAGGGTCTGTTTACACCCCGTATATCCCAAAATGTCACTCAATTTAGGGAAATATTGTACAGGCTATTCATAGTATTCATTAATCATATTCTTAATAGTTAACTAAAACGTATCTTTATGTTTTACGATTCAAAACTAATACAAAGTAAAATAAATTCAAAAATATGATTAAAAAAAAAACAGATATACGATCAGTAACGGGTACAGATAACAGGGGCCAGTGACGGGTAGGCAGTCGCTCCATGTAAAATACTGGTATTCAGCTGCATCCGGTTAAGACTGGAAGCCGACCCCAATATAGTTTGGAAAAGGCTAGGCAGATGATGAACGAGTACAGATAAAGCCCCATTTTTTTGTACAATTAAAAAATTGTGGTGTAGACGGGTCATGACGAAGAAAATCGTAATCCAAAACTTGTTACTACTTAGTAACAAGTCGTTCTGTCTAGTGTCATACGCCCGCTTGTCAGGTAGCATTCGTGTGTCAAAATCGAAAATATTCAGGATGAAAATTATTGTATGATAATATTCCCAATGTCTGCTTTAAGTTTGTTTTAAATCTCTTTGCTTTAGAGCAATCGTTTTTTTTTTTCATAAAATCAAGGTCCTAACCTGCGGTGCACAAAGTTAGTCACTTACTGAACAACAGGAGAAGGTGGCGTGCCGATCTGATCCTGTTTGCGTGGCTGACGTGGCCGGAGATCGCACAGGATAGAGAGGTCGGCCTTTGCCCAGCAGTGGGACAACATCCATATTTAGTGGAGCTACCCTGGTGCTTCCACTTTAACAGACAATATTAAGTGGTCATTTACGGAGACGCGGCGCGTCGGGCGGCGCGTTGTGCGGCGCGGCCTGCTTTCAATTCAAACATATGGCGATGCACAGTGTTTCGACTAGAACAAGCTAGCTGGACAAAAACAACATTAAGGTTTCCTAGAAACATTAGTGGGGGTAAGTAGAGTATTAGTTGGTAATTACACCAACAATAATTGTTTTGGCATAAGTCATACAAAACATCGTTAATGAGGGTAAGTATGTAAGACAATTGGGTCAAATGCATAATATTTTTTGCATTTTTGCTACTGGCACGATTGCATCTCCCGAGGTTATTTTAGTAGTTGTGGTAAATTTTAGTGATAGAGTCTATTACTAAGGGTGAGTACATTTTTTTTATTTAGTTACAATAAAATAATATTCATACTAAATTAGAACCTGAGCGTCGCAAATCCGAAAGTTGAGTTTTTTTTTCAACAATTCAAATTCAAAAGACTATAACTAAAAATCCCCTGGTATCCCCGGTCTGTATTTTTTGCAGTTGACAGACACATGCCTCCAAATTATAATGAAGCCTTCTTTTTTTGCACGTTTTTGCCCAAAAGCTGTTATTAATTATTTTTCAAGTAGCAGTTTTGCAGTCTCAAAAACGCAGCTTTTCGAAGAATGGGTGAAACATACAAAAAGTGACCGAAATATATATATTAATTAGTTTTATACAATACAATACAATTATTTTTATAATATTAGTTTAATCGCTATATAATGTAATTAGCTTTAAATACCCTTTATTTAATTGATATTTCTGATGAATCGCGCCATAAACACCATTATTTTTAATTAATGCATTTTATTTTCGGGGCCCGCATTTTTTATGGGTTTCTAAGTATTTTAAATAATGAAATCATTTATATTAGTATCTAGCACAGGCTTTGAAACCTATATCCATTAAAAAATAATTTTGTCCAGCTCGCTTGTTCTGGACGAAACACAGTGCATTAGTATCACTAACCTTTTGATTTTCTAACAAACACTCAATAGTAGACATAGCACTGTAATAAGAATTTTCAAACATTTCACGTTCTAACAACTGTTTGTCATATTCCCTTTCATCTACTAATTCCTCAATAGCGTATTGAATAGTATTAAAGTTTTGTAATACGTATGACGTAGCTTTAATTCGTTTATTTGTTTGGCAGTTAACTCAGCGGAATTTGACAAGGAATCTACACTTTTTACAAACAGCGTCAAACGACCCTTAATAGGGCCCCACTTTCTGACTAATTCCTTTAACGCCTCACTCATATTGACGATTTATGGGAAGAAAGAGTACTCACAGTTATCCTGCAACCACTGTGGTGAATAATGCGCACCACGCCCTTTGTTCTTATAAAGATACTAGCTTCTGCCCGCGACTTCGTACGCGGATCCTGTTGCTTATGCCAGCGACAACGGGGTCGTCAAAATCGAAGATCTGAAACGTCTGATGTCGAATTCTAAGAGCCCGGGGACGGGAAAACAACGGGATGCGCGAGACGATTCGAGACGTTCCATATCTTTCATTTTTGTAAGTCAGAAGTCGATGTGTATACACACTGAGAACTCAAGCGTAATTTTCTTTCGAACGTGAACGTCTCCGACTCGCGAGACAATGCATGACGTTCACGATCAGCGGTCAGTCGCGCATCATATTCTTCACAGTTCTCTAGAGACCTGTATGTAGATGTGTAAATACGCTGAGAACGCAGGCGTGCTTCGCGATCCGAAGAGGTTTCCACAGAGCGAGTTGAAGCCTGATGTTCTCGAACAGCATCAAGTCTCTCCTGACGTTCTTCGGTAGATTCTTGGGATCTTATGACCCTCAATCTTTTAGCTCCTTTGGGACATTGGGAAAGATTTGACCTCTTTCTAGGCATGGTTATAGTTTTATTGAGAAGATACCTGATCAATTAAAATCTAAGTGACTGCTCCCCTACGTTACCGGGTAGGCTACCGTGTCACGAAGATAAGTGGGAAAGGAAATTATACACTCAAATAACATAAGCCCGAAGGCATATTTATTCGATAAAATAAAAAAATAAATGGAAGTTTAGTCCAGTAGAGTCAAATTTTCAATGATATACCGTCTTCATCGAAAATCAGTCCTAAACTGTTACCGCCTTCACCGCGTGGAGGTACTCCCAGATTATGTTATTTTATGATTATACAGTGAAATTAGTGTTAGCTTTGATTTCCACATCAGATGTTTCTGATCTTCGATTTTTATAAGTCAACAGAAAATGCCCAGCAGACTGAACAACTTTTGCTAAGACGTGATTCCTATATGTGTTATGGTGTAGCTGGGCTCTTGGAGTTCCACAACAGGTGTTCCAGATCTTCGATTTTTATAAGTCAACAGAGAGTGCTGATCAGATTGAACATTTTTTGCTAAGACGTCATTCCTATGTGTTATGGTGTAGCTGGGCTCTTGGAGTTCCACAATAGGTGTTCCAGAACTTCGATTTTATAAGTTAACAGAGAGTGCTCATCAGATTGATCAATTTTTGCTAAGACGTCATTCCTATATGTGTTATGGTGTAGCTGGGCTCTTGGAGTTCCACAACAGGTGTTCCAGATCTTCGATTTTTATAAGTCAACAGAGAGTGCTCATCGGATTGAACCAGTTTTACTAAAACGTTATTCCTAAATATGTTATAGTGTAGCTGGGCTCTTGGAGTTCCACATTAGGTGTTCCAGATCTTCAAATTTATTCTCTCAGCAGAACATGTCCATCACGTGGAATAAGTTTTGCTATGGTACCATTTTTGTATCTCTTTTAGTTTAGCTGGTCTATTGCGGTTCTGCATCAGGTGTTCAAGTTTCCAAGATAAATTATAGCCTATATGTTGCCCAGACTTAATACCTATACAACAACAAAAAAATCTTTCAAATCTGTCCAGTAGTTCCGAAGATTAGCGTGGTGTACAAACAAACAGACATACAGAGTTACAGACAAACAAAATTTTTTTTTTGGATTCGTGCTCTTTTAATGTTTTTAAACGCACCAAAATTTTTTTTTTTAATATATTCAATGTACAGACACAGTTTTTTTACTGTCTTACTATATGTATAGATTAAGACACCTAACGAAACCCAATTTGTCTAGTAAACACGGTGGACGTCATTCTCGCGCGGAAAATCTTAACACCGCGATTCAGAAAATGATGTCATTTGCACAACGCCATCTATCGGATTTGGATTTCAAATCAACGTTAGTTCTATTTTTAGTCTTAAGAAGATGTTGCAAGTACTATACTGAATTGCGTAATAACGTAATATTTTACTTCTTGAACTCACTAAATTAATCATATCTTTTGATAGAGTGAACCGATTTCGATGAAACAAAAACTAAGTTAAACCTCAAGTTGCGTATAATTTTTGTATATAAACATTGTCAGCATTGAATTCGTAGATTTTACGTGATGTGCGCACAAACAAACAGACAAAAATTTCAAAAATGATGGAAATGGGTTCTGTTACTTATCTTTTCACACGCTGGCTATTTTTTGTTTCAATTTCTTCAATGTACAAAAATGACTTTTCTACAGATTTATTATATGTATAGATAAGGCTATTTTAGTACAAATAGGACAAAGGTGTATGTGGGGTAAGGATGAGGAAAGGTCTTACGCCCCTGAGTGAAGGCACTCTTCCCGGCCGGCCGCTAGCAGTCGAATTTCTCCAGGTTTTTCTCCAGGCTTTTCTCCAGTCTGGTCGCTGGTGATCGCTTTAGATGAGGCTCGTAGGACCAAATGTTAATGACTCGTAGCGTATGGTAGCATGTCAGCAGGGCGGAGACCAATAATTATTTTCTCGAAGGCGGAGGAATAAAAAACGGTGCTTCTCGTTTTAAAAACTGATATATTTAAAGTCAAATTGAAGGTTTTTACATAGATAATAAATCCACAGACAAAAAAGATGATTAACGATTATTTATGGATCTGAAGGATCGACCTGAAGAAAGTGGCGCCATCTAAACGCTACGTCACATCGTCGTCGACGTCCTGTGGTAAGAGATGGCGCTGCGTATTATTAGTAGCTGTCGGAAGATGATGATTACCCATAGGGATAATAATAATAAGGATAATATTAACCATAATTATTATTAATAATGTTATTTACTACTACATTTGTTATTATGTTTTTGACTCTTCTGCGCAACTGCTCATTTTTTTCTTTTTGTTTGCTTGATCGAAGTTCTTTCGGTACATTTTTGACGATTTTTTCGGCTATACGATTCGTCCTCTCGGCTAGTTTTGCAGATATGTCTGGAATTATTTCTAAGGATTCGTACGAGCTCGGTTTTTCAGGCTGGACCTCGGGCAACCGAACTTTGGGGCTAGCCGTTAGTAGTAGTTGTAGGTTTGCTAACAGGCAGAGGGTGTCTGAAAAGAATAGTGTAAATTGCAATGATATCTTACTAATATTATAAAGAGGAAAGATTTGTATTTTTGTGTGTGTGTATGTTTGTAATTAATAAACTCAAAAACCATTGTGCCGATTTCAAAAATTATGTCACCATTAGAAAGCTACATTCACCTTGAGTAACATAGGCTTATTGCTAGAAAAGATTAGGAATCCTTACTAAAACTGTAGTAACGTAACCCAAGGTGTAAAAAAAATGCCTTAAAGCATCTTACGTCGCATGCGCTGCGGAAACTATTGATGATAGAACAAAAGTATGTTCTACAAAAAACTTCGCGATACTATATGCCCAACTATTATCGTTATGTCACAATAACCACTTTTTAAAAGTTGATAGAAATAACGACCAAAATTAGACCATGTTATTCATACTTCTGTTTAAATCCTTATCCAAATAAATCATATTGTTTTCAAGACTGTTTCAATTCATGTAGATTACTTTTTGAATTGTTCAAATCGGCTATTCCAATCAATAGATATTACGAATTTAATAAGTCATAGAAATAGAAAAAATAAACGCCGTCGCGTCGTGCATGTTATACCCGTGCGAAGCCGGGACTACACACTACATAGTATAAAGCAAAGTCGCTTCCTGCTGTCTGTCTGTCTGTCCATATGTATGCTTAGATCTTTAAAACTACGCAACGGATTTTGATGCGGTTTTTTTCAATAGATAGAGTGATTCAAGAGGAAGGTTTATATGTATAATACATGAAACACTGATAATTTTAGAGGTTTTTAATGTAAGGTCGTAAATAAACACATTTTTTTGCGCTTACATTGCAAACGCTGGCTGAACCCTATGAGATAGATAAAAATAATGTACTACAGTATTGTACACCTTAAAAAGGTCTACAAAAAAGTAAACAACAATAAAACCCACAATAACAATTTTTTATCCTTTACTTATTACGAGAAAATAATGGCTTATTTACGAAAAAGCGATTTTAAGCAATACAGCATTAATCCTTTTCCAATTAAGTACCTTAAATACATTGTGCATATAGATCAATATGGCCCTTTACAGCATGTAATTTAAATAAATATTTTCGAAGATATTACAGATTTAAAATGCAGGGACATAGCGGTTGCGGCGGTACCGGGGGGCGCGTGCCTATAAATAGTGCGTCGAAGGCCGCGCTTCGCCCTCCACTCAGATCCAGCCTGTCCCTTTGCTGTCCTCCCCCAGCGACGCCCTAAGCCGAGGCTCGTACCCCACAGGGGGTGCCTTTAGCGTGTAGTCGCTTAGTTTGTAAGTTTTATTTGCCCTGGCTGGAGGCCTTACACTCAAGGCATCCACAGGATTGTCCGGTTAAGCAGTCGCCATCCTACTTGGTTGAACTGCGAGATGCCATTTCGAAAAAAAAAAAAAAGCGCCTCGCACGTTAGGATTAGCAGCGATAACACGCGTATTATAGGTATTAAGTCTGGGCAACATATAGGCTATAATTTATCTTGGAAACTAGAACACCTGATGCAGAACCGCAACAGACCAGCTAAACTATAAGAGATACAAAAATGGTACCATAGCAAAAATTGTTCCACGTGATGAGCATTTTCTGCTGAGAGAATAAATTTGAAGATCTGGAACACCTGATGTGGAACTCCAAGAGCCCAGCTACACTATAACATATATAGGAATGACGTTTTAGCAAAAGTTGTTCAATCTGATGAGTACTCTCTGTTGACTTATAAAAATCGAAGATCTGGAACACCTGTTGTGGAACTCCAAGCGCCCAGTTAAATCATAATACAAACAGGAATGACGTCTTAGCAAAAGTTTTTCGGTCTAATGAGCATTTCCTATTGACTTATAAAAATCGAAGATCAGAAACATCTGATGTGGAAATCTAAGCTATCACTAATATCACTGTATAATTATAAAATAACATAAGCTGAGAGTACCTCCACGCGGTGAAGGCGGTATCAGTTTAGGACTGATTTTCGATGACGATCATTGAAAATTTGACTCTAATGGCCAAAACTCCCATTTATTTTTTTATTTTATCGAATAAATATGTCTTCGGGGTTACGTTATTTGAGTGTTTAATTTCCTTTTCCAATTATCTTCGTGACACGGCAAGGCAGGGGAGCAGTCACTTAGATTTTAATTGATCAGGTATCTTCACAATAAAACTATAACCATGCCTAAAAAGCGGTCAAATCTTTCCCAATGTTCCAAAGGAGCTAAAAAATTGAGGATCATAAGATCCGAAGAATCTACCGAAGAGCGTCAGCAGAGACTTGATGCTGTTCGAGAACATTAGGCTGCAACTCGATCTGTGGAAACCTCTTCGGATTGCGAAGCACGCCTGCGTTATCAGCGTATTTACGCATCTACATCCAGGTCTCTAGAGACCAGTGAAGAATATGATGCGCGACTGACCGCTGATCGTGAACGTCCCTCATTGTCTCGCTAGTCGGAGACGTTCACGGAAAGAGAATTACGCTTGAGTTCTCAGCGTATATACAATGTCGCCCATACACATGCGACCGCCCGTAATTTTCTGAATATTCATGAAGAAATGTCAAAAATAAACTTCAAAAGGGGGGTCTCTATCTATAAAATTTTTCATGTTATTCAATTTTTAATTTTTTAAGTAGAATTTGTAGATTTGCTTTCTATTTTTTGACACCTCTCCGAAGTGTATGTGTTGATTTGGATTCTGTTTATTATTTCTATAAGCTTATGAGTTATTTTAACAGGTTATTTAACATTTTTAGTAAAAATTATCGACGACGAAAAAAAAAACGGAGTCGAAGTCATTTTTTTGGTAAAAATTGTGTATTTATTTTAAAAAAACTAGTGTAAGTCCATACATTATCCACATACGACGACTTTTTTAATCATTACTTGTAATCTACTACATAACAGCTACAAATTCACAGAACATTGTTGATACCTATCTCTAAAGAAAAAACAAGGGCGGGTATAACAAATCATCGCAATCTTCATGTGTGGGCCACTGAAAATCCACACGTCATTAGAGAAACAACTTTCCAGACTCTATTTTCCATAAATGTATGGGCTGGAATGATTGAAGATGAACTTATTGGCCCTTTGCTGTTACCAAACAGACTAACTCAACACGCGTTTTTAGATTTTATAGTCAATACGTTGCCGCTGCTTTTGGAGGAAGTACCGCTGGAAACAAGAAGGCGGATGTATCTGCAATTAGATGGAGCTCCAGCACACTTCGCACGACTAGTTCGTGATTATTTAAATCAAAATTATCCGTGGTGGTACGAAGTAATTCTTCACGGTTTTCTTTTATTTCCGCAGCAGCAGCAAAAATCCTAGCCGTTAATTGCTCGCGGCTTTCGATGGACGGCATACACTTTTTGTTTCATGTAGCCCCAAAGATAAAAATCTAAGGGTGTAAGGTCGGGAGATCGCGGTGGCCAAGCAATGGCACCTCCTCTGCCAATCCACCACGGATAATTTTGTATATGTATGCATTTATGGAAAATTGTGTCTGGAAAGTTGTTTCCTTAATGACGTGTGGATTTTCAGTGGCCCACACATGAAGATTGCGATGATTTGTTATACCCGCCCTTGTTTTTTCTTTAGAGATAGGTATCAACAATGTTCTGTGAATTTGTAGCTGTTATGTAGTAGATTACAAGTAATGATTAAAAAAGTCGTCGTATGTGGATAATTTATGGACTTACACTAGTTTTTTAAAAATAAATACATAATTTTTTACCGAAAAAATGACTTCAACTCCGTTTTTTTTTTGCGTCGTCGTTAATTTTTAGTAAAAATGTTAATTAACCTGTTCAAATAACTCATAAGCTTTTAGAAATAATAAACAGAATCCAAATCAACCCATAAACTTCGGAGAGGTGTCAAAAAATAGAAAGCAAATCTACAAACTCTACTTAAAAAATTTAAAAAATTGAATAACATAAAAAATGTTATAGATAGACCCCCCCCCCCCCCCTTTTGAAGTTTATTTTCGACATTTCTTCATGAATATTCAGAAAATTACGGGCGGTCACATGCGCATGGGCGACATTGGTCAATGTCGCCCATGCGCATGTGACCGCCCGTAATTTGAAGATGCTTCGAGGTCTCAGGAGACTATATGCCAATGCAGAAGTTTAAAAAAACGCTTAACGGGTTACTACTTGACAAATGTTATTATACTCTGGATGAGTTTCTGAATGACGAATCTCTATAACTTTATAATGTTGACATTCATTTTGATATTTTACATTAACATCTTTATTTTTTTTATCTTATTAATTTTTAATCTTTCGAATTGAATTGACTTTAAGTTTTGACATAATATGACATTGAATATGATTTTTTTTCCCATGTGTTAATTAATACAAATAATGCAATCATATTATTGTGGGTGTACTTAAATACGTTAATAATAATATTGTAAGAAATTTATATTTTAATTTAATAGCAGGGCCCACTTGTATAATCAATTTATTTTTAATTTTTAATAATTTATATGTCAGTTGGCAAAACATAGCGAACAACCTAATTTTTAAGATCTTTTTTGTAATTATTACCTATGTTTATGAATAAATGATTCTGATTCTGATTCTCTAAAGACAAGTGCGGAACGTGATGCGCGACTGACCACTGATTGTGAACGTCACGCATTGTATCGCGAGTCGGGAACATTTAACGATACAGAATCACGCTTGAGTTCTCAGCGTATTCGCACATCTACTAACAGGTATTTTGAAACGTGATGCGCGACTAACTGCTGATCGAGATTATCATACATTGTCCCGAACACGCACACAATAAAATATTCATAATCAGTTAGAAAGTGAGAGAGAAAGAGTTGCTGGAGTACGGCATGAAGTGACAGAAGAAGAGCGCAACGAACGTTTGAATTCTGATCGACTTGAATACGACATCAGACGTTTCAGATCTTCGATTTTGACGACCCCGTTGTCGCTGGCATAAGCAACAGGATCCGCGTACGAAGTCGCGGGCAGAAGCTAGTTATAAATAAAAAGACGTAGATATCGCACTATCGCACAAATTGTTGCAGACAAATTCAGACAATTGTTGGAAGGGAGTGTCAGACTCGTACTTACTAAAACCCATCCATGTTCCTTCCTTGCCCTTTGAGTTCCTGGGCCGATCTCTTTCGAACAGTCCCGCAGCCCCGGCAGTCATCGGCCCTTGACCCCTTCCGGTTTGCTGACATCTCTTTGAGGCGCGCGTGGAACACGAACGCGCCGTCGACACGGCCTGACGTCATAAGACGAACAGACGGCGAGCTAGCTTATTACTCACCGTCTACAGGCCCGCGTAATTTAAGTACTTCAAGCGCAATAGCTATCTCTTTCTGTATCATACGTTCCGCATTATCTATCTATCGCAGTCGTAACAACGCAATGATACTTGAACGCTGCTCAGTATGAACGTAGCGTATCTTTAAACTGTAAATTGTCATCATCTTCCTGCCCTTGTCTCATGTTACTTGGGAGCGGCTTAAGTAAAATCAGTCCATAATGTTAATGAGCAATAGAGATGTTTGGAAGAAGAAGACATGCTGCGCCAACCTCAAATAAATTGGGATAATGGCGGGATAATGGCAGGAGAATGGTGATGAACTGTGCCCAGCAGAAATCCAACTCGCGGGCTCAGTCCGTGTTACGGATGATTTCCACCAAACGGCTCGCATCGCATCGTATCGGAACGGATTTAACAATCTTTAAACGATATTAAAACGTGTACACAGTATTAAAAGTCTATATTACCGTGCCGCGCACATCAGCTTGACAGCGGGCGTCTTCCGCGACCGCGATCGTAGCCGAAAGTGTGCTGCGACGCGCGATCGGCTCCGTTCGCCTGTTGGCGTATCCGACACGGGAGGAATGAATCTATTTGACTAGGCGCAGAAACGGATATGTTCGCAAGCGACGGTACTCAGGGCACTCTGGGCACGTACCCAGGGCCCCACGATCCAAGGGGCCCTCAATTTTCTGTAACTGTCAAAGCTAGAGGCCATCAAAAGAAACTTAACTTATCCCTGGTAAAACCGCAGGATACAAAAATTTTCGAGCTCATTTCGCTTTTCATTATAAGTCAATAGTTACATATAGGAAAGAATGTTTTATAGAGGCGGAGACCTTTAAATTGACACAAAACGCAGTTTTTTTTTAATATCCTTTTAATTGGCTTTATTGGGCTGATCGTTTTGTTTTGTTATTGTTCGATTCGTATCCTTTCCGATCCGATGCGATGCGAGTCTTTGGTTGAAATTATACTTTAATAGGTAGATGCCACAGGCCAGTTCCCTTACAACGATTCCCTTCGTCCGTTTTGAGAGCACGGTGAAGAAAAATCAGATAACACTAATGTGGTAATTTTTTCACACTCCATCCCCATTATTTTCTTGGTCTTTCAACTAATTCTTATATTTTCCACATAAAATCATCGTCATTCATAATATTGTCTAAAATGTCATATGATAATATAAAACCACAAAAAACTGTTTCATTGATATTATTATAAAAAACAGAACTCCGTGAACAGGAACTTAATTCAACAACTAAATTCAAAATTAAACGTGTGTATTTAGATGATGGAACGCTAGGAGGTGCAGTTAATACCGTTTTGGATGACCTACAACTCCTCAAACATCAATTTAAATCTATTGGCCTAGACCTTAACCCCTCAAAGTGCGTCTTCTTTCTTTAAACTATTTTTAACGTGCGATAAAGATAAGCTTTCCATACTAATATTATAAATGTCTCGTTGGCCTACTTGTTGCAAGCGCGACTGCTGAGCAAAAGGCCCTGACCTCTCTGACACGACAGACAATGACTGTAGATAGCCCCACAAATCAAAATTTTAGAAAAAAGTTCCTCGCACCTCCTAGTTTCGAAGAAAGTTTTTCATCTTTCATCGATGACAAAATCAATCATTTAAAAAAAGAGATTTTGGGTCAGCGCAGACAGAGAGGAATAATCCCCATTTTCTTTACGGATCGCGAATGCTCGAGCTTGCGCGCGACCTCGCGAGCCTGTGCGAGTAAACCGTTCTGGGTTACCACTCTACAGTAAACATGCCAGTTTGTCGCGAAAGTTCGTCAACGATGGTGCAATGGGATATGATTAAAATTGTGCTTTTGGCGGAAGAAGAATAAAATAAGGCGTCAGAATGTGAAGAATATGGGTCGAGGGGTCTTGCCAACAAGGCAAGAAAGGTGTAGTTTTGGTGAATTTAATACACTGTGTACGACTTTACCATCGAAAGGACTTTTGTTTTAACCTCAGTGACAACACTGAAAGTACGCGTACGACGCGGGCGCCGACTCGACGCCGCGCGGGGATTCCCGCGTATCTTCGAGGACGCGCGAGCATTTTTTGTCAGGTTCAAGCATTTATGCACTTTATTGTAATAATTTTAAAGTTTAGTTTCAAGTGCGTTAATAAAATCCTCTCCGCTGCGCTCCGTTCTGTCTGCGCTGAGCCTTAAAAGACTAATTCATACAAAAATTTTGATCCCGAATATTGTCGATTTTGACCAAAGAGATTTAAAACACATATAGAGAGGACATTGGGAATATTGTCATACAATAATTTTCATCCTGAAGATTTTCGATTTTGACACACGAATGCTACCTGACAAGCGGGCGTATGACACAGATGACACTAGACAGAACGATTTGTTACTAAGTAGTAACAAGTATTGGATTACGATTTTCATCATCTTGTCCCGTTTGTCGTTCGTAAATATTTGAATGTCTTTGCATTTTAATGATATTTCGGATAGACTCTCCAAAATTAATTTACATTCGGCATTCACCCTAATCAGATATTGCTGTTTTGGTCCAAATTTTATGTTTTTTCTCTGTTGTTCTCCTCTCTAGAAGAAACCACAGCTTTTGGACAAAATTGACGAAATTATTCGCAACACATTAACATCCATTCTTAATGTGGCCCTAGACGACCGAGCGTGGCTGCAAGCCACCCTACCAATTCGTTTTGGTGGCCTCGGCGTCCGCAAAATTTCTAGTGTAAGCTTACGGCGTTCCTGTCCTCTGTCCATAGCACTGAAAAGCTAACCAGGATAATTTTAACTCACTCCCTCGATTAACTCGGAAGTGCCGTGCTTGACCGACTTAAAGGACGCCTGGAAAGTGGCTTGCCCGGATACGGATCGGCCCGAGAACCCATTTCCCCAGATACAGTGGGATGAGGCGCTCTGCAGGTTGGTACGGAATAAACTTATTAATACGACTACCAATACTGCTGAGCGTGCCCGCTTGCTAGCTGTGGGTGAGTGGGAGTCGGGCCTCTGCCTTCAGGCACTACCGGACCTCCCGGTCAGTTCTTACCCACCGTCCACCTCCTGAGATCACGTGGGTGAACAGTGGAAAGTTTTTTTTAACAACGGCTCACCTTTGACCACCTGGGTGATTCTTGGGAAATATTTAATTTCCACCTGTTAAAGCGCTATTGTTAATTAATAAAATCTAATTGTAAAATTGATTGACTGAAATGAGTTTCTAGATATTTGAGTGTTTAATACACTGTTATTTTTTTGTTTATGGGAATATGGATCTTATTTTGTTGATATAATATGTCGATTATCTATGGTGATAAGGCTATGACAGTTTAAAAAGAAGAAAAAAGGATGAATTGACGTTTTGATATGTGATGGTAGAAGAAAAGTGAAATAAACTGAAAACACGAAATAATTATATCTCTGGTCTTATTTTTAACTAGTGGTCTAACACACCGTCCTCCTAGTTATCAAAACTCTTCAGATTATGATTAATAATGGCCTATTTAAATGTTTTTTTGACATTTATTGTTCAACATTGACAGCTTATTATATTCCGATTTCTTATTTTTTTTAAACGAAAATAAATTACTAAACCATGGAAAGTATGTAATGAATTAATAACCATTAAAAGAAATGGTGGTAAAGTGTTGCTGCATAAAGAGTATCAATACCACAAAGTGAACCAATTTAAAAACGGAGCCAGTTTGTGGAGGTGCGCTTCATATAGAAAAATAAAATGTAAAGGAAATATTATTGTACAGGTATGTACAAAAGTTAAATGATACATATTATACCAATTATTATGTTACCCTACATACAATTGTCTCGTTTTGAGTTTTACGTATTGTATTGATTTCATGACACATTTTTTTCAATTTCAGAATGAATGTATCCTTAAAGAGAAGGTCCATTCATGTACAGCGGTATTATCAAAAAATCTAATGACTTTAGAAATTGAAAAGTTGAAGCAAACAGTACAAAGTAGTCATGAGCCCATACCCAAATTATATCAAAATGCTTGTGAAAACATTCAGAGTACCGGCTTAGATTTAGTTGCAGAAATACCAACATTAAATAGCATCCAGCACAGCTTATATGATATTAGAAATAAATCTTTAGAGGTGAAAAAGACAGTATTTAAAAATTTCGCCGAAATTACTGTGCCAGCCAGTTTTCTGATTTTTTGCTAGCAAATTACTACGATGAAAATAAGCGTATATTGATATTTTGTTCAAAGGAGGCTAGAGATCAAATTGGTTTTATAGATGAATATTTCGGTGACGCCACTTTCGACTGCTGTCCATATCCGTTTTATCAATTGTTTATAGTACACGGCGAGACAGGTAGTGGTATTATACAAACAGCAACGGTTCCTTTGATATATGTTCTAATGCCCGATAAAAAAGAGGAAACATAAAGGGTGTAAAAAGACCCTTAACGAAGCCGAAAGGCACTTGTTCTCCTCGTCATTGTGATCATTTTTTTGTTCTGGACCATACCTAGGAACCTTCTAGTTACGGAGATATTGGGGGTCAAAGTTCCAATTTTTTCCATTTTTTTTTTTTAAATACTACTTTTTAAGGTTCTAACTTAACTCCAATTACCTCCATGGTCCGTTTACTATTCAAAGCATCCATCAGCAATAAGTTTTGAGCGCATTATATTGAGTTTTACCGTAAAATGTGATTTTTGACCCAAAAAAAAAATTCGTTTCCCAGCAAAAATTTTTGCGTAAAGTTACTTAGTTTGATGTACAGAATGCTTGGTTGACGGCTTGGTGAAGGGTCTGTTTACACCCCGTAAAATACAGTTTTACAATTAATGAAATCCCAACTGCCGACATTCAAACCCAAAAAATTTCATTGTGACTTTGAGATAGCAGAAATAAACGCTTTTAGAAAACAATTTCCGTCAGTAAATTTGAAGGGATGCTATTCCAATTGGTGTAAAGCGGTATGGAAGAAATCGCAAAAGTTGAAAATAATATCAAAATATGACAAAAGAATAGTTGGGCTTACTGCATCACTGCCTTTGTTGCCTGCTGAGCACATTGAAGAAGGTTTGGACTACGCAAAACGTGAAAGCAGAGGGAAAGAAAAACTCAAATTATTTTTCCGGTACATTAATCGCTTTTGGATGACAAAAAATTTTAAGGAAATTTTGTGCGTTTTCGGTGAGCGTCACAGAACCAATAATATAGCAGAGTCATTTCATTCAAAGTTGCAAAAAGATATTAATAAAAGAAATACGCCGATTTTGAGACTTTTAGTAAAGTTGAAAGAAATAGAGTCCAAAGTGAAATTTCGAACTAAGAAAAGAAGGAAAATGTATATTGAAAATGATGATGATATAATGTACTATCAACTACAACTTCTAAATAATGAAATAACGATGGGATACACTCTAGAAAAATTTCGTTGAAAAAGTTTTTTTTTTAAATTTATGTTACCGAAATAAGTTTTTTAAGTTTTTAGGTTACCTGTTTTTGTATTTTGTTGCGGATACTGAGTTTGTATCCCAAGCTAGCAAAGGATTGTAATTATTATTTGATATTTTATTAATAAATAAATTAATAACACCTATGACTATGAATGGCTAATTGCATAAAATAGGTTCAGGAACGTCGATTTTCTGCTTAACTGTACAATAAGTCAAATGCTATAGGTACTGTCAATTTGCTGGCTCAAATACAACATACTGGGCATCCATAGATATGCCAGGTAATATACGGCCAGCACCAATTTCTTAGGTGTACCGTCACCAATATAAAGTTAGGCGCGTTCAAGTTTTATCTGAGAGGTGAGCTGTTGTAAAAAAAACTTTCAACGGTGGTCTCATCAGGTGGACGGTGGGTAAGAACCGCTTCCGGCTAGCTACATGTTTGCGATTGGGCGCTCCTTGTGGGGCTCCACATCGCTGTCAATGTGGAGAAGCAATCGACTGTCTCGGACATCATGGTCTTTCTTGCAATAAGAGTGCAGGTCGGATTGCGCGGCACGCTAGCATTAATGATCTCATCCGTCGTGCTCTTGCCACCGCCGGGGTGCCAGCTGTCTTAGAACCCAATGGCTTGGCACGCGTCGATGGGAAGGGACCAGATGGTATGACCATAATGCCATGGAAGTTGGGCAGGCCTTTGGTGTGGGATGCAACTTGAGTCGACACCCTTGCGCCATCCCATCTTCCTAGCAAAGAGAGCTGCGCTGGGGCGGCTGCTGCAGGTGCTGAAAACCTCAAAGGGACAAGTATAATAATTGAATTGGTAGTTATGTGTTTGAGCCGTTTGGGGTTGAAACACTAGCGCCATGGGGTCCGAGTGCCCACCTAGTATTTCGGGAAATCGCCAAGCGGTTGATCGACTCTTCACGTGACCAGAAGGCGGGCCTATTTTTTGGCCAAAGAATCAGCATTGCAATCCAACGTGGCAATGCTGCCAGCCTTCTGGGCACTTTTCCTGTTATTAGCTATGTGAAGGAATTTTTTGACGCCCTGTAACCGTTTTAATACTTGTACATTTTTATTATTTCTTACTATTATAGATTTGTAGTATGTATATAATGTAAATATTCACTTGTTGTCATTAAATAAAAAAATCTCTCATAAAAAACCGTTTCATTTACATGAAAAACCGTTTCATTTATATAAAAAACCGTTTCTAAAGTGATCATCTGCAAGCTTTTTCCCAACTATGTTGGGGTCGGCTGTCTGACCTCCAGAACCCAGTTAGTACTGGGTAAGACTGGTTGTCAGACTTTTTGGGCTACTGACTACGTGTAACGACAGCCGGGACCAACGGTTGAACATGCTTTCCGTGACCCATCCACAGACCAACCTAGGCAAGCGCAGTTTAACCCAACGATCGACCCGAGCGGCTGTTACTATTTAGCCATGAGCTCCTAAAAGGCCATCACTTGACCTCAATATCACCTGGTGCAAAGCGATGGAACGTTCTGTCCACAATGAAACGAAGCGTGCCTAGAAGACATGCCATGTCATCCGTCAGCCGTCAGAGCAAGAGAACAAGACAAGACATGACGTTCTAAAGCAAGGCTGCTCAACTTATTTTGTAGGTGGGCCAAAATTTTGATTCCGTGTCAATCGGCGGGTCGTCTCGTAAATAAGACTCCGAAGAGATTTTTGTGATAACAATTTATCAATATTTCTCATGACTTTAATTTTATAGCATCCCTGTTCTTTTTGATCATTACTTAAGCTAAGTGCTTGTTACAAGTAAAAACGGAAGGTTTGCCGCCGAAACCGAAACTCGTTTTTTTGCCGAAACTCGACCGAAACCGAACTTTCGGTCGGACACTAAAAGCCTTCCTCAACTCCTTCCACTTGTCACGAACTGGCGCGTGCTCCTAGATATTCTGACAGAAACAATCGAGTTTGGCCCGCTATTTCCTTCGTGATCTGACACGACCCCGCCTCGCTATCTCAGGGCTCAATTTTGCGCTATTTTGACCTACAGCTTCTCCAGCATGCGGCAGACATTTCCTGCCCAGTCCAATTTGTGTTGGGCAATATTTAGAGCACTAGGCTCTAAATCTTGCCAGTTATATATTTTTTGAGTTTAACTGGAAAATATTTAAAATAATACTTACATAACAAAATATTGGCTGACATGTCGTATAAATTCACCGGTATCACAGACCGAAATAGCAGTATCTAATTTATCTAATCGATTTATATGCGTTTAAGCAACTCAACGCGTATTAATCGATTATACGGGACATGAACAATTTATACAATAAAGTTACAGGACAAGAAATAAATTAAAAATTGTTGTTAGTTTTGAGTTGTTCATCAAGTCATTAATAATTTTAAAGAGTAATTACATACTTTAAGCTACACGATAACAGTTACACGATGTCTATACATTGAAGATTTAGAAAATAAAATAAAAATGGGGGGTCTATATTAGAGCAACAGAAGCCAAAACAACAGTTTTTAGAATTTTTGTCTGTGTGTTTGAACGCGCATCACGCAAAAATTACTGTATGGATTTGATCGCAGTTTTCACCGCTCTACTGCTAGATGCTTAACTTAAAATATAGGCTACATTAGATATAGTTTTGGACCCGATAGGTGGCGCTGTGCGAAGCAAGGGCGGGTCGCTACTAAAATAATATGATGTGTAATTTTTCCGAAGGGAAAGGCAAAGATATAATGTGTATGTTACGGCTAATAGCCGAAGTGCGGGTACACCTAGTTTTAGCCGGGTACAACTAAGGTGCGAAATTTTGTTATCCCTGCTTCTCCGCTCTTCTTTTCTGATTAATTTCGTTGCCGGAACCACGACAGTTAAATTGTTTCTCCGGGACTCCGTCGAGCTTCATTGTCTCGGCGCTTTTCTGGTGGTCGCGGTTTTATAACATGAGACCTTGACAAAACTGGAGAAATATAGATGTAAGTACTTTAGATCCAACTCAGCCCAACCCTTCTTGGAAATACAGGCGTACCAGTGGCGTAGCGTGGGGTTTTGCCGTCCGGGGCCGACTGTAATTTTGGCCTCCCCCTCTAATTTCATAAGTAGTCAAGAAACGTAGGGAAGAGTCAAAATACAAGGTATTTTCTTAGTGTAAGTAGGATGCATGAGCGAACGAAGCGAGCTCAAAAATTTTAGCATCCCGCCTCGGATAGGATACAGATTTTCTTTTCACGATTCAAACAAATGGAATTTAACAGACTTTTTCTACGAATGCATTAAAGATATGGAACGATTAAGAAAGCTTAGCTGTAAGAGCGAGCGAAGCGAGCTAGAAAATTTTAGCATCCCAGATAGGTTCGATTTTCTTTTTACCATAAATCTATACTAATATTATAAAGCTGCAGTGTTTGTTTGTTTGTTTGTTTGTTTGTTTGAACGCGCTAATCTCTGGAACTACTGGTCCGATTTGAATGTGTTGGGTAGTCCATTTATCGAGGAAGGCTATAGGCTATACAATCACGCTACGACTAAAAGGAGCGGAGCAGCAATGAAAAATGTTGCAAAAACGGGACGGGATTTTACGCGGACGAAGGTCGCGGGGAACAGCTAGTACAGATATAAAAAAGGTAGGCGGCAGGCTTGAAGCATAAAGTGCTTGTATCTAGAAAATACGGGGCGGCAGATCGGAACATACGTGAAAAGCCGCCCCAGGCAAGCGGCGTATATTAAGGAAAATGCTCCACTTCTTGGTTGTCCTTGTTTTTGCAACATAGTCCCGATGACTTTAGTAATAACCTATGTGATAACTATGACCTAACGCTGCCGACTTGTTCAGCTTGCCGCGTCCTTGCTCTCTGCCGCCCGGGGCCATGCCCCCCCCAGCCCCCCCACGCTACGCCACTGAGGCGTACATTAAAATAATTATCTTTAATCACCGATTACATGCTGTGCCTGTAGTTATAATTAAAATATTATTCAAAAAATGTAAACAATAGGTAATTTGATTTGTTAATCAAATCTTTATAATTATGCTATTTAACATGCGTGCAATTTGGTAAACTTCGTACCTACTTGCTTTTACTCTTTCAGTCTTGGTGGTTAGTGACACTAAACACCTCTTTCAGATTTTTAAAATTAAAATCCATTACATCTAGCGACAATCGGTTGAATTATCATGAAAATTCGAACCATTCTTGATAAGATGCGGCCGATTGGTGCTATGCTGAATGAATGACAGTTCATTTGCGTTGAACTAAATATTGCACTAACGTACTTTTTTGATAAAAAAATTGTGACATGGGTAGGCAATCTTTTTTCTTCAATGTTTTTTACTCAATGTATTCTCGTATATCTATTTTGTAAGTTTTCATATAAAAGTGCTACTAATTTTGTGTTTTCGATGTGTAATCAAAACGAAAGTATGGTGGTTAGTAAACTAACCACCGTGACTGTTGCGGGTTTACGGTCTTAATTTTCATGAAACTTGTGCACAATTATATGTCGCGCCGGTTAAAATATTGAGAAATCGCAGAATACTTGTTGGGAGGTATCAAGAGGTATTCCTTCAGGTAGCGACAGTATTTGTAGTGATAAGGATGTCGAAGAAGATGCAGAAGTTCAGCCAAATCCGCTGGTGTTAGGCGATTTTGACAACTTTGACCTTACCTCTTTATCCCTTATCCAGGATATTCCCGCAATGGCAAGAATGTCGTCTGCCCATCTCGCTGCCGGACGACCAACACTTCTCTTTCCATTTCTTGGACGCCACTCAGTCACGGCTTTATTCCACCTGACATCACCGCGCCTTGCCTTGTCCTGCTCAACTCCATTTGAGTTCCATAACGCGGTTTCCAATATCTAAGACAGTACGTACACGCGGCCCACGTATTTGGTTTACACTTTAGATGTGTGGGTGAAGACATCGTTATGCACACAAACACTAAATGAAACGAGCGAGCTACGTTTTTATTAGTGTGCGTAACCGTAAGGCACATCAATTACCATATACCAATATATAGTCATCATTTATTTATGTCACTGAAAGAGATATAATATTTTGGATGGTGTTTCTATAGCAACCTTGGCACAATGGCTATCGTCTTTGGTCAGTGACCAAAGACGAATCAAAATCGAATCAATCGAAAATCGATACCGCTCATGGTTGTTTAAGTAATATTGAAGTCCCTAGTAACAGATAACGAGCCTAATAGCATGGACCGTGCACAAATGTAGACTCCAGGCTACTACTCAACGCCGCGGGCGACGCACCGGGCGTCGGGGGCCACGTGGTGGCTCCCGGCCACCGTAGGCGCGGGCCTGTGGACGGTGAGTAATGGGTTAGCTCACCGTCCGTCCGTCTTATGACGACAGGCCGTGTCGACGGCGCGTTCGTGTTCCACGCGCGCCTCAAAGAGATGTCAGCAACCAGGAAGGGGCCGCAAGGGCCGATGCCTGCCGGGGCTGCGGGACTGTTCGAAAGAGATACCGTGGCCCTGGAACACAAAGGGCAATGAAGGAACATGGATGGGTTTTAGTCAGCAAGAGTCTGACACTCCCTCCCACTCCACCCAGAGCGGGAGAAGTCATTTGACGACTTCCCATCCGTAAAAAAAAAAAAAAAAGGCTACTACTCAAAACACTCGTGCTGATGACTGGATTGAATAGTACGGGGGTCGTGGAGATGTTTAAAGTAAAGTTACAACATTCAAACCTTGTATTAAAAAAAAACTTGTGAAAAAGTTGGAACTATGACCCCTAATATCTCCGTAACTAGAAGGTTCCCAGGTATGGTCTAGAACAAAAAAAATATCGCCATGACGGGGAGAGTAAGTGCCTTTCGGCTTCGTTAACACGTTCACTGTGCAGCTATGATGAGAGAGACTACCCTATAAGTGCAAACGCAAATTGTAGATAATATTTTGCGTTACGTTCGAATCGAACACTGGCAAGTCTATTAAAAAAGTTCCTCCGGTCTTTGCGTAATATTTTTTCTAAGTGCATTGTTCACACGTGTGAACCAATAAAAGTGGCTAAACTCATACGTGTTTAAGGTTATGAGCCTTTCAATTGGGAACAACTAGAGATGGGTTAATGCCCTGGCATATTGGGCGCATTGAATAAGCGCCGGATAAATGCCCATAAACGCCCAATAAATGCCTTTTGCCTGGGCAAAAACTTTAACAGAACTTTTATTAAATTTTTCATTCAAATAGCTATATTTGAGTGTGCGGAAAAGGTAAATTTCCAAAAACATTATAGCTAATATATTGCAACAAACCAGAAATCGGTATAATAAGGTTAAGAGTATGCTTTACCTGTTAAGCGAGTGGGACGTATAAATACGTCAAACGTAAACAATAGCGTGTACGGGTTAATCTGTGGTACGGGTAGGACATATGAATACGTCCTTGAAATATACAATGTCGCCCATGCGCATGTGACCGCCCGTAATTTCCTGAATATTCATGAATAAATGTCGAAAATAAACTTCAAAAGGGGGGGTCTATCTATAACATTTTTCATGTTATTCAATTTTGAATTTTTCAAGTAGAGTTTGTAGATTTGCTTTCTATTTTTTGACACATCTCCGAAGTTTATGGGTCGATTTGGATTCTGTTTATTATTTCTCAAAGCTTATTAGTTATTTTAACAGGTTAATTAACATTTTTACTATAAATTACCGACTACGAAAAAAAAAACGGAATCGAAGTCATTTTTTCGGTAAAAAATTGTATATTTATTTTAAAAAAACTTGTGTAAGTCCATAAATTATCCCGATAGAAAGACTTTTTTAATCATTACTTGTAATCTACTACATAACAGCTACAAATTCAAGTTTATGCCCATTTTGTCCATATTTGTTTTTGCCCTCGACCCATCTCTAGGAACAACTCATGCCCACCCGTGGGTCATACACGTACGTTGAGCAACTCGGTATGACCCACCGGTGGGGAAAGCACAGTGAACGTGTTAAGGGTATTTTTACACCCTTTAGATAACAACAAAAGTATGTGATTGATTAAGACCTAGTATTTCATCAGTCTCTTAATCTGGCCTTAAAAGATAAATCATGACTGCATCAAAATTAATAGAACACAATCAGAATGACGCAACTAAACTTTATAGTTCCGCTACTCGCCGGTAGATGGCGTTGCCAGTGCGACCGGCCGAAGACAGAATGGTTAGTAAAGCTATTTCAATTATTTATTCCAAGCAATTCGCTTGTTTTGTTTTGTTATTTTGCAGTACTGTGAATAAAGGTACAATAACTACAAGGACTGCATAATTATTATGTACCGAGTAAATGGGGAGTCAGTGCCAGCCAGAGAACTCGTTCAGCCCATTGGTTCGGATGTGCATTCAGTCTGGTATTGCACTCACCTGCCTCACTTTGTGTCATGCAATTCATTACTTCCACTACTCGCTGCTAGATGGCGTTACTTACCGGCGCCACTTTGGCCGATCACGAAGTTGTCTGGTCTGAAGAGCTGTCCATACGGCCCGGATCGGACGGAGTCCGTGGTGCCAGGCTCGAGGTCCACCAAGGAAATTAGGTTTTAATATTAGCCCCCAAAAATGAGACATTTGCCCTGCCATGGATTAAGTAAAAACAAAAAAAAAACAGTTTGCCGTAATCTTCTTTATCGTGTGGTTAGGGCCTAACCTGGTGTCAGAGGATTTTTATGCCGCCCAAGGGCCTCTGACTTGGCTTTACATGTCGAGAAATATCTCTCAGACATGTTGGTTTTCTCACGATGTTTCCCTTATTATTTCCGTAACGATTGGTTCTAGTTTTGCATAAAATGACGAATCTAAAATATGACATCATTTAAAGAAACAACACGTCCGCCATCCCCCGCAGAGTTCGGCGCACCATATACAACACACCCACATCTCGATAGTTATGCTTAAGTCTGTGAGTGCCCGCGCGTCGACAAGCACGCCGCACGAACACTCGTTTCCCACTGTTACTCGCGCGCCGGCGACGGGAATATTTACGCGCATCCATCTCGCTCGCACAGCTACTTGTCCTTTTCTCCCACGATACCTCGGAGCTACGGTGTGCTACATCACTAAAAGTTGTGTTTAGTACTGAGCGCTGATTGGTCAGCGAGAAATGTTGGTAGGTGGAACATGGACTATCTCGCGCGTAATAAATATTACTTAAGCAGTGTAAGTTGAACGATATATATTCAGTTCATCACTCTTCCTATCTGGTTTCATTTACAAACCCTAACACTGCTACAAGTCCTATGTAATGAAACTGAATAGCCATGACACAAACCACTATAAATGGAGAGATTTGCAAGAGACCTGCACTCAGTATTACATGACCAATGGTTGAAGATGAAGAATTGAGGATGGGCCTATTGCCCTCAATCTAATGGGTGTAAAAATACCCTTAATGAAGGTGAAAGGTACTTGTTCTCCCCGGCATTGAGATCATTTTATTGTTCTGGACCTGGGTACCTTCTAGTTACTCAGATATTGGAGGTCAAAGTTCGGTCAAAGCTCGTTTTACGTCTTTTCTGTGTGGTGTAATAAAATAAAACAAGAGTGATTGATTTATGAATCTTCAAACGTTATTAAAACATTATCAAGAAAACCTGCGGGCTGATCAATATTGTCTTGATGACGTGCATGACCAAGGTACCATAAAGGGTGTAAAAAGACCCTTAACGAAGCCGAAAGGCACTTGTTCTCCCCGTCATTGCAATCATTTTTTTCTTCTGGACCATACCTGGGAACCTTCTAGTTACGGAGATATTGGAGGTTAAAGTTCCAATTTTTTCACAAGTTTTTTTTAAAAACCACTTTTTAAGGTTTTAAGTTTACTTTATTTAACTCCATGACCCGTTTACTATTCAAAGCATCCATCAGCACTAAGTTTTGAGAGTGTAACTTTGAGTTTTACCGTAAAACGTGATTTTTCACCCAAAAAAAAAGTCGTTTCCCAGCAATAATTTTTGCCTAGATTTACTAAGTTTGATGTACAAAATGCTTGGTTGACGGCTTCGTGAAGGGTCTGTTTACACCCTGTATGTGAAATAGTGTGTTTGGTCAATGTGCCTAGACTTTATTCTGCCTCTTAAAAATGGGTAGTTTCAGGTCCATACCCTGAAACATTATAACAAATAACTTAACTTAAGCTCTCCTTAGGCGGTTGGATCAAGGGCCTGATTCAGAAGGCAGTACTCCTCGATACGGCTCGCATTGTGAGGAGGTTCCTGTCTCTGGAGCCCTAACCACCGGTAGCTTGGACCCTGCTCCCAACACCGGCGGACCACTATTTTTTATATTTTTAAATGTTTTTTTAAATGGTTGTTTTAGAAATATTTAAAAATGTCAAAAATGTGTATATAAAATGAATGAGGTTTTTAAAAGGCAGCCTAGTGTTTCTAATTTAATACAGACAATATTTTATGAGGACAGGTTGTGACGAAAATTGATATCTTTCGGTCGCCCTTTGCGTTCCAGGGCCGCAGTGTTCATTTTCAAGTTCATTTTCACTCGATTCAATTGGTATAAATAACAAACCACGTCAAAATATTGGAGAATTACGAGCCGTAAATATCCCGAGTCAGCTGAGTTAGTTAAAGGTCTATGGTCGGTCAAGTTTCCATGGAAGCACGATAGACTCTTATCCCGTGGCATTAAAAAGATTCTAAAGCTCCTTCATATCTTCGGGAACGCTTTGAGTACCTTGTTCCTAGAGGTAAACCTTGTCGCTCATCATCATCTCTTCTCCTTCGTTTCCCTGCTCACTCCTCAAGTCGGTATGATGGATCATTTACTGTTCGTGCTGTGCGCCTTTGGAATTCACTTCCACGCTCCTTGCGGGATAGCCCTTCGTTAGAAGTGTTCAGGAAAGGAATAAAGGAACATTTCCTGTCGAAATGATCAATATGCAGTCAAATAGGATTCTATAGGCATTGAATTGTATATATATTGTATGTATTACGTGTATTATACTGTATGTATGTAGTTTAGTTTATAAAATTAATTAATTTAAGTAATAAGATGTTCTGTTAATGCACATAGGTATATCCTCTTATGCAAATTTCGCTATCGAAATTTGGTTTGCTGTAAGAAA
Source organism: Noctua pronuba (assembly GCA_905220335.1). Lineage (NCBI taxonomy): Eukaryota > Metazoa > Arthropoda > Insecta > Lepidoptera > Noctuidae > Noctua > Noctua pronuba. Next base: position 5,976,474 of record LR999920.1, read on the forward strand.
ACCCAATTCTGGGTTAAGCTCGCCATTGTACATAAACTATGTTATTGCAATTTGTATGTATATTTTTTGTTGTTTTGTGTGCAATAACGAATAAGAATAAGATTACATTCGGTAGAAAGAAAAATGTCTTCTAGTCCAGAATATGAAATTAAATACCGCGAACGTATTGAACATTTACTTAAAAATAATTACGCACGAAAACTGACTGAGGCAGAGTGCAGGTTCGCTTCCGAGTCGGACCACGTTTGGTATTTATCGCATTTTGGTGTGGACTACCCAAACAAAAAAAAGTTGCGATTGGTTTTTGATGCCGCCGCCAAAAGTGACAATAATATGTCACTTAATGACTTTTACTCCATGGGCCTGATTTTTCGGTGAGTAATGGGTTAGCTCACCGTCCGTCCGTCTTATGACGACAGGCCGTGTCGTCGGCGCGTTCCACGCGCGCCTCACAGAGATGTCAGCAACCAGGAAGGAGCCCGCAAGGGCCGATGCCTGCCGGGGCTGCGGGACTGTTCGAAAAAGATACCGCGGCCCTGGAACACAAATAGCAAACAAGGAACATGGATGGGTTTTAGTCAGTAAAAGTCTGACACTCCCTCCCACTCCATCCAGAGCGGGAGGAGTTATTTGATGATTTCCAATAAGGGAAAAAAAACCTGCCTGATTTTTTTTTTTTTTTTAGTAGCCTGTACTGTCCCACTGCTGGGCAAAGGCCTCCCCCAATTCCTTCCATGTGCCTGATTTATTACAATCTTTATATGACATAATGTTTAGGTTTAGGGAGAACCGTATTGAATAATAGGAGACATAAAATATATGTTTTTACGAATTAAAATACATAATAACGATCAAAATGCATTTAGATTTTCGTGGAAGGAGAAAAGCAGCGATGTTGTAAATAAGTATGTACCTAATGCCGTCACTTATTTTCGGCGCAAATTGCTCCCCGTTTGTTGCCCAATTTATTAATCAAAATAAAAATGCTTCTCGATTTAATCAAGATGCTAGACGCTGTGAAGGCTATAACAAACAATCAGTACATGGATGATTATATTGATAGCTTTTCTGATGAGGAGGTAGCTCGGAAAATAATAAACGAAATTTCATTTATACATAATGAAGGTGGATTTAAAATCAGTGACTATGTTTATTGAAAAATGTAAGAAGATTACAGTTAAAGTAATTAACGAAAAACTTATAAATCAAGCGGAACTATCGTTACTTCGTGACTCACTAGAATGTTCCTTTCAAACTGAAATAAATCTGCTTAGATTAAACTAAGAAGTAAATAAAGATAGCCGTTTGAGATCACTCACCCCGATATTGGACGAAAATAATTTGTTACGCATGGGTATAGTTGTAAATAATCCGTTTTAAACCAAAATCCGTGGTTTAAAACCGATTTTAAATTGGTTTAAAACGGTTTAAAACCACGACCACGTGTGCCGTACATTGACTATAAATTATTTTAAAAGGCTAATTGAAATCATTTAGCATTTTTATTAATATATGTGAAGTCATATATTATCATACTTATACTACTTTTTAGGATTAGAAAGACTGAAAACAATCATGAAATGCGTGTTTATTAAAATATAACGGCAATGCCGTATTTTTATTTTGCAATTTGCTACCAAAATCGTAACGTAGGGTATGAGGAGAGAGAAGAAGAAGAAGAAAATACATTAATTTGGCATATGCCACAAGTGCACACAATAAAAACAAAACAAAAACATATTAAACCGCTAATTGTGGTTTTAAATCGTTTTAAACCAAAAAGACGGTTTAAAACCAAATGGTTTAAAACCCGTTTTGCATCCATACGCATGAGTAGTCGTATCGGTAACGTAAAGGGCGTAGATCAGCTCACTAAATCTATACTTATCTATACTATAATATTATAAAGCTGAAGAATTTATTTGGTTGAACGCACTAACCTCAGGAACTACTGGTTCGAATTGAATAAATCTTTTAGAGTTGGATTGCCCATTTATCGAGGAAGGCTATAGGCTATATAACATCATGCTACAACCAATAGGAGCGGAGCAGCAATGAAAAATGTTGTAAAAACGGGGAAAATTGTATTTTTAATCATTTTACGCGGACGAAGGTCGCGGGGAACAGCCAGTGTTTAATAAAGAAGGAGCAGTCCATACAAAATTAACCCACGTCCTACAACGCAACGAGAAGTATCTCAAAAAAATGATAAAAATGGGTTTAAAAAGATGGCATACTTCCAAACTCCATCCTTACAGTCTAGCATAAAAAAAAAACTATGAAAATTCGTTCAGGGGCAGTAATATCTATGATGGATATATAAAAATATTGAGGAATATCTGGCTATCTTGATTTGACTTCAATTATTGAGTATGGAACTCAACGAACTTTTTTTTTTCCAAAAAAATCAGTTGTTTCCCTGCAATAATTTTGCGATGAAGTTACTTAGTTTGATGTGAAGAATGTTTGGTTGATGGCATCGTGAGGGGTCCATTTACACCTGAATTCATTGCAGTTATGACTACCTCTGAACGAATTTTCATAGCATTTTTTTAAATGTTACACTGTAAGGATGGAGTTTGTAAGTAAGCCATCTTTTTATACCCATTTTTATATATTTTTTGAGATACTTCTCTTTTCTGTAGGACGTGGGTTAATTTTGATCCTTCTTCTTTTCAACTTTATCATTTTTGTCTGTACCTATGTTTTTCTCAAATAAACTTCTAAGGTTGATTCTAAGGAACCTGTCGTCTCATGACGTAGCAGTTTACCAAATTGCACGTAATTAAAAATCATATAAAGATTTGATTAGCAAATCAAATTATTCTTTACATTTTTAGAATAATAATTTAATTATAAACTACAGGCACAGCATGTAATCGGTGATTAAAGATAATTATTTTAATGAACGCGTGTATTTCCAAGACGGGTTGGGCTGAGTTTGATCCAAAGTACTGACATCTATATTTCTCCAGTTTTGTCAAGGTCTCATGTTATAAAAAGCTAAGAGCTTTAATTTGGGACAAGCCCGCCACACTATTCCCAAACCACTGCAGCTCCTGAAAGCCAGAATCAACAGTGGCGACCACCAGAAAAGCGCCGAGACAATGAAGCTCGACGGAGTCCCGGAGAAACAATTTAACTGTCTTGGTTCCGGCAACGAAATTAATCAGAAAAGAAGAGCGGAGAAGCAGGAAAAACAAAATTTCCACTTTCCTCCATATCAGCAGGAGATAAGTAGGATACATCTAAGTTTAAACAAACATCCATCCTCACAAACTTTTGCATTTATAATATGAGTAGGATTACTTATACCTATTTGAATCGGATTTTATTAATAACTAGCTGTTCCCCGCGACCCCCGTCCGCGTAAAATTATTAAAAATACAATTTTCCCCGTTTTTGCAACATTTTTCATTGCTGCTCCGTTCCTATTAGTTGTAGCGTGATGTTTTATAGCCTATAGCCTTCCTCGATAAATGGGCAATCCAACTCTAAACGATTTATTCAATTCGAACCAGTAGTTCCCGAGTTTACCGCGTTCAACCAAGCAAACAAACTCTTCACCTTTATATAAAGGGTGTAAAAAGACCCTTAACGAAGCCGAAAGGCGCTTGTTCTCCTCGTCATTGTGATCATTTTTTTGTTTTGGACCGTACCTGGGAACCTTCTAGTTACGGAGATATTGGGGGTCAAAGTTCCAATCTTTTCACAAGTTTTTTTTTAAATACTACTTTTTAAGGTTCTAACTTTACTCCAATTACCTCCATGGTCCGTTTACTATTCAAAGCATCCATCAGCAATAAGTTTTGAGCGCATTATATTGAGTTTTAAAGTAAAATTGGATTTTTGACCCCAAAAAAAAATTTCGTTTCCCAGCAAAAATTTTTGCGTAAAGTTACTTGATTTGATGTACAGAATGCTTGGTTGACGGCTTGGTGAAGGGTCTGTTTACACCCCGTATTAGGATAGAGTATAGATTTCCGGGGTTTTAATTTTTGGGCACAGACTCCTAATTATTTTTGCTAAAATAAAAGTAGCCTAAGTTAATCCTTTTAACATCAGCTATCTATCTAGCTATTTTTGCGTAGAGTTACTTAGTTTGATGTACAGAATGCTTGGTTGACGGCTTCGTGAAGGGTCCGTTTACACCTTGTAGATATTTGTCTTTCCGTATTACCCAGTGTAGTATCCTCTTGTAGCAAAGCTAATAGGTTGATAACACATTTACTAACTATATCACAGGCTCACCAACACCACCAAGCCCCAGTCCAGGGTACGCTTCACCTTCCAACTTCCCGCCATTCGTGTGACTGACAGTTGTCATTAGTGACAGCTACCTGACTACTTGTGGCTGTGAGATAGTGTTTCCATATCTATTAAATAGATACACTACATCCCTTCCTTATTATATTTGTTTTAATGAAAATGCTTTACCTTCTCAGAGTTTACTCAGTTACCCCATTTGAACATCTCCTCCGATAGCCTCCACTAACTGTGAAGTAGGATTGAAGTTGCTTAATAGTTTATTAGACCTTTTCATTTCTTTTCTATAAACTTGATCGTCTACTCTAACCTTTGGGTCTGTATGATCTCGTCTTCCTATTTCCATATTACTATCCTTTTTTTTTATTATATTCTGTACGCCGCCGTTGACGGCAAGACATAGCATTCATTTTATTTATTTTTGCACTTTTTGTTTAGGCACCTGTCTATGTTCTACAACTACAATAAAATATTTGAATTAAAAATTTGATAGCCCAATTCTTGAAGACGGCCGTAGGCCATTTATCGTCACGCCACGACCCCAGAGAGCCGAAAGCGAAATGGCGGGTGAAACCGCGGGTACAGCTACTTTGCTCGAATCCTGGAACCATTGTTCTCAGTTTGTACTAGTACTGCTTCAACCCCAACTGGGTTGGCATCAGCGATGACTTACATACTGTCTGTAAGATCCCAGAGTTTCTATCTTAGTCATCTTTTAGGTTTCTACATAAGACTGACACTGGTGCCCAATTTTAGCACGCCTAATTGTAACACTGTGTTTTTATTCTTACCCAATAAGTTTCTCAAACTAATTTTATTTTATTTTTTACATTCTACAATACTAGGTTCTTTTTTACCATTTATCTTTATAGAAAATTCAAAACTTCCTAGGACTACAAAGGAGTTTTACTGCCATAGGCTTCAAACGGTTTATTCGGTTCTTTAACTTCTTTGCAACGACTTTCCTTGTTACAATTTAGATAGTTCCAAACTCCATCAGATATCTTATTTAATTTACAACCCCAATCAATTATGATCTTTAATTTCATTCCTCTTCTTCACATTCTACCTCCGTATCAACGTTAAGTTTGTAAATATATTGTACTTATAACTGCGTTTTCTTGACGTGGTCGTTTAGTTCCTACAATTTTTGTTTTGTTCGAGTTTCCGTTAGTTTTGAATTTCTTTTCATTTACAATGTTCTTGGTATTGGTTTCCCTATCTTACAACAGTTGTGACACTTTTCCTGTAGCCGGACAAATCTTGAAGTTTGTGTGCACGACTCCCACATCTAGTCCACTTGATTCATTGTTTGTCGCTATCTAAATTCTTCTCTAGTCTTCAAAATCTTAATATTTTATTTCACACAGGCCTACAGGGGCACTTATAAGACGTCGAGAAAAGGTGCACGGTTCGGGCTGGTCGCTTCCTATGGAGAAGACCCGGCAAGAAACTCCATGGCTACTCTTTTAAAATGATTTAGTTTTATTTTTACAATAATATAGTCATATTATAGCATTCCATCTTGTATTTTTTATTTGCACTGCATTAATGTCATTTGTGTTGCCTTTTCTCCTTGTTTATATTCTTGTCGTGCAAGGAAGATACATTAAATTTAATGGCTGTCTCGTTTAATGAATGTCAATTGCGTCCAATTTAATGGATGCCCAATAAGTCAAATTTAATGGATGCCTAATAAGTCCAATTTAATGGTTGTCAATGCTTCGTCCAATTTAATGGATGCCCAATTCGTCCAATTGAATGGATGACCAATGCTTCCAATTGAATGAATGCCCAATGATTCCAATTGAATGGATGCACAATGCTTCCAATTGAATGGATGCCCAATACTTCCAATTGAATGGATGTCAATGCTTCCAATTTAATGGATGCCCATTGCTTCCAATTTAATGGATGCCCAATACTTCCAATTGAATGGATATCCATGCTTCCAATTTAATGGATGCCCATGCTTCCAATTTAATGGATGCCCATGCTTCCAATTTAATGTATGCCCAATGCTTCCAATTGAATGGATGCCCAATACTTCCAATTGAATGGATGCCCATTGCTTCCAATTTAATGGATGCCCATGCTTCCAATTTAATGTATGCCCAATGCTTCCAATTGAATGGATGCCCAATACTTCCAATTGAATGGATGCCCTTGCTTCCAATTTAATGGATGCCCATGCTTCCAATTTAATGGATGTCCATTGCTTCCAATTTAATGGATGCCCATGCTTCCAATTTAATGGATGCCCTTAACCTACCACGCGTATACAGTGCGTGTTAAATGTCACATGTCTTCGAAGTATTGGTTCTAGGACATGCCGGTTTCCTCGAGATGTTTTCCTTCACCATTTTTAGAGCATTTTCACGCGTATACAGTGCGTGGTAAATGTCACATGTCTTCGAAGTATTGGTTCTAGGACATGCCGGTTTCCTCGAGATGTTTTCCTTCACCATTTTCAGAGCGTTTTGGTGATGAGTGTCAACACAAAATACCTGCCTGGTTTCGAACCCACGACCTAAGTCGGGCTAGGCCATCACCACTCTGAATAAATTTAATATTAATGAGATACATACATATGTCATACTAGCACTTTGCCCGCGACTTCGTCCGCGTGGGTTACGTACTTTCCTCTAAAAAATTCGAAGGCTGATTTTTCAATCGATAGATAATTTTTATTGACATCTGACAGTTTTCGTATGGAAGAATTGGCTGTGAAATGAATTGACGTGAAAGAGCTATAATGACATCTAAAAATAGGAAATAGTATGTATCCAGAAATATGCGGGTTAATGGCTATAACAAAACAATTAAGTTTTTATAATATTTCTTTATAGACTACATTCTTGGTCGTTCTGGAGGGTGTTACCAATATGACCAGGCTGCAAGCAGCAGCTCACACGAGAGCATGCTACGTAGAACTGACCATGGGAGAAACAGGGCTGTCGCAAGTCAACTCCTGCAAATTTAAGGGTTTGACCCTGTGATTTATTTATTGTCATCGCAAAGCAAACTTTTAAAGGGAACTGAAGTCTTTTGAATTCGAAAGGGAGATCGTTCGGGATTAATGGAATACGTGGAAGAAGACTGTTTCTCCCTGGAAAGACCCAGTTAAAATGGTAGCTTCAACAATATTACGATGCAAAGCTTTTACTTGTAGCCTAGTACCGTTGCATAGTTTTGGGGGTTTCAAATTTCTAAGTATCATCACAGGTGTGCCCACGCGCAGTGTTATTTTATGATATGGAAGTCCGGCTGGATTAATAGTGTTCAGAAACTCAACCGGATAATGGACTGCTTCGTCTGTATTTACCACCGTGTCTATTGAAATGCACTTTGAAAACTTTAAATTCGCATATCTTTTGATTGGAAAACCAAATGTTACATTGTGTTTTATTATGACTGTAATTTTATGTAGATATGTATTCGTTAGTACCATTCTGTCCCAATAGATGTCGTTGCATGTATCTAAATTCTTCTATACAAATCACACCCCCTCAAACCCTCTCAGGAGGTAATTTGGAAAAACAAAAAATGCCAAACTTCATAATTTACTTAGATAGATGTTCGTGCCAAGTTTCATGATTATTAACACAAGTAATAAGATTTTCCATACAAACAAAATTCCCCCTTTTCACCCCCTTAAAGGTTAAATTTCCAAAAACCCCTTCTTAGTGCTCCCCTACATTATAATAGGAAGCCGTGTATAAAATTTCACATTCCTAGCCCCAGTAGTTTCGGCTGTACGTTGATATGTCAGTCAGTCAGTTCTCCTTTTATATATATAGATTTTCACACCCCCTCAAACCCTCTCAGGAGGTAATTTGGAAAAACAAAAAATGCCAAACTTCATAATTTACTTAGATAGATGTTCGTGCCAAGTTTCATGTTTATTAACACAAGTAATAAGATTTTCCATACAAACAAAATTCCCCCTTTTCACCCCCTTAAAGGTTAAATTTCCAAAAAACCCTTCTTAGTGCTCCCCTACATTATAATAGGAAGCCGTGTATACAATTTCACATTCCTAGCCCCAGTAGTTTCGGCTGTACGTTGATATGTCAGTCAGTCAGTTCTCCTTTTATATATATAGAAGATAGATAGATAGATTGCTACATATAATATTTAAGTTTACCAATATTTGGTTACCTTTGATTTGTATAATAATATACCTTTGCTCCACATTAAAATTACATAGTACTTACTTGTAACTTAGTGAACTGTCTATATAAAACCATATTTATTTATTCATTAATTGACAGGTCTCTTCACTTAGTCCAACTTTTTCCCATTAAAAATTAAAATTTTACCTAACAGTAGTTAGGTATCTTTCTTATTATTTAGGTACTTATTGTCTTCTTTTTTCTCTGTATGAGAAGAGACTCTTGCCCATCAGTTAAACAGTAATAGGCTGGTATCATTATTTTAATGTTCACTTTACATTGCACACATTTATGGCACACTATTCTAATATACTTGCACAGTATTTACTTCACATAACACAACATCAAGGCTGCACTCCCCCAAGTACCAGTCAGAGGTGCACACAATAGCACATCCACACCTAGCCAGCCATGTCCAAATACCATGCAACATAGGGCAAACCTACTTCCATCAACTATGCATAAATCCTCCTTGGTTGCTTCTGAGAAATTCCGAATGAATAAAACCCATCAAGCTCTTCTCAACCTGGGAATCGAAACCAGGACCCCATACCAAGCAGCCATGCTTATGACCAACGAGTCATAGTAACACTCATAGTATCATTCGCCCACTCTTACCCCAATTTATTTGGAGTTGCAGCATGTGTTTTTCTTCCATACTTCTCTATTACTCGTCATCTCCTTAGACACTTGAGTCATACTAGCTACCTACTTATTTCTTTGATTAGTTGGTAAGTTGTAGGACTTGAAGTTATTACTTCATACTCCTTTTTTTCTTTTTTACCTTTGTGTGGTAACAAATAACCATGACCAAGTACCTACATATTAAAATTAAATCTTACTCATATTGACTACAAAATAAATTCAATGAAATCCCTCAGCTTATTTTACAGCAAATGTCAGTAATTTCTTAATTGGATAGCAACTGTTTGAGGTGAATTGTCAAATAATAATCATTCCAATAAAAAAGAATAAGTAGGTTACCAAGAATTCATACAGTCGTTATTACATGTCATTTAAGGAACTAGAATTATATTTTAAAAGTAAATATGACTTTTAGGACTGGTCTTGTTAAAGCAAAGCACTTGATGATTGTTATATGATTTCTTACTAGTTAGTTCAACATGTTCACAAGCAATTATAGTTCTACACTGTTGCCATCTATCTGCTTATTACAGAATCCAATAATTAAATAGGATAAATACAAATTATTAATCATCAACTTGCCCTTATTCTAGTAACTAAGGACCTATTTCTAGTTTGATGTGCAGGTAAGTTTGCCTAATTAATTAAGTACTTACAATAAAACCCTATGAATGTGGACTTACTCATGTAACATGTTGACATATAAAATTGATGTAGGTTCTTCATTATATTGACTATCTAGTCAGTTTTATTAAGATGATCTAAACGCCATGCATCATAGAATTTATCCATTACTGTGGGATCCATCTCTTCCAATAGTTCTAATGCAACCCATAATTTACAATGCAACAATTATGTACATTGCATGATAAAACATTAACAGAATTGTTCCTTCAGCTTGCAATACTAAATGCCAGTAGGTAGTTATATAATAATTTACATGAATTTTGTATCAAGCGTAGTCCGGTATCTGTACTTCCTAAAGTTTGTTTTTCTTTTTTTTTTTCCGACTGCTCCTTGCAAACTTCCACTAAGTATTATAATTTGAATTTCTGACCTTTATCCTCGTCGCCACTTGTAGTATCCTCTTGTAGCAAAGCTAATAGGTTGATAACACATTTACTAACTATATCACATGCTCACCAACACCACCAAGCCCCAGTCCAGGGTACGCTTCACCTTCCAACTTCCCGCCATTCGTGTGACTGACAGTTGTCATTAGTGACAGCTACCTGACTACTTGTGGCTGTGAGATAGTGTTTCCATATCTATTAAATAGATACACTACACCCAGTACCTGGGTTGTGGAGGTCAGATAGGTACGCTCTATGTAAAATACTGGTATTCAGTTCAAAGTCTAGTTAGACTGGAAGCCGACCCCAATATAGTTGGGAAAAGGCTAAGATGATGATTATCTTATTTGTCTTCAAAATACTGATAAACTTTAAATACGTTTCATGAAGCCGGTACTGTTATCGTGTAACTTAAAGTATGTAATTACTCGTTAAAATTATTAATGACTTTCAATTAAGAACAACGCAAAACTAACAACAATTTTTAATTTATTTCTTGTCCTGTAACTTTATTGTATAAATTGTTCATGTCCCGTATAATCGATTAATACGCGTTGAGTTGCTACGCATATAAATTGATTAGATTCATATTAGATATTGCTATTTCGGTCTGTGATACCGGTGAATTTATACGACATGTCAGCCAATATTTTGTTATGTAAGTAGTATTTTAAATATTTTCCACTTAAACTCAAAAAATATATAACTGACTTGGCTCTAAATATTGCCCAACACAAATGGAACTGGGCAGGAAATGTCTGCCGCATGCTGGAGAAGCTGTAGGTCAAAATAGCGCAAAATTGAGCCCTGAGATAGCGAGGCGGGGTCGTGTCAGATCACGAAGGAAATGGCGGGCCAAACTCGATTGTTTCTGTCAGAATATCTAGGAGCACGCGCCAGTTCGCGACAAGTGGAAGGAATCGAGGGAGGCTTTTAGTGTCCGACCGAAAGTTCGGTTTCGGTCGAGTTTCGGCAAAAAAACGAGTTTCGGTTTCGGCGGCAAACCTGCCGAAACTACGACCGAAACCGAAACTACATTCGGGAGTTCTCGCGTTGTGATCGGTCATGTTCGGCGCGTTAAATTCCATCCAAGCGAGTAAGCGACGAAGACATTTTGCCGCGTCCACGTGCCTAATCATGTAGTGACTGGGTTGTGTTTGCAGTTCGTATTGTTTGTTGTGAGTTTTCGTGTGATTTATTTTGAATTCGGTAACTTTTATTACGTGATATAGCATAAGAGTAGGTGGTAAACATAAAAAATAATTTATTAAAACAAACTGATACATAGATTATAGTAGAATCAAGTTTAACCTAACTATCTAAATATTTTTTTGGATGATTTAACTCTCTCGCTAATGCTATACCTAAACAAACATTAGTTAGGTACTTGGTACTTTCTATAGTTCATTAGTGGTGATAATATTATGGAGTCAGAGTTTAAAAATTCATTTGAATATATTATAATTATAATATATATAATATATAATTATAATATAACATAATTACCAAGGTATTCAAGTGGCAAGTACATTTAGATACTTACATAGGTGCCTAAATGTTTTTTTTATATATAAAATTAATTATTTAAAAAAAACATGAATAATATTCAAAAGAAGAATCTACTACCTACTCAAATAAACACCTCACCTATTTTAAGTATTTTTAAGGCGCAATTAATATTTTATTCTTAAATGAGGGGTTGTTATACAGGGTGTAAACAGACCCTTCACGAAGCCGTCAACCATGCATTCTGTACATCAAACTAAGTAACTTTACGCAAAAATTATTGCTGGGAAACGACTTTTTTTTTTGGGGTGAAAAATCACGTTTTACGGTAAAATTTAATGTAACCCACTCAAAACATTGTGCTGATGGATGGATTGAATAGTACGGGGGTCGTGGAGGTGTTTAAAGTAAAAATATTACATTAAAATCATGTTTTAAAAAAAAAACTTGTGAAAAAGTTGGAACTTTGACCCCCAATATCTCCGTAACTAGAAGGTTCCCAGGTATGGTCTAGAACAAAAAAATGATCGCAATGATGGGGAGAACAAGTGCCTTTCGGCTTCGTTAAGGGTCTTTTTACACCCTTTATTGATTATCATACCAATAAGTGAAAATGTCGAAGACTGCATAGCATATTTTTTTATCTTTAAATCACATAGATTTAAAGATAAAAAAATAAAGCCCGACTGATTATAATAACGTTTTCTTTATTTTTTCGGAGGAAGTTTCGGTTTCGATTTTGGTTTCGGCCGAAACTGAGACTGTTGCCAAAATTCGGTTTCGGTTTCGGTCGTAAAAACCAGTTTCGCTCGGATACTAGAGGCTTTTGCCCAGGAGTGGTACAAAACAAGAGCTCTTAGAGACGCCACCTCTTTTATGTTCTAGCTTGCCAACCCGTTTATACTTGTAACAAGCACTTAGCTTAATAAATGATCAAAAAGAACAGGGATGCTATAAAGTTAAAGTCATGACAAATATTGATAAATTGTTATCACAAAAATCTCTTCGGAGTCTTATTTGCGAGACGGCCCGCCGATTGACACGGAATCAAAATTTTGGCCCACCTACAAAATAAGTTGAGCAGCCTTTAGAACGTCATGTCTTGTCTTGTTCTCTTGCTCTGATGGCTGATGGATGACATGGCACGTCTTCTAGGCTTCGTTTCATTGTGGACAGAACGTTCCATAGCTTTGCACCAGGTGATATTGAGGTCAAGTGATGGCCTTTTAGGAGCTCGTGGCTAAATAATAACAGCCACTCGGGTCGATCGTTGGGTTAAACTGCGCTTGCTTAGGTTGGTCTGTGGATGGGTCACGGAAAGCATGTCCAACCGTTGGTCCCGGCTGTCGTTTGTAGATCTTTGGCAGTCGTTACACGTAGTCAGTAGCCCAAAAAGTCTGACAACCAGTCTTGCCCAGTATTAACTGGGTTCTGGAGGTCAGATAGGTAGTCGCTCCATGTAAAATACAGGTATTTAGCTGCATCTGGTTAGACTGGAAGCTGACCCCAACATAGTTAGGAAAAATCTTGCAGATGATGACTTTAAAATGGCTAAAAAACACACTAGTTCCTTATATGTATAAATGAAACAGTTTTTATATAAATGAAACGGTTTTTATATAAATGAAACGGTTTTTCATGTAAATGAAACGGTTTTTTATAAGAGATATTTTTTTATTTAATGACAACAAGTGAATATTTACATTATATACTTACTACAAATCTATAATAGTAAGAAATTATAAAAATATACAAGTATCAAAACGGTTACAGGGCGTCAAAAAATTCCTCCACATCGCTAATAACAGGAAAAGTGCCCAGAAGGCTGGCAGCATTGCCACGTTGGATTGCAATGCTGATTCTTCTGCCAAAAAATAGGCCCGCCCTCTGGTCACGTGAAGAGTCGACCAACCGCTTGGCGATTTCCCGAAATACTAGGTGGGCACTCGGACCCCATGGCCCTAGTTTTTCAACCCCAAACGGCTCAAACACATAACTACCAATTCAATTATTGTACTTGCGCCGTTTGAGGTTTTCAGCACCTGCAGCAGCCGCCCCAGCGCAGCCCTCTTTGCTAGGAAGATGGGATGGCGCAAGGGTCCACACCAAAGGCCTACCCATTTTCCATGGCATTATGGTCATACCATCTGGTCTCTTCCCATCGACGCGTGCCAAGCCATTGGGTTCTAAGACAGCTGGCACCCAGGCGGTGGCAAGAGCACGACGGATGAGATCATTAATGCTAGCGTGCCGCGCAATCCGACCAGCACTCTTACTGCAAGAAAGACCATGGTGTCCGAGGCAGTCGACTGCTTCACCACATTGACAGTGATGTGGAGCCCCACAAGGAGCGCCCAATCGCAAACATGTCCGGAAGGTCCGTCACCTAACATAGTGCCTATGTTAGGTGACGGTAGTGCCTGAAGGCAGAGGCCCGACTCCCACTCACCCACAGCTAGCAAGCGGGCACGCTCAGCAGTATTGGTAGTCGTATTAATAAGTTTATTCCGTACCAACCTGCAGAGCGGCTAATCCCACTGTCTCTGGGGAAACGGGTTCTCGGACCGATCCGTATCCGGGCAAGTCACTTTCCAGGCGTCCTTTGCGTCGGTCAAGCACGGCAATTCCGAGTCAACCAGGGAGTGAGTTAAAAATATCCTGGTTAGCTTTTCCGTGCTATGGACAGAGGACAGGAACGCCGGTAAGCTTACACTAGAAAGTTTTCGGACACCGAGGTCACCAAAACGAATTGGTAGGGTGGCTTGCAGCCACGCTCGGTCGTCCAGGGCCACATTAAGAATTAGTTAATTTGTTGCGAATAATTTGGTCAATTTTGTCCAAAAGCCGTGGTTTCTTCCAGAGAGGAGAACAACAGAGAAAATACATAAAATTTGGAACAAAACAGCAATATCTGATTAGGGTGAATGCCGAATGTAAATTAATTTTGGAGTCTATCCGAAATATCATTAAAATGCAAAGACATTCAAATATTTACGAACGATAGACGGGACAAGATGATGAAAATCGCAATCCACTACTTGTTACTACTTAGTAACAAATCGTTCTGTCTAGTGTCAAACGCCCGCTTGTCGGATAGCATTTGAGTGTGTCAAAATCGTCAATATTCGGGATCAAAATTTTTGTATGAAAATATTCCCTATGCCCGCTCTATTAGTCTTTTAAATATCTTTGTTAAAATGATTGATTTTGTCATCGATGAAAAATGAAAAACTTTCTTCGAAAATAGGGAACATAGGAGGTGCGAGGAACTTTTTTCTAAAATTTTGATTTGTGGGGCTATCTAAAGTCATTGTCTGTCGGTAATGTCATGTTTAGTGGTTGAATTAAGTCTCTGTTGTTGTCACGGAGTTCTGTTTTTTATAATAATACTAGCTGTTCCCGGCATGCGTTGCAATGCACCTTTTTCCTATCCTACCTACCTATCCTACCTACCCTACCTACCCTACCTACCTACTTACCTACCCTACCTACCCTACCTACCCTACCTACCCTACCTACCCTACCTACCCTACCTACCCTACCTACCCTACCTACCCTACCTATCCTACCTACCCTACCTACCCTACCTACCCTACCTATCCTACCTACCCTACCTACCCTACCTACCTACTCACCTACCCTACCTACCCTACCTACCCTACCTACCCTACCTACTCTACCTACCCTACCTACCCTACCTACCCTACCTATCCTACCTACCCTACCTACCCTACCTACCCTACCTACCCTACTATAATTTGAGATTTAAACTATCCTATCTCTCAAGTTGGATCGAACTGCACATGGTGTGCGAATTTTATTATAATCGGTTAAGTGGTTTAGGAGTCCATTGAGGACAAACATTGTGACACGAGATTTATATATATTAAGATAAATGAAACAGTTTTTTGTGGTTTTATATTATCATATGACTTTTAGACAATATTATGAATGACGATGATTCTATGTGGAAAATGTAACAATTGGTTGAAAGACCAAGAAAATAATGGGGATGGAGTGTGCAAAAATTACCACATTAGTGTTATCTGATTTTTCTTCACCAGTGCTCTTAAAACGGGCGAAGGGAATCGTTGTAAGGGAACTGGCCTGAGGCATCTACCTATTAAAGGATAATTTCAACCAAACGGCTCGCATCGCATCGGATCGGAAAAGATACGAACGATGCGGCGACAGCCGGACCGGGTCCGGCAAGATGTCGATGCATACGGTCAGCTCAGTACCGGCACTTGCGAACATATCCGTTTCTGCGCCTAGTCAAATAGTTTCATTCCTACCGTGTCGGATACGCCAGTAAGCGAACGGAGCCGATCGCGCGTCGCAGCACACTTTCGGCTACGATAGTGTGTCGCGGAAGACGCCCGCGGTCAAGCTGCTGTGCGCGGCACGGTAATATAGACTTTAAATACTGTGCACACGATTTAATATCGTTTAAAGATTGTAAAATCCGTTTCGATACGATGCGATGCGAGCCGTTTGGTGGAAATCATCCGTAACAAGGACTGAGCCCGCGAGTTGGATTACTGTTGGGCACAATTCATCATCATTCTCCTGCCATTATCCCAATTTGTTTGGGGTTGAGGCAGCATGTCTTCGTCTTCCAAACATCTCTATTGCTCATTAACATTATAGACTTATTTTACCTAAGCCGCTCCCAAGTAACATGAGACAAGGGCAGGAAGATGATGACAATGTACAGTTCAAAGATACGCTACGTTCATACTGAGCAGCGCTCAAGTATCATTGCGTTGTAACGACTGCGATAGATAATACGGAACGTATGATACAGAAAGAGATAGCTATTGCACTTGAAGTACTTAAATTACGCGGGCCTGTAGAAGGTGAGTAATGGGCTAGCTCGCCTCCGTGCGTCTTATGACGTCAGGCCGTGTCGACGGCGGGTTCGTGTTCCACGCCCGCCTCAAAGAGCTGTCAGCAAACCGGAAGGGGTCAAGGGCCGATGCCTGCTGGGGCTAAGGGACTGTTCGAAAGAGATACCGCGGCCCAGGAACACAAAGGGCAAGGAAGGAACATGGATGGGTTTTAGTAAGTACGAGTCTGACACTCCCTTCCACTCCGCCCAGAGCGGGAGGGGTCATTTGATGATTACCCAACCGAAAAAAAAAAGTACTTAAATTACAACAACTGTCTGAATTTGTCTGCAAATTTGCGCGCTAGTGCGATATCTACATCTTTTTATTTATAAAATCATTGCAATTTACACTATTCTTTTCAGACACCCTCTGCCTGTTAGCAAACCTACAACTACTAGTAACGTCTAGCCCCAAAAACCGGTTGACCGAGGTCCAGCCTGAAAAACCGAGCTCGTACGAACCCTCAGAAATAATTTCAGACATATCTACAAAACTGAGGTCGACTGATATAGCCGAAAAAATCTACAAAAGTGTACCTAAAGAACTTAAAGCAACCAAGGAACAAAAAGAAAAAGTAGCGTTGTACGCATACTTAATGAATTCAATATCAAATGTAATAGTAAATAATATGATTAATAATTACGGCTAATTATAATTATCATACGCAGCGCCATCTCTTACCACAGGACGTCACGACCACAGGCGTGGTTTGTGACGTAGCGTTTAGATGGCGCCACTTTCTTCAGGTCGATCCTTCAGATCCATAAATAATCGTTAATCATCTTTTTTGTCTGTGGATTTATTATCTATGTAAAAACCTTCAATTTGACTTTAAATATATCAGTTTTTCAAACGAGAAGCACCGTTTTTTATTCCTCCGCCTTCCAGAAAATAATTATTGGTCTCCGCCCTGCTGACATGCTACCATACTCTACGAGTCATTAACATTTGCTCCTACGAGCCTCATCTAAAGCGATCATCAGCGACCAGACAGGAGGAAAGCCTGGAGAAAAACCTGGAGAAATTCGACTGCTAGCGGCCGGCCGGGAAGAGTGCCTTCACTCAGGGGCGTAAGACCTTTCCTCATCCTTACCCCACATACACCTTTGTCCTATTTGTACTAAAATAGCCTTACATCTTTATAGGAACAAAGGGCGTGGTGCGCATTATTCACCACAGTGGTTGCAGGATAACTATGAGTACTCTTTCTTCCCATAAATCGTCAATATGAGTGAGGCGTTAAAGGAATTAGTCAGAAAGCGGGGCCCTATTAAGGGTCGTTTGACGCTGTTTGTAAAAAGTGTAGATTCCTTGTCAAATTCCGCTGAGTTAACTGCCAAACAAATAAACGAATTAAAGCTACGTCAGCGGACAGCAGCTAACTTATTACAAAATTTTAATACTATTCAATATGCTATTGAGGAATTAGTAGATGAAAGGGAATATGACAAACAGTTGTTAGAACGTGAAATGTTTGAAAATTCTTGTTACAGTGCTATGTCTACTATTGAGTGTCTGTTAGAAAATCAAAAGGTTAGTGATACTAATGGTGAGAATTCTCATAACTGCAAAAACAAGTTACTGGTTAAATTGCCCACTATATCGTTACCCTCATTCGATGGATGTTATGAAAATTGGCTAGAAATTTAGAGACACATACTTGTCAATGATCCACAACTCTGAAGAGTTAGATGATGTACAGAGATTTCACTATTTAAGATCTGCTCTTACAGGTAATGCACTTCAGGTAATTAAATCCCTAGAATTTTCTGCCAGTAATTACAAAATAGCTTGGGATCAGATCGAGGGTAGGTATGATAAAAAAAATTGTTGGTGTAACATAATCATGTTAGAGCTATTTTTTCTGTACAACCCCTTACAAAAGAATCAGCAGGTTATATTCGTAAAATGGCTCTTATTCTTATTCTTTATTGCACATTAAACAACAAAAATATACATACAAATTGCAATAACATAGCTTATGTACAATGGCGAGCTTAACCCAGAATTGGGTTTTCTTACAACAAACCAAATTTCGATAGCGAAATTTGCATAAGAGGATATACCTATGTGCATTAACATAGCATCTCATTACTTAAATTAATTAATTTTATAAACTAAACTACATACATACAGTATAATACACGTCATACATACAATATACAATAAAATGCCTATAGAATCCTATTTGCTTACATATTGATCATTTCGACAGGAAATGTTCCCTTATTCCTTTCCTGAACACTTCTAACGAAGGGCTATCCCGCAAGGAGTGTGGAAGTGAATTCCAAAGGCGCACAGCACGAACAGTAAATGATCCATCATACCGACTTGAGGAGTGAGCAGGGAAACGAAGGAGAAGAGATGATGATGAGCGACAAGGTTTACCTTTAGGAACAAGGTACTCAAAGCGTTCCCGAAGATACGAAGGAGCTTTAGACTTGTGAAGAATGGAAAAGAGAAAAGAAAGAGTGTGACAATCTCGACGCTGCCGAATAGGTAACCACTTCAGCTGCTTCCGAAATTCCGAAACATGGTCGTACTTACGAAGCCCGAAAATGAAGCGGATACACAAATTCAATAAAGTTAAAGTTTAAGTTAGTTAAAGTTGATTCAATTATTAAAAATCTACACGCTCTTAAAATGTTAGGGGAACCTATTGAGTATTGGGATACTTTGCTAATTTATATCATTGTGTCTAAGTTTGTCATAGTTATGGACTGGCAGCAGTACAAAATTATTTTTATTAAAACTACTAACAAATCCATAAAATTTGACACATTTATTTATAAAGGAAGGCATTAAGTCCGCCTTTGTACATTATGTGCATAAAGTTTTAATAAACAAATAAAAAAAAGGATGAAGTCTTAGACTTGGTTAAAGCAAGACATTTCAATCATTCGAATGGCAGGGTATCTCAAGATAATAATAGAAAACAGACATCGCAGGTTCAAACTTTTGTGTCTACACAAAGTAATCAGTCTTCGAATAAGAATAACAAAAATAGATTTAAGCGTGTACGTGCTAAGTGTGAGGGTAATCATCCTGTTTATGCTTGTAGTCAATTCTTAAGTTTACCCCCGCAGGATAAAATAAACTTAGTCGATTGTAAAAATCTGTGCTTAAACTGTTTACGTGTAGGTCATTCCAATAAAGACTATTTTTTCGGACCTTGTAGGCAGTGTAATGAAAAACACAATTCTTTGTTGCTTGAGGTTGTCAACAACGGAGACATAGTGTCTGCCTCTGATCTTCAGTCGCAACCCGCAGGTGATAATCATTCAGCTAGTTTACACTCTAGTATAATACACACCACTTTAGAACCGGTTTTGCTGTCGAGTGTCGACCGCTGTGGTAGAAGTCGCTGCAGATGGCAATACACAGTATTTCAGAGCTCGTGCTTTACTGGACAGCGGTAGCCAGCACTGCCTACAGTGCACTTATAAAATCAGTGGTAACAGTTACAAAAACGAATGAAACTTGTTACATAAAATTACGTTCAAATTGGTTGTGTACATTGTGCATTAAATAAATAAATAAATAATCACACAATACGCATGCATTGTTTGGCCATACTGCAAATAACTTCCACATTACCCGCTTCTAGATTAGCTAGTAATTTAAATATACCCGAAAATATTGATCTCGCTGATCCTTCGTTTTGTACACCTTCTCAAATAGATATTTTAATTGGTGCAAACTCTTTTTGGGATCTGCTACTTGAGGATAGAATTCGGTTACCTAGTGGTCCGTATTTGAATAATACGAACCTAGGATGGATAGTTTCAGGTCCAGTACACACTAAGAGCTTGTGCATAAATTAGGTGCAGTGTAATTTCGGCCAAATTTCAGAATTAGAAGTAAACGATCAGTTAAAAAGGTTTTGGGAAATTTCGCCATGTATAAAAACGCTTTGTTCTGAAGATCGTTTATGTGAACAATTATTTAATGATACTACTAAGCGAGACGACAGCGGTCGTTTCTCGGTTAGAATGCCGCTTAAAGAATCACCAAATACTCTCAGTGATAGCTACAATGTAGCTAAAAGTAGATTTATGTCCCTGGAAAGTAAATTACAACGTCAACCGCATTATAGGTCCATGTACGTTGATTTTATGCGAGAGTACGAGAGGCTTGGACATATGACTCGTGTTGAGGATTACCCTATGCCGTGTTACTTCCTGCCTCATCATGGAGTATTCCGTGAACACAGCACTACTACCAAATTAAGGGTGGTTTTCAATGCGAGCCAGAAAACGTCGTCCGGCAAATCTCTCAGTGATATCCAATGGACAGGTCTGCCTCTTCAAAATGATTTATTCGTTATTCTTTTGAGATTCAGGCAATATCAGTACAGCATGTAATCGGTGATTAAAGATTATAATTATTTTAATGAACGCGTGTATTTCCAAGACGGGTTGGGCTGAGTTTGATCCAAAGTACTGACATCTATATTTCTCCAGTTATGTCAAGGTCCCATGTTGTAAAAAGCTAAGAGCTTTAATTTGGGACAAGCCCGCCACATTATTCCCAAACCACTGCAGCTCCTGAAAGCCAGAATCAACAGTGGCGACCATCAGAAAAGCGCCGAGACAGAGCTCGACGGAGTCCTGGAGAAACAATTTAACTGTCTTGGTTCCGGCAACGAAATAAACAGAAATGAAGAGCGGAGAAGCAGGGAAAACAAAATTTCCACTTTCCTCCATATCAGCAGGAGATAAGTAGGATACATCTAAGTTTAATCGCATGTGGCCGGCTGCACCTTAGTTGTACCCGGCTAAAACTAGGTGTACCCGCACTTCGGCTATTAGCCGTAACATATACAACATTATATCTTTGCCTTTCCCTTCGGAAAAATTAGACATCATATTATTTCAGTAGCGACCCGTCCTTGCTTCGCACAGCGCCACCTATCGGGTCCAAAACTATATATCATATGTAGCCCATATTTTAAGTTAAGCATCTAGCAGTAGAGCGGTGAAAACTGCGATCAAATCCATACAGTATTTTTTGCGTGATGCGCGTTCAAACATACACACGCACAGACAAAAATTCTAAAAACTGTTGTTTTGGCTTCTGTTGCTCTAATATAGACACCCCATAATATATGTATTTTTTTTTTCAATATCTTCAATGTACAGACATCGGCCTGTTACAATTTTATAATACAGGTGTAACGGACCCTTCACGAAGCCGTTAACCAAGCATTCTGTACATCAAACTAAGTAACTTCACGCAAAAATTATTGCTAGGAAACGACTTTTTTTTGGGGTGAAAAATCACGTTTTACATTAGGGCTCAATGTTACGCATTCAAAACATTGAGCTGATGGATGGATTGAATAGTACGGGGGTCGTGGAGGTCTTTAAAGTAAATGTCTTATATTAAAAACATGTATTTTAAAAAAAACTTGTGAAAAACTTGGAACTTTGAGTCCCAATATCTCCGTAACTAGAAGGTTCCCAGGTATGGTCTAGAACAAAAAATGATTGCAATGACGGGGAGAACAAGTGCCTTTCGGCTTCGTTAAGGATCTTTTTACACCCTTTATGTATTTATGTAGATACTAGCGTATGTCCGCGGCTTCGCCCTCGTGGAGTTCGATAATTGTCCTGCGGTATCAGACTACCGGGATAAAAAGTATCCTATGTGTTAATCCCCGTTATAAGCTATCTGTGTGCTAAATTTCATCCAAATCTTTTCAGTAGTTTTTGCGTGAAAGAGTAGCAAACATCTATCCTCACAAACTTTTGCATTTATAATATGAGTAGGATTACTTATACCTATTTGAATCGGATTTTATTAATGACTAGCTGTTTCCCGCGACCTTCGTCCGCGTAAAATTATTAAAAATACAATTTTCCCCGTTTTTGCAACATTTTTCATTGCTGCTCCGCTCCTATTAGTTGTAGCGTGATGTTTTATAGCCTATAGCCTTCCTCGATAAATGGGCAATCCAACACTAAAAGATTTATTCAAATTGAACCAGTAGTTCCCGAGTTTACCGCGTTCAACCAAACAAACAAACTCTTCACCGTTATATATTAGGATAGAGTACCTGGGTCGATCTCCAGAGGCATTTTTTTTCGTGTCGGACGGGATAAACCCGTTTTAAAATCGAAAAACGTTTTCAAAATATTTTTTATAGACAGTTCGGTGTCTAATCTACGTGGTACAAGGCTAATATTAATGACAAACGATGAACTATGAATATAACCTTTAATTTATAACCTTTCCTGTGTTTCTTCGGATAACCTAAACCCATAAACAGATTTTGACGTATTTTACCTTGATGATACCTTGCATTTAGCTACCTGCTCCAGCTGTAACCCCTTTTCTAAAATTTAATCGCAACTATTGTTGCAGATTGAAATCATGCCTCGAAATAAATTTTCTATTGAATAAAAAACCTGGAAAGACCTGGAAACCTGATATCTGGATACTGGCCAGCTAATACCGCTTATGTTCGACAACTCTGTGATCTCTCTCTCACCACACGTAAAAGACTTGGGCCTGCACATTGACGGGACACTTAGTTGGAATAAGCAGGTGGCTCAGGTTAGCCAGAAAGTCACTTACTCGCTGCTGTCTCTCTATAGATTCAAACATTTTCTCCCATCTAGCGCTAAATTAACTTTGGTCCAGTCACTTGTGCTTCCCATTATCGACTATGCTGATGTTTGTTACTCTGATCTATCCCAAGAACTTTTAAACAAATAGGATCGTCTTCTCAATAATTGTATTCGCTTTGTTTTTGGCCTTCGTAAGTACGATCACATCTCTTCATAACGTTCTCAGCTTAAGTGGCTGCCTATCCGACTCAGGAGGTCTCTCAGATCTCTCTGTATGCTCTTCACTATTTTGACGGATCCTCGTGCTCCCGATTACCTAAAAGAATATTTCAAAGTGTTGGGCAGTTCACACAATCGTAACCTTCGAGCTTCTAAAAACATACTCCTTGAAATTCCCTTACATCGTACTGGTTTTATGTCTAATTCTTACGCTGTCTCAACTATAAAGCTTTGGAACGCGCTACTCCTTGGCATTAAAAAAGCTGAAAGCGAAATGGCTTTCAAAAGAACAGTTCGGAAGTACTATGTGAATTCAGACTAAATTGCTCACTAGCTAGTCATAGTAATTATTATAAGGTTTCTCGTATTTTTGGACTATTTGTATGTATTATAATATATATTAGTTTATTTCATTTTATTTGTCTATAGGTGTATTAGTATGTACCTATTTATATATATCAATTTATGTTTACAAATTGGTATTTTCTTATTTATTTTTTTGTACTCTATCACAATGCTGTCCTATTTGACCCAAAGGTTGTCTAGTAGAGAATGCCTTGCGGCATTAAGTCCACCTATGTACCACTTTTGTACATGAAGTTTCAATAAATAAATAAATAAGAAAAACGTCTTAGGAAGAAATAGGCTCAGCGTCGTAGAATGGCCAAGATAAAAAAATAATCCAGATCTGTACGCACAATGGCTTGTAAAGTCAATAATACATTTCTCTTACATATAATCTTGTACACGTACACTGAATATGACTGAAAACGGCTAAATAAATAATATCTTATCAATATTTATTTTTTTGTTTCACTGATTTCAACATTTATGATCACTCTGGCACCAATTATGATTGCTCTGGTCGCGAAATTTTTTGAACTTAAATATTTCCATAACTGTTTGTGTAAATTGAAGGCCACTAGTAAAAATATACCATTTGAATATCATTCTTTTAAATGAGATACGTAATTACCATTAAATATCAATATCTGAAAAGCACCAGAGCGATCACACGAATACGCCCGTTTTGGAGATTGACCCACCTATAGATTTCCGGGGTTTTAATTTTTGGGCACAGAACCCTAATTATTTTTGCTAAAATAAAAGTAGCCTACGTTAATCCTTTGAACACCAGCTATCTATCTAGCTATTTTTGCGTAGAGTTACTTAGTTTGATGTACAGAATGCTTGGTTGACGGCTTCGTGAAGGGTCCGTTTACACCTTGGAGATATTTGTCTTTCCGTATTACCCAGTACCTAGGTTGTGGAGGTCAGATAGGCAGTCTCTCCATGTAAAATACTGGTATTCAGTTCACAGTCTAGTTAGACTGGAAGCCGACCCCAACATAGTTGGGAAAAGACTAGGATTATGATTATCTTATTTGTCTTCAAAATACTGATAAAGTTTAAATACGTTTCATAAAGCCAGTACTGTTATCGTGTAGCTTAAAGTATGTAATTACTCACTAACCCATTGAATGCCGACATTGGCTACACGGCCAAAGTCGGTTGCCGCCATACATTTGTCGATGTACGGATATATACAGGGTGTAAACAGACCCTTCACGAAGCCGTCAACCAAGCATTCTGTACATCAAACTAAGTAACTTTACGCAAAAATTATTGCTGGGAAACGACTTTTTTTTTGGGTTAAAAATGTCATTTTACGATAAAACTCAATATAATGCGCTCAAAACTTATTGCTGATGGATGCTTTGAATAGTAAACGGACCATGGAGGTAATTGAAGTAAAGTAGGAACCTTAAAAAGTAGTATTTAAAAAAAAACTAGTGAAAAAATTGGAACTTTGACCCCCAATATCTCCTTAACTAGAAGGTTCCCAGGTATGGTCCAGAACAAGTGCCTTTCGGCTTCGTTAAGGGTCTTTTTACACCCTTTATGGCATCAGAGAAAACAAAAGCACCCTGGGTGCCAGTATACGGATAAATACGTATACGTATTGAAATAATTATAAGTAATTAGCTAGTATTTAGTCGTTGTTTGCTTTTCAGAACAAAAATTTAGGTTCCACATTCCAAAAAACAAAATTACTATTAAATCTAAAGACGTCCAAAGAGCTTTTAAATTTTTTGTGTTTTTTTTTTTACTTATAGTCAATAAAGTTACTCTTTTATTAAATATTGTTTTATGTGAGATACCATCCTGTATTAAAATATTCTATTGGTGAGGCCATTTACAGTATATTCTGTTGAAAGTCGTATTGAAGTCCTAGGTATCTATCCGTAGCCGGCGTCCTGCATAGAAACCATATACGGATATATCCGTAGTCGGCGTTCAATGTGTTAAAATTATTAATTACTTTCAATTAAGAACAACGCAAAACTAACAACAATTTTTAATTTATTTCTTGTCCTGTAACTTTATTGTACAAATTGTTCATGTCCCGTATAATCGATTAATACGCGTTGAGTGGCTTAAACGCATATAAATCGATTGGATTAATATTAGATATTGCTATTTCGGTCTGTGATACCGGTGAATTTATACGACATGTCAGCCAATATTTTGTTATGTAAGTATTATTTTAAATATTTTCCACTTAAACTCAAAAAATATATAACTGACTTGGCTCTAAATATTGCCCAACACAAATGGAACTGGGCAGGAAATGTCTGCCGCATGCTGGAGAAGCTGTAGGTCAAAATAGCGCAAAATTGAGCCCTGAGATAGCGAGGCGGGGTCGTGTCAGATCACGAAGGAAATGGCGGGCCAAACTCGATTGTTTCTGTCAGAGTATCTAGGAGCACGCGCCAGTTCGCGACAAGTGGAAGGAATCGAGGGAGGCTTTTAGTGTCCGACCGAAAGTTCGGTTTCGGTCGAGTTTCGGCAAAAAAACGAGTTTCGGTTTCGGCGGCAAACCTGCCGAAACTACGACCGAAACCGAAACTACATTCGGGAGTTCTCGCGTTGTGATCGGTCATGTTCGGCGCGTTAAATTCCATCCAAGCGAGTAAGCGACGAAGACATTTTGCCGCGTCCACGTGCCTAATCATGTCGTGACTGGGTTGTGTTTGCAGTTCGTATTGTTTGTTGTGAGTTTTATTTTGAATTCGGTAACTTTTATTACGTGATATAGCATAAAGAGTAGACGGTAAACATAAAAAATAATTCATTAAAACAAACTAATACATAGATTATAGTAGAATCAAGTTTAACCTAACTATCTAAATATTTTTTTGGATGATTTAACTCTCTCGCTAATGCTATACCTAAACAAACATTAGTTAGGTACTTGGTACTTTCTATAGTTCATTAGTGGTGATAATATTATGGATTCAGAGTTTAAAAATTCATTTGAAGGTTCAATTACATTTAGATACTTACATAGGTGCCTAAATGTTATTTTTTTATATTTAAAATTTAATAAGTATTAAAAAAAAACATGAATAATATTCAAAAGAAGAATCTACTACCTACTCAAATAAACACCTCACCTATTTTAAGTATTTTTAAGGCGCAATTAATATTTTATTCTTAAATGAGGGGTTGTTATATTGATTATCATACCAATAAGTGAAAATTTATTTATTTATTTATTTACAACTAATTATAGCAACATTACAGACCAAGTCCAATACGATGCTATAAGACATAAAATAAAACAATATACAAAAAAAAGTAAAATCACACCCAGCAAAATATTAATAGCTATAGTTAAACATGACCAAGTTTATAGTTGCATACCTTTTTCAATTTTCATTTGTGCCTTTTGAACAAATGTCGGCAGGTTTTGCCCAAATATATCTTCCGATACCGTTATAATATTAATAATACGTGCGGCTCGCGACATAGGGACATATACAAAATGTCGAAGACTGCATAGCTATGTGATTTAAAGATAAAAAATAAAGCACGACTGATTATAATAACGTTTTCTTTATTTTTTCGGAGGAAGTTTCGGTTTCGATTTTGGTTTCGGCCTAAACTGAGACTGTTGCCAAAATTCGGTTTCGGTTTCGGTCGTAAAAACCAGTTTCGCTCGGACACTAGAGGCTTTTGCCCAGGAGTGGTACAAAACAAAAGCTCTTAGAGACGCCACCTCTTTTATTTTCTAGCTTGCCAACCCGTTTATACTTGTAACAAGCACTTAGCTTAATTAATGATCAAAAAGAACAGGGATGCTATAAAGTTAAAGTCATGACAAATATTGATAAATTGTTTTCACAAAAATCTCTTCGGAGTCTTATTTGCGAGACGGCCCGCCGATTGACACGGAATCAAAATTTTGGCCCACCTACAAAATAAGCTGAGCAGCCTTTAGAACGTCATGTCTTGTCTTGTTCTCTTGCTCTGATGGCTGACGGATGACATGGCATGTCTTCTAGGCTTCGTTTCATTGTGGACAGAACGTTCCATAGCTTTGCACCAGGTGATATTGAGGTCAAGTGATGGCCTTTTAGGAGCTCGTGGCTAAATAATAACAGCCACTCGGGTCGATCGTTGGGTTAAACTGCGCTTGCCTAGGTTGGTCTGTGGATGGGTCACGGAAAGCATGTCCAACCGTTGGTCCCGGCTGTCGTTTGTAGATCTTTGGCAGTCGTTACACGTAGTCAGTAGCCCAAAAAGTCTGACAACCAGTCTTACCCAGTATTAACTGGGTTCTGGAGGTCAGATAGGTAGTCGCTCCATGTAAAATACAGGTATTCAGCTGCATCTGGTTAGACTGGAAGCCGACCCCAACATAGTTAGGAAAAATCTTGCAGATGATGACTTTAAAATGGCTAAAAAACACACTAGTTCCTTATATAAATGAAACAGTTTTTATATAAATGAAACGGTTTTTATATAAATGAAACGGTTTTTCATGTAAATGAAACGGTTTTTTATAAGAGATTTTTTTTATTTAATGACAACAAGTGAATATTTACATTATATACTTACTACAAATCTATAATAGTAAGAAATTATAAAAATATACAAGCATCAAAACGGTTATAGGGCGTCAAAAAATTCCTCCACATCGCTAATATCAGGAAAAGTGCCCAGAAGGCTGGCAGCATTGCCACGTTGGATTGCAATGCTGATTCTTCTGCCAAAAAATAGGCCCGCCCTCTGGTCACGTGAAGAGTCGACCAACCGCTTGGCGATTTCCCGAAATACTAGGTGCCCACTCGGACCCCATGGCCCTAGTGTTTCAACCCCAAACGGCTCAAACACATAACTACCAATTAAATTATTGTACTTGCGCCGTTTGAGGTTTTCAGCACCTGCAGCAGCCGCCCCAGCGCAGCTCTCTTTGCTAGGAAGATGGGATGGCGCAAGGGTCCACACCAAAGGCCTACTCAACTTCCATGGCATTATGGTCATACCATCTGGTCTCTTCCCATTGACGCGTGCCAAGCCATTGGGTTCTAAGACAGCTGGCACCCCGGCGGTGGCAAGAGCACGACGGATGAGATCATTAATGCTAGCGTGCCGCGCAATCCGACCAGCACTCTTACTGCAAGAAAGACCATGGTGTCCGAGGCAGTCGACTGCTTCACCACATTGACACCGATGTGGAGCCCCACAAGGAGCGCCCAATCGCAAACATTTCCGGAATGTCCGTCACCTAACATAGGCACTGTGTTGTGTCTAGTGTCAAACGCCCGCTTGTCGGATAGCATTTGAGTGTGTCAAAATCGACAATATTCGGGATCAAAATTTTTGTATGAAAATATTCCCTATGCCCGCTCTATTAGTCTTTTAAATATCTTTGTTAAAATGATTGATTTTGTCATCGACTGACTGCGATAGATAATACGGAACGTATGATACAGAAAGAGATAGCTATTGCTCTTGAAGTACTTAAATTACGCGGGCCTGTAGAAGGTGAGTAATGGGCTAGCTCGCCGTCCGTGCGTCTTATGACGTCAGGCCGTGTCGACGGCGGGTTCGTGTTCCACGCCCGCCTCAAAGAGGTGTCAGCAAACCGGAAGGGGTCAAGGGCCAATGCCTGCTGGAGCTGCGGGACTGTTCGAAAGAGATACCGCGGCCCAGGAACACAAAGGGCAAGGAAGGAACATGGATGGGTTTTAGTAAGTACGAGTCTGACACTCCCTTCCACTGCGCCCAGAGCGGGAGGGGTCATTTGATGATTACCCAACCGAAAAAAAAAGTACTTAAATTACAACAATTGTCTGAATTTGTCTGCAAATTTGCGCGCTAGTGCGATATCTACATCTTTTTATTTATAAAATCATTGCAATTTACACTATTCTTTTCAGACACCCTCTGCCTGTTAGCAAACCTACAACTACTAGTAACGGCTAGCCCCAAAAACCGGTTGACCGAGGTCCAGCCTGAAAAACCGAGCTCGTACGAACCCTCAGAAATAATTCCAGACATATCTACAAAACTAAGGTCGACTGATATAGCCGAAAAAATCTACAAAGGTGTACCTAAAGAACTTAAAGCAACCAAGGAACAAAAAGAAAAAGTAGCGTTGTACGCATACTTAATGAATTCAATATCAAATGTAATAGTAAATAATATGATTAATAATGTTTGGGGCTAATTATAATTATCATACGCAGCGCCATCTCTTACCACAGGACGTCACGAACACAGGCGTGGTTTGTGACGTAGCGCTTAGATGGCGCCACTTTCTTCAGGTCGATCCTTCAGATCCATAAATAATCGTTAATCATCTTTTTTGTCTGTGGATTTATTATCTATGTAAAAACCTTCAATTTGACTTTAAATATATCAGTTTTTCAAACGAGAAGCACCGTTTTTTATTCCTCCGCCTTCGAGAAAATAATTATTGGTCTCCGCCCTGCTGACATGCTACCATACGCTACGAGTCATTAACATTTGGTCCTACGAGCCTCATCTAAAGCGATCATCAGCGACCAGACTGGAGAAAAGCCTGGAGAAAAACCTGGAGAAATTCGACTGCTAGCGGCCGGCCGGGAAGAGTGCCTTCACTCAGGGGCGTAAGACCTTTCCTCATCCTTACCCCACATACACCTTTGTCCTATTTGTACTAAAATAGCCTTACATCTTTATAGGAACAAAGGGCGTGGTGCGCATTATTCACCACAGTGGTTGCAGGATAACTATGAGTACTCTTTCTTCCCATAAATCGTCAATATGAGTGAGGCGTTAAAGGAATTAGTCAGAAAGCGGGGCCCTATTAAGGGTCGTTTGACGAAGTTTGTAAAAAGTGTAGATTCCTTGTCAAATTCCGCTGAGTTAACTGCCAAACAAATAAACGAATTAAAGCTACGTCAGCGGACAGCAGCTAACTTATTACAAAATTTTAATACTATTCAATATGCTATTGAGGAATTAGTAGATGAAAGGGAATATGACAAACAGTTGTTAGAACGTGAAATGTTTGAAAATTCTTATTACAGTGCTATGTCTACTATTGAGTGTCTGTTAGAAAATCAAAAGGTTAGTGATACTAATGGTGAGAATTCTCATAGCTGCAAAAACAAGTTACTGGTTAAATTGCCCACTATATCGTTACCCTCATTCGATGGATGTTATGAAAATTGGCTAGAAATTTAGAGACACATACTTGTCAATGATCCACAACTCTGAAGAGTTAGATGATGTACAGAGATTTCACTATTTAAGATCTGCTCTTACAGGTAATGCACTTCAGGTAATTAAATCCCTAGAATTTTCTGCCAGTAATTACAAAATAGCTTGGGATCAGATCGAGGGTAGGTATGATAAAAAAAAATGTTGGTGTAACATAATCATGTTAGAGCTATTTTTTCTGTACAACCCCTTACAAAAGAATCAGCAGGTTATATTCGTAAAATGGTTCTTATTCTTATTCTTTATTGCACATTAAACAACAAAAATATACATACAAATTGCAATAACATAGCTTATGTACAATGGCGAGCTTAACCCAGAATTGGGTTTTCTTACAACAAACCAAATTTCGATAGCGAAATTTGCATAAGAGGATATACCTATGTGCATTAACATAGCATCTCATTACTTAAATTAATTAATTTTATAAACTAAACTACATACATACAGTATAATACACGTCATACATACAATATACATATATACAATAAAATGCCTATAGAATCCTATTTGCTTACATATTGATCATTTCGACAGGAAATGTTCCCTTATTCCTTTCCTGAACACTTCTAACGAAGGGCTATCCCGCAAGGAGTGTGGAAGTGAATTCCAAAGGCGCACAGCACGAACAGTAAATGATCCATCATACCGACTTGAGGAGTGAGCAGGGAAACGAAGGAGAAGAGATGATGATGAGCGACAAGGTTTACCTTTAGGAACAAGGTACTCAAAGCGTTCCCGAAGATATGAAGGAGCTTTAGACTTGTAAAGAATGGAAAAGAGAAAAGAAAGAGTGTGACAATCTCGACGCTGCCGAATAGGTAACCACTTCAGCTGCTTTTATTAAAACTACTAAGAAATTCATAAAATTTGACTCATTGATTTATAAAGAAAGGCATTAAGTCCGCCTTTGTACATTATGTGCATAAAGTTTTAATAAACAAATTAAAAAAAGGATGAAGTCTTAGACTTGGTTAAAGCAAGTCATTTCAATCATTCGAATGGCAGGGTATCTCAAGATAATAATAGAAAACAGACATCGCAGGTTCAAACTTTTGTGTCTACACAAAGTAATCAGTCTTCGAAAAAGAATAACAAAAATAAATCTAAGCGTGTACGTGCTCTAAGTGTGAGGGTAATCATCCTGTTTATGCTTGTAGTCAATTCTTAAGTTTACCCCCGCAGGATAAACTAAACTTAACCGATTGTAAAAATCTGTGCTTAAACTGTTTACGTGTGGGTCATTCCAATAAAGACTGTTTTTTCGGACCTTGTAGGCAGTGTAATGAAAAACACAATTCTTTGTTGCATGAGGTTGTCAACAACGGAGACATAGTGTCTGCCTCTGATCTTCAGTCGCAACCCGCAGGTGATAATCATTCAGCTAGTTTACACTCTAGTATAATACACACCACTTTCGAACCGGTTTTGCTGTCGACCGCTGTGGTAGAAGTCGCTGCAGATGGCAATACACAGTATTTCAGAGCTCGTGCTTTACTGGACAGCGGTAGCCAGCACTGCCTACAGTGCACTTATAAAATCAGTGGTAACAGGTACAAAAACGAATGAAACTTGTTACATAAAATTACGTTCAAATTGGTTGTGTACATTGTGCATTAAATAAATAAATAAATAATCACACAATACGCATGCATTGTTTGGCCATACTGCAAATAACTTCCACATTACCCGCTTCCAGATTAGCTAGTAATTTAAATATACCCGAAAATATTGATCTCGCTGATCCTTCGTTTTGTACACCTTCTCAAATAGATATTTTAATTGGTGCAAACTCTTTTTGGGATCTGCTACTTGAGGATAGAATTCGGTTACCTAGTGGTCCGTATTTGAATAATACGAAGCTAGGATGGATAGTTTCAGGTCCAGTACACACTAAGAGCTTGTGCATAAATCAGGTGCAGTGTAATTTCGGCCAAATTTCAGAATTAGAAGTAAACGATCAGTTAAAAAGGTTTTGGGAAAGTTCGCCATGTATAAAAACGCTTTGTTCTGAAGATCGTTTATGTAAACAATTATTTAATGAAGCGAGACGACAACGGTCGTTTCTCGGTTAGAATGCCGCTTAAAGAATCACCAAATACTCTCAGTGATAGCTACAATGTAGCTAAAAGTAGATTTATGTCCCTGGAAAGTAAATTACAACGTCAACCGCATTATAGGTCCATGTACGTTGATTTTATGCGAGAGTACGAGAGGCTTGGACATATGACTCATGTTGAGGATTACCCTATGCCGTGTTACTTCCTGCATCATCATGGAGTATTCCGTGAACACAGCACTACTACCAAATTAAGGGTGGTTTTCAATGCGAGCCAGAAAACGCCGTCCGGCAAATCTCTCAGTGATGTCCAATGGACAGGTCTGCCTCTTCAAAATGATTTATTCGTTATTCTTTTGAGATTCAGGCAATATCAGTACGTTGCATGTGCCGATATCGAGAAAATGTTTCGGCAGATTTCCATACATGAGGATCAACGCAAGTTACAGTTGGTCTTGTGGCGTGAGAATGAGTCCGATCCCCTCAGTGTGTATCGTCTTAATACCGTTTCTTATGGGACGGCCTCCGCACCCAACTTAAGTATACGTTGTATCCGTCAGCTGGCACTAAATTGTATTGATCCTGAAATCTCAAGAATAATATTAGGAAATATGTACGTCGATGATTTATTCATGGGCGACGACAATAAATCGCATTTATCTCACCTTTGTAAACAGGTTTCTGATGTGTTTATGTTGGGTATAAATACAAAAGTTTCATCATCAATTACCCCCAATTTAATTATCTATAATGATTTACCGATAAACAAGCTACCCTAAAGTATAAATATGTCACCTATTTTACCTAATTATCACTTATTTTTCTACCTCCGAAGTGAACACATCATAACGTTGCGCTCGCCTTATCAGTAACTCATTAGCACTACTGTTTGTGTAACTGTGAATTCTCAGAATTGTATTGTTTTTGAGTGGCGTTTGAAACATGGATTTTCAAGATCAAGGTATGTCATTACTAATTAGTTATATTTTTAAGTTTTATTTTACTTATTATGACGTATTTTTACGTGCTACGCCACACAGTATTTGTACCAAATATGTATCTTATATTTGACTTCACATAGACCTACAAAAAATTGCAACCATAATCAAATTCTCTCACATATCTTATATCGAAGATTGAACTGTCTATTTTGAAAATACAAAAGGTTTTTTTGCGCCCTTTTGCTCATTTAGTTGCTATATAGCCTCTACGACTGCGTAGGCTCTGGCGTAGCACGGTCTACGAAACATACGTAAATTATTTTTTAATTTTTTTTCAGTTGCGCCGCTTCTTCAAATGAAACACAGATAATACAGGATCGTACTTATACGTTTTTGTATTCTTGTTATTTTCAGGCTTAAACAAATGTATGTATTGTAACTATTGTAAGCAAAATATTAAACATGAATCAGTAAGATTGAATAATTCTTGAATGTTCATACAGCGGCCTAGCCATAGAGTAGCTAGCCTAGTGAGTGTTGTCAGCTACCAAATTAACTCCGTAGTGGGAACCATAGATAATAAATAACTATGATTCGCCACACCACCCCCCTACGGAGAAAACAAGGGTGTCACGCAAAATATAACATAAAACAGGCCAACTTATTAAAATATAACATAAAACAGGACAAATTATCAAAATATAACATAAAACAGGACAACTTATCAAAATATAACATAAAACAGGACAAATTATCAATATAAACATAATATAAAACAATTAAAACCAGAGAAAAAACTAATTAATCAATAAACAATTAATAATCTATAAATCTAAGATGTCCCTAAACTTGACCCGTCTGCCAGTTCTGGTGGTGACAGCAGTTGACGGCGGTGGAGTAGTCGGAGTGGGAGGAGGTGGATCAGTTGGGGTAGGAGCAGATGTCAGTGTGGAAGGAGAAACAGGAACTGTAAACGGTTCAGAATCCAGATACGCTGGCTTAACGCGGTCTATGCTGACCGTTGCCTCTCTTCCATGAATCTCCAAGGTAAGAGTTTTGTCCCTTCTCCTCAGGATGCGGTATGGGCCAGTGTAAGGAGGTTGCAAAGGCCGTCGAACGGTGTCGTCACGAAGCAAGACATGAGTCGATGTCGCCAACTCTTTGAATACAAAGGTTGACGGTCGAGCGTGTCGTGAGGCTGGTATGTGGCGTAAAACTTCCATCCGGCTCCTCAGCTCCGTGACGAAATCCGTGATGTCGTGTGGACTCCTGGGTTCTTCCGCCGGCATGATTAGTTCTCCAGGAAGGCGGAGAGGTTCTCCATAGACCAGCTCAGCGGACGAGGAGTTTAAGTCCTCTTTGAGCGCAGTCCTCATGCCAAGGAGTACTAATGGAAGTGCCTTGCTCCATGTTTGGGAATGGCACATTAATGAAGCTTTTAGCTGGCGGTGCATACGTTCTACCATGCCATTTGCGCACGGGTGGTAACTGGTTGTGCGAATCCGTTTTGTTGCGCACACGTTCATGAGGCGCCGAAACAGATCAGATTCGAACTGACGACCCTGGTCGGTCGTCACGGTACTTGGTACCCCAAAACGGGATATCCATCCAGTTACCAGCGTGTCTGCCACTTCTTCCGCCGTAATAGATGTCATAGGCCACGCTTCGGGCCAACGCGTGAATCTGTCGACCGCTGTCAGGCAATATTTGAAATTACAAGAAGGCGGCAGTGGTCCTATGATATCAATATGGATATGACAGAATCGGCTTGATGCGATCGGGAAGGTCGTAAGCGGTGATGATGTGTGTCTGGTCACCTTACTGCGTTGGCACAGTAAGCATGACTTCGCCCATTTCCGGCAGTCGGTGTTAACATTCAGCCACACGTATCGCTCAGTCACCAAACGTAAACTTACTTTCACGCCAGGGTGACTGAGATTATGCAGTCGATCGAAGGCTGCTCGACGGAATGGTAAAGTTAGATATGGGCGAGGTCTACCTGTCGACATGTCGCAAAGAATGGAAGTGTTTGTTCCAGGGACCAAGATATTTTTTAAATTCATGGAAGTAGAAGAGATTACCTCTTTGAGTTCGTCGTCTCCCTCTTGGGACTTGGCAAGGGCTTGATAGTCTTCCTCTAATGATATGGATTCCACCCGTGACATGGCGGCTGCGACTAAGTTGTCAGTTCCCTTTATGTATTGTATGTCGGTGGTGAATTGGCTGATGAAAGTTAATTGATTGAGTTGTGTTGGTGGAAGCTTATCACGGCGCTGTATAAAAGCATACACCAGCGGCTTGTGATCGGTAAAAATAGTTGCATTTTGCACTTCTAGTATGTGCCGAAAGTGTTGAACGCTCTCGTACACGGCTAGAAGTTCCCTATAATAAGCAGGCCACTGGGACTGTTTCTCGGTCAGCTTTTTGCTAAAGTACGCGAGAGGGTGCCAGTTACCATCAGCCTTCTGTTGTAAGCATGCGCCTATATGCATGCTGGATGCGTCAGTAAAGAGACCTAAGGGAGCCTCACAGTTTGGATGCGAAAGGGTGGTAACGTTGACTAGACTGTTCTTACAGTCGTTAAAACATTGCTCGAGTTTGGGTGTCCATGGAAATGGTTTTGCACCCTTACTGTTAGTAGCAGCCACTGCATCAATTAGAGGAGCCTGATACTTAGCGGCGTCTGGCAAAAATCTGCGGTAGTAATTAACCATGCCCAGGAATCTGCGAACGCCTTGCACGGTCTTAGGGAGAGGGAAATCCACTAAAGCGCTGATACGGTCTTCGGGAGGATGTGTGCCTTCGGCATTAATGCGGTAACCCAAGAAGGTTACCTCGGCAGCCCCAAGTACACACTTCGCCGGGTTGATGACCACGCCATACTGATGTAGTCTTTGAAACAAGAGCCTCAGATGTTCAGCATGTTGCTGTGGGTCTCTTGAGTAGACGAGGATATCGTCTACGTAAGCGAAACAGAAATTAAACCCCCGCACAACCTCGTCAATGAACCTTTGAAATGTCTGCCCGGCATTTCTCAGGCCAAAGGTCATATAAGGGAATTCAAAAAGCCCAAAAGGTGTAATTATGGCTGTTTTACTGATGTCATCAGGATTAACTGGGATTTGTTGATATGCCTTTACTAAATCTAAGGTACTGAAAACTGTGCATCCGGATAAGTTCTGGCAGAAATCCCCTATATGACGGACCGGATAGCGATCCGGGACTGTGCGGGCGTTCAATGCTCTGTAGTCGCCGCACGGGCGATAAGACTCGTCCTTTTTCAGCGCAAGATGTAATGGAGAGGACCATTAACTGCTGGAAGGTCTGGCAGTGCCCACGCGAATCATCTCTTCAAATTCTTTTTGAGCAACTCGAAGCTTTTGTGGGGCGAGACGACGTGGTCGTGCTGTCACCGGTGGGCCATCAGTGGTGTTGATGAAATGCATCGTGGTGTGCTTCGGATCTTTAGGCGCGCCAGGAGGACGTGAGATGCTAGGGAACTCGGCCAAGATGTGAGCGAATGGAGAATCGGGTGATTGAATGACTTTAATGCTGGGTTGGTCTATTGAAGAGATTTCAGTTTCAACTGACAAACTAGTTTTATCGTCTCGTAACCTTCCATGAGCACAGTCTGGTAGGAGGTGGTAATGAGCTAAAAAATCTGAACCAATTATTGGGATTCCTACCTCAGCAACTATGAATTTCCATGTAAAATCGCGTCTTAAGCCTAAGTTTAATTTTAGTTCTACTAAACCAAAGGTATTTATTTTGGTGCCATTAGCTGCTAAAAGTTCGTATGGTAGTGGCTGGTTATTACCCTGGGAGAACCGTCTAGGTAGGCAAGATAAGTCGGAACCGGTGTCGATTAAGAATCGTCGGCCCGAGAACCGATCAGTAACAAATAGACGGCGACTAGGCAGGGAGCAGTCAGTGGTCGCCACTACTGACTGCTGTTCGAGTTTCCCTGTGGTGCAGGGGCAGACCAAGTGCATGGTTGTATGCACTTAGTTGCTTTCGCAGCAAATTGGTTATGGTACCAACAAAGGCCGTTAAAAGTGCGAGACCGTGAGCGTGAGCGGCTACGGTTATTTCTGCTGTTTTCTGTGGTGAGGCTGGTTACCAGCCGTGTTAAATCTGCCATTTGTTGCTGGAGCAACCTGAGTTGCTCTTTGGTATCGTCAGTAGGCAATGATGCCCTACTGGCTGCATGCATGTGCATTGGTTGCGAACTGATTTCTTGCAACTTATCAGCCAACTCACCCGAGTCTTCGAGGGATGATGGTTTTTGAGCAATTAAAATGCCTTGAATGTGGTGCGGCAATCTGTTTGTCCATATAGTATGGAGGAGTTGCTCCGGAAAGGAAGAACCCGCAAGAGTCCTGAGATGGCGCAAGAACGAGGAGGGCTTTCTATCTCCCATCTCCTCTTTCTCAAGGAGCCTCCTTTTTCCTCATATGATAATGAGAAACGGGAAATGAGGGCCTTTTTCAGACATGTGTACGGTTCTTCTTTTGGTGGCTCAATAATTATATCCTCCACTTCCGATGCAGATTTTGGGTCTAACTGGCTGACGGCATAGTAGTACTTAGTGAGTTCTTGGGTGATGCCATTTATATGGAATTGTGCCTCTAAACTGGCAAACCAGAGACCAGGCCGGTCAGGCCAGAAACAACACGGATCGACACTCTGTTTATCAGTACAGGTCTAGGATTCGATGTGCAAGGGTCAACTGTATGTCCACCCTCAGTTCCGGATTCAGGGTCAAGCAATATTTCTTTTCCTTCAGTTGACATGTTACTAGATAATCACTAACACGATGGATGGGCTTGTTTCTTGTTAAATTTTTTTGGAATAAT
The DNA here is from genome assembly GCA_905220335.1 of Noctua pronuba. Taxonomy (NCBI): domain Eukaryota; kingdom Metazoa; phylum Arthropoda; class Insecta; order Lepidoptera; family Noctuidae; genus Noctua; species Noctua pronuba. The sequence continues at coordinate 6,015,235 of LR999920.1, forward strand.
ATTGCCTTACAATTTAATTTAATTTAATTTAATTTAATCAGCTAATTCAAGCAACAAGACTCATAGTGTTAGTAACAAAATACTTATAAAACTATGTTAGTAATACACTCACAAAGACAAAAACAGAAACAGATGTTGACATCACTGCTGCAAGGTGACAGGCCCAGCCGAAACCTTGCAGCAGTGGTTCACAAACTCACAATCAAGCCTGTTTAGTGTGCGTGTGTGTGAGTCTTTAGGTGTGTACGGAGAGAAATAATACTCGGCGGAACTTGTGTATAACTTTACTTTAAGACAGATTTACAATGTTACAGCTTAATTTGAGAGCGCGTCTATAGCTATTGGCGGTTACGGGCGAACTGGAGTCGCCGAGCGCTGCGCGTACGACGAATACAATAATGCTGCGTCAGCGCTCCTACACCTGCTTGCTATCATAGATAGGATTCTGTTGGCGCTGCCCCGCACCCTACGGACCAAGGAAGCACACCGCTTCCGCATCACCGTGTAGAAACAGTCCACGTGAGCTTCAGCAAACATCCCTGATGCGCTGCAGTATCGGGGCAACCCCATCAGCATCCTGAATGCATTATTGTATTGGACGCGAAGGGCGCTGTATGACTTTTGAGTATAATGAACCCACAGACTACAAGTATAAAAAGACGTGCAGTACGCACTAAATATAGTGCGCTTGACCTCTTTAGAGGCACGCCTGAATCTGCAGGCAATCATGTTGGCTCTCACACACAGCGCCCTCCGCTCCCTATCAATATCCTCATCGTCTTTGAGGTCAGTGGTCAATAAGTGACCCAGATATTTAAATCGGTCCACCCTCAAGCCTTAATTCTGACTCAGCATCAAGTCGATTTCTTTTTATCATAATTAGGTGTGAAAACCCACTCTCACATAAGTATGTTGTAGCAAAGGGTAAAAAAGGAAAGGCGTTCGTCGTGACAAATTCGTGTAAAAGAGGAAAACATTCGAAGTCATCAAGCCGCCATTACGTAAATTTTGTCGCGAACCCGCTACCGTCACATGGCGAACCCCTAGAGGTTCGCGAACCCCACTTTGAGTAACCCTGCGCTAGATCAAGGACAGTGTCAAATAAACCACGCGAACGCTCCACGCGTATTAAAGAAATCGCCCGCGCATTCCGTTCTTTTGGTCAAAACCACCAACAAGTTCATATTTTCCTAGCAGCTACAATTAGGTAAATACTCCTGAGCCCCGTCTACGTGAGCTTCGAAGCCCTATTTGACTCTGTTGGGGGATGATTTTTGATGTCTCATAATTTTAATTGAAGAGTGTGTACACCAATTTTCGAGTCAATCGACCCAGAAAATATTAAGTTTCACAGAAAATTCAACACCATATTTCACTCAATTAGGGGTGGAATTTCGAGAAACCCTTTCTTACCTACTCTTCACAAAGAATACATCCTCCAAATTTCATGTTTCTAGGACCAGCGGTTTGGGTTGTGCGTTGATATATCAGTCAGCCAGTCAGGACATTGAATTTTATATTGGGGGATGATTTTCGAAAACTGTGATACACGTATCACATAATTTTAACTGAAGAGTATGTACACAAATTTTCAAGTCAATCGACTGCGAGAATAAAAAGTTTTCAAGAAAATTAGACGCCCCATTTCACCCTCTTAGGGGTAGAATTTAGTAAAACCCTTTCTTAATGGATACCTACTCTTTACAAAGAATACACCCTCCAAATTTCATGTCTCTAGGACCAGCGGTTTGGGCTGTGCGTTGATATATAAGTCAGTCAGTCAGTCAGTCAGGACTTTGAATTTTCATAGCATTTCTTTATATGTTAGACTGTAAGGATGGAGTTTGTAAGTATGCAATCTTTTTATACCCATTTTTATAATTTACAGTTTCGGGTAGTTTGATGTGCTGGCGTCGGTACCTATGTTTTTCTCAAATAAACTTCTAAGGTTGATTCTAAGGAACCTGTCGTCTCACGACGTAGCAGTGGAGCAGTGCTGACATTTTGTTAAAGCAAGTACGAAGTTTACCAAATTGCACGTAATTAAAAATCATATAAAGATTTCATTAGCAAATCAAATTATTCTTTACATTTTTAGAATAATAATCGAATTATAACTACAGGCACAGCATGTAATCGGTGATTAAAGATTATAATTATTTTAATGAACGCGTGTATTTCCAAGACGGGTTGGGCTGAGTTTGATCCAAAGTACTGACATCTATATTTCTTCAGTTATGTCAAGGTCCCATGTTGTAAAAAGCTAAGAGCTTTAATTTGGGACAAGCCCGCCACACTATTCCCAAACCACTGCAGCTCCTGAAAGCCAGAATCAACAGTGGCGACCACCAGAAAAGCGCCGAGACAGAGCTCGACGGAGTCCCGGAGAAACAATTTAACTGTCTTGGATCCGGCAACGAAATTAATCAGAAATGAAGAGCGGAGAAGCAGGGAAAACAAAATTTCCAATTTCCTCCATATCAGCAGGAGATAAGTAGGATACATCTAAGTTTAATCGCATGTGGCCGGCTGCACCTTAGTTGTACCCGGCTAAAACTAAGTGTACCCGCACTTCGGCTATTAGCCGTAACATATACAACATTATAAATCTTTGCCTTTCCCTTCGGAAAAATTAGACATCATATTATTTCAGTAGCGACCCGTCCTTGCTTCGCACAGCGCCACCTATCGGGTCCAAAACTATATCATATGTAGCCTATATTTTAAGTTAAGCATCTAGCAGTAGAGCGGTGAAAACTGCGATCAAATCCATACAGTATTTTTTGCGTGATGCGCGTTCAAACATACACATACACAGACAAAAATTCTAAAAACTGTTGTTTTGGCTTCTGTTGCTCTAATATAGACACCCCATAATATATGTATATTTTTTTTCAATATCTTCAATGTACAGACATCGGCCTGTTACAATTTTATTATACAGGTGTAACGGACCCTTCACGAAGCCGTTAACCAAGCATTCTGTACATCAAACTAAGTAACTTCACGCAAAAATTATTGCTGGGAAACGACTTTTTTTTGGGGTTAAAAATCACGTTTCACGGTAGAACTCAATTAACGCACTCAAAACATTGAGCTGATGGATGGATTGAATAGTACGGGGGTCGTGGAGGTCTTTAAAGTAAATGTCTTACATTAAAACCATGTATTTAAAAAAAAAACTTGTGAAAAACCTGGACCTTTGACCTCCAAAATCTCCGTAACTAGAAGGTTCCCAGGTATGGTCTAGAACAAAAAATGATTGCAATGACGGGGAGAACAAGTGCCTTTCGGCTTCGTTAAGGATCTTTTTACACCCTTTATGTATTTATGTAGATACTAGCGTATGTCCGCGGCTTCGCCCTCGTGGAGTTCGATAATTGTCCCGCGGGATCATACTACCGGGATAAAAAGTATCCTATGTGTTAATCCACGTTATAAGCTATCTGTGTGCTAAATTTCATCCAAATCTTTTCAGTAGTTTTTGCGTGAAAGAGTAACAAACATCCATCCTCACAAACTTTTGCATTTATAATATGAGTAGGATTACTTATACCTATTTGAATCGGATTTTATTAATAATTTTCAGGGTTTTAATTTTTGGGCACAGAACCCTAATTATTTTTGCTAAAATAAAAGTAGCATAAGTTAATCCTTTAAACATCAGCTATCTATCTAACTATTTTTGCGTAGAGTTACTTAGTTTGATGTACAGAATGCGTGGTTGACGGCTTCGTGAAGGGTCCGTTTACACCTAGTAGATATTTGTCTTTCCGTATTACCCAGTACCTAGGTTGTGGAGGTCAGATAGGCAGTCTCTCCATGTAAAACACTGGTATTCAATTCACAGTCTAGTTAGACTGGAAGCCGACCCCAACATAGTTGGGAAAAGACTAGGATTATGATTATCTTATTTGTCTTCAAAATACTGATAAAGTTTAAATACGTTTCATAAAGCCAGTACTGTTATCGTGTAGCTTAAAGTATGTAATTACTCACTAACCCATTGAATGCCGACATTGGCTACACGGCCAAAGTCGGTTGCCACCATACATTTGTCGATGTACGGATATATACAGGGTGTAAACAGACCCTTCACGAAGCCGTCAACCAAGCATTCTGTACATCAAACTAAGTAACTTTACGCAAAAATTATTGCTGGGAAACGACTTTTTTTTTGGGTTAAAAATCACGTTTCACGGTAGAACTCAATTAACGCACTCAGAACATTGTGCTGATGGATGGATTTAATAGTACGGGGGTCGTGGAGGTGTTTAAAGTAAAAATTTTACTTCAAAAACATGTATTTAAAAAAAAAACTTGTGAAAAAATTGGAACTTTGACCCCCAATATCTCCGTAACTAGAAGGTTCCCAGGTATGGTCCAGAACAAAAAAATGATCGCAATGACGGGTAGAACAAGTACCTTTCGGCTTCGTTAAGGGTCTTTTTACACCCTTTATGGCATCAGAGAAAACAAAAGCACCCTGGGTGCCAGTATACGGATTTAAATACGTGTGCGTATTGAAATAATTATAAGTAATTAGCTATTTAGTCGTTGTTTGCTTTTCAGAACAAAAATTTAGGTTCCACATTCCAAAAACAAAATTACTATTAAATCTAAAAACGTCCAAAGAGCTTCTAAATTTTTTGTGTTTTTTTTTTTATTTATAGTCAATAAAGTAACTCTTTTATTAAAGATTGTTTTATGTGAGATGCCATCCTGTATTAAAATATTCTATTGGTGAGGCCAGTTACAGTACATTCTGTTGAAAGTCGTATTGAAGTCCTAGGTATCTATCCGTAGTCGGCGTTCAATGTGTTAAAATTATTAATTACTTTCAATTAAGAACAACGCAAAACTAACAACAATTTTTAATTTATTTCTTATCCTGTAACTTTATTGTACAAATTGTTCATGTCCCGTATAATCGATTAATACGCGTTGAGTTGCTTAAACGCATATAAATCGATTGGATTAATATTAGATATTGCTATTTCGGTCTGTGATACCGGTGAATTTATACGACATGTCAGCCAATATTTTGTTATGTAAGTATTATTTTAAATATTTTCCACTTAAACTCAAAAAATATATAACTGACTTGGCTCTAAATATTGCCCAACACAAATGGAACTGGGCAGGAAATGTCTGCCGCATGCTGGAAAAGCTGTAGGTCAAAATAGCGCAAAATTGAGCCCTGAGATAGCGAGGCGGGGTCGTGTCAGATCACGAAGGAAATGGCGGGCCAAACTCGATTGTTTCTGTCAGAGTATCTAGGAGCACGCGCCAGTTCGTGACAAGTGGAAGGAATCGAGGGAGGCTTTTAGTGTCCGACCGAAAGTTCGGTTTCGGTCGAGTTTCGGCAAAAAAACGAGTTTCGGTTTCGGCGGCAAACCTGCCGAAACTACGACCGAAACCGAAACTACATTCGGGAGTTCTCGCGTTGTGATCGGTCATGTTCGGCGCGTTAAATTCCATCCAAGCGAGTAAGCGACGAAGACATTTTGCCGCGTCCACGTGCCTAATCATGTCGTGACTGGGTTGTGTTTGCAGTTCGTATTGTTTGTTGTGAGTTTTATTTTGAATTCGGTAACTTTTATTACGTGATATAGCATAAAGAGTAGGTGGTAAACATAAAAAATAATTCATTAAAACAAACTAATACATAGATTATAGTAGAATCAAGTTTAACCTAACTATCTAAATATTTTTTTGGATGATTTAACTCTCTCGCTAATGCTATACCTAAACAAACATTAGTTAGGTACTTGGTACTTTCTATAGTTCATTAGTGGTGATAATATTATGGATTCAGAGTTTAAAAATTCATTTGAAGGTTCAATTACATTTAGATACTTACATAGGTGCCTAAATGTTTTTTTTTTTATATTTAAAATTTAATAAGTATTAAAAAAAAACATGAATAATATTCAAAAGAAGAATCTACTACCTACTCAAATAAACACCTCACCTATTTTAAGTATTTTTAAGGCGCAATTAATATTTTATTCTTAAATGAGGGGTTGTTATATTGATTATCATACCAATAAGTGAAAATTTATTTATTTATTTATTTACAACTAATTATAGCAACATTACAGACCAAGTCCAATACGATGCTATAAGACATAAAATAAAACAATATAGAAAAAAAAGTAAAATCACACCCAGCAAAATATTAATAGCTATAGTTAAACATGACCAAGTTTATAGTTGCATACCTTTTTCAATTTTCATTTGTGCCTTTTGAACAAATGTCGGCAGGTTTTGCCCAAATATATCTTCCGATACCGTTATAATATTAATAATACGTGCGGCTCGCGACATAAAGACATATACAAAATGTCGAAGACTGCATAGCTATGTGATTTAAAGATAAAAAATAAAGCCCGACTGATTATAATAACGTTTTCTTTATTTTTTCGGAGGAAGTTTCGGTTTCGATTTTGGTTTCGGCCTAAACTGAGACTGTTGCCAAAATTCGGTTTCGGTTTCGGTCGTAAAAACCAGTTTCGCTCGGACACTAGAGGCTTTTGCCCAGGAGTGGTACAAAACAAAAGCTCTTAGAGACGCCACCTCTTTTATTTTCTAGCTTGCCAACCCGTTTATACTTGTAACAAGCACTTAGCTTAATTAATGATCAAAAAGAACAGGGATGCTATAAAGTTAAAGTCATGACAAATATTGATAAATTGTTTTCACAAAAATCTCTTCGGAGTCTTATTTGCGAGACGGCCCGCCGATTGACACGGAATCAAAATTTTGGCCCACCTACAAAATAAGCTGAGCAGCCTTTAGAACGTCATGTCTTGTCTTGTTCTCTTGCTCTGATGGCTGACGGATGACATGGCATGTCTTCTAGGCTTCGTTTCATTGTGGACAGAACGTTCCATAGCTTTGCACCAGGTGATATTGAGGTCAAGTGATGGCCTTTTAGGAGCTCGTGGCTAAATAATAACAGCCACTCGGGTCGATCGTTGGGTTAAACTGCGCTTGCCTAGGTTGGTCTGTGGATGGGTCACGGAAAGCATGTCCAACCGTTGGTCCCGGCTGTCGTTTGTAGATCTTTGGCAGTCGTTACACGTAGTCAGTAGCCCAAAAAGTCTGACAACCAGTCTTACCCAGTACTAACTGGGTTCTGGAGGTCAGATAGGTAGTCGCTCCATGTAAAATACAGGTATTCAGCTGCATCTGGTTAGACTGGAAGCCGACCCCAACATAGTTAGGAAAAATCTTGCAGATGATGACTTTAAAATGGCTAAAAAACACACTAGTTCCTTATATAAATGAAACAGTTTTTATATAAATGAAACGGTTTTTATATAAATGAAACGGTTTTTCATGTAAATGAAACGGTTTTTATATAAATGAAACGGTTTTTCATGTAAATGAAACGGTTTTTTATAAGAGATTTTTTTTATTTAATGACAACAAGTGAATATTTACATTATATACTTACTACAAATCTATAATAGTAAGAAATTATAAAAATATACAAGCATCAAAACGGTTACAGGGCGTCAAAAAATTCCTCCACATAGCTAATATCAGGAAAAGTGCCCAGAAGGCTGGCAGCATTGCCACGTTGGATTGCAATGCTGATTCTTCTGCCAAAAAATAGGCCCGCCCTCTGGTCACGTGAAGAGTCGACCAACCGCTTGGCGATTTCCCGAAATACTAGGTGCCCACTCGGACCCCATGGCCCTAGTGTTTCAACCCCAAACGGCTCAAACACATAACTACCAATTAAATTATTGTACTTGCGCCGTTTGAGGTTTTCAGCACCTACAGCAGCCGCCCCAGCGCAGCTCTCTTTGCTAGGAAGATGGGATGGCGCAAGGGTCCACACCAAAGGCCTACCCAACTTCCATGGCATTATGGTCATACCATCTGGTCTCTTCCCATTGACGCGTGCCAAGCCATTGGGTTCTAAGACAGCTGGCACCCCGGCGGTGGCAAGAGCACGACGGATGAGATCATTAATGCTAGCGTGCCGCGCAATCCGACCAGCACTCTTACTGCAAGAAAGACCATGGTGTCCGAGGCAGTCGACTGCTTCACCACATTGACACCGATGTGGAGCCCCACAAGGAGCGCCCAATCGCAAACATTTCCGGAATGTCCGTCACCTAACATAGGCACTGTGTTGTGTCTAGTGTCAAACGCCCGCTTGTCGGATAGCATTTGAGTGTGTCAAAATCGACAATATTCGGGATCAAAATTTTTGTATGAAAATGTTCCCTATGCCCGCTCTATTAGTCTTTTAAATATCTTTGTTAAAATGATTGATTTTGTCATCGACTGACTGCGATAGATAATACGGAACGTATGATACAGAAAGAGATAGCTATTGCTCTTGAAGTACTTAAATTACGCGGGCCTGTAGAAGGTGAGTAATGGGCTAGCTCGCCGTCCGTGCGTCTTATGACGTCAGGCCGTGTCGACGGCGGGTTCGTGTTCCACGCCCGCCTCAAAGAGGTGTCAGCAAACCGGAAGGGGTCAAGGGCCAATGCCTGCTGGGGCTGCGGGACTGTTCGAAAGAGATACCGCGGCCCAGGAACATAAAGGGCAAGGAAGGAACATGGATGGGTTTTAGTAAGTACGAGTCTGACACTCCCTTCCACTGCGCCCAGAGCGGGAGGGGTCATTTGATGATTACCCAACCGAAAAAAAAAGTACTTAAATTACAACAATTGTCTGAATTTGTCTGCAAATTTGCGCGCTAGTGCGATATCTACATCTTTTTATTTATAAAATCATTGCAATTTACACTATTCTTTTCAGACACCCTCTGCCTGTTAGCAAACCTACAACTACTAGTAACGGCTAGCCCCAAAAACCGGTTGACCGAGGTCCAGCCTGAAAAACCGAGCTCGTACGAACCCTCAGAAATAATTCCAGACATATCTACAAAACTGAGGTCGACTGATATAGCCGAAAAAATCTACAAAGGTGTACCTAAAGAACTTAAAGCAACCAAGGAACAAAAAGAAAAAGTAGCGTTGTACGCATACTTAATGAATTCAATATCAAATGTAATAGTAAATAATATGATTAATAATGTTTGGGGCTAATTATAATTATCATACGCAGCGCCATCTCTTACCACAGGACGTCACGAACACAGGCGTGGTTTGTGACGTAGCGCTTAGATGGCGCCACTTTCTTCAGGTCGATCCTTCAGATCCATAAATAATCGTTAATCATCTTTTTTGTCTGTGGATTTATTATCTATGTAAAAACCTTCAATTTGACTTTAAATATATCAGTTTTTCAAACGAGAAGCACCGTTTTTTATTCCTCCGCCTTCGAGAAAATAATTATTGGTCTCCGCCCTGCTGACATGCTACCATACTCTACGAGTCATTAACATTTGGTCCTACGAGCCTCATCTAAAGCGATCATCAGCGACCAGACTGGAGAAAAGCCTGGAGAAAAACCTGGAGAAATTCGACTGCTAGCGGCCGGCCGGGAAGAGTGCCTTCACTCAGGGGCGTAAGACCTTTCCTCATCCTTACCCCACATACACCTTTGTCCTATTTGTACTAAAATAGCCTTACATCTTTAAAGGAACAAAGGGCGTGGTGCGCATTATTCACCACAGTGGTTGCAGGATAACTATGAGTACTCTTTCTTCCCATAAATCGTCAATATGAGTGAGGCGTTAAAGGAATTAGTCAGAAAGCGGGGCCCTATTAAGAGTCGTTTGACGAAGTTTGTAAAAAGTGTAGATTCCTTGTCAAATTCCGCTGAGTTAACTGCCAAACAAATAAACGAATTAAAGCTACGTCAGCGGACAGCAGTTAACTTATTACAAAATTTTAATACTATTCAATATGCTATTGAGGAATTAGTAGATGAAAGGGAATATGACAAACAGTTGTTAGAACGTGAAATGTTTGAAAATTCTTATTACAGTGCTATGTCTACTATTGAGTGTCTGTTAGAAAATCAAAAGGTTAGTGATACTAATGGTGAGAATTCTCATAACTGCAAAAACAAGTTACTGGTTAAATTGCCCACTATATCGTTACCCTCATTCGATGGATGTTATGAAAATTGGCTAGAAATTTAGAGACACATACTTGTCAATGATCCACAACTCTGAAGAGTTAGATGATGTACAGAGATTTCACTATTTAAGATCTGCTCTTACAGGTAATGCACTTCAGGTAATTAAATCCCTAGAATTTTCTGCCAGTAATTACAAAATAGCTTGGGATCAGATCGAGGGTAGGTATGATAAAAAAAAATGTTGGTGTAACATAATCATGTTAGAGCTATTTTTTCTGTACAACCCCTTACAAAAGAATCAGCAGGTTATATTCGTAAAATGGTTCTTATTCTTATTCTTTATTGCACATTAAACAACAAAAATATACATACAAATTGCAATAACATAGCTTATGTACAATGGCGAGCTTAACCCAGAATTGGGTTTTCTTACAACAAACCAAATTTCGATAGCGAAATTTGCATAAGAGGATATACCTATGTGCATTAACATAGCATCTCATTACTTAAATTAATTAATTTTATAAACTAAACTACATACATACAGTATAATACACGTCATACATACAATATACATATATACAATAAAATGCCTATAGAATCCTATTTGCTTACATATTGATCATTTCGACAGGAAATGTTCCCTTATTCCTTTCCTGAACACTTCTAACGAAGGGCTATCCCGCAAGGAGTGTGGAAGTGAATTCCAAAGGCGCACAGCACGAACAGTAAATGATCCATCATACCGACTTGAGGAGTGAGCAGGGAAACGAAGGAGAAGAGATGATGATGAGCGACAAGGTTTACCTTTAGGAACAAGGTACTCAAAGCGTTCCCGAAGATATGAAGGAGCTTTAGACTTGTAAAGAATGGAAAAGAGAAAAGAAAGAGTGTGACAATCTCGACGCTGCCGAATAGGTAACCACTTCAGCTGCTTTTATTAAAACTACTAAGAAATTCATAAAATTTGACACATTGATTTATAAAGAAAGGCATTAAGTCCGCCTTTGTACATTATGTGCATAAAGTTTTAATAAACAAATAAAAAAAAGGATGAAGTCTTAGACTTGGTTAAAGCAAGTCATTTCAATCATTCGAATGGCAGGGTATCTCAAGATAATAATAGAAAACAGACATCGCAGGTTCAAACTTTTGTGTCTACACAAAGTAATCAGTCTTCGAAAAAGAATAACAAAAATAAATCTAAGCGTGTACGTGCTCTAAGTGTGAGGGTAATCATCCTGTTTATGCTTGTAGTCAATTCTTAAGTTTACCCCCGCAGGATAAACTAAACTTAGCCGATTGTAAAAATCTGTGCTTAAACTGTTTACGTGTGGGTCATTCCAATAAAGACTATTTTTTCGGACCTTGTAGGCAGTGTAATGAAAAACACAATTCTTTGTTGCATGAGGTTGTCAACAACGGAGACATAGTGTCTGCCTCTGATCTTCAGTCGCAACCCGCAGGTGATAATCATTCAGCTAGTTTACACTCTAGTATAATACACACCACTTTCGAACCGGTTTTGCTGTCGACCGCTGTGGTAGAAGTCGCTGCAGATGGCAATACACAGTATTTCAGAGCTCGTGCTTTACTGGACAGCGGTAGCCAGCACTGCCTACAGTGCACTTATAAAATCAGTGGTAACAGGTACAAAAACGAATGAAACTTGTTACATAAAATTACGTTCAAATTGGTTGTGTACATTGTGCATTAAATAAATAAATAAATAATCACACAATACGCATGCATTGTTTGGCCATACTGCAAATAACTTCCACATTACCCGCTTCCAGATTAGCTAGTAATTTAAATATACCCGAAAATATTGATCTCGCTGATCCTTCGTTTTGTACACCTTCTCAAATAGATATTTTAATTGGTGCAAACTCTTTTTGGGATCTGCTACTTGAGGATAGAATTCGGTTACCTAGTGGTCCGTATTTGAATAATACGAAGCTAGGATGGATAGTTTCAGGTCCAGTACACACTAAGAGCTTGTGCATAAATCAGGTGCAGTGTAATTTCGGCCAAATTTCAGAATTAGAAGTAAACGATCAGTTAAAAAGGTTTTGGGAAAGTTCGCCATGTATAAAAACGCTTTGTTCTGAAGATCGTTTATGTAAACAATTATTTAATGAAGCGAGACGACAACGGTCGTTTCTCGGTTAGAATGCCGCTTAAAGAATCACCAAATACTCTCAGTGATAGCTACAATGTAGCTAAAAGTAGATTTATGTCCCTGGAAAGTAAATTACAACGTCAACCGCATTATAGGTCCATGTACGTTGATTTTATGCGAGAGTACGAGAGGCTTGGACATATGACTCATGTTGAGGATTACCCTATGCCGTGTTACTTCCTGCATCATCATGGAGTATTCCGTGAACACAGCACTACTACCAAATTAAGGGTGGTTTTCAATGCGAGCCAGAAAACGCCGTCCGGCAAATCTCTCAGTGATATCCAATGGACAGGTCTGCCTCTTCAAAATGATTTATTCGTTATTCTTTTGAGATTCAGGCAATATCAGTACGTTGCATGTGCCGATATCGAGAAAATGTTTCGGCAGATTTCCATACATGAGGATCAACGCAAGTTACAGTTGGTCTTGTGGCGTGAGAATGAGTCCGATCCCCTCAGTGTGTATCGTCTTAATACCGTTTCTTATGGGACGGCCTCCGCACCCAACTTAAGTATACGTTGTATCCGTCAGCTGGCACTAGATTGTATTGATCCTGAAATCTCAAGAATAATATTAGGAAATATGAACGTCGATGATTTATTCATGGGCGACGACAATAAATCGCATTTATCTCACCTTTGTAAACAGGTTTCTGATGTGTTTATTTTGGGTATGTGGTTCCAGCATTTAGCACCGCAAAAATTATTGAATGAGCTATCCACAATATTTCCAATGAGGAGTAACAAGACTTTAAAACAAATCTTAGGAAAATGGAGGAGATGCGGTTTTGGAGTTTATGAGACTGCCTTGCCACACCCAAGAGATCCATCAAAGTTGGCAACAGTGGCAGCTCTAAGTGTATGCGACATTTCTAGAAGGGAGGGATTCATAAAATCTAATTTAGCATTTCAAAAGCTCATTCCAAATTTCTAGACGAAAAAGAATTTTTACTACAAAAATAACGTTTTTTGTTTTTGTTTGACTGTCTGAAGCTGTATTTTTTTCTTAAATAAATATTTTTTCTAATTAAAATTTATAGACACAATATTTCATATTTAGTTATCATTTCATTGAAAGAGTGTACCGTAGGAAATGTCCATCTTCTAATACAGGGTGTAAACAGACCCTTCACGAAGCCGTCAACCAGGCATTCCGTACATCAAACTAAGTAACTTTACGCAAAAATTATTACTGGGAAACGACTTTTTTTTTTGGGGTGAAAAGTTACGTTTTACGGTAAAACTCAACGTAACGCACTCAAAACATTGTGCTGATGGATGGATTGGATAATACGAGGGTCGTGAAGGTGTTTAAAGTAAAAATCTTACATTAGAAACATGTATTTAAAAAAAAACTTGTGAAAAAGTTGGAACTTTGACCCCCAATATCTCCGTAACTAGGAGGTTCCCAGGTATGGTCTAGAACAAAAAAATCATCGCAATGACGAGGAGAACAAATACCTTTCGGCTTCGTTAAGGGTCTTTTTACACCCTTTATATAAAATTCTCGTGTCACAGTTTTCGTTGCCATACTCCTCCGAAACGGCTTGACCGATTCTCATGAAATTTTGTGAGCATATTGAGTAGGTCTGAGAATCGGCTACTATCTATTTTTCATACCCCTAAATGACGCAGACGAAGTTGCGCGGGTCAGCTAGTAAAAACATAAAAGGCGAAATTTCAAGTCTCTGGCGGGGGCTCAAGCACTCAAGCTAGAATTTCCAAATTGATAGGTGTTATTCATATTTATATAAGGCAACTTTTCCCCGGTATTCCAATTTGAAATTCGAATAAAAAAAATTTTTCATACAAAAGTGTTCCACCCTAATGCGCACGCCGCACAGCTTACAATAGCAAAAAGTGTCGTTACAACTTTTCGTATGAATACGACTTCTTTTTTGGGGTGAAAAATAACCTTTTACGGTAAAACTCAATGTAACGCATTCAAAACATTGTGCTTATGGATGCATTGAATAGTAAACGGGTCATGGAGCTATTTAAAGTAAAGTTATAACAATAAAAAATTGTATTTAAAAAAAAACTTGTCAAAAAGTTGGAACTTTGACCCCCAATAACTCCGTAACTAGAAGGTTCCCAGGTATGGGCTAGAACAAAAAAATGATCGCAATAGCGAGGAGAACAAGTGCCTTTCAGCTTCGTTAAGGGTCTACTTACACCCTTGATATAGTATATATTTATATAAATATAGTGATAGTTTCATTTGGAGAAGCGGCGCAAGCAGGCACCTAAAGACTCAAAGCCGGCCCCAACATAATTGGGAAAAGGCTAAGCAGATGATGATGAGTTGCGTTCATTAAACCAACGAGTTAGTTCAAAATTCTTATGTTTTTAGTACCCAAGCTTGAACATTGTATTTCATGGGAGTTTATTTTATTCTAACAGTCTCATTAATATTAATGATAAAGAAGAAGGATCAAAATTAACCCACGTCCTACAGCAACGAGAAGTATCTCAAAAAAAGATAAAAATGGGTTTAAAAAGATGGCATACTTCCAAACTCCATCCTTACAGTCTGACATATGAAAAATGCTATGGAAATTCGTTCAGGGGTAGTCATATCTACAATTAATTCAGGGTGTAAAGGGACCCTTCACGATGCCGATGCAATTAAATATTCTGCACATCAAACTAAGTAACTTCACCGAAAAATTATTGCAGGGAAACAAATAAATTTTTTGAGAAAAAAAAAAGTTCGATGTTGGAACTCAATAGTTGAAGTCAAATGAAGATAGCCAAGTATTTCTCAATATTGTTAACAGGGTGTGAACAGGCCCTTCACGAAGCCGTCAACCAAGCATTCTGTACATCAAACTAAGTAACTTTACGCAAAAATTATTGCTGGGAAACGATTTTTTTTGTGGGGTAAAAAATCACTTTTTACGGTAAAACTCAAAGTAAAACACTTAAAACGTTGTGCTGATGGATGGATTGAATAGTACGGGGGTCGCGGAGGTGTTTAAAGTAAAGTTACAACATTAAAACCTTGTATTTTCAAAAAAACTTGTGAATTAGTTGGAACTTTGACCCCCAATATCTCCGTAACTAGAAGGTTCCCAGGTATGGCCTAGAACAAAAAAATGATCGCCATGACGGGGAGAATAAGTGCCTTTCGACTTCATTAAGGGTCTTTTTACACCGTTTAGATAACAACAAAAGTATTTGATCGATTAAGACCTTAAATAGTATGACTGCATCAAAATTAATAGAACACAATCAGAATGACGCACCTAAACTTTATAGTTCCGCTACTCGCCGGTAGATGGCGTTGCCAGTGCGACTGGCCGAAGACAGAATGGTAAGTAAAGCTATTAGACTTGTCGTATATGCGGAGAATTCGGCCAAAACAACGAAATATGGTACCGGTGCACTTCCTGTGGGCTGTGGGCTCACTCTGCTTGCACTGGTTGGGATTCCGCTACAAGATACGTATGTGACATGTGTTAGAAGTGTTTGACCATCATTATCAACATCATGACTACCATTGCCCTCACGTGCGTACAATGCACGGTGGTTCCGCCTTAGGTCATAAATACAAAAGTTTCATCATCAATTACCCCCAATTTAATTATCTATAATGATTTACCGATAAACAAGCTACCCTAAAGTATAAATATGTCACCTATTTTACCTAATTATCACTTATTTTTCTACCTCCGAAGTGAACACATCATTACGTTGCGCTCGCCTTATCAGTAACTCATTAGCACTACTGTTTGTGTAACTGTGAATTCTCAGAATTGTATTGTTTTTGAGTGGCGTTTGAAACATGGATTTTCAAGATCAAGGTATGTCATTACTAATTAGTTATATTTTTAAGTTTTATTTTACTTATTATGACGTATTTTTACGTGCTACGCCACACAGTATTTGTACCAAATATGTATCTTATATTTGACTTCACATAGACCTACAAAAAGTTGCAACCATAATCAAATTCTCTCACATATCTTATATCGAAGATTGAACTGTCTATTTTGAAAATACAAAAGGTTTTTTTGCGCCCTTTTGCTCATTTAGTTGCTATATAGCCTCTACGACTGCGTAGGCTCTGGCGTAGCACGGTCTACGAAACATACGTAAATTATTTTTTAATTTTTTTTCAGTTGCGCCGCTTCTTCAAATGAAACACAGATAATACAGGATCGTACTTATACGTTTTTGTATTCTTGTTATTTTCAGGCTTAAACAAATGTATGTATTGTAACTATTGTAAGCAAAATATTAAACACTAGCGACCCGCCCCGGCTTCGCACGGGTGGACATTTATTTTTTAAGCTCTCTGAAAAAAAAAATTGTTTTGTATGTATGTTCAGACATCCCTACCTATCGTCAGACGAAAATAAATACCAGTTTTTCGAAAATAATTCGAATTATTTAAGAATATATTTAAGAAATATTGAATGAAATTATTTATAAGTATTTTTGAAAAGAACTTTTGATAATGAGTATCTAAATAGTTCCGAAATCAATTTTAATAAGTGCATTAATTCAGTAAATTTACTCGATTTGGCCGCGTCCGCTGCGTAGAGAGCCGACCGCGCGAGTGAGCCGCGCGGCAACCTGCTTCATAGATGTGCACCCCCCTCCCCTGCGGTTTCGCCGTGCGAGTCGTGCGACACCATCATTCATTTTAATACCAATTACAATTTTAAATTCGTAATATCTTTTGAATGGATTGTCCGATTGGAATAAAATAAAAAGTAATTTATAGCTATTGAAACAATCTTGCTCAATAAATAGTTTATTTGGATAAGGATTAGTATTTGACGATAATATGATCAATAAACATAGGCTAATAATTTTAATTACTTTTATTCTATGGAAAAGTGGTTATAATGGCTAAAATATAAATGTTTGGTTTATACGCGGACTTTTTTGTAGGCATTATTGAGTTCTACAACATTTCTATAGAAGTCAACCATACATCTCTAACCATTTAGGCAGCGTTCGCGAGAATCGTTAACGTACGGCAGTTTTTTCGACGCCTTACTCCACAATTGTCACTACCACGAAAAATCCTATCTATTTTCCGGGATAAAATATAGCCTATACGGATTCGGAAGAATCCCTCTAAGTAATGGTAAAAGAAATTTTGAAATCGGTCCAGTAGTTTTTGAGCCTATTCAATACAAACATACAAAAATACAAAGGTTTCCTCTTTATAATATTAGTATAGATGAATCAGTAAGATTGAATAATTCTTGAATGTTCATACAGCGGCCTAGCCATAGAGTAACTAGCCTAGTGAGTGTTGTCAGCTACCAAATTAACTCCGTAGTGGGAACCATAGATAATAAATAACTATGATTCGCCACACCACCCCCCTACGGAGAAAACAAGGGTGTCACGCAAAATATAACATAAAACAGGCCAACTTATTAAAATATAACATAAAACCAGTGGCGTGCAGTGGTTCCCCACGGAGGGTAGGCTAAGTCCCACGCACATTGACACCCAAAAAAAAAAAAAATTATTTTGAAAAATATTTTTGGATTAATTCTCGTAATTCGGGTTTACATCTACCTTTCGACACCACAAGAATCTTATCATTAAACGATAATTGCGAAAACTTACTGCTTTTAACTTCTAACAAGCACACATTATCTGTGCAAACTTCACAACAGAACACCATTTTTAAGTAAATAAACAAATAATAAACACAACAAATAATATTTACATTAATGTACGTTTCAAGACGAATAACTGATAAGGTTTAACTTGGTAAGATATGATAACATTCAAAATCGCATATAAGTTTACTTGTCACATAAAACAGTATGGCTTCAATAGGAAGGAGTTGGGTACATTTTGTTTATAACCAGCACATATAAGAGCCATATTTGCAAAACAACGCCCTCTAGCGGATATTCTATGAAATTAATTTGGATCCAACTTTTTGCGACTTGCTACTCGCCAACAGATGGCGCTTAACACAATGTTTGTGCCTTTATTTGCACTTTAAAATTTCCTTTCATAAGTATTTCACTAATATACAATTTAAAGGGATTCTGCGTACCTTTTCATGGTGATTGGTACTTGTCCCAAAGTTTTCTTCAGTACCTGATCCTCAAATAACGTGTTTTTCAAAAATCCCACGGTTTTTTCCACAGGTTTGAAATTTGGTCGTTATTTGGGAAAAGTATAGTTTTCTTAAGTATTTATGATGTTAAGCTTAGTACTACACTTCTAGTCACTGAAGGTCTTTATTCACTTGAACTTTATTGACTTTTTGTCCCAAGTTAAGCACTTAAACTATTTTTAACGTTTTATTGTCTACTGAGCTGATGTTTACGTGCGCACAGTAGCGCCCTCTCTCCCTAAATTGGCTTGGCAACTCTGATTCAACTAACTTCATTCATTTTAATCTACCTAGCCAATCACCGGCCGGCTACACTCGCGGGAGACACGCCCATATTCTATACATGTGTGCCGTTTATACACACGAAAATATGCACCAGTGTGCGTAAATTTATGAATGCAGAGTTCTTTACAAACGTCTTTGCCTTAAAATTGACCACGTGAGTTACGTCACACGGGCGCGACAAGTTGCTATAAGTGTTATAACAGGAGTTTTAACTTTTAAAATATTTTGTATCATTTTATTAAATAGTTAAAATAAATGGCGATAATAATAATGGAGTTTCGTAGGGCAGGCTCGGCCTAATTGCCTCTATGGACGGCACGCCCCTGCATAAAACAGGACAAATTATCAAAATATAACATAAAACAGGACAACTTATCAAAATATAACATAAAACAGGACAAATTATCAATATAAACATAATATAAAACAATTAAAACCAGAGAAAAAACTAATTAATCAATAAACAATTAATAATCTATAAATCTAAGATGTCCCTAAACTTGACCCGTCTGCCAGTTCTGGTGGTGACAGCAGTTGGCGGCGGTGGAGTAGTCGGAGTGGGAGGAGGTGGATCAGTTGGGGTAGGAGCAGATGTCAGTGTGGAAGGAGAAACAGGAACTGTAAACGGTTCAGAATCCAGATACGCTGGCTTAACGCGGTCTATGCTGACCGTTGCCTCTCTTCCATGAATCTCCAAGGTAAGGGTTTTGTCCCTTCTCCTCAGGATGCGGTATGGGCCAGTGTAAGGAGGTTGCAAAGGCCGTCGAACGGTGTCGTCACGAAGCAAGACATGAGTCGATGTCGCCAACTCTTTGAATACAAAGGTTGACGGTCGAGCGTGTCGTGAGGCTGGTATGGGGCGTAAAACTTCCATCCGGCTCCTCAGCTCCGTGACGAAATCCGTGATGTCGTGTGGACTCCTGGGTTCTTCCGCCGGCATGATTAGTTCTCCAGGAAGGCGGAGAGGTTCTCCATAGACCAGCTCAGCGGACGAGGAGTTTAAGTCCTCTTTGAGCGCAGTCCTCATGCCAAGGAGTACTAATGGAAGTGCCTTGCTCCATGTTTGGGAATGGCACATTAATGAAGCTTTTAGCTGGCGGTGCATACGTTCTACCATGCCATTTGCGCACGGGTGGTAACTGGTTGTGCGAATCCGTTTTGTTGCGCACACGTTCATGAGGCGCCGAAACAGATCAGATTCGAACTGACGACCCTGGTCGGTCGTCACGGTACTTGGTACCCCAAAACGGGATATCCATCCAGTTACCAGCGTGTCTGCCACTTCTTCCGCCGTAATAGATGTCATAGGCCACGCTTCGGGCCAACGCGTGAATCTGTCGACCGCTGTCAGGCAATATTTGAAATTACAAGAAGGCGGCAGTGGTCCTATGATATCAATATGGATATGACAGAATCGGCTTGATGCGATCGGGAAGGTCGTAAGCGGTGATGATGTGTGTCTGGTCACCTTACTGCGTTGGCACAGTAAGCATGACTTCGCCCATTTCCGCAGTCGGTGTTAACATTCAGCCACGCGTATCGCTCAGTCACCAAACGTAAACTTACTTTCACGCCAGGGTGACTGAGATTATGCAGTCGATCGAAGGCTGCTCGACGGAATGGTAAAGTTAGATATGGGCGAGGTCTACCTGTCGACATGTCGCAAAGAATGGAAGTGTTTGTTCCAGGGACCAAGATATTTTTTAAATTCATGGAAGTAGAAGAGATTACCTCTTTGAGTTCGTCGTCTCCCTCTTGGGACTTGGCAAGGGCTTGATAGTCTTCCTCTAATGATATGGATTCCACCCGTGACATGGCGTCTGCGACTAAGTTGTCAGTTCCCTTTATGTATTGTATGTCGGTGGTGAATTGGCTGATGAAAGTTAATTGATTGAGTTGTGTTGGTGGAAGCTTATCACGGCGCTGTATAAAAGCATACACCAGCGGCTTGTGATCGGTAAAAATAGTTGCATTTTGCACTTCTAGTATGTGCCGAAAGTGTTGAACGCTCTCGTACACGGCTAGAAGTTCCCTATAATAAGCAGGCCACTGGGACTGTTTCTCGGTCAGCTTTTTGCTAAAGTACGCGAGAGGGTGCCAGTTACCATCAGCCTTCTGTTGTAAGCATGCGCCTATATGCATGCTGGATGCGTCAGTAAAGAGACCTAAGGGAGCCTCACAGTTTGTATGCGAAAGGGTGGTAACGTTGACTAGACTGTTCTTACAGTCGTTAAAACATTGCTCGAGTTTAGGTGTCCATGGAAATGGTTTTGCACCCTTACTGTTAGTAGCAGCCACTGCATCAATTAGAGGAGCCTGATACTTAGCGGCGTCTGGCAAAAATCTGCGGTAGTAATTAACCATGCCCAGGAATCTGCGAACGCCTTGCACGGTCTTAGGGAGAGGGAAATCCACTAAAGCGCTGATACGGTCTTCGGGAGGATGTGTGCCTTCGGCATTAATGCGGTAACCCAAGAAGGTTACCTCGGCAGCCCCAAGTACACACTTCGCCGGGTTGATGACCACGCCATACTGATGTAGTCTTTGAAACAAGAGCCTCAGATGTTCAGCATGTTGCTGTGGGTCTCTTGAGTAGACGAGGATATCGTCTACGTAAGCGAAACAGAAATTAAACCCCCGCACAACCTCCTCAATGAACCTTTGAAATGTCTGCCCGGCATTTCTCAGGCCAAAGGTCATATAAGGGAATTCAAAAAGCCCAAAAGGTGTAATTATGGTGTTTTACTGATGTCATCAGGATTAACTGGGATTTGTTGATATGCCTTTACTAAATCTAAGGTACTGAAAACTGTGCATCCGGATAAGTTCTGGCAGAAATCCCCTATATGACGGACCAGATAGCGATCCGGGACTGTGCGGGCGTTCAATGCTCTGTAGTCGCCGCACGGGCGATAAGACTCGTCCTTTTTCAGCGCAAGATGTAATGGAGAAGAACCATGAGCTGCTGGAAGGTCTGGCAGTGCCCACGCGAATCATCTCTTCAAATTCTTTTTGAGCAACTCGAAGCTTTTGTGGGGCGAGACGACGTGGTCGTGCTGTCACCGGTGGGCCATCAGTGGTGTTGATGAAATGCACCGTGGTGTGCTTCGGATCTTTAGGCGCGCCAGGAGGACGTGAGATGCTAGGGAACTCGGCCAAGATGTGAGCGAATGGAGAATCGGGTGATTGAATGACTTTAATGCTGGGTTGGTCTATTGAAGAGATTTCAGTTTCAACTGACAAACTAGTTTTATCGTCTCGTAACCTTCCATGAGCACAGTCTGGTAGGAGGTGGTAATGAGCTAAAAAATCTGAACCAATTATTGGGATTCCTACCTCAGCAACTATGAATTTCCATGTAAAATCGCGTCTTAAGCCTAAGTTTAATTTTAGTTCTACTAAACCAAAGGTATTTATTTTGGTGCCATTAGCTGCTAAAAGTTCGTATGGTAGTGGCTGGTTATTACCCTGGGAGAACCGTCTAGGTAGGCAAGATAAGTCGGAACTGGTGTCGATTAAGAATCGTCGGCCCGAGAACCGATCAGTAACAAATAGACGGCGACTAGGCAGGGAGCAGTCAGTGGTCGCCACTACTGACTGCTGTTCGAGTTTCCCTGTGGTGCAGGGGCAGACCAAGTGCATGGTTGTATGCACTTAGTTGCTTTCGCAGCAAATTGGTTATGGTACCAACAAAGGCCGTTAAAAGTGCGAGACCGTGAGCGTGAGCGGCTACGGTTATTTCTGCTGTTTTCTGTGGTGAGGCTGGTTACCAGCCGTGTTAAATCTGCCATTTGTTGCTGGAGCAACCTGAGTTGCTCTTTGGTATCGTCAGTAGGCAATGATGCCCTACTGGCTGCATGCATGTGCATTGGTTGCGAACTGATTTCTTGCAACTTATCAGCCAACTCACCCGAGTCTTCGAGGGATGACGGTTTTTGAGCAATTAAAATGCCTTGAATGTGGTGCGGCAATCTGTTTGTCCATATAGTATGGAGGAGTTGCTCCGGAAAGGAAGAACCCGCAAGAGTCCTGAGATGGCGCAAGAACGAGGAGGGCTTTCTATCTCCCATCTCCTCTTTCTCAAGGAGCCTCCTAACTTTTTCCTCATATGATAATGAGAAACGGGAAATGAGGGCCTTTTTCAGACATGTGTACGGTTCTTCTTTTGGTGGCTCAATAATTATATCCTCCACTTCCGATGCAGATTTTGGGTCTAACTGGCTGACGGCATAGTAGTACTTAGTGAGTTCTTGGGTGATGCCATTTATATGGAATTGTGCCTCTAAACTGGCAAACCAGAGACCAGGCCGGTCAGGCCAGAAAGGGGGAACACGGATCGACACTCTGTTTATCAGTACAGGTCTAGGATTCGATGTGCAAGGGTCAACTGTATGTCCACCCTCAGTTCCGGATTCAGGGTCAAGCAATATTTCTTTTCCTTCAGTTGACATGTTACTAGATAATCACTAACACGATGGATGGGCTTGTTTCTTGTTAAATTTTTTTGGAATAATATTGCCTTACAATTTAATTTAATTTAATTTAATCATTTAATTCAAGCAACAAGACTCATAGTGTTAGTAACAAAATACTTATAAAACTATGTTAGTAATACACTCACAAAGACAAAAACAGAAACAGATGTTGACATCACTGCTGCAAGGTGACAGGCCCAGCCGAAACCTTGCAGCAGTGGTTCACAAACTCACAATCAAGCCTGTTTAGTGTGCGTGTGTGTGAGTCTTTAGGTGTGTACGGAGAGAAATAATACTCGGCGGAACTTGTGTATAACTTTACTTTAAGACAGATTTACAATGTTACAGCTTAATTTGAGAGCGCGTCTATAGCTATTGGCGGTTACGGGCGAACTGGAGTCGCCGAGCGCTGCGCGTACGACGAATACAATAATGCTGCGTCAGCGCTCCTACACCTGCTTGCTATCATAGATAGGATTCTGTTGGCGCTGCCCCGCACCCTACGGACCAAGGAAGCACACCGCTTCCGCATCACCGTGTAGAAACAGTCCACGTGAGCTTCAGCAAACATCCCTGATGCGCTGCAGTATCGGGGCAACCCCATCAGCATCCTGAATGCATTATTGTATTGGACGCGAAGGGCGCTGTATGACTTTTGAGTATAATGAACCCACAGACTACAAGTATAAAAAGACGTGCAGTACGCACTAAATATAGTGCGCTTGACCTCTTTAGAGGCACGCCTGAATCTGCAGGCAATCATGTTGGCTCTCACACACAGCGCCCTCCGCTCCCTATCAATATCCCCATCGTCTTTGAGGTCAGTGGTCAATAAGTGACCCAGATATTTAAATCGGTCCACCCTCAAGCCTTAATTCTGACTCAGCATCAAGTCGATTTCTTTTTATCATAATTAGGTGTGAAAACCCACTCTCACATAAGTATGTTGTAGCAAAGGGTAAAAAAGGAAAGGCGTTCGTCGTGACAAATTCGTGTAAAAGAGGAAAACATTCGAAGTCATCAAGCCGCCATTACGTAAATTTTGTCGCGAACCCGCTACCGTCACATGGCGAACCCCTAGAGGTTCGCGAACCCCACTTTGAGTAACCCTGCGCTAGATCAAGGACAGTGTCAAATAAACCACGCGAACGCTCCACGCGTATTAAAGAAATCGCCCGCGCATTCCTTTCTTTTGGTCAAAACCACCAACAAGTTCATATTTTCCTAGCAGCTACAATTAGGTAAATACTCCTGAGCCCCGTCTACGTGAGCTTCGAAGCCCTATTTGACTCTGTTGGGGGATGATTTTTGATGTCTCATAATTTTAATTGAAGAGTGTGTACACCAATTTTCGAGTCAATCGACCCAGAAAATATTAAGTTTCACAGAAAATTCAACACCATATTTCACTCAATTAGGGGTGGAATTTCGAGAAACCCTTTCTTACCTACTCTTCACAAAGAATACATCCTCCAAATTTCATGTTTCTAGGACCAGCGGTTTGGGTTGTGGGTCAATCTCCAAAATGGGCTTATTCGTGTGATCGCTCTGGTGCTTTTCAGATATTGATATTTAATGGTAATTACGTATCTCATTAAAAAGAATGATATTCAAATGGTATATTTTTACTAGTGGCCTTCAATTTACACAAACAGTTAAGGAAATATTTAAGTTCAAAAAATTTCGCGACCAGAGCAATCATAATTGGTGCCAGAGTGATCATAAATGTTGAAATCAGTGAAACAAAAAAATAAATATTGATAAAATATTATTTATTTAGCCGTTTTCAGTCATATTCAGTGTACGTGTACAAGATTATATGTAAGAGAAATGTATTATTGACTTTATAAGCCATTGTGCATACAGATCTGGATTATTTTTTATCTTGGCCATTCTACGACGCTCAGCCTATTTCTTCCTAAGACGTTTTTCTTATTTATTTATTTGTTTAAACTTCATATACAAAAGTGGTACATAGGCGGACTTAATGCCACAAGGCATTCTCTACCAGATAACCTTTGGGTCAAATAGGACAGCATTGTGATAGAGTAGAAAAAATAAATAAGAAAATACCAATTTGTAAACATAAATTGGTACATAAATAATATATGTATTAATTGTATATAAATAGGTACATACTAATACACCTATAGACAAATAAAATGAAATAAACTAATATATATTATAATACATACAAATAGTCCAAAAATACGAGAAACCTTATAATAATTACTATGACAACTAATGACTAGCTAGTGAGCAATTTAGTCTGAATTCATATAGTACTTCCGAACTGTTCTTTTGAAAGCCATTTCGCTTTCAGCTTTTTTAATGCCAAGGAGAAGCGCGTTCCAAAGCTTTATAGTTGAGACAGCGTAAGAATTAGACATAAAACCAGTACGATGTGAGGGAATTTCAAGAAGTATGTTTTCAGAAGCTCGAAGGTTACGATTGTGTGAACTGCCCAACACTTTGAAATATTCTTTTAGGTAATCGGGAGCTCGAGGATCCGTCAAAATAGTGAAGAGCATACAGAGAGATCTGAGAGACCTCCTGAGTCGGATAGGCAGCCACTTAAGCTGAGAACGATATGAAGAGATGTGATCGTACTTACGAAGGCCAAAAACAAAGCGAATACAATTATTGAGAAGACGATCCAATTTGTTTAAAAGTTCTTGGGATAGATCAGAGTAACAAACATCAGCATAGTCGATAATGGGAAGCACAAGTGACTGGACCAAAGTTAATTTAGTGCTAGATGGGAGAAAATGTTTGAATCTATAACCTGAGCCACCTGCTTATTCCAACTAAGCGTCTCGTCAATGTGCAGGCCCAAGTCTTTTACGTGTGGTGAGAGAGAGATCACAGAGTTGTCGAACATAAGCGGTATTAGCTGGCCAGTATCCAGATATCAGGTTTCCAGGTTTTTCCAGGTTTTTTATTCAATAGAAAATTTATTTCGATTTGCATGATTTCAATCTGCAAGAATAGTTGCGATTAAATTTTAGAGAAGGGGTTACAGCTGGAGCAGGTAGCTAAATGCAAGGTATCATCAAGGTAAAATACGTCAAAATCTGTTTATGGGTTTAGGTTATCCGAAGAAACCCAGGAAAGGTTATAAATTAAAGGTTATATGCATAGTTCATCGTTTGTCATTATTACAGTCCGGTACTACTACTTAAAATAGATTTATAACTTACAATTAATGCAAAATATCATCGCTCTGGTCTTTTTGGACAGAGCAATCAGAGCCATAGCGATCAGAAAAAGTCACAAAATCATAAATATAGCCGAATTTAAAAGCAGTAGAAAGTTGTGATTACGTCTCATGAAAAACATCATAACGATCACTTAATTCACATAACAAACACATTCGCAAGCTTACTATTGAATTTAAATAACGTGCCATAGCAATCATAAAATTCGAGAACCAAATCCAGAGCAATCATAAACTTACCTTCGTAATGTTGGAACGCGGGAACGTGGCACACAGATATCCTCCTCGGTGTTTAGACCACTACCGACGCTGCCCCACGGAAGGGGAATAGAGTGTCTATAATGCCTAACTATGGATGAGGGCGATGTTTTACCTCAGCGCAGAGCGATGAGATAAAATGCCCGGTCACGATTTTAAATTAAAACTGTGGCAAAAGTATTGTTAATATAACAAAAAAAAAATTATTACTATGAAGATTAACTATTTATTATGTAATATAAATAAGTTAATTCATAAGATCCTTCTCATTAAAAAGTTAAAGAATATTTTTGTCATTCAATCGGGAGTTGGGTCAACCCAGAGCGATCAGGATTTTAGGGTTTAAGATTTTTTTTAAAATATTTATAATAAACTTATTCATAATATTAGCCTTGTACCACGTAGATTAGACACCGAACTGTCTATAAAAAAATATTTTGAAAACGTTTTTCGATTTTAAAACGAGTTTATCCCGTCCGACACGAAAAAAAATGCCTCTGGAGATCGACCCTTGTGCGTTGATATATCAGTCAGCCAGTCTGGACATTGAATTTTATATTGGGGGATGATTTTCGAAAACTGTGATACACGTATCACATAATTTTAACTGAAGAGTATGTACACAAATTTTCAAGTCAATCGACTGCGAGAATAAAAAGTTTTCAAGAAAATTAGACGCCCCATTTCACCCTCTTAGGGGTAGAATTTAGTAAAACCCTTTCTTAATGGATACCTACTCTTTACAAAGAATACACCCTCCAAATTTCATGTCTCTAGGACCAGCGGTTTGGGTTGTGCGTTGATATATAAGTCAGTCAGTCAGTCAGTCAGGACTTTGAATTTTCATAGCATTTCTTTATATGTTAGACTGTAAGGATGGAGTTTGTAAGTATGCAATCTTTTTATACCCATTTTTATAATTTACAGTTTCGGGTAGTTTGATGTGCTGGCGTCGGTACCTATGTTTTTCTCAAATAAACTTCTAAGGTTGATTCTAAGGAACCTGTCGTCTCACGACGTAGCAGTGGAGCAGTGCTGACATTTTGTTAAAGCAAGTACGAAGTTTACCAAATTGCACGTAATTAAAAATCATATAAAGATTTCATTAGCAAATCAAATTATTCTTTACATTTTTAGAATAATAATCGAATTATAACTACAGGCACAGCATGTAATCGGTGATTAAAGATTATAATTATTTTAATGAACGCGTGTATTTCCAAGACGGGTTGGGCTGAGTTTGATCCAAAGTACTGACATCTATATTTCTTCAGTTATGTCAAGGTCCCATGTTGTAAAAAGCTAAGAGCTTTAATTTGGGACAAGCCCGCCACACTATTCCCAAACCACTGCAGCTCCTGAAAGCCAGAATCAACAGTGGCGACCACCAGAAAAGCGCCGAGACAGAGCTCGACGGAGTCCCGGAGAAACAATTTAACTGTCTTGGATCCGGCAACGAAATTAATCAGAAATGAAGAGCGGAGAAGCAGGGAAAACAAAATTTCCAATTTCCTCCATATCAGCAGGAGATAAGTAGGATACATCTAAGTTTAATCGCATGTGGCCGGCTGCACCTTAGTTGTACCCGGCTAAAACTAAGTGTACCCGCACTTCGGCTTTTAGCCGTAACATATACAACATTATAAATCTTTGCCTTTCCCTTCGGAAAAATTAGACATCATATTATTTCAGTAGCGACCCGTCCTTGCTTCGCACAGCGCCACCTATCGGGTCCAAAACTATATCATATGTAGCCTATATTTTAAGTTAAGCATCTAGCAGTAGAGCGGTGAAAACTGCGATCAAATCCATACAGTATTTTTTGCGTGATGCGCGTTCAAACATACACATACACAGACAAAAATTCTAAAAACTGTTGTTTTGGCTTCTGTTGCTCTAATATAGACACCCCATAATATATGTATTTTTTTTTTCAATATCTTCAATGTACAGACATCGGCCTGTTACAATTTTATTATACAGGTGTAACGGACCCTTCACGAAGCCGTTAACCAAGCATTCTGTACATCAAACTAAGTAACTTCACGCAAAAATTATTGCTGGGAAACGACTTTTTTTTGGGGTTAAAAATCACGTTTCACGGTAGAACTCAATTAACGCACTCAAAACATTGAGCTGATGGATGGATTGAATAGTACGGGGGTCGTGGAGGTCTTTAAAGTAAATGTCTTACATTAAAAACATGTATTTAAAAAAAAAACTTGTGAAAAACCTGGACCTTTGACCTCCAATATCTCCGTAACTAGAAGGTTCCCAGGTATGGTCTAGAACAAAAAATGATTGCAATGACGGGGAGAACAAGTGCCTTTCGGCTTCGTTAAGGATCTTTTTACACCCTTTATGTATTTATGTAGATACTAGCGTATGTCCGCGGCTTCGCCCTCGTGGAGTTCGATAATTGTCCCGCGGGATCATACTACCGGGATAAAAAGTATCCTATGTGTTAATCCACGTTATAAGCTATCTGTGTGCTAAATTTCATCCAAATCTTTTCAGTAGTTTTTGCGTGAAAGAGTAACAAACATCCATCCTCACAAACTTTTGCATTTATAATATGAGTAGGATTACTTATACCTATTTGAATCGGATTTTATTAATAATTTTCAGGGTTTTAATTTTTGGGCACAGAACCCTAATTATTTTTGCTAAAATAAAAGTAGCATAAGTTAATCCTTTAAACATCAGCTATCTATCTAACTATTTTTGCGTAGAGTTACTTAGTTTGATGTACAGAATGCGTGGTTGACGGCTTCGTGAAGGGTCCGTTTACACCTAGTAGATATTTGTCTTTCCGTATTACCCAGTACCTAGGTTGTGGAGGTCAGATAGGCAGTCTCTCCATGTAAAACACTGGTATTCAATTCACAGTCTAGTTAGACTGGAAGCCGACCCCAACATAGTTGGGAAAAGACTAGGATTATGATTATCTTATTTGTCTTCAAAATACTGATAAAGTTTAAATACGTTTCATAAAGCCAGTACTGTTATCGTGTAGCTTAAAGTATGTAATTACTCACTAACCCATTGAATGCCGACATTGGCTACACGGCCAAAGTCGGTTGCCACCATACATTTGTCGATGTACGGATATATACAGGGTGTAAACAGACCCTTCACGAAGCCGTCAACCAAGCATTCTGTACATCAAACTAAGTAACTTTACGCAAAAATTATTGCTGGGAAACGACTTTTTTTTTGGGTTAAAAATCACGTTTCACGGTAGAACTCAATTAACGCACTCAGAACATTGTGCTGATGGATGGATTTAATAGTACGGGGGTCGTGGAGGTGTTTAAAGTAAAAATTTTACTTCAAAAACATGTATTTAAAAAAAAAACTTGTGAAAAAATTGGAATTTTGACCCCCAATATCTCCGTAACTAGAAGGTTCCCAGGTATGGTCCAGAACAAAAAAATGATCGCAATGACGGGTAGAACAAGTACCTTTCGGCTTCGTTAAGGGTCTTTTTACACCCTTTATGGCATCAGAGAAAACAAAAGCACCCTGGGTGCCAGTATACGGATTTAAATACGTGTGCGTATTGAAATAATTATAAGTAATTAGCTATTTAGTCGTTGTTTGCTTTTCAGAACAAAAATTTAGGTTCCACATTCCAAAAACAAAATTACTATTAAATCTAAAAACGTCCAAAGAGCTTCTAAATTTTTTGTGTTTTTTTTTTTATTTATAGTCAATAAAGTAACTCTTTTATTAAAGATTGTTTTATGTGAGATGCCATCCTGTATTAAAATATTCTATTGGTGAGGCCAGTTACAGTACATTCTGTTGAAAGTCGTATTGAAGTCCTAGGTATCTATCCGTAGTCGGCGTTCAATGTGTTAAAATTATTAATTACTTTCAATTAAGAACAACGCAAAACTAACAACAATTTTTAATTTATTTCTTGTCCTGTAACTTTATTGTACAAATTGTTCATGTCCCGTATAATCGATTAATACGCGTTGAGTGGCTTAAACGCATATAAATCGATTGGATTAATATTAGATATTGCTATTTCGGTCTGTGATACCGGTGAATTTATACGACATGTCAGCCAATATTTTGTTATGTAAGTATTATTTTAAATATTTTCCACTTAAACTCAAAAAATATATAACTGACTTGGCTCTAAATATTGCCCAACACAAATGGAACTGGGCAGGAAATGTCTGCCGCATGCTGGAAAAGCTGTAGGTCAAAATAGCGCAAAATTGAGCCCTGAGATAGCGAGGCGGGGTCGTGTCAGATCACGAAGGAAATGGCGGGCCAAACTCGATTGTTTCTGTCAGAGTATCTAGGAGCACGCGCCAGTTCGCGACAAGTGGAAGGAATCGAGGGAGGCTTTTAGTGTCCGACCGAAAGTTCGGTTTCGGTCGAGTTTCGGAAAAAACGAGTTTCGGTTTCGGCGGCAAACCTGCCGAAACTACGACCGAAACCGAAACTACATTCGGGAGTTCTCGCGTTGTGATCGGTCATGTTCGGCGCGTTAAATTCCATCCAAGCGAATAAGCGACGAAGACATTTTGCCGCGTCCACGTGCCTAATCATGTCGTGACTGGGTTGTGTTTGCAGTTCGTATTGTTTGTTGTGAGTTTTATTTTGAATTCGGTAACTTTTATTACGTGACTAGCTTCTGCCCGCGACTTCGTACGCGGATCCTGTTGCTTATGCCAGCGACAACAGGGTCGTCAAAATCGAAGATCTGAAACGTCTGATGTCGAATTCTAGGAGCCTGGGGACGGGAAAACAACGGGATGCGCGAGACGATTCGAGATGTTCCATATCTTTCATTTTTGTAAGTCAGAAGTCGATGCGTAGATACGCTTGGAACTCAAGCGCAATTCTCTATCCGTGAACGTCTCCGACTTGCGAGACAATGCGTGACGTTCACGATCAGCGGTCAGTCGCGCATCTCGTTCCGCACTTGTCTTTAGAGACCTCGAAGTCGATGTGTATATAAGCTGAGAACTCAAGCGTAATTGTCTTTCCGTGAACGTCTCCGACTCGCGAGACAATGTATGACGTTCATGATCAGCGGTCGCGTCATATTCTTCACAGTTCTCTAGAGACCTGGATGTAGATGCATAAATACGCTGAGAACGCAGGCGTGCTTCGCGATCCAAAGAGGTTTCCACGGAGCGAGTTGCAGCCTGATGTTCTCGAACAGCATCAAGTCTCTCCTGACGTTCTTCGGTAGATTCTTGGGATCTTATGATCATCAATCTTTTAGCTCCTTTGGAACATTGGGAAAGATTTGACCTCTTTCTAGGCATGGTTATAGTTTTATTGTGAAGATACCTGATCAATTAAAATCTAAGTGACTGCTCCCCTGCGTTACCGGGTAGGCTACTATAAGTGGAAAAGGAAATTAAACACTCAAATAACATAAGCCCGAAGGCATATTTATTCGATAAAATAAAAAAATAAATGGGAGTTTTGTCCAGTAGAGTCAAATTTTCAATGTCAATATATACCGTCGTCATCGAAAATCAGCCCTAAACTGTTACCGCCTTCACCGCGTGGAGGTACTCCCAGCTTATTATAATTCCCCGCTTATTATATTTTATAATAATTATACAGTGAAATTAGTGATAGCTTTGATTTCCACATCAGATGTCGTCAAAAATCGAAGATCAGAACTTCGATTTTTATAAGTCAATAGGAAATGCCCATCAGACCGAACAACTTTTGTTAAGACGTCATTCCTATATGTGTTATGGTGTAGCTAGGTTCTTGGATTTCCACAACAGGTGTTCCAGATCTTCGATTTTTATAAGTCAACAGAGAGTGCTCATCAGATTGAACAACTTTTGCTAAGACGTCATTCCTACATGTGTTATAGTGTAGCTGGGCTCTTGGAGTTCCACAACAGGTGTTCCAGATCTTCGATTTTTATAAGTCAACAGAGAGTGCTCATCATATTGAACAACTTTTGCGAAAACGTCATTCGTATATATGTTATAGTGTAGCTGGGCTCTTGGAGTTCCACATCAGGTGTTCCAGATCTTCAAATTTATTCTCTCAGCAGAAAATGCTCATCACGTGGAATAATTTTTGCTATGGTACCATTTTTGTATCTCTTATAGTTTAGCTGGTCTGTTGCGGTCCTGCATCAGGTGTTCAAGTTTTCAAGATAAATTATAGCCTATATGTTGTGCAGACTTAATACCTATACAACAACAAAAAAATCATTCAATTCCGTCCAGTAGTTCCGAAGATTAGCGTGTACAAACAAACAGACAAACAGACATACAGACAAACAGACAAACAGACAAACAGACAGATTTTTTTTTTTGGATTCGTGCTCTATTACTGTTTCTAAACCCACCCCAATTTTTATTTTTTTAATATATTCAATGTACAGACACAGTTTTTTTACAGTCTTATTATATGTATAGATATAGATATAGCATAAAGAGTAGGTGGTAAACATAAAAAATAATTCATTAAAACAAACTAATACATAGATTATAGTAGAATCAAGTTTAACCTAACTATCTAAATATTTTTTTGGATGATTTAACTCTCTCGCTAATGCTATACCTAAACAAACATTAGTTAGGTACTTGGTACTTTCTATAGTTCATTAGTGGTGATAATATTATGGATTCAGAGTTTAAAAATTCATTTGAAGGTTCAATTACATTTAGATACTTACATAGGTGCCTAAATGTTTTTTTTTTATATTTAAAATTTAATAAGTATTAAAAAAAAACATGAATAATATTCAAAAGAAGAATCTACTACCTACTCAAATAAACACCTCACCTATTTTAAGTATTTTTAAGGCGCAATTAATATTTTTTTCTATCTGAGGGGTTGTTATATTGATTATCATACCAATAAGTGAATTTATTTATTTATTTACAACTAATTATAGCAACATTACAGACCAAGTCCAATACGATGCTATAAGACATAAAATAAAACAATATAGAAAAAAAAGTAAAATCACACCCAGCAAAATATTAATAGCTATAGTTAAACATGACCAAGTTTATAGTTGCATACCTTTTTCAATTTTCATTTGTGCCTTTTGAACAAATGTCGGCAGGTTTTGCCCAAATATATCTTCCGATGCCGTTATAATATTAATAATACGTGCGGCTCGCGACATAGGGACATATACAAAATGTCGAAGACTGCATAGCTATGTGATTTAAAGATAAAAAATAAAGCCCGACTGATTATAATAACGTTTTCTTTATTTTTTCGGAGGAAGTTTCGGTTTCGATTTTGGTTTCGGCCTAAACTGAGACTGTTGCCAAAATTCGGTTTCGGTTTCGGTCGTAAAAACCAGTTTCGCTCGGACACTAGAGGCTTTTGCCCAGGAGTGGTACAAAACAAAAGCTCTTAGAGACGCCACCTCTTTTATTTTCTAGCTTGCCAACCCGTTTATACTTGTAACAAGCACTTAGCTTAATTAATGATCAAAAAGAACAGGGATGCTATAAAGTTAAAGTCATGACAAATATTGATAAATTGTTTTCACAAAAATCTCTTCGGAGTCTTATTTGCGAGACGGCCCGCCGATTGACACGGAATCAAAATTTTGGACCACCTACAAAATAAGCTGAGCAGCCTTTAGAACGTCATGTCTTGTCTTGTTCTCTTGCTCTGATGGCTGACGGATGACATGGCATGTCTTCTAGGCTTCGTTTCATTGTGGACAGAACGTTCCATAGCTTTGCACCAGGTGATATTGAGGTCAAGTGACGGCCTTTTAGGAGCTCGTGGCTAAATAATAACAGCCACTCGGGTCGATCGTTGGGTTAAACTGCGCTTGCCTAGGTTGGTCTGTGGATGGGTCACGGAAAGCATGTCCAACCGTTGGTCCCGGCTGTCGTTTGTAGATCTTTGGCAGTCGTTACACGTAGTCAGTAGCCCAAAAAGTCTGACAACCAGTCTTACCCTGTACTAACTGGGTTCTGGAGGTCAGATAGGTAGTCGCTCCATGTAAAATACAGGTATTCAGCTGCATCTGGTTAGACTGGAAGCCGACCCCAACATAGTTAGGAAAAATCTTGCAGATGATGACTTTAAAATGGCTAAAAAACACACTAGTTCCTTATATAAATGAAACAGTTTTTATATAAATGAAACGGTTTTTATATAAATGAAACGGTTTTTCATGTAAATGAAACGGTTTTTTATAAGAGATTTTTTTTATTTAATGACAACAAGTGAATATTTACATTATATACTTACTACAAATCTATAATAGTAAGAAATTATAAAAATATACAAGCATCAAAACGGTTACAGGGCGTCAAAAAATTCCTCCACATCGCTAATATCAGGAAAAGTGCCCAGAAGGCTGGCAGCATTGCCACGTTGGATTGCAATGCTGATTCTTCTGCCAAAAAATAGGCCCGCCCTCTGGTCACGTGAAGAGTCGACCAACCGCTTGGCGATTTCCTGAAATACTAGGTGGGCACTCGGACCCCATGGCCCTAGTGTTTCAACCCCAAACGGCTCAAACACATAACTACCAATTAAATTATTGTACTTGCGCCGTTTGAGGTTTTCAGCACCTGCAGCAGCCGCCCCAGCGCAGCTCTCTTTGCTAGGAAGATGGGATGGCGCAAGAGTCCACACCAAAGGCCTACCCAACTTCCATGGCATTATGGTCATACCATCTGGTCTCTTCCCATTGACGCGTGCCAAGCCATTGGGTTCTAAGACAGCTGGCACCCCGGCGGTGGCAAGAGCACGACGGATGAGATCATTAATGCTAGCGTGCCGCGCAATCCGACCAGCACTCTTACTGCAAGAAAGACCATGGTGTCCGAGGCAGTCGACTGCTTCACCACATTGACACCGATGTGGAGCCCCACAAGGAGCGCCCAATCGCAAACATTTCCGGAATGTCCGTCACCTAACATAGGCACTGTGTTGTGTCTAGTGTCAAACGCCCGCTTGTCGGATAGCATTTGAGTGTGTCAAAATCGACAATATTCGGGATCAAAATTTTTGTATGAAAATATTCCCTATGCCCGCTCTATTAGTCTTTTAAATATCTTTGTTAAAATGATTGATTTTGTCATCGACTGACTGCGATAGATAATACGGAACGTATGATACAGAAAGAGATAGCTATTGCTCTTGAAGTACTTAAATTACGCGGGCCTGTTATAGAAGGTGAGTAATGGGCTAGCTCGCCGTCCGTGCGTCTTATGACGTCAGGCCGTGTCGACGGCGGGTTCGTGTTCCACGCCCGCCTCAAAGAGGTGTCAGCAAACCGGAAGGGGTCAAGGGCCGATGCCTGCTGGGGCTGCGGGACTGTTCGAAAGAGATACCGCGGCCCAGGAACATAAAGGGCAAGGAAGGAACATGGATGGGTTTTAGTAAGTACGAGTCTGACACTCCCTTCCACTGCGCCCAGAGCGGGAGGGGTCATTTGATGATTACCCAACCGAAAAAAAAAGTACTTAAATTACAACAATTGTCTGAATTTGTCTGCAAATTTGCGCGCTAGTGCGATATCTACATCTTTTTATTTATAAAATCATTGCAATTTACACTATTCTTTTCAGACACCCTCTGCCTGTTAGCAAACCTACAACTACTAGTAACGGCTAGCCCCAAAAACCGGTTGACCGAGGTCCAGCCTGAAAAATCGAGCTCGTACGAATCCTCCTCAGAAATAATTCCAGACATATCTGCAAAAGTGAGGACGACTGATATAGCCGAAAAAATCTACAAAACTGTACCTAAAGAACTTAGAGCAACCAAGGAACAAAAAAAAAAACAAGCGTTGTACGGATACGTCATGAATTCAATATCAAATGTAATAGTAAATAATTTGATTAATAATTGGGGCTAATTATAATTATCATACGCAGCGCCATCTCTTACCACAGGACGTCACGACCACAGGCGTGGTTTGTGACGTAGCGTTTAGATGGCGCCACTTTCTTGAGGTCGATCCTTCAGATCCATTAATAATCGTTAATCATCTTTTTTGTCTGTGGATTTATTATCTATGTAAAAACCTTCAATTTGACTTTAAATATATCAGTTTTTCAAACGAGAAGCACCGTTTTTTATTCCTCCGCCTTCGAGGAAATAATTATTGGTCTCCGCCCTGCTGACATGCTACCATACGCTACGAGTCATTAACATTTGCTCCTACGAGCCTCATCTAAAGCGATCACCAGCGACCAGACTGGAGAAAAGCCTGGAGAAAAACCTGGAGAAATTCGACTGCTAGCGGCCGGCCGGGAAGAGTGCCTTCACTCAGGGGCGTAAGACCTTTCCTCATCCTTACCCCACATACACCTTTGCCGACCACGGTACGCAGTCAAGTTGCTTCCCCCCTCAGTAGCCCCATAATATGCGCGCATGACTTGTTCATTAATGGACTGAGTCCATCGCATGCCCGACACATTTCCACCGGCAGCGGGGACCCAGTTCGGGGCCTGTTGGCCTCGAGGTCCCAAGCCCGCTGGTGGCCGTCCTCTTCCTCTTCGTCGTTGCTGTGGTGGTGGCGTCGACGGCGGGGAGAAAAACTCGTCGCTCGAGCTCGACGCAACTGCAGCGATCGGAGACACAGCACTCACGATTGAGGCGCGTCCCGGCGGTTGCGAGGTGGAGCTGAGCGCCGAGTCCGGAGATGGTGGATGTGCCTGTTGTTGTTTTGCCCGGCTCCTAAAAAATGTCAAACGTCAAATACCCAGGAATGCTGACTACATTCCTGGGTATTTGACGTTTGACATTTTTTTCTGCATTTTTATGTAGGTGGTATATTTCAAATTATATTATTCCATTTTCGTGTATGTTCCAAATTATATTATTCAATTTTCGTTGTATATTCTGATTGTCCAAAACATATTCTTTCCAATTAAATTAGTTGAAAAATATCAAAGACATTCAAATATATAATAATTATATGTAACTGGCTATAGACGGGACAAGACCAAGAAACTGACAATTCCGAAACCTGTTACAAATTAGTAACAAGTCGATCAGACCAGTGCGATAAGTCGCCTTGTCAGGTCGCATTCATATGACACAAAGACACTCAAATATTTCCGAGGTGTATAGACGGGTCATGACGAAGAAAATCGTAATCCAAAACTTGTTACTACTTAGTAACAATTCGTTCTGTCTAGTGTCATCTGTGTCATACGCCCGCTTGTCAGGTAGCATTCGTGTGTCAAAATCGAAAATATTCAGGATGAAAATTATTGTATGACAATATTCCCAATGTCCTCTCTATATGTGTTTTAAATTTCTTTGGTCCTAGCAAGAAAAAGGATTGTTACCGGTGGCACCTAGTTATAGCCGGCTAGAACTAAGTGTAACCTTACTTCGGCTTTTATAATGGAGACCCATCTCCATGGATGGAGATGGGTGCTAGTAATAAAAAACAAGTCTACACAATTTTCCAATATTTATTTAAAAAATGATAAAAGACAATTCTCGGATCGTCATCTAAATGCTCAACACAGCTCAACAAACGATAGCTTAACGTTTAACGATTACAATTAAAAAATGGCTAAAAAATTTAAAGTCGTCCCTTATTACAACTGATATTCAGCTGCATCCGGTTAGACTGGAAGCCGACCCCAACATAGTTGGATAAAGGCTAGACAGATGAAGACTTTAAAATGGCTAAAAAACACAATCGTTTTTTTATATAAATGAAACGGTTTTTTATAAAAATGAAACAGTTTTTTTATATAAATGAAACGGTTATTCATATAAATGAAACGGTTTTTTTTATAAAAATGAAACGGTTTTTTATGTAAATGAAAGTTTTTTGTGGTTTTATATTAAAAGGTCAAAGGATTTTTTTTGGAAAGAAAAATCTGAGTCTTTTAATATGAAACGATATTTAAATAAAGCTGCTGTTAGAAAAAGACGCTTGACCTAGAAATCACTACTAAAGTGCGTATATTATAAGTTTTACAGCGAGACAAGTTCTTCATGCACCTCTAATATAAACTTTATGGCCAAGGCAATAAAGTTCACTGCACTGCACATTCAGAGGAAAAAAATACTAAGTTAGACCAGTAGCAGTATTACTTTGATATTAGTTCTTTGTGGAACAGAGATGGAGGTATACTGGGTGGTCCATACATATGACGTCATAAAAAAATATTAGATTGCTGAGACCCCAAGGGGTATCCGAAAATACCCCATGTATGTTCAGCGATTCTTTTTTCAACTTATAGCGTTTTGGAAAATTGTCCGGGCACCGTTTTAAAAAAAAAAAAAATTATTATAATTTTTTTTTATTTTTTGATTATATTTTTTTATTTTTTATTCTATCTTTATTTTTATACGGCTTTTCCACATTCTTTAACGTTAACTAGGGGCATTTTTTAATCTCATTAGCATCAAGAGTAACAAAAACCTCTATAAACATAAACATCGTTTATTTTTACAAGGTTCCCATATAATAGGGTAGTTGACACACCAATCAATTGACATACTTTTTATAAGCTGTCAAAACGCGATTCCCCCTTATATTTTGTATGGTAATAGCACGCTGTGACGTCACTATTTAGTCAACTCAATAACTCAACTATTTATTGATTTCAAAGCAACTAAAAATCCAATTTTGAAATTAATTGAAATTTAATCGGGTTATCAGGTCTAAAATAAAGCGTTTTTTTTAGAGAAGTTGTGTCTTGGAATTATTATTGAATGGTGTCAACTAAACTATTTTCAAGAACACATACATGGGGTATTTTCGGATACCCCTGGTAAGGAATCTAATATTTTTTTGACGTCACTATTTGAAACAACCAGTAAAAGTATTGCATAGCTCCGTCTATTAATTACTCAGATTGTATTAACAACGCTTTGATTTTAACCATGGTATGAGCTATTATACAAAGGCAAAGTTGAATTAGCTAACTAAGCTCCACAGTCGTTGTCGATATGCAACCATGATGAATACATACAGGTCAAACACATAACCCTCTTTTTGGAATTCACCGCAGTCGGGTAAAAAAGAAATGATTTTTTTTTTAAACCAGCGACTTATTTAGTTACTTGGAAATATCAATTAAAAGAAACATTTTTTACATAAAATTCACAGACATCGATATGTAAACTCTCAAAAAAAACAAAAATACGTTTTTTTTAAAACTGATACTTCAAGTAACTAAAGTATTAGCGATCGTTGAGCAGAATAATCATCAAAACTTTTTGTTTAGAACATTGTCATCTGTGGAGTCGCGCTAGATAATTCAATTTGACCCTGTACGGCTTAAAATGGCCGCTTCAACAGAATCACAGTAGTATAACAATATGTATTACGTTACAGTTCGCAAAATGATCACTAAGGGACAATTTATACTAGCGCAGAGTCGAAGCACATCGAAGCGTCTATCCAAAACAGAACAAAACAAATTCAACCTTAACTCCACAGTGTAACGCATACATTACTTCTGAGATTTTAAAAAGACGCGCGCATCCTTCGGAATTCGCGCGAACAATGCTGATTGGTGCGCGCGCATTCTCGCGTATCCATGCGCCCACTAGCGAACCTACGCGGCATCAGTCGGAAATTGGCCTGCGTAATAGCACTGCCGTTGATGATTACTACA
This sequence comes from Noctua pronuba, assembly GCA_905220335.1. NCBI lineage: Eukaryota > Metazoa > Arthropoda > Insecta > Lepidoptera > Noctuidae > Noctua > Noctua pronuba. The sequence continues at coordinate 6,055,354 of LR999920.1, forward strand.
CGTAAAAGTCGCTGGCTTCGCTTTAGTTGTAAAGAATTTGACGCTTCGATGCGCTGCGACTCTGCGCTAGTATAAATTGACCCTAAGTGCAGATACATAATGCTGTCTGCGTCCGTGACCATTTTAAGAATTTTAACGAGATTCATATTACGCATAATCGTATTACGATTCTGCTAAGCAGTCATTCCAGGCCCCTTGTTCTTACTACAATTCTTGTCCCGTACTTCAAACGTTTAACTCGAAAAGCCTCTAGGTATCTCAAAATGATCTAAAAGCGACTTCTTTTATATTTTATTATAATAATTAAGCATTCAATCTGTATACAAAACTATGGAAATTATAATTGACACACACGGACAGATAAATTATAGATTTTCACTGATTAGTTCACTTTCTGTAGGTTTCAAAACGGTTCGTGTCGGTTACCAATTTTTCTAATATCGAAATCTATATATATAAAAGGAGAACAGACTGACTGACATATCAACGTACAGCCGAAACTACTGGGGCTAGGAATGTGAAATTTTATACACGGCTTCCTATTATAATGTAGGGGAGCACTAAGAAGGGGTTTTTGGAAATTTAACCTTTAAGGGGGTGAAAAGGGGGAATTTTGTTCGTATGGAAAGCAGAGTACAACCCGAATTGATTGACAAATTCTAAATTAACGCGAGCGAAGCCGCGGGTAAAAGCTAGTCTAGAATATACTTCAAAAGGGTATTAGTACTTAGTACTCATGAAAATTACCAAATCTATACGAATATTATAAAGCTGAAGAGTTTGTTAGTTGAACGCGCTAATCTCAAGAACTACTGGTTCGAATTTGAAAAGTTCTTTTAGCGTTGGATGGCCCTTTTATCGAGGATGGCTATCAAAGAGAAAATGTTGCAAAAAGGGGCAAATTTTTTTTAATCGATTTTAGAGATTGTTCCCATAGTGGGTCATGGAGGTCAGATAAGCAGTCGCTCCATGTAAAATCCTGGTATTCAGCTGCATGCGGTAAGACTGGTAGCCGACCCCGGGAAAAGGCCGGTAAAACTGGTAATTTTACAAACCCATTTTCAAACATACAGAAACAAGAACCCAAATTTATCCATTTTTACTCATCATAATTCAACAAAAATTTTAATGTTTAAATCTTAAATTATACAATTATAGTAGTAATTACATAATTAATAATAAAAAATATATATTTTTCGTAAAAACACGTTGTTTTTCTGCTTAAATTAATAAACTAAATCATCTCCATCGTGTTGCCGGCTGCGTACTCTTCTTGTGCCTCCTCCTCCTCATCGAAGATCTCGTCGTCATCGACGTTGGCTTCCTGCACATCAAAATTTGTTAAAGTTAGTAAAATGCCTGGAAGAGTTACTGGTCGATGAAGGAGTATTTTAAGGGCACTCTGCCCATGTCTCTGAAGCGAAAGCTAATGGACCTGTGTATTCTCCTCATCTCAAACTCAAACTCAAAGCATTTATTTCAAATAGACCCGTGACAGGCACTTTTGCATAGTCAGAAATAAGCTACCTACAGTCCCGCCACAGGCATAATAACTGTGAATGGACTGTAGTTGCCCATTCGAAAATAGTAGATCTCATGGAGAAGAATGGGCAAGAAACTCCATGGACACTCTTTTCAAATCAAGTTATATATATGACATAGTTTTGGGTACAATATTGTTGCTTCTATTTGTGAGCACAATGTAGAGATAGGAAAATAAAACAAAACCACAGTTTGAAAATGCCTGGAAGAGTTACTGGTCCATGAAGGAGTATTTTAAGGGCACTCTGCCCATATCTCTGAAACGAAAGCTAATGGACATGTGTATTCTCCCCATCTTGACCTACGGCGCACAAACTTGGTCTTTCAACTAACATCCAAAAGTCCAAACTCAAGGTTTGCCAACGTGCTATGTGTAAAAAAAAATGTTTCTTTGGGAAAGTTGTTTGTTATCATGAGTACACTCACGTGTTTCAAGTATCGGTCACATTTTACCAGTCACCCTATACAGGTGTAAACAGACCCTTCACGAAGCCGTCAACTTAACATTCTGTACATCAAACTAAGTAAATCTACTCAAAAATTATTGCTGGGAAACGACTTTTTTTTTTGGTGTGAAAAATCACGTTTCACGGTAAAACTCAATGTTACGCACTCAAAACTTAGTGCTGATGGATGCTTTGAATAGTTAATGGGTCATGGAGTTAATTAAAGTAAAGTTAAAATCTGGAAGTGTTTTTTTTTAAACTTGTGAAAAAACTGGAAATTTGACCTTCAATATCTCCAGAACCTGTGGTTTCCCAGGTATTGTCTAGAATAAAAAAGTGATCCCAATGATGGGCAGAATATGTGGTTTTCGTTTTGGGTCTTTTTACACCCTTTTTAGTGTGTATAAAAAGTAGAGAAGAAACGGTTAGTAATTTAGCACTTTTGAAACGTCGAACGTACGTTACGTTGATAAAATGCTGGGTAATTAATTTAATATTATACCTGATACTGCTGGTATTCGGAAATAAGATCCGCCATGTTGCTGGCGGCCTCGGTGAACTCCATCTCGTCCATGCCCTCGCCAGTGTACCAGTGGAGGAAAGCCTGAGAGGAAACAGAATCAATAATAAATTACACTAAGAAAGAAAGAAAGAAAACATATTTATTTGGCACATGCCACAAGTGCACACAACAAACAAATAAAAATAAAATAAAAAACTTAAATCTAGACAATATAAAACGTAAATTAAATAGAAAAAAAAGAGACAATATTGTGCGTCTCACGGCTGCGCCAAATAGGCCCAGTTCAGCAAACTGCCGAGCAGCTAGTGCCCGACGCTGGTTTTCAACTGGACCCGAGATGGTGATGTGATGGACATAAAACAGTTTTGTTTCTAATTAGGTATGTATGAATAGGTACTTAAATAGAACAAACTTGTGTATTAACAAATAAAAATACTAATATAACAAAAAAACGAGAAAAGTGCAAGACAAAACAAAAAACCCAAGGTACATAAATAAATGAACGGACGCATAGAAACTTAAACCTGTTTCGCACGTTCCCAACTTGTAAACGCTTTATGTCATGAACTATGAACAGTTCAACTTCAGTTACTGCTGCTGTGCGTAAATAGTCATCGTGTCAAACGGGTTCTATTATTATGAGTCTGTGCCATTTATTAACCGACTTCCAAAAGGAGGAGGTTATCAATTCGTCTGCATGTTTTTTTTTTTTGGTGTGTATGTTCAGCGATTTATTCGCCAATTGTGATGATTCTTTTTTTTTGTTTGGAAGGATATTGTGTCGCGGTGGTCCCATTTAAATTTGGTCAAGATCTGGTGCTGATCTTCGGAGATATACAATGGAACTCTTCAATAATAGACAGCTAATCTGTCGTGATTGCTGCAAGCGCTTGGATGTTTATTGTTTACACAACATCATAACATAACATCACGCCTGTATGCTCTGAGAGGGTATGCAGATGTGTACAGTACACCCAGATTTCGACAGTTAGGTATGTTAGGTTCCATTGATTGGGAATAAGCCTATTACCATGAAATGTATTGTTAACAATGTAAATTAGTGCATAGCAAATATTTGAATAGGATATCAAACCTAAAAATGGAAAAATGACTTTTGTTTGTATGATATAGTTTTTCGTCACCGACTTCTGAAGCTATTTTTGCTGAAGTTATTTTTCACTTTTTTTTTGTTTTTGAAGTCGGTTTTATTTTTTGCAAAAAAGTTTTTTATCTATCTATTTTTTGTTTTATTTTGCACATTCACTATATTTATTATTTCGTAGTTTATTTACTAATAATTTATGGTATGTTTATTTATTTTTTTGTACACATCTATTATACATATTTAAATACCTTTTTCACCATCTCCATTGATTCAATACATAAAACTGTTTTACATCCGTAATCTCTCTAATCCAGGTCCAGTTGAGTTGCTGAACTGGGCCTATTTGGCGCAGCCGTGAAGCACACAGTGTTAATTTTTTTGTTTCTCAGAGCTCCGCTTGAAGATCTTCTGTATGGCCGTGCTGTTGGGTCACACTGTGTGCTGTGTGACTGTGTGTGATGATGGCTCACCTTTCTCCTGAACATAGCGGTGACCTGCTCAGAGATCCGCTTGAAGATCTCCTGTATGGCCGTGCTGTTGGGTCACATTGTGTGATGTGTGACTGTGTGTGATGATGGCTCACCTTCCTCCTGAACATAGCGGTGACCTGCTCAGAGATCCGCTTGAAGATCTCCTGTATGGCCGTGCTGTTGGGTCACACTGTGTGCTATGTGTGATGATGGTTTACCTTTCTCCTGAACATAGCGGTGAACTGCTCAGAGATCCGCTTGAAGATCTCCTGTATGGCCGTGCTGTTGGGTCACACTGTGTGCTATGTGACTGTGTGTGATGATGACTCACCTTTCTCCTGAACATGGCGGTGAACTGCTCAGAGATCCGCTTGAAGATCTCCTGTATGGCCGTGCTGTTGGGTCACACTGTGTGCTATGTGTGATGATGGCTTACCTTTCTCCTGAACATAGCGGTGAACTGCTCAGAGATCCGCTTGAAGATCTCCTGTATGGCCGTGCTGTTGGGTCACACTGTGTGCTATGTGACTGTGTGTGATGATGACTCACCTTTCTCCTGAACATGGCGGTGAACTGCTCAGAGATCCGCTTGAAGATCTCCTGTATGGCCGTGCTGTTGCCGATGAACGTGGCCGACATCTTGAGGCCGCGAGGTGGGATGTCGCACACGGCCACCTTCAGGTTGTTCGGGATCCATTCCACGAAGTAGCTGTGAAAGAAAACGGATCAGTTTACAATGAACTTACAGCTTGCAAATAAGTAAACATAATTCGTTGCTGGAATGAGAATCAATACAAAAAGAAGAAGGTGCACGGTCTATACAAAATTAACCCACGTCCTACAGCAACGAGAAGTATCTCAAAAAAAAAAGATAAAAATGGGTTTAAAACGATGGCATACTTCCAAACTCCATCCTTACAGTCTAGCGTATAAAAAAATTGCTATGAAAATTCGTTCAGGGGTGAGGTGGCCAAGGGATGGGCCCGTCTCTGTCAATCCAGCTCTCTGGGAAACAGTTATTTAAATGTTCTCTCACGTTTAGGATCCAGTGTGCTGGACAACCATCTTGTTGAAAAATCATTGGTCATCTCAATGCCAATATTGGTATTTCGGTCTCGTCCAGAAGCTCTGGGAGATAGTTTTGAAGGAATTCCAGCTAATTTTCTGCATTTAAATTATCTGGCAGGAAGTGGGGACCAATCAACGTTCGGCCGCCCTAAACGTGAGAGAACATTTAAATAATTGATTCCCAGAGAGCTGGATTGGTAGAGACGGGCCCATCCCTTGGCCACCTCGATCACCCGATTTAACTCCTGTGGATTTTTTCGTTTGGGGACGGGCCAAGGAGCTCGACGCTTGACGCGCTCTACACGCACGTTGAAATTTCAACTAGAGAAGAATTAATAGAAAGAATCAAACGGCTTTTTAAGTCATGAAGCAGGAGATGAAATTAAAAATCACGACTACAGAAGTGAGAAGACGGGCACGCGCTTGTATAAGAAACCGCGGTCAACATTTTGAACATGAACAATAAATTATTTTAACAAAAATTTTACATTATTTTGGTCTGTTTAAAAATTAAATATTCGACCTCAATTTGCTTTGTACATCCTAATTCCAAGAGTTGATGAGATATCTGCGTAAATAGTACCTCAAAAGAAAGGGCAATAACCAAGCATGTTTTTAAAAAGGTTTGAACAACTGAGGCTATTTTTCTTATTTTTTTATTATGCCGTAAACAAAACATATCCTTGATTTTTAAAAGTTTCTTAAACTTGAATATGGCGTAGAATGTTTCTCTGATGACACAGATGCTTGGGAATTATTTTGTTTGAGTAATCACACATTACATAAATAAAAAATAATAACATAGCAGCTTTTACTGGACACTATTAACAATTAATTGAAAAAAAATGGATATTATTGTTAAAAACCTTAGAGTTTCAAAAAAAAATACAAGGAACAGACTTCGTCTAAGATAAGTTTAGCTTAATAAGTTCTAAATGGTCTAAGTTATCACCCCCTTCAGGCTTTGCACCCATCTACCAAACACCCTGTATAACAATATTGAGAAATACTTGGCTATCTTGATTTGACTTCAATTATTGAGTTCCAACATCGAACTTTTTTTATCCCAAAAAAATTACACAAAGTTTCGAGTGCGTTACATGGAGTCCCACACGGTAAAACGTGATTTTTCACCCCAAAAAAAAAAGTCGTTTCCCAGCAATAATTTTTGCGTTAAGTAACTAAGTCTGATGTACATAATGCTTGGTTGACGGCTCCGTGAAGACTCGGTTTACACTAAGTATCTTAATCTTTTGATGCCAATGTAATAAGTTTCGTTTTTATAAGTTTTTTCCACAGCTATTAAATTAAATTGCTAAGGTCACGCACTATGCTTTCAGTCTCTCTGAGGGATCGCATCCGAAACGAGGTGATCCGGCAGAGAACCAGAGTTGTCGACATAGCTCACAGAATCAGCAAGCTGAAGTGGCACTGGGCCGGTCATATTAGCCGTAGAACCGATGACCGTTGGGGTAGACGTGTTCTTGAGTGGAGACCGCGAATCGGCAAACGTAAGGTGGGACGCCCTCAGGCTCGGTGGAGTGACGATCTTCGCAGGGTGGCTGGTGGCAACTGGATGAGAGTTGCTGAGAATCGAGTTGAGTGGCGTGCGATTGAGGAGGCCTATGTCCAGCAGTGGACTGCTATAGGCTTATGATGATGATGATGAAGGTCACTCACCTCGAATTCTTATTCTGTATGGCCAGTATCTGCTCGTCGACCTCCTTCATGGACATTCGGCCTCGGAAGATGGTGGCCACCGTGAGGTAGCGGCCGTGGCGCGGGTCGGCTGCAGTCATCATGTTACCGCTGTTGAACATCTGTGGGGGGGGGGAGGCTTGTGAGAGGGGGGACGCTTGTAGGCTTTAATTATCTATACTAATATTATAAAGCTGAAGAGTTTGTTTGGTTGAACGCGCTAATCACAGGAACTACTGGTTCGAATTGAAAAATTCTTTTAGTGTTGGATAGCCCATTTATCGAGGAAGGCTATAGGCTATATAACATCACGCTACAACCAATAAGAGCGGGGCATCAATGAAAAATGTTGCAAAAACGGGGAAAATTGTATTTTTAATAATTTTACGCGGACGAAGGTCGCGGGGAACAGCTGGTAATAAAATAAAATCCGTTCTTGATGCCGGCGGGCTACTATTTTCTATTTATTTTTTATATAGGGTGACTGGTAATTATTGACCGATACTTAAACACGTGATTGTACTCATGATAACAAACAACTTTCCCAAAGAAACATTTTTTTAACTCATTCACTTTTATCACAATAAAACCTACAGAGCGGGCTTGCGAGCCGCGCGGATGCTCTACCTACCCACTGTTGTACGGTACGATAGTAATGAGACAGAACGGCGGGGTGGCGTCACGCGGCTAACAGCTGATAGGTCAAAGGCGCGCGCGAGTTACATACGGCTGTTGTGTTATTGTGATAAAAGTGAAAGAGTATAAAAAAAAATCTTTGGGAAAGTTGTTTGTTATAATCATGAGTACAACCACGTGTTTAAGTATCGGTCACTAATTACCAGTCACCCTATAAAATTTTTGTTACTAAAAAAAAAAAAGGTAAGAAAAGAAAAAAAAAAAGATAAGAAAAAAAAAGATAGAAAAAAAAAAGGAGATAGAACTAAATGACATGGGTAAAAGCACTTACTTGACTCATCAGTTCAGGTACAGTTTGTGCACGGAATGCTTGAGCGTTTCTGGCGGTTAGGGGCGCAAATCCTGAAATATAAAGATATTTTTTAGTAATGATTTTTATTTTATTTTTCTGGTTCGAGGTGGCGCAGGAGTAGAGTACCTGGAAGGATATGGGGAGGCCTTTGCCCAGCAGTGGGACATGCAAGGCTATTGAAAAAGACGACTAAAAAGTCAGTGTATACCTAGATAAAGCAAGTATCACGATCCGTATCAAAACCAGGCGTGCCATTTTAGACAACCTACTATGACGTCATAAGCACTATTTAGTTACTATACAAACAAATACGGGGTGTAAACAGACCCTTCACCAAGCCGTCAACCAAGCATTCTGTACATCAAACTAAGTAACTTTACGCAAAAATTTTTGCTGGGAAACGAAATTTTTTTTTTGGGGTCAAAAATCACATTTTACGGTAAAACTCAATATAATGCGCTCAAAACTTATTGCTGATGGATGCTTTGAATAGTAAACGGACCATGGAGGTAATTGGAGTAAAGTTAGAACCTTAAAAAGTAGTATTTAAAAAAAAACTTGTGAAAAAATTGGAACTTTGACCCCCAATATCTCCGTAACTAGAGGGTTCCCAGGTATGGTCCAGAACAAAAAAATGATCACAATGACGAGGAGAACAAGTGCCTTTCGGCTTCGTTAAGGGTCTTTTTACACCCTTTAGACTACGTTTTTGTTCTTTCAATCCCTAGAATTAATTTCTTGAGTTGTCATGTTATTGTTTTTAAACAAATTAGCTTGCTGCGACAGTAGCCACGTTAAGCATAAATGCTTGAGTTGGGCACGCGAAGTAGGTCTCGCGTTATCTAGGTATAACTACACAACGGGTGCTGTCAGTTGGGACTGGTCGTCTCTTAGCTGCCACGGTTTATTTTAACTACTTTGTTTTTAAATTGTTGATCTAATCTTTTACTCTGGACGCTCTTAATGTGCACATCTTTCTACATCGGTCTCACGTACTTGTATTATCTGAACATGAATGATGTAACCAAGATCTTGTAAAAATATTTGATTGAAAAGAGTGTCCATGGAGTTTCTTGCCCTTTCTTCTCCATAGAGATCTACGCCTTGGAATGGGCAACTACAGTACTTTCACAAGTTATTATGCCTTGTGTCTGGGACTGTAGCTTTGCCTTCTTTGTTTTTCTGACATTCAAAAGTGCCTGTAATGGTCTAATTTAAATAAATGCTTTGAGTTTGAGTTTGAATAACTATAGTCTGTAAGTCAATTTAAATGAACGACCATTTTCTAAATAAAACTGGTTTACAGTAACCTAACACGAAGGGGATGCCGGGGTCTTGTTCACTAAACCCCGCCATCCCTAGATACGTCGTCAGCTGTTCTTTTTTATGGTCGTTCCTTAATAAAAGAAGGACATACCAGGCATGAAGAAGTGCAGCCGAGGGAAGGGAACCATGTTGACGGCTAGCTTCCTCAGGTCGGCGTTCAGCTGTCCCGGGAAACGCAGGCACGTGGTCACTCCGGACATTGTCAGCTAGAAGTTTAGGAGCACGTTAGAGAGAGCACAGATAAAAAAAAACAGGCCAAGTGCGAGTCGGACTCGCGTATGAAGGGTTCCGTGCCATCGTAGTAGGGGAGCCCCCTTTTATTGTTGTTATAGCGGCAACAGAAATACACATTCTGTGAAAATTTCATCTGTCTACCTATTACAGATGAGTTACACTCGCACAGCTGGCTCACAGACAGACGGACGGACAGCGGAGGTTTAGTGATAGGGTCCAGTTGGTTACCGTCGGGTACGGAACCCTAAAAAGCTGGTTTCCTGAGAAGTTCCTGGTGGAAAAACCCGATAACACTTTGCCCGACCCGATAATCAAACCCAGGACCTCATACTCCACAGTCGCGCTTGCGACAAACTCAACATAAACTGACGACAAAACTCGAGCTCATATTTAGACATTTCTGATAAAAATCAGGAGAGGCGTTGGTAAGGCTTGTCTACAGGGTGTAAACAGACCCTTCAAGAAGCCGTTAACCAAGCATTCTGTATATCAAACTAAGTAACCCTACACAAAAATTATTGCTAGGAAACGACTTTTTTTTTTGGGGTGAAAAATAACCTTTTACGGTAAAACTCAATGAAACGCATTCAAAACATTGTGCTTATAGATGCATTATATAGTAAACGGGCCATGGAGGTATTTAAAGTAAAGTTATAATATTAAAAATTTGTATATAAAAAAACTTGTGAAAAAGTGGGAACTTTGACCCCCAATATCTCCGAAACTAGAAGGTTCCCAGGTATGGTCTAGAACAAAAAAATGATCGCAATGACGGGGAGAACAAGTACCTTTCGGCTTCGTTAAGGGTCTTTTTACACCCTTTATTTGTCGAGACTGCAGGGCCAGGTCTCAGCCAAGAAGTTAGACTCACCGATATGAGATGGTTCAGATCGCCGTAGCTGGGGCTGGCGAGGCGCAGGGTTCTGAAGCAGATGTTGTAAAGCGCCTCGTTGTCGATACAGAAGGTCATGTCGGTGTTCTCCACCAGCTGGTGCACGGAGAGGGTCGCGTTGTACGGCTCCAGGACTACTTCGGACACCTGGGAGGAGAAAGGGAAACACATGGTTTTAATGACAACTAGCGGCCCGTCCCGGCTTCGCACGGGTATAACATGCACGACGCGACAGCGATTATTTTTTCTATTTCTATGACTTATTAAATTCGTAATATCTATTGATTGGAATAGCCGATTTGAACAATTCAAAAAGTAATCTACATGAATTGAAAACAATATGATTTATTTGGATAAGGATTTAAACAGGAGTATGAATAACATGGTCTAATTTTAGTCGGTATTTCTATCAACTTTTAAAATGTAAAAAGTGGTTATTGTGACATAACGATAATAGTTGGACATATATTATCGCGAAGTTTTTTGTAGTTATTGATATGTTCTTTAATATTGTAGAACATACTTTTGTTCTGTCATCAATAGTTTCCGCAGCGCATGCGACGTAAGATGTTTTATGGCATTTTTTTACACCTTGGGTTACGTTACTAAAGTTTTAAGGATCTCGGGTCCAGTTGAAAACCAGCGTCGGGCACTAGCTGCTCGGCAGTTAGCTGAACTGGGCCTATTTGGCGCAGCCGTGAGGCACACAATATTGTCTCTTTTTTATATTGTGTAGATTTAAGTTTTTTTTTTATTTTTATTTGTTTGTTGTGTGCACTTGTGGCATGTGCCGAATAAATATATTTTCTTTCTTTCTTTCTTTCTTTCATGATGATGACCATGTGAGTAGAGGAGTAATATCTCACCTTGGGGGAAGGTACCACACTGAACGTGTTCATGATCCTGTCGGGGAACTCCTCGCGGATCTTGCTCAGCAGCAGTGTGCCCATGCCGGAGCCCGTGCCGCCGCCCAGAGAGTGGGTCAGCTGGAATCCTGGGTACAAGAATAAAGTACATTTTAAATAACTGTGTTTGATATCCTAGAATAAAGAGTACTACTTATTATAAAGAGTGTAAAAAGACCCTTAACGAAGCTGAAAGGTATTTGCTCTCCCCGTCAATACGATATTTTTTTTGTTCTAGACCATACCTGGGAACCTTCTAGTTACGGAGATATTGGGGGTCAAAGTTCCAATTTTTTCACAAGTTTTTTTTTAATACATTATTTTAAACACCTCGACGACCCCCGTGCTATTCAATCCATCCATCAGCACAATGTTGTGAGTGCGTTAGATCGAGTCCTACCGTAAAACGTGATTTTTGACCCAAAAAAAAATTGTTTCCCAGCAATTTTTTTTGCGTAAAGTTACTTAGTTTGATGTACAGAAGGCTTGGTTGCCGGCTTCGTGTAGGGTCTATTGACACTCTGTATACGGTACTTATAACAAAAAATCTTTTTTATATTTTTGTTTTCAGTCGCTCTGGCTGTTTGTTCCTTCTTAGCTCTGAAACGGCTGGACGGAGAACAAGTGCCTTTCGGCTTCGTTAAGGGTCTTTTTTCACCCTGTATACTTTCATATGCATTCAGTAAAAATCTGTTATTTTGAAATTAGATTTTGCTCGCGGCTTCGCTCGCGATTAGAATTTGACAATCAATTCGGGTTGTACTCTGCTTGTAGTAACATAATTCAATCATGATCCGGGGCTGCGGGACTGTTCGAAAGAGATACCGTGGCCCTGGAACACAAAGGGCAAAGAAGGAACATGGATGGGTTTTAGTCAGTAAAAGTCTGACACTCCCTTCGTAACCCAAAAAAAACATGATTCGAAAGACACGTGGCGCCATCTATTATCATAAGAACGGTATTGTCGTTTTCCTCGGTACTTCAGTGGTTTAGGCGTGAAAAGGTAACAAACAAACTTACTTCCGCAAGTATAATATTAAGTTAGGATTACCTTGTAAGCAGTCACAGCCCTCAGCCTCTCTCCTGATGACGTCCATGACAGAGTCGACGAGCTCAGCGCCCTCTGTGTAATGCCCCTTCGCCCAGTTGTTACCTGGAGGAGAAACAGCATGAAATTACAACATTCTTTATAATATGATCATCAGCTTGTTGGGCTGACGAACGAAGTATACTGTGGAGAAACAGACATCCCCCCTCCACACTCCATCGCACCGGCAGATAAACTACCCCCTGGTCACAAACTTCAGAGGCCGATATGGAAATCTTTAAAGTAACACACAGTTGCATACCTTTATTACATGCACACATATGGCACACATACACATATATTGGCATGACAGCCCGTTGGTGAGGTTATTAGTCACCTGTACACTGTCTGCTGTTTTTAGTTAAGTACTAACATAGGATAAGAATATTGTTACTAGCCCAATGGGTCCTGGTTGACTAAATAAGTTTGAACTTATTAAGTAATAATTTTATAGCATTATTTAATTTTGGTTGTTTTCTTTTTTATTGTAGATTTGTAGGACATTGTTTTTATTATTTTTATTTTATTTCTTATTATTTGACTTTCCTTACTGTTACCTATGAATGTGACATTGAACTGTTTAACTTTTAAGTATATTATTTTTTGCTTTTATTGACTTTTTAATTGTAGTAAGTAATATTAATAATAATTGTAACGTGTATTATGTTCAGACACAATGAAAATTGTTTGTGAATAAATAAATGAATGAAAAAATGAAATAAATAAATGAATTATTATTATTTTAAGTCTCATAAATTATTAACCTTCCTATGCCTTTATATCCTTGAATTAGTAGTTTTTGTAATAACAAATCGATATCTATTTGCAACTTTAATAGAAACTAGAAAACGAAGTACCGCTATGAGATCTCAATACCAGAATCAATTATGCAGGGGCGTATTTAAAACCAGCTTATTTAAAAAAAATGTGATTTGTATGGCTCCTGTAAACTAGTTTTTATCGACATCAGACATAGAGGTAGTATCCCTTCATCAACATCTGCCTAGAGGGTTTCCCCAGCTATATTGGGGTCGGCTTCCTGTCTAACCAGATGCAGCTGAATACCAGTATTTTACATGGAGCGACTGCCTATCCGACCTCCACAACCCAGTTAGTTCTGGGTAATACGATACCCCTTGGTAAGACTAGTTGTTAGACTTTCGGACCGCATATTTTGGACTATTTGTATGTATTATAATATATATTAGTTTTATTTCATTTTATTTGTATATATGTGTATTAGTATGTACCTATTTATGTATATCAATTTATGTTAACAAAATGGTATTTTTCTTATTTATATTTTTGTACCTACTCTATCACTATGCTGTCCTATTTGACCCCAAGGTTGACTGGTAGAGAATGCCTTGTGGCATTAAGTCCGCCTATGTACCACTTTTGTACATGAAGTTTAAATGAATAATAATTGACAGCCGGTACCAACGGCTAAACGTGCTTCAGGAGCACGGAGGAAACTCTGTATGTAATGGGTGGTCACCAATCCACCGACCCACCATATGTTTGGGTACTATGTATCCGGGGTATAAGGATATGTAAATCTCCCTACTGAAGTAAGGTTTGCTATAAGAAGATCCAAATCTGGGTAAAGCTCGCCATTGTAATAAGCTATTTATTGTAATGTTGTGTGTATATCTGTTAATGAGGAGCTCATGGCTAAATAATAACAGCCGCTCGGGTCGATCTTTAGGTTAAGCCGTGCTTGCCTAGGTTGGTATGTGGATGGGTGTTTCCTCCGTGCCTCGGAAAGCACGTAAAGCCGTTGGTCCCGGCTGTCATTTGTAGATCTTTGACAGTCGTTACAGGTAGTCAGTGGCCCAAAAGTCTGACAACCAGTCTTACCAAGGGGTATCGTATTACTCACTACTAACTGGATTGTGGAGGTCAGATAGGCAGTCGCTCCATGTGAAATACTGGTATTCAGCTACATCCGGTTAGACAGGAAGCCGACCCCTATATAGTTGGGAAAAGGCTAGGCAGATGATGATGTGTGTATATCTTTTAATTTTGTGTGCAATAAAGAATAAGAGTAGGAATTATTCTTTCAGCTGCATCGGGTTAGACTCAAACCCGACCCCAACATAATTGGGAAAAAGCTAAGCAGATGATGATGAGTTGCGTTCATTAAACCAACGAGTTAGTTCAACATTGTATTTCATCAGAGTTTATTTAACTATCAAAGTCCCACTAATATAAATGAAAAATTTGAAATGATTTCATTTTCATTCATAATTTAAAATAGATTACAACAAAAGTATGTGATTGAGTAAGACCTTAAATAGCATTTCATCAGCCTTTAATCTGGCCTTAAAAGATAAATCATGACTGCATCAAAATTAATAGAACACAATCAGAATGACGCACCTAAACTTTATAGTTCCGCTACTCGCCGGTAGATGGCGTTACCAGTGCAACTGGCCGAAGACGGGATGGTTAGTTTAGCTATTTCAATTATTTATTCCAAGTAATTTGCTTGTTTTTTTTTTGTTATTTTGCAGTTCTGTGAATAAAGGTACAATTACTGCAAGGGCTGCATATGTACCGAGTAAATGGGGAGTCAGTGCCAGCCAGAGAACTCGTTCCGCCCATTGGTTGGGATGTGCATTCAGTCTGGTGGCACTCCCTCACCTGCCTCACTTTTGTTATGCAATTAATTACTTCAGCTACTCACTGCTAGATGGCGTTACTTACCGGCGCCACTTTGGCCGAACACGAAGTTGTCGGGTCTGAAGAGCTGTCCATACGGCCCAGATCGGACTGAGTCCATGGTGCCAGGCTCGAGGTCCACCAACACCGCACGGGGTACATATTTGCCTAAAACAAAGGAAATTAGGTTTTAATATTAGCCCCGAAAAATGAGATATTTGCCCTGCCGTGGATTAAGTAAAATCAATAACAAAAAAACAGATGTCCGTAATCTTCTTTATCGTATGGTTAGTGCCTAACCTGGTGTCAGAGTTTTTATGCCGCCCAAGGGCCTCTGACTTGGCTTTACATGTCGAGAAATATTTTATTTTATTATTTATACGCAACACCGCACAGCGCTCCAAAACACAAATTGCTGACGTTGCTCAAAAAGCCGCTAAGCTAAAGTGGGACTGAACTGGCCACGTCTGCCGCATGCCCAATGAGCTGTGGACCAAAATAACCACTTTTTGGAGCCCTGACACAGCCAGAAGGCGTCGCGGCAGACCTCGTAGAAGATGGCGGGACGAGCTGGACAGAACCAACGACCAGTGGCCCACATTAGCCCTGGATCGAAACAACTGGAAGTCATGGGGAGAGGCCTTTGCCCAGCAGTGGGATGACGCAGGCTATCAGTATCAGTATTATTTATTTAACTTTATGCACATAATGTACAAAGGCGGACTTAATGCCTCAAATATCTGTCAGACATGTTGGTTTCCTCACGATATTTCCTTATTATTTCCGTAACGATTGGTTCTAGTTTTGCATAAAATGACGAATCTGAAATATGACATCATTTAAAGAAACAACACGTCCGCAATCCCCCGCAGATTTCGGCCGCACCATATACAGTACACCCACATCTCGAGCCATGTAACGAAACTGACTGGCCATGACACAAACCGCCAAAAATTTAGAGATCTGCAAGAGACACTCAGCATTGCAAGATGTTTGTTTTTATCTATACTAATATTATAAAGCTGTAGTGTTTGTTTGTTTGTTTGAACGCGCTAATCTCTGGAACTGCTGGTCCGATTTGAATGATTCTTTCAGTGTTGGGTAGTCCATTTATCGAGGAAGGCTATAGGCTATATATCATCACGATGCGACCAATAGGAGCGTAGCAGCAATGAAAAAAGTTGCAAAAACGGGTAAAAAATCACGTTTTACGGTAAAACGGTGCTGATGGATGCTTTAAATAGTAAATGGGTCATGGAGGTAATTAAAGTAAAGTTAAAACCTTAAAAAGTAGTATTTAAAAGAAAACTTGTGAAAAAATTGGAACTTTGACCTCCAATATCTCCGTAACTAGAAGGTTCCCAGGTATGGTCCAGAACAAAAAATGATCGCAATGACGGGGAGAACAAGTGCCTTTCGGCTTCGTTAAGGGTCTTTGTACACCCTTTATACATGGCGACGCCGCGGGCAACAGCTAGTCGGGAATCAGTTCAGAGCGAGGCTATTGAGAAGTTAGTTTACGTAATGGCAATTATAATTTTGCATAAACTTGACGAATATGAAAAATGACGTCATTTTTACAATTTGTAGACTAGTTTTAGCCTTGAGTTAGAGAAAGTTTTTGACGGAGCAACCAACTAGCAATGAATAATTATCTATGGGTATGATGGTTAGTAATCTACGGGGTGTAAACAGACCCTTCACCAAGCCGTCAACCAAGCATTCTGTACATCAAACTAAGTAACTTTACGCAAAAAAATTTGCTGGGAAACGAAATTTTTTTTTGGGGTCAAAAATCACATTTTACGGTGAAACTCAATATAATGCGCTCAAAACTTATTCCTGATGGATGCTTTGAATAGTAAACGGACCATGGAGGTAATTGGAGTAAAGTTAGAACCTTAAAAAGTAGTATTTGAAAAAAAACTTGTGAAAAAATTGGAACTTTGACCCCCAATATCTCCGTAACTAGAAGGTTCCCAGGTATGGTCCAGAACAAAAAAATGATCCCAATGATGGACAGAATATGTGGTTTTCGTTTTCGTTAAGGGTCTTTTTACACCCTTTATACTAATATAATATTATAAAGCAGAAGAGTTTGTTTGGTTGAACGCGCTAATCTCAGGAACTACTGGTTCGAATTGAATAAACCTTTTAGTGTTGGATTGCCCATTGATCGAGGAAGGCTATAGGCTATATAACATCACGCTACAACCAATAGGAGCGGAGCAGCAATGAAAAATGTTGCAAAAACGGGACGGGATTTTACGCGGACGAAGGTCGCGGGGAACAGCTAGTAATATTATAAAGCTGAAGAGTTTGTTTGGTTGAACGCGCTAATCTCAGGAACTACTGGTTCGAATTGAATAATCTTTTAGTGTTGGATTGCCCATTGATCGAGGAAGGCTATAGGCTATATAACATCACGCTACAACCAATAGGAGCGGAGCAGCAATGAAAAATGTTGCAAAAACGGGGAAAATTGTATTATTAATAATTTTACGCGGACGAAGGTCGCGGGGAAGAGCTAGTTTTTCTATATTTTTGGTTACTGCATCCCACTGCTGGGCAAAGGCCTCTCCCCACGACTTCCAGTTGTTTCGATCCAGGGCTAATGTGGGCCACTGGTCGTTGGTTTGGCCAGCTCGTCCCGCCATCTTCTACGAGGTCTGCCGCGACGCCTTCTGGCTGAGTCAAGGCTCCAGTCTAGTCCCACTTCAGCTTAGCGGCTTTTTGAGCAACGTTAGTAGTTTGTGTATTGGAGCGCAGATTTTTTTAGTTATCTTGTCAAAATAAATTAATATTTAAGCATATTTATTTAAGCATATTTTCCCTATATAAAATGGAATCCTAACTAATATTTGTTTGTTGTTTGTTACCTTTTCACGCCTAAACCACTGAACCGATCATCCTGAAAGGATCATGACCACGACAATATGGACCACGGTACAGATTTGCGTCAATTCCAAAGTTGTTTTAGATGGTTTATAAATTAACCAAATAACCATCTACAATTGCCATTTTGGAATCAAAACCCGCATTTCCAAGTTTTTTTAGAAAACGTAACTTAACCTCAAAATAGAAATATCCGTCGTGTATAGAGAGGTAAGTAAGGTCGTAGTTTGGAGAGCAGATTAATTAGCATATCTGATGGGATAGAGACTTAAATAAATCAGTACCTTGCCTTTATATTTCCTGTTAAAACAGTTACAAATACAAAAAAAAAGAGAGCTGTAAAAAAAAAAACAATAGAATTCAAAGAGATCTTTAATTTGATCCAGTGACACTGGTAGCACTTTAAATATGTAGGTAGGTATATAATCAATCATAGTATATCTAACCCTTACAGTAAGTAGGTAGGTACCTATTCATATAGGAACAGCGAATGACTTCATTCATCATTTTCATTAAAAAAATCATCTAAATAAGATGCTGGAGCAGTGATATCATTGTATCGAGCCCAACTCAAAAACCACACCACTGTCATTATGTGAGCACAGCAGCCAACAGTTCGCTTACCAACAAGGCAGTTGCAACAATAACCTACTATGGCTTGCAATGTATTTGCTACAGCATCGTCTCTGCTTATTAATAAATACGTGTAATATGTACGACTGTTCACATGCCTGGATTTAATCCTACCTCTTAACAAATAATTATTTAGGCCTAAAATCAGAGGAATATCCTCATCAATTTCAGTATTCACTTCCACTGAATATATTCCAGACTGACGAACATGTTCCCCGAAGTAAGATCTGGCCTGTTTTAATTGATATGTACCTAGAGCAAACCGCTTAAGGTCAGTAATTGTGAGTCGTGGGAATCTATCCAAATGAGGATGATTGCCATCAATTGTTTGGAAGCTAGCTCTCCTTCTGTTAAGATTTTCTTGCTCTACATATGTTGCCAGATAGTTTACTAGAAAAAGTCTACTTTTAGCTATTGTAACATATTCCAAAGCCTCCGGTGGGTCATCTATGGCAACATGAAACTTATTTAATAAGGCACAACAAATCCTAAAATCATCACTGAGGTGCATAGCAGCTCTATTATTGAATACATGACGGAATAGTCTATAGTCTCTTTTTATCCTACCATTGACTACTTCTACAACCCAGCGACACATGGTTACTAGACGAGACCGATTTGCCTGCTGGGTTGTTAATTGGTGTTCATTTTCGAGGAGAGACTCTGGCATGTGGGTGACAAAACCGTGTTCTTGGAGTTCATTTATAACATCTCGAAATCCTCTATCAAGAAGAAAAATATCACCTCTTCTAAAAAATGAACTTATACAAGATCCCTCATTATTTAAGTTTAAACTTGTGATTGTAGCATCATTAAGAGTGGCTTTGTATGGACCAAGACATTCCACAATGTGGCCATCGCAACACACAATCAAAAATGGTTTAACTAGGTTGTCTAGTTTTTGCAAACTGTAGGTTTGTTTCTGAAACAAATAATTTGAACTACTTTGCACAAAAATATAGGTAGCATCACATATAACTATTGCAGGTTTAACATCTGTTGGCAAATCAGGATTACTAAACAGTCCTTCTGGTATAATCTTATTTCGAGAAGCAACATCTTGTACAGTAAGATGATTAAATCCTAAGTGCAAGGGGACAAAATCACTCATTAAACAATTTCTTGCTTTTGACATCCACCGTTCTAAAGTGGTTCGAGGTTTATTAAAAAGAGTAGCCAACCTTTCATTACTGTCACCAGTTCTTACCTTAACTAAATATATGCACAAGGCTATAGAAGCATTTGGTACCTGTTCTGCTAGATTTGGGATACTGTTAAGTAAATCATAAAACTGGTCAGCATTGAATCCAAGCCAATAATGACATAAATATGGAGGCATCATCCTAATATTAGAAAAATCAAATCTGTTATTAGCTGCTCGCTGCATCATAGTCATAATATTATCAAATTGACTACCAGTAAAATCCCTCAGTTGGGAGGTTAATTCATTCCAAGAACCGTGATCCAAGTGGTGACGACAAACACGTGCACCAGATGGTACATAGAATTTATAATGATACAATAATAAATCTTTTATAGCACATGGTACAAGTAGACGTTCATTTTCAAAACAATTAACGAATATGCAGTGGCCAGATGTGTTTGCAGCACGTCTATATAAAGATGATGTGATTTTTGGTGCCGCTAATTGAACTGCTATTGGTCTTGAAGATGGAAGTGGAGGTGGCTCAGGAATATTGAAATCATCACTTGACACAGCATGTGCTACAGTAGGACGATTTGAATCATGCTGCTGTTGCCTCTGTACTTCTCTCATAGCTGATCTCCAACATGCAGCACATACACGTTCCATTCTGGAAACCTAAAAAAAATGAGGTGCTTAAATATTTTTTCTGTTAGCCCAAGTAGACAGATTCTGTATTAGACACTCCATATTTTCAATAAGATACTAATAAATATTTACCAAGTGCAGTGGAACCAGTCTCATTAAAATGTTTCTTTCTTGTCGATCATGTCGCACAGGGTATGTTCTTGGTGCTCGTAAGATAGAATTTCCACAAGGAAAGCAGATTCTTCTATGTCCAAGAGCAGGCAAAGGCATAGCACTTCCTTCGCTCATTGTGTTAACTCGATTTTGAAGCAGTCCAAAACACTCGGAACAAATTATACTTCCTGGAGACAGCTACAATCAAAAAAATATATTTGAAAAGAAATATAAAAAAAGGTCATTAGAATATAGTATAATAGAATGAGCAAAGGAATGTCACAATCACCGCCTTCAAGTCTAACTGAATGGGCCGCACATCATAATTATATTTTGTGCTTAAAGCATGGAGTGCTTCCAACGTCAGAATTGTGACATTGATTTTATGCTTTCATTTGTCTATGTTTTTAATATGTGATTTATAAAAAGCAAAAATTAAAATATAAAATCGAGGGAATGACTGGGTAGGTTTAAACTGTCTGAGAAATCAAGAAATAGACTGATAGGTATGAAAACGTCAAAAGAATGTGCTTACCTGAGTAGGAGTTATCCATGACTGTAACACATTGATCATCTGAGTAGTAGCTTGTTCCAAAGAATACCTGCGTTGGTTTCTTAGGATTGCAAAAGAACAGTTGATACACCGGTTTCGCCGGCCGATTGTTCTTGTTGTCGGTACCTCACGCGAAGTGGTCGACATTTTCAGTAGTCGCTAAGTAGTACAGTACAGTACAACAAAATACGAATCACACACAAACTTCAAACAAAGTGAAAACTTCCTGGCGTAAAACGTCCTGGCGTAAGATTCACAATTTCACATTAAAGTTAGCGATAGTGATTGAAAACAAGAAATAAACAAATAGTTACAATGAATATCACAATTACTGTGGAGAGTAGGACTCGATCAACACAAAACAACTGTAATACTTAAATCGCAATGAACAAACTTAGCATGCAGTATGCACCACGCGCAATTGACATTGGACTTTTTGACAATGACAATTCGATTTGAGACACCAACACCAATGTTGCCACTTTAGATTTTAAATGAAAATCGATTACTCGAATAAATACACTCGACACATAATTATTTCAAATGACTGATTTAGTTCTATAATCATTAATTTATTAAAAAGGTTCGATTTATATCAAACCGAAGCAAGATAATTAAAAAAAATCTATGCAATCATTCATATATTATGTATCGTTAGCCAACAAAGTGAAATTGCTTTAAAAAGTTTTGAAAGCAAAATAATAAGACTACTGTGAGACTGTGTGTGTGAAATACTAATTATTTCACACCACAGTAGTATCATCTCGCTTTATTATGTATAAAAACCCCGCGATTTACCTTTCCAATGACTTTACATTTATATTAATTTGTAATCGTATGCAAAAAAAATCGATTAGAGTTGTCAATATATTTACTTATTTTGATTTTGGCAACACTTTAACGTAAGAATAGCCGGCAGTAGGTAATTCATTTTATCAAAACAATTTCATAACTTATTAAGTTTACAAAATAAACCCCTATACAAAATTGACATTCTAATTGCAGAATGACTTCAAAAATAAAGAAAATAATTGTAATATAATTTTTATCTTGATGCATGAGAAAAACCAGTACCGTTGATGGTCATGATCCTTTTGCATATACGTTGTCAGGTGTACAGAAACGGACCTATACCTTTCATCCCGAAAAAAAGTACTGTTCCGAGGAAAAAAACAATAACGTTCTTATAATAATAGATGGCGCCACGTGTCTTTCGAATCATGATTGAATTATATTATTACAAGCAGAGTACAGCCCGAATTGATTGTCAAATTCTAAATTAACGCGAGCGAAGCTGCAGCAAAAGCTAGTACTATTCATATTAGATGAATTCACGTGCCCTACTTCGTTTAAATTTCTCATAGTACATAGTTTAAAAAGTTACTCATGCGCATCATCCGTCTAGGCTATTGTATGAATGTATGCGTCAGCGCCGTAATGGTTACATCACCGCGTTGCCTAGCAACAGACTTGTTTACATAGACGGTTACAGTGCTACATTGTACAATCTTTTTACCCGACTACAGAAGCCAAAAGGAAGGGTTATGATTTTAGCAACCTATTTATGTGTGTATGTTTGCATTTACGTAGGTTCCTCCGTAGCGCCTAAACTTTTCATCCGATTTTGATGTATAAGTCAATCGATTCGTTATTATGGCCCGGGTAACATTGGCTACATTTTACTATGGATATATAACAATATTGAGAAATACTTGGCTATCTTGATTTGACTTCAATTATTGAGTTCCATCATCGAACTTTTATCTTCTTTTTTTTTCCCAAAAATTTTAGTTGTTTCCCTGCAATAATTTTGCGGTTAAGTTACTTAGTTTGATGTCCGTTTACACCCTGAATTCATTGCAGATATGACTGCCCCTGAACGAATTTTCATAGCATTTTTTTATATTATGTTAGACTGTAAGGATGGAGTTTGGAAGTATGCCATCTTTTTAAACCCATTTTTATCATTTTTTGAGATACTTCTCTTTGCTGTAGGACGTGGGTTAATTTTAATCCTTCTTCTTTGAGTTTCGCAGGACACCCTGGCCCGTCCATGTTGAAGTGGTCACACTATAGCACTATAGCTATGTGTCAGTGTGACAGTTGCATCATGACGTTGCTTAGCAACCAAATTGTTTAACTAGGTAACTATGACGCTATGCAGAGTGCAACTAGTGCAAGTGTGAGTGATACTTTTTTAAGTAATTTTAAGTGAGATCAAGTGTTGAGAAGAAAAAGGTTAGTTTAAATTTTAAGATTAAGAATCAGGGGTTTTATTTTACATAACATCAAGCTTGTAATCTTATAAGGGTTGGGCAGAAGTGTACGTATAGTACAGTACTCACCTTTCGCCACCTATGTTTGAGAGCGTTTACGATTTACGGGACTTTATACAAACTTTCAAGTAACTGAACCGATTTTAATGAAACTTCATACGCATTAGCAGGATACATAAGTCTAAAACGTTATCAGAGAACATTTTCGAAATGTCTTTTAAAAAAAAAGAGATAATTGGAAATTTCTGTTTCTATGAATATAAAAAAAGATATTTGGAAATTTCTGTTTCTATGAATATAAAAAAAAGATATTTGGAAATTTCTGTTTCTATGAATATAAAAAAAAATACTTGGAAATTTCTATTTCTGTTTCTATAATTTAGCTGTAACACTATTTTTTTTGTAACACGATTTGAGTGGACCTGTCCAGTCAGCGCAAGGATTTGTCAGTTATCGTGTAGCCTTATAACTAGAGATCGGATATCCGGATGCATATTTACCTAAAGTACATTTTTTTCCGGCAAAGGGTACAAAAGTGTGGAAGCAGCTTCTTTTTTTTTCTTTTTCCCAATTTCGCGGGATTTCATAAAAAAAATGTAGTGTGTATAAAATGTATTGTAGTTTAGAATAATAAATATTCATATTCTGTTTAAAAATGGGCAAGAAATTTGTGGAAACACGTAAAAAATTGCTTCAACTTTAAAATTTTGTTGCTGTGAGTGAGAAATACCTGAATTCAAAATTTTGCTGTTGTATATTCAAATAGAATAAAAAAGAAAATATGACTGGACTTATAACAATGATTATTTTGATAGTCGTACTCGCACTCCATACTAGTCAACACTTAACTTTAGGTAAATATGCATCCGAATGTCCGATCTCTACTTATAACTCAGGGATCTCAATGACACGACGAACAATACCAAAGACATTTGGGTAAGTAGCTTATAGTCTACCAGAAAATCGTTAAAACCAAACAAAAATAGCATTTCCAGGTGTTTCACGCAACTTTCGACGATATCGTCAACCCGCGCTTTTGAATGCCCTTGGCTTCTTCGATTTAACCTTGCCCACATACAGCCAAAGATTTACTTCATCGGCCAATGTCAGACATATCCAAACGACGTCGTATTTTATCGATCTCAATGCTAAAGGACGTGACACAACGCGACGCCGCCGCCGTCTCTATGTATAAAATATGAATCACCGGTGATCAAAATAAAAATTACTGTAATACGGTTACGTCATGTCAGGTTTTAGGGGTGATACGTTCTAGTCTGGAGCTCGTGACTAATAATAACAGCCGCTAGGGTCGATCTTAAGATTAAGCCGTGCTTGCCTAGGTTGGTCCGTGGATGGGTGACCGCACTTACATGCCGAGTTAAGCCGTTGGTCCCAGGTGTCATTTGTAGATCTTTGACAGTCGTTACAGGTAGTCAGTGGCTCCAAAAGTCTGACAACCAGTCCTACCAAGGGGTAGGTATATTGTATTACCCAGTACTAACTGGGTTGTGGAGGTCAGATAGGCAGTCGCTCCATGTAAAATACTGGTATTCAGCTGCATCCGGTTAGACTGGAAGCCGACCCCAATATACAGGGTGTATACAGACCCTTCACGAAGCCGTTAACCAGGCATTCTGTACATCAAACTAAGTAACCCTACACAAAAATTATTGCTGGGAAACGGGTCAAAGCTCCAACTTTTTCACAAGATTTTTTTTAAATACTTGTTTTTAAGATTATAACTTTACTTTAAATACCTCCATGACCTGTTTACTATTCAATGCATCCATCAGCACGATGCTTTGAGTGCGTTACATTGAGTCCTAGCGTAAAACGTGATTTTTTTACCCCAAAAAAAAGTCGTTTCCCAGCAATAATTCTTGCGCAAAGTTACTTAGTTTGATGTACATAATGCTTGGTTGACGGCTTCGTGAAGGGTCCGTTTAGACTCTATATACATACCTATGAGTATACTGCACACATTTTGATAAGTTCCATGAATGAATAGTACATAAAGCATGTAAATAAAAGAGATGGCTATCATATGAACGATTGCGCTTCAAATGTTTTGTGTAGGCATAGACTATGATTGTTTTTGACGTGGACCAAAGACAAGATGTCCCAATTGAGACGTTTCCGAGTCCTCCTGTTTATTCATTATTGTTTTCTAACCCCCCCCCCCCCCCTTTAGAAGCTCACGTGATTAATCTTTTGAACGCGATTGTCACATATACGTGACAAACAAGCGCGTGCACGCCAAACGACACAAATATGTGACAAGATGGGGGGCACGCGCGTGGCATGTTATGCCGTTCTAAAGGTTAAAGACCGACCTCTTACACGTGTCTCATACGATTTTGTACGACACGTGTAACTGGAACTATTAGCGTGCGTGTCAAGGCCACACTTTATTATACACCGTGACTTTTTAGTCGTCTTACAAAGGTGGTCCACTCAATGTGCCCGACATAAAATAGTTCTAGGCGCGATTTTTTTTTGTTACCTACCGTACTAGGTACAAATAAAAAATTATGAAACATCATGTTAATGATGTTTACGTATCAAACGGGAGAACATACCTACCCAGCGCTCGAGTCCAGTAGATCATCGCTAACAACAGGGTGTTTTAACTACGTCATGCCTCATAATACTGAATAATTTGTTTATTTTTTAAATGATTACAATCTCATAAATACCTATTTTTTTTAATGAATGCTTAGTAGACATTGGATACATGGAGTGGGCTGCCGTTGTAAGACGACTTAAAAGTCACGGTGTATAAAATGACGTCATGCCAAAAGCAGAATGAAATGTAGTCACAAGTGGGATACAAGCTTCCTTTTTAGGAGAAGATGTGGGCCGTGACCGTGTTGGTAGATGTAAAGTTGTCTTCGATTTTTTAATTCTAGAACGCGGCCTCCTCGCGATGCTTTCCTTTAGCGTCTTATGCGTCATTGGCGGACCGGTATCTTTTTTACCCGAAGTCTTACCAACGGGACCTTATTACTACGCCTCCGCTGTCCGTCTGTCTGTCAGCGGGCTGTATCTCATGATCCGTAATAGGTAGACAGTTGAAATTTTCACAGAATGTATATTTCTGTTGCCGCTATAACATTCTTTTTTTTTTTTTTTTTAATCAGTCTTTTCTGTCCCACTGCTGGGCAAAGGCCTTTGCGATTCCTTTCCAACTATCCCGGTGTTTTACCTCCTCTGGCCAAACAGTCAGGAACGAGTCCAAATTAAAAAACAAGTCATCATCTGCCTAGCCTTTTCCCAACTATATTGGGGTCGGCTTCCAGTCTAACCGGATGCAGCTGAATACCAGTATTTTACATGGAGCGACTGCCTACCTGACCTCCACAACCCAGTTAGTACTGGGTAATACGATACCCCTTGGTGAGACTGGTTGTCAGAGTTTTTGGGCCACTGACTACCTAACGACTGTCAAAGATCTACAAATGACAGCCGGGACCAACGGCGTAACGTGCTTTCCGAGGCACGGAGGAAACTCGGTATGTAATGGGTGGTCACCCATCCACAGACCTACCTAGGCAAGCACGGCTTAACCTAAAGATCGAGCCGAGCGGCTATTATTATTTAGCCACGAGCTAAAAACAAATGTTACAAAATTAAAGCTCCCCTACTACGATGGTATGGAACCCTTCATGAGCGAGTCTGCACTTGGGCGGTTTTCTCGTTTCTTTTGTATTGAAGGGACAGGTGTACACACTGGTCACCCCTCAGCTCCTCTCGTATTCAAACCCCTTTGAATACACCCATTTCTTGGGGTCCACCGGCGCAACACGATATTTTTTTACTTCCATTCTCCCCTGCCAACCGTCTCTATTCAATCCTTTTTCTTTCATAGAAGTCTTTCTATGGTCGTTAACGCGTCTTAACACGTTAACTGCCATGGTAAAAAGGGTGTAAAAAGACCCTTAACGAAGCCGAAAGGCACTTGTTCTCTCTTACTTTAATTACCTCCATGACCCGTTTACTATTCAAAGCATCCATCAGCACCAAGTTTTGAGTGCCTTACATTGAGTTTCACCGTAAAACGTAATTTTTCACCCCAAAAAAAAAGTTGTTATCCAGCAATAATTTTTGCGTAGGGTGACTTAGTTGGATGTACATAATGCTTGGTTGGGTTCGAAGTCTGTTTAAGGATTTCCAAGTCGACCACGGCAACCCGTGCCCAGGTGGAAGGTGACTGACATGGCCTGAACAGATAGTGAGTGTGTCAGGCACCGGTGCCTGACATAGCAGTTAACATGTTAACCCCCAACAATGATGCTTATAGATGTCGCTTGGCGCAATTTATCAATTTACGTTACCGAATAGTACAACTAGGCTCAAGGTTAGTACCATAGACGGTATTCGTCATCCAATTAACATTAAATAACGAGGTTGACCGGAAAATGACCTTTGTGGCCCAATTATGGGGAACTAGACGATATTCTAATGTTTGTTTAATACCGGTTGCCTCAGCAACGTGAGACGTAGACGACGTTAATTCGGTCGATTTTAATGTTGCTCGATGATATACAGGGTGTAAACAGACCAGAAGCCGTTAACCAAGCATTCTGTACATCTAACTAAGTAACCCTACACAAAATTATTGCTGGGAAACGACTTTTTTTTTGGGGTGAAAAATAACCCTTTACGGTAAAATTCAAAGTAATGTACTCAAAACATTGTGCAGGTGGCTTCATTGAATGGTACGGGGGTCGTGGAGCTATTTAAAGTAAAGTTTCAACATTAAAACCTTGTATTTAAAAAAAAACGTGTGAAAAATTTGGAACTTTGACCCCCAATATCTCCGTAACTAGAAGGTTCCCAGGTATGGTCCAGAACAAAAAAATGATCGCAATGACGGGGAAAACAAGTGCCTTTCGGCTTCGTTAAGGGTCTATTTACACCCTTTATATGGTCCCATTAAAATAGATGGACATACTTTTAGAAATCATTCAGACCACCAAAATATGGATAATGGTAAAAAAAAATAAGAAAAAATATCAGCTAATGAAAATACACTAAAAACGTTAGTGAACTGAAAGTTAGTATAGTTAAATACAGAATGGTATTAACAGAACTGACTGGGTACCTACTAACGAGAACGCGCGTGGCGGGATGCGAGTGCAAGTACCTACACATAATGGATGTGTTTATTCTAGAGTGCCGCAATTTATTATTTTAAGTCAAAATAAAATCACTTTAATCAGTGTTTTTTTAAGCTTGGATATCTTTGGTTAAACGTACTGAATGCTGTATTTAAATTTGTCCATCTATTTTAATGGGATCTTATAGAAAAGCGTGAAATTATCGCCTAGCTATAGACCGACCGCTTTAATGAGTCCTCCGTCTTACCCCATCAAAAGCACATTAAACGTCCACAAAGTCCTAACAATATCCCACAGGTTATTTGCTTTAAAATAACCATAATCCACGGTGACCTGCGCTTTAGTGTGTGTAGACTAATAGTAGTCGCTTTCAAAGCATCTTGACAATACACTGACCGACTTCGGTAGACATTTTTTTTTTTTTTTACGAATGGGAAATCATCAAATAACTCCTCCCGCTCTGGGTGGAGTGGGAGGGAGTGTCAGACTTTTACTGACTAAAACCCATCCATGTTCCTTCTTTGCCCTTTGTGTTCCAGGACTGCGGTATCTCTTTCGAACAGTCCCGGAGCCCCGGCAGGCCTCTCAGTAGCAGTTTGGTGACTGGATTTGTTTCTGAACTTCGGTAGACATTGCTTAAACTATTAAGATCAATCCGTGCGGCTGTTGTTTTTTAGGGGGCCCACAAGCAGATTCTAAAAACATCCTTGTATCTTGTTAAGACTTTTTTGTATGAAATGATGATATGATGTAAATGGAAGTAAGGACTTAAATATTATTCAATTTAAAAACAAATTAAGACATCTATTATTGGAAAAATGTTGTGATGGCCCAGAGGTTAAGGCCTCGCCTCTCATGCATGAGGTTGTGGGTTCAAATCAGGGCAAGTACCAATGTGACTTTTTCAATTCATATGTACTTTCTAAGTTTATCTTGGACATCACAGACATCGGTGAAGGAAAATATCGTGAGGAAACCTGGACTTATAATTAATATAAGTCTGAAATCGCCAACCCATCTTGAGCAAGCGTGGTGATCAATGCTCGTGCCTTCTCTGTATGAGAAGAGGCCTTTGCCCAGCAGTGGGACAGTAATAGGCTGGTATTATTTATTATTGGAAAAATGTTATTATACTATTGACAAATTCCTTAATGATAAATTGTAAGAATTGACATTGATATTTATTTAATTTTGACATTGTACTATTATCTTTATTCCATTCATTATTTATAAGTATACTCAATTGTTAATGTTTTGCTTGCTTTTTTCTGTTTTAAGCGATGTTGTGTTTTGTTGCAATTATTTTATTTTTAAAATGTTGATTATTTTTCTTTTTTATAATAATTACTAATTATGTGAAAGAGTGCACACCTTTAAGGTAGATTTTTGAGGAACTAATTATTTATTATTAAGATCTCATGTAAAATGTACCAAAAATTACACCAATAAATAAATTTGAATTTTATGTTTCAATATGGTCGCTTTCAGCCTGCTTCTGGAACTAAAATAACTGAAAGAACTAAATAAGTCTCTCACCTGAGGACGCCTCATTGTAGTATACACTTATACGCTCCAATTGCAAATCACTCTCCCCTTTGTAATAACCATTAGGGTCGATCCCATGTTCGTCCGAAATGATCTCCCAAAACTGTTGAAAAAAAAAAAAAACTTTATTCAAAAACCGTTTGTAAAGACCCATAGAGTCTTGGTAGGACAACCCTAATTTTTTTTATCCCACTTTCGATTTTCAACTCTCGTTATTTAGCATAGTGTTGAGAATCTGACAGCGCATTCATTCCAAGCCGTCAAAAATGTTTTTTTTTTTTTTGTGAATGCCATCTCGTAGTTCAACCAAGGAGTATGCTTAACCGAACTATCCTGTGGGTGCCTTGAGTGTAAGGCCTCTAGCCAGAGCATAAAAACTTACAAACTAAGCGACTAGGGCGTCGCTGGGGCAGCAACCAGGGCTAAAATATGTCCTTTTCCAATACCTATAGAAATATATCCCTATTCAACATGAAAAAAAAACCTAAATCGGTCCCTAACATTAAATGTCCTCAATTTGTGAAGAAACCGAGAAATAACTATGTTTTATTTTCAAAACAATTGATAAACAAAAGAGTTTAACTCATAATTTTCGAATAGTAAAACAAAACATGTAAACTTAAAATTTCGTTTTCATTTAATCCTTCTAGACGTTACGAAATTTAGTTCCAACTACTCCACAATAGATGGCGCTAAACTTAATTACACCGCAAAGCGACGTACTGCGACAAAAAAACACGTTTCAATTCATGTTACTTCTAAGAAAGTAGGTCAACCAATCATAATAATTTTGGGGTGCATTGCATCTGCATTGAAAGCCGGCAGATAACCTCCTTCTAGCACTTTCTTTTCATGTACATGTTTGACGAAACACCCGGCATGGATTATTTCATAATTATCAGCATTTTTGTAGGTACTAATAAAATTGACCTTGATATTTAATTTACATCCACGCCCCGCTATTGATATCAAAACTAAGCCCTTTTAAATTATTGTCGTTAGGCAGAATACGGTATTTCCAATGACTAATTTTCTGTCTAGCTATGGCCCAAGTACTAACCCACGATGGTCCATCTTAGCTGCAGTCATTTTTTCTTCACGATTATTCATT
Organism: Noctua pronuba; assembly: GCA_905220335.1. Taxonomy (NCBI): domain Eukaryota; kingdom Metazoa; phylum Arthropoda; class Insecta; order Lepidoptera; family Noctuidae; genus Noctua; species Noctua pronuba. The sequence continues at coordinate 6,086,383 of LR999920.1, forward strand.
AGTTTTCTTTATGCAAATTGAATTTCGAACGTTATTACAGGAATTTCCTGTCGCTTACAACAGATAGCGCTACTTAACACTTTGTCTTATAGAAAATTTACTGGAAAAAATCTACTGACCTTGGATCCGATCTGATTTCCACATTGTCCAGCCTGTACATGCACTATTTCACGCATTTTGATTAACTTTTTAATCGGTTATATGAACCTTTTGGTATAATAGGTTCGAAACCGCACGTTGTACAAATATAAAGTGATTTATCAAAGTTTTATCTCATAGCGCTCAGTTCTCAGTAAATGTTGATTGTCGAGTTAACAGTGTTGCTGTGTTAGAAATTTACACCGCTTACGGGAGATGGTAAATTTAGTAGCCAGGTGAAATAATTAGTGTTAAAAAATTTAAAATCGCCTAACAGGGTTAGTTTTTAGTAGATCTTATTTGAAAGGAGCCGAAAACGTGCTCATTGTTTAAATAATATAGACTCGGTAAGTATTTTGTTGACTATTTCGCAATTTAATATATCTTCGTTTTCATTTGTGTTGAAATATTTTGTATGAAGATCTTTTAGTTAGATGTCGAGCTAAGTGATTATGTATTATTAGGATAGGCAGAAGTATTTTCTGTTCAACTCTTTATAAACGGCTATTTGCAGAGGATACAGCAAGTTTACACACTGGCTTAAACTTGCGGTCTCAGAATGCTGGATGTAATAGTTTGGTCGATGCACACATCAAGCGAGTTTGAAATGATACGAATACTGACATAATTTTATACTATTAATTTTTGCGATTTTATTATAGTGGCCAGTATCTACGGCGTGAATATCAGACAAGAAAGAGAGTAGATTTAGTTCCAGTCGTTAGCAACCCCAACTGATAACTAATACAGCGACTGATAAAGATAAAATGATAAGGTTTCAGGTATTACAATCGTATGCCAATGACATAGACCCCTCAGTACAAAGAAAATCTTTGATAACAGAGGTTTTTTCACACTAGTGAAATTAACCAAAGACTAAGATCTTTGTTTTCATAAAAAATGTTCCTCAAAACAGTTCCAGTTACCATGGAGGTTTATTATTGCTCATTGAGTCAAGAATATAAGAATTAAGGTGTGGCATTGTATAAATACTGCTTTCTTGTATTTTGGAGATAACAAGTTGAACTTTGTCGCTTGAAACGGAATGTCAGTGCTAAGCTCTGAGATAGGCGAGAATAGTAGCTATCTTTGTGTTTGTTTTTCTAAAGTAGGTACCTAATCAAAACGTGAAATTAATAGAACAGAATAGAATAGAACATTTTTATTTCAGACCGGGAGTCCATAGGGTTAGTAACAATTTTACTTAACTTCTAGTGTTAGTAGGTTTCAGACGCAGATGAAAATATACAATTAAAATTCAGCTTGGAGCCGCATCCACCTCCGCAGCATCGGGGAATCTCATCGATCTGCAAATACACTGAGAATACTGTTGGTGGTAAATACACAAGCAAGACATACAACGGCAAAAAAGGGATAGTTTGTAGAGTAATTTCAGGACAAACAAATGAAGAACTACGTTATAAATCTGATCTACTGCTTCAATTGTACCAATACCTCCCTACCTACTGATCCAGTCTAACGGACGCGTCTAACATTGTGGTCAAATAAATATTCGAGCTTCTGACCTATGACAGTCTTGGAGTGTTGTCTTACTCTCCAAAGCCAGAAGTGTTTTAATTGTGTAACTAGGGATTCCTCCTTTTACATGAACGGGACTGCAGCTTTCTTCCACACCGCAGATCAGTCTGGCTTTATGGTTCTGTTATTTAATTTACAATCTCACCTGTAGTATGAAGGTTGATGAACCTTCACATAACAGGATCGAAAAGTCCAAACATAGTTGGACTCCTTTCTTAAAGGTGGCTGTTAAAGTTATTGCCTGTGCCAGAGCTATCGAACCAAATTACAACACAACACTGCCAGTCTAATGTCATTTTGACATTACTCGAGGTACGGTCGAAAACCAAATTGCAGTTAATTAATAAAATATTTATAATTAATCTGAAATATTATTTCTAGAAAGTAAAATAGAGTATAGTTTTTTATTTATTTAGTAGATTTTTTCTATTTTTGATATCTGGAGTTATTTCACACTTATATTTTATTACTTCTTGACTTCAACCGTCTCCCCCGTTCTATCTTAATTCTTACTTTCGAACGCCAACCAAAACATTGCAATGTCAGTCAAGTTTATTGTTTTCGCAAATTAGCAAGAATTTATTAAAAACAAAGACTTGTTCACAATTTATTTAACTATGTAATCAACAAAACTAATCACGCTTACAAACTAAACCACCCGTATAAAAACCATAAAATGATAAAAACCCAAAAAATGGTAAACAAAACGGAAAAATGAGGTTTTTACGAGTTTTTCTCACTTTGTCGATCATTCTTACCGCTTATATCGGAGATTATGTTGTGTTTCGATCAAAATATTCGAATTCTTTAGCATTTCGCGCCATTACCGACAGTTTGGTGCATGGAAGTCTTGGATTTTTATCCTCTCTGATATTTTTCAGCCACGAAAATAATTTTAATTTACAAGCCAGTGTAGTAAATGTGACCTTTTGTACCATCGTGTCTTCTCTTATTGATGTTGACCATGCGTTTGTTGCTAGGTCTATTTATTTGAAGGTGAGTTTAATCTGTATAGTAGTTATAGCTTCTTGAATATTGTATGGAAATACACTTAAAAAAAAATCTATCCGTATTTTTACATGGCTTTAAGTCTTCTCATCAGACACATTTCTTGCCATATCATCCTTTACACCATTGTTTCGTTGGTCTTCCTCTACTCTTATATTATACCCATTCACATTCATACTCAGAACTGAGTAAAAATAAAGATGGATTTAAAAAAAAAAGTGGTTTCCATAAAACTTTCAAGAAAGTATAACTCGATAACTATCGAGAATCGCCGGAACATACATGGGGTATTTACAGATACCCTGGGCGTGAGGGATCTAATATTTTTTAATGATGTCACTATTTGGACTGTCCTTTATAGTATACGGTCCCACTTCCAACTGGTTGGCTTTCAGAGCGACGGTGAACTGGCATCTTCTAGGCATGCTTGTTCATCTACATGTACAGTCACGAGCAACAATATGTAACAACATGAAATTATAATCAGAACAGTAGGAGAAAAACCCTTTTAAAAGTTGTTAAGTGTTTACATATTGGTGCTTATGACTGTACATAGAAGACATCCACTGCTTTCTATGTCCAAGATCCGAAAAATATATTGTCGACCTAATTCTAACAAGGCATAAGTCAAAATTTTACCAATCAAAAATTTATTGCAATTTGGGTGGAAAGTAAAGTAAATTCTGAAAAAATGTGTTTGTAGAACGTAAAAAGATTTGATATTTTAGTTTTTCAGCTATGCGACTTTTTCGTAAAATTGCAGCAGTAACTTTGTTTTTCATTAAATTCCGTGAAAAACAAATTTGTTTTGGTGTTGATGGGGTTGCCATCTAAACCATCGCATCTGGTCATAGTCTGAAAGACTGATAGCAAGATTAATTATGATGATGATGATTAATTATGGATTATGGCTTTCAAAAGAACAGTTCGGAAGTACTATTTGAAATCAGAGTAAATTGCTCACAAGCTAGTCATTAGTAGACATAGTAATTATTATAATGTTCGTTGTTCGTTGTTTCGTATTTGGACTATTTGTATGTATTATAATATATATTAGTTTATTTCATTTTATTTGTATATATGTGTATTAGTATGTACCTATTTATGTATATCAATTTATGTTAACAAAATGGTATTTTCTTATTTATTTTTTTGTACTCTATCACTATGCTGTCCTATTTGACCCTAAGGTTGACTGGTAGAGAATGCCTTGTAGTATTAAGTCCGTCTATGTACCACTTTTGTACATGAAGTTTAAATAAATAAATAAATTAAAACATTAAAAAAAAAAGTTTGACCTTGAAAATTGTGTAGATTTCAGTTTTTTATTTGTTTGTTGCGTGCATCTGTGGCACGTGCCGATTAATATGTTTTCTTTCCTTCTTTCTTACTTTATGTCCGAGCCCGACTCGCACTTGGCCGGTTTTTTTTTATTTCACAATTTTTTTTTTTCTGTTACAGGACATGACAAACCTAAAAAGCAGAGGAATCTTTCATTGCACCACGTTCTGGCTTCTCCTAACCTCGATAGTACTTCTATACAGCTACATAGAAAAAAAACTAGACCTCTATCTATTATCCTTCATGCTCATTCTTGCATACTCTAGTCATCATCTTCGAGACGGGAATAGGAGAGGTCTATGGTTGTACCCGTTCGGTAGCTCCCCGCCCATAGAGAAGAATTTGTACCTTTTTCTTTTGGCTGTGTTGCCACATGTAATAGCTTGTGTTTATCATATTTGTAAAGGAGGTTTTACTAAAACTTTTACAGTTGATTATAATTTGGTTGTTTAAAGTCTGTTTTTTTTTTTTAATTTCGGAGACTAAATTGACAAGTACAAATGGCAAACTGACAAAGATTTCAATAGCATTTAAGTCAGTTATGACATTTTTACTTGTCAATTTAGTCTCCGAGATTAAAAAACAGACTATAATTTTTTTTATAAATTGCTTTTAAATATTTTTAATATTTAGAATTGCATTGTCAGTAGTCTCCTTAAGTTCCTCAATTAGGCCTACATGTATGGTATAATGTAAAATATAAATTATGTAATATACCAGGTGTAAACGGACCCTTCACGAAACCGTCAACCTAGCATTTTGTACATCAAACTAACTCTACGCAAAAATTATTGCTGAGAAACAACTTTTTTTTTTTGTGGAAAATCACGTTTTATAGTAAAACTCAATGTAACGCACTCAAAACATTGAGCTGATGTATGCATTGAATAGTAAACGGGTCATGGAGTTAATTAAAGTAAAGTTAAAACCTTTAAAAGTTGTATTAAAAAAATACTTGTGAAAAAATTGGAACTGTGACCTCCAATATCTCCGTAACTAGAAAGTTCCCAGGTATGGTTCAGAACAAAAAAAATACCGCAATGACGGGGAAACCAAGTGCCTTTCGGCTTCATTAAGGGTATTGTTACACCCATTATAAAAACACAGTATTGGATTGACAATGCTTGGGTCACTGCAGTTCTCGGCTCCATAATAACCTTTCCTGCGGCTCGGGTGTGAATCCGCCTCGACTGCAATAACAAAGTTTTCCCACTTATATCAAAATCTACTATTTTATAACTCTACGAAAACATTTAAAAAGTTATACAAGTTGTAAACAGACCCTTCACTAAGCCGTCCACCAAGCATTCTGTACATCAAACCCTACGCAAAAATTATTGCTGGGAAACGACTGTTTTTTTTGGGGTAAAATATCACGTTTTACGGTAAAACTCAAAGTAACGCACTCAAAACATTATGCAGGTGGATGCTTTGAATAGTACGGGAGTCGTGGAGCTATTTAAAGTAAAGTTTTAACATTAAAACGTTGTATTTAAAAAAAAAATGTGAAAAAGTTGGAACTTTGACCCCCAATATCTCCGTAACTAGAAGGTTCCCAGGTACGGTCTACAACAAAAAAATGATCGCAATGACGGGTAGAATAAGTGCCTTTCGGCTTCGTTAAGGGTCTATTTACACCCTTTAAATATTCAAGTAAGTAATTTAGTTTAGATCGGAAAAGAACTGGTTTTTTATTGAATTTTTTTCTTAATTAAAAACATTAAAAAAATGTAATTGATCAAAGTTAGTTGTGATAAGGTATTTTATTAAATCAAAAACTGTGTTAAAAACACATTCCTTCCTGACTTAGTAGGCATTTTTGTAAACAATATGCAGTCAACAAAATAATTTGAAATGCAGGCTAGATGACGTACACTTGCAGATGATAATCTTGTAAATTGATTTTTATAAAAACTTTTATGCGCCATTTTTTTTTAAAAGCTGAAGTGTTTCGTACCTAACTAGTCACTCAATAGCCGAAAAAGAGAGGTCACTGTTTCTTTTAAAGTCCAGACGACCATGCAGATTAGTGTCTAAAATGCAGTGGCGTAGCTAGTGGTGGGGCCCCGTATCAATTTTTTTTTGGGGCCCTTTGAATCTGTGTGTGGCGAAGCCCAAAAAGAGGAGAAAAACAAACAAATGATTTTTGCAAAACTAAGGCAATTGCATCCTGACTTTCATCTAAAAGATAGAAAATTATAGCCTTCTGAAAGGGCTTCAGTTTTCATCGACAAACGAGCGAAGCGAGTTCGAAAAACGGTGCTTTCTGGACCGCGATTGGTAAATTCAAAGAGTGAGCGAAGCGGTTTCAATAACAAGCATTCTGGACAGTGATAAGTTACATTTTCATTTTATCTTATATCAAGAAGAATCTTTGATATTGTGCGAAGATTTTGTGATTTTTTCCTGATCAGGGGCCCTTGTTATTTGGGGGCCCCGTATAATTGATACGGCTGATACGGCGGTAGCACGCCCCTGCTAAGATGGGCTTTTGAAGAAAGAACAACACAGATTCTGTGTTCAAAAATATTCAAAAAGTTTCTTGTTCAATTTTAGCTTATGCTGAGGAACAGATGAGTGTCTATCATAAGCTAAATTTTTTTATGGTTACCGGCCTGCATACTAATTACTTTTGTTGACTGTACAAATGTCAAAAAGAAGATTTTTATAAAATTCCAAAAATATGAAAATGTTTTTATTTATTACTAAATAGATTTGTAAAATACTGGTTATAAGATGCATCCAGTTAGGCTGAAGGCCGTCCCTAATATCTTTGGGAAAAGGCTAAGCGGATGATGGTGACTAAGTAGATTTTTTATATTTTTTTGTATTTCAAAACCACAGTTTTTACTATGTAGGTATCTATTTAATAATGATGGTCATGTAGATGAAAGTTGAAGATTTGGGCCTAAAAACAAATAGAGGCAGAAAATGGAGCTCACAGTATAATCAATTTAAAGCCTATTATGACTTTATAAAAAAAAAAACAACAAAAAAATCCATTTTCTACCTAGGTACTCCTCTCTTACTGATGTGTAGTAATAGTGTTATACCTATTGACTTTTTAATCAGTAGATTATGAGCAACGAATGTAAAATTGTTGTTTAAAAATGCATTTAGAAAAACCGTTAAGAACGGTTATAAAGTCAATTTAAATGTTACCTATATTTTTTTCACACAAAGTAGTCATTACCTACAATAAATAGGTATAATATTTGTAATCGCATTGATAATTTGTATCATTTAAATAAAAACTGTTATTCGTTACTAAGTTGCACTGTTTTATTACACTATTTGATTTGGTAAGAGAGCATTCACGCTGCGGGACTGTTGGAAAGAGATACCGCGGCCCTGGAACAGAAAGGGCCAAGATGGAACATGGATGGGTTTTAGTCAGTAAAAATCATCATTTGATGATTTCGTATCCGGAAAAAAAGAGCATTTGGTAACTCCGAGTTAGGTACTCTAACCTGAAATGATCAAATATGTTTTTTTTTTGTATAAGTCCTGCACTTATACAAAAAAAACTTTATTGTAACATATTACCCTTGACTATATCTATCAGACTATCACTGTCTCGGGCACGACGCTCTCTATCCAGTCCACCTAGCTGGGCACCCTGGTGTACCTGGGTATGTCCCTTACTGCACAGCGAGTGTAGAAACATACGACTGGAAAGAGATGGAGCTAAATAGGACGTCTAGCTCCGTCTCTTTCGCACACTGAAGAAAGTACATACTGCTATAAGAGGTAATTTCTTGCCGAAACGTAAAAGATTCAGGTGTTCTCTCTTGAAAGTGTTCAGAGGTAGTAGTGATTGTCATAACTAGTGATCGGATATTCGGATGCACATTTACCTAAAGTACGTTTTATCCCGGCCTAAGGTACGAAAGTATGGAAGCAGCTTCTTAAAATGCCAATTTTTCTCGGGATCGCGGTATTTTAGAAATAATACAGTGTGTATAAAATGTACTACTCACAAGCATAATAAATATTTAAAATCTATTTAAAACCAGGCAAGCAATTTGTTGAAAATAACACGTAAAAGTACAAAATTATACGATTTAAATTTTGCTGCTGAATATTCGTATAGGACAAAATGGTAAATATGACAATTCATTTGAACTAAAACACTAAAATGAAAAAAAGACTATGTATTTAAATAAACCGGGACTTTTTCCGTACTGACGCGCACTCTATACTTGTCAACACTTAAACTTTAGGCAAATATGCATCCGAATATCCGATCCCTGGTCATTACTGCCTGACTGTGTACGTGGTCACGTTTGTAAGTGTGATCACCAGAGTCACTGTTCAATTTAAGTGAGTGAATTTGGTCACTATAATAGACTGACTATTCAAGTAAGTGACTGTGGTCACTATAATAGAGTGACTAGTCACTAAAATGGAGTGACTATAATAGAGTGACTAGTCATTAAAATCGAGTGACTATAATAGAGTGACTAGTCACTAGAATGAAGTGACTATAATAGAGTGACTTATCAAGTGAGTGAATGTGGTCACTATAATTGAGTGACTAGTCACTAAAATGGAGTGACTTATCAAGTGAGTGAATGTGGTCACTATAATAGAGTGACTAGTCAAGTGAGTGAATGTGGCCTTGTGAGTGTGATATAGCGTGAGTCACTCACAAGTTGGTCGTGTGAGTGAATCTGGTCAAGTGATTGTGGTCTTTTAAGTAACTAAGAACAGGTGAGTGCTTTTTGTAACTTCAACCACAGAATAAATAATAGTACTAAAGTAACGTGCTTCAACGATGTGTTAGTAAAACCACAGGAATTAAAAAAAAGCATCTTAGGTAATTTTTACATATTATTTATTTTAACTTAAATACTCCATTTATGAGGTGACTGATAATAATATAATGATAAGTAATATAGAGTGTAAAAATACCCTTAACGAAGCCGAAAGGTACTTGTTCTCCCCATCATTGCGATCATGTTTTCGTTCTAGACCATACCTGGGAACCTTCTAGTTTCAGAGATATTGGAGGTCAAAGTTCCAATTTTTTCACACATTTTTTTTAAAATACCACTTTTAAAGGTTTTAACTTTACTTTAATTAACTCGATGACCCGTTTACTATTCAAAGCATCCATCAGCACCAAGTTTTGAGTGCGTTACATTGAGTTTTACCGTAAAACGTGATTTTTCACCCCAAAAAAATAAATCGTTTCCCAGCAAAAATTTTTGCACGTACATAATGATTGGTTGACGGCTTCGTGAAGGGTCTGTTTACACCCCGTATAATAAGGGGAAGAAAGTAATGATGATGATGATGACTATAGTTGCTGCCAGTTAAGATGGCAATGGCGTTCATTGACCCACCTACATTTATTAAAGTTCTTAACTTTGAAATCCACAAATAAGCCAGTTCATGTCTTGAATGGTCATCTATCGTGATCTTCAACATCTTTTCTAATGAAAAACGATACATGGTTCATTTGTTTTGGTTCGTACGAAGAGATATTATGGAAAGAGCAATGACCGCTATTGCCATCTTAACTGGCAGCAACTATATATTCTATCACTGTCCTGGCCACACTACACTCTCTATCCAGTCCACGAAGCTAGAGACTCTGGTGTATATACCTGGTAGCCCTTTTTCTGCACATTTCTTTCCGAAAGACGTGACCCCCACCACGTAGAAGATGCAGTTGTTGTCCTTTGACACCACTTGGATGGGTGCGCCAGAATCACCCTGAAAAAAATTAAAAATAAATAAATAAGATGGATGTGGACTCAGCGATAATTGTGCCGATAGTTGTATCAGCCCATGGCTTAATTGCTAATAGTATATGAATCAATAAACTTTTTATTTATTTATTTCCTAGCTTTTGCCCGCGACCTTCGTCCGCGTGAAGTTATTTTCCCCGCACCTACTGGTAGTAGCGTGATGTTATATAGCCTTCCTCGATAAATAGGCTATCCAACACTAAAAGAATTTTTAAATTCGGACCAGTGGTTCCTGTGATTAGCGCGTTCAACCAAACAAACTCTTCAGCTTTATAATATTAGTATAGATTTGACAATTAAACTCTTAACATACTAGTATTGTTCTGTCCAAACTTAATGGAGGTTCGGAAGTTAGCTGCGAGTGAAGGTCTGCACATTATACAATCAAGACGATGCTACCTCTGCACCCGGATGACACTTAAAATTGTGTTCTGCGCAGCTTTACGTTAGAGGCTCTAAACCATCATCAACTTTGAACCATTATAACTGCGCAGACCGTCACTCGCAGCTAACTTCAGAGCCGCCATAAAGTTTGAACTGAACTATAGTTTCGGGTGGCTTGATGTGCTAGCGTCTGTAACTCTGTACGTGTGAAACAGGCCTTACCTGGCAGGTGTCTTTGCCCCCACTCAATTGCCCGACGCACATCTGAGAGTCGCTAAATCCATACATCCAATTTCTGTAGAATGTGGGCCGCAATGTTCTGTTACAGAAGTTTACATCTAAGATTGGCAGCGATACTTTTTGCAGGTCCTTCGAAGTTTCCCTGTCAGCTGCAAAAATAATATAAAAATTACAGTCAAAGTCAAAGTATTTTATTTGTTAAACATAGGCAAAGACATTAAAATATAACTAGCTATAGCCGGGACAAGATCACAAGACCAAGAAACTAACAATTCCAAAACCTGTTACAAATTAGTAACAAGTCGATCAGTCCAGTGCGATACGTCGCCTTGTCAGGTCGCATTCATATGACACAAAGACATTTAAATATTTCCGAGCTATAGACGGGTCATGACGAAGAAAATCGTAATCCAAAACTTGTTACTACTTAGTAACAATTCGTTCAGTCTAGTGTCATCTGTGTCATACGCCCGCTTGTCAGGTAGCATTCGTGTGTCAAAATCGAAAATATTCAGGATGAAAATTGTTGTATGACAATATTCCCAATGTCCTCTCTATATGTGTTTGTATAAGCAATCTGAAGTAGTAAGAAGTTCGTAAATAGCAAAAAAACATTAAATTTATGTGTAACGCGGATAAATGTCAAATTAAACAACCCTTTGACATTAAGTACGAGATTACCATTCTATGCCAGTTCTTTCAATGGAGTGTCAGTGGTTGACCATTGGAAAGTCATAATGACGCCATTATATTAGTAGATTACCAAACTTGTCAAAATCAACAATTATGAAATCAATGATAGACCATTCTGACCACAGATATAGATAGACCTAGATAACGCAAGAGCAACTGCTTCGCGTGCTGCTTCGCGTGCCTAGCTTACGTACAAAAATCGTAAGTGGCCACTTTCGCGCTCAGTCTGCATCGGTGTATAACATGTTGAATGGGTAATTGTGCTGATATAAATTGTAAAAACTGTATATCTGTACAAATTTGAGAAAAACAAAACATTCGTATTACATTGCGGCTTAGAAATAGTGCTTGTGACGTCATAAGAGGTAGTCAAAAAATGGCACGCTTGGTTTTCATACAGATCGTGATACTTGCGTTATCTAGGTCTATCTATATCTGTGATTCTGACACTATTGTAATAGCAGACTTGAGGCCTATGCCCTTCGGGGATTACAAGTCTGATGATATGTTATGTTATAATTTAAACTTACTCGCTTGAAGAGTTCCCCAACCAGTAGCAATGACGTTCTTATGTCCGCCAAAGTCACGATTGGTCCAAAGACAGGCGGGTCGTATTCCATCTCGAAACTTCACGTCAGCTACTAATTCCAATAAAGCTATATCATTGTATTTGTTCGGTGAGGCGTAGTCTGGGTGTATGTGCATGCGACGGATCGCGACCTATAAGCAGGATATGATTTTTTTTTTAAGTTTATCTTGGACATCACAGACATCGGTGAAGGAAAACATCGTGAGGAAACCTGGACTTATAAATTAATATAAGTCTGAAATCGCCAACCCGTCTTGAGCAAGCGTGGTGATCAATGCTCGTGCCTTCTCTGTATGAGAAGAAACCTTTGCCCAGCAGTGGGACAGTAACAGGCTGGTATTATATTATTATTATTATACAACATTAGTTTTAACATATGCGAAACCCGAAACACGTGTCTAGTATTTTTATGTAAAGAATGTATGTAAAAATGACAAAGTTTTAAGCTTGTTCTGTTACCTAGTTGTCCCTGCCAAAAAGTGGTCACCGTGCGATGGGCGTCCCCGCGCCGCTCGCGCCTCCAGCGTCGACTGGCGCTCATTGATAATAATTTGGCAGTAGTTACCTAACCGTACGGCGATTGTATTGTAATTCATTTTCCATCACACTTGCAGACTTTGGACTGCCGTAATGGTCAAGTGTAGATTGATATTATTATGTACTTTATTCGTAAATGCAGCCGTAAGTGATAAAATGTGCGATTTGTTGCACCTTATGCCAACCATTCAAAGTTCAAAGTGGATGCAAAGTGCTAAAAATCAAATAATCACATTATTGAACCACAGCAGGCTGTAGGTACAAATAGTGGCTTTCTACAATTAACCATCTTGGTGTTTAAAAATGTGTGTGTGATGGTTACACGATACTTTTTACATACGATAGGTACACGTTCAACCAAAATACAATTAGTGTAAGGTTCAAGGCGCACAGGCGGTGCCCCGCGCCGTGTGATTGCGGATAGGTACTTAGTGTCTCTCGGTGTCCAACTTACAACATTTTTAAATATTTTTGGGACAAAATATAACATGGTTTAAAAATTATTGGAATTTATTCAGTTATTTATTCTGAACAAACTATATTCAGGTTTCGTAAATACTAAAAATAATGTTGTATACATATTTAAGTACTGACATATTTAAGGCTGGCCTAAATAAATTATTAACGGAAAACAAGCTCACATCAATAGGATTCGCACCATCCCTCACATTATTGTCAATGTTCTGGTCGCCAAGCCGTACTATGACGGGTTGAGGAAATTGTGCCTCTGCATACCTCTGGCAGTGAGCGGCCGTGAGCACAAACCGAGGACTGATCAGAGATCCCCCACATTGGAACAAGTACCCTCCGCTGTTAGATGCCCAGCCAATGGCAGCCTGAAAGAAAGGAAGAAAGAAACATAAGTCTAATGAAAGGATAATTTTAGTAAGGGTTCATTTCCATATACGGTCATGATAATGACGGTGAAAAGTCACGTTTTACGGTAAAACTCAATGTTACGCACTCAAAACTTAGGGCTGATGGATGCTTTGAATAGTAAACGGGTCCTGGAGGCAATTAAAGCAAAGATAAAACCTTAAAAACTTGTGAAAAAATTAGAACTTTGACCTCCAAAATCTCCGTAACTAGAAAGTTCCCAGGTATGGTCCAGAACAAAAAAAAATGATCGCAATGACGGGGAGAACAAGTGCCTTTCGGCGTCGTTAAGGGTCTTTTTACACCCTGTATAAATGTTAATGTATGGAATGGCAGAGAATGGCTAAATAAAGGATAGATGGGTTTTTTGAGGATATGAAAGAAAAACCGGCCAAGTGCGACACAGACTCGCGCATGAAGGATTCCGTACCATCGTAGTAGGGGAACCCCCTTTAATTTTTTATCCATTTTTTATAACTAATTGTGAAACACACATTCTGTGAAAATTTCAACGGTCTACCTTTTACGAACCATGAGATACAGGCCGCTGACAGACAGACGGACGAACGGACAGCGCAGGCTTAGTAATATCTCGGTCTCGGAGTAAAATGATAGCGTAACAGCTAAAAAGGGGGGAAAGAAATGAAAAAAAAAACGCGATACACAAAGGCAGGAAGATGATGATGATGTATATTATACTGTATGTATGTAGTTTAGTTTATAAAATTAATTAAGTAAGTATTTCTGTTAATGCACATAGGTATATCCTCTTACGCAAATTTCGCAATCGAAATTTGGTTTGCTGTAAGAAAACCCAATTCTGGGTTAAGCTCGCCATTGTAGGTACATAAGCTATGTTATTGCAATTTGTATGTATATTTTTTGTTGTTTTGTGTGCAATAAAGAATAAAGGATGATGACCAGGCTAAGAAGAAGGACTCACCATGTGTGGAAACTCTCCAGTCTTAGCCTCAGTGCCGCCGACGATCAGTTCCAGTCCCGTGTATTCACAAATGGCTTCGTAAACGGAGAAATCCTCAGGGTCCGGGATCAGAGGTATATAGCTGACTGTCTTTACAACACTTTTACTGTATTGCTCGCATTCTGAAGTCAAAAAAAAAAAGGTTTATGTTGCTGACCTGATTCTTCTTCTGACGGGGCGTTAGTACCAACTTTTACCACGCGTTAAAAGATCCATGCTGCACTGTACGCTTTTGTTTTTTTTTGGATGGGAAATCATATAATCAAGATAAGACCGGAAGGGAATTCAAATTCATTTATTGCAAACAAAGACATTCAAATATAATTAGCTATAGACGGGACAAGACCAAGAAACTGACAATTCCAAAACCTGTTACACGTTAGTAACAAGTCGATCAGTCCAGTGCGATACGTCGCCTTGTCAGGTCGCATTCATATGACTCAAAGACATTTAAATATTTCCGAGCTATAGACGGGTCATGACGAAGAAAATCGTAATCCAAAACTTGTTACTACTGAGTAACAATTCGTTCTGTCTAGTGTCATCTGTGTCATACGCCCGCTTGTCAGGTAGCATTCGTGTGTCAAAATCGAAAATATTCAGGATGAAAATTATTGTATGACAATATTCCCAATGTCCTCTCTATATGTGTTTTAAATCTCTTTGATTGCAAATATGGGTAGTTATACAGGTTGGTTTTTGAAGAACAGGAAAGTTGTTAGTGTCACCATATTCTGCACTAGGCATGCAACATTTAGTTCGGAACGTGGTTAGTCCCTAAATTAAAAATTTAAATACATTAAAATTCAAAATTACATGTCTATTAAATTGTCAATTTAAAGTCAAAGTAAATAATGTCAAAGTAATAATGTCAAAGTTAATCTATTAATGCTAAAATGTCAAGAATTAATCATTGTGAAATACGCAATTTATGTCAAACTTAAGTAATAAACATTATTTAGAGTTTAAGGAATTAATTCGGTTTAAAAATGAAACTTACTTTTTTCGCTGATCCTTCTGCGATCATGTGTGTTAACAGGGTTACCCCATATTGGTCGGTCACTGTAAAATTAAAACAAATCGTTATTTTTTTCTATTTTTTTTTTTTTTTTTTTGAGCCTGATGTGTCCCACTGCAGGGCAAAGGCCTCCCTTCCCTCTTTCCATTTATCTCTGTCTCTGTCTTTGGCTATTTGGGCCCAATCCTTTTGACAAGAGTCCAGCTCGTCACACCATCTCCTTCTGGGCCTACCGCGTCGCCGGGTTCTGTTGTTCGAAACCCAATCTGTTGCCACTTTGGCCCAATTCGGATGCGACATGCGGCAGATTGTTATTTAAAATTAAAATAATGCTTGCATTAAAAAATATAAAAAATAAAGGGTGTAAATAGAGGGTCTATTTACACCTTTATTTTTTTTTATTTTTGGGGTGAAAAATCACGTTTTTCGGTAAACCTCATTGTAACGCACTCAAAACATTGTGCTGATGGATGCATTGAATAGTACGGGATTAGTGGAGGTATTTACAGTAAAGTTATAACATTACTATTAGTTATTACATTTATTGAAAAAAAAACTTGTGAAAAAGCTGGAACTTTGACCTCAAATATCTCCGTAACTAGAAGGTTCCCAGGTATGGTCTAGAACAAAAAAATGATCGCAATGACGAGGAGAACAAGTGCCTTTCGGCTTCGTTAAGGGTGTTTTTACACCCTTTATATGCCACTGTCCATACTAAAGAGGTGATATTTCTGTATAAAAATAATTTGATTAAATTATTATTCCTTTATTTATTTCTATAGAAATACAATTATATTTTTAAATATTCCTTAGAAAAAACAATATAAAAACATTTAAAAATATAAAAAAAATTTTTTTTTTTTGGCACGTATATTGCCTCTACCTTAAAAGTGTAAGTGTAAGGATAATTAAAACTCACTCCCGATTCCCAGCTGAATTAAGGATATTGGAGCCATCTCGACAACAAACTATCCGGTCGCCAAACGCATTGTACGAACAAAATGTGGGGAAGATACGGCTTTGCCTGAAAAACACAAAAACAAAATGGTTATGAAAATAGATAGATAAATCATTTATTTAGTGCACACAAAAGATATTTCTTTTGTGTGCACTGCTATGGCACACCACCAGAAGCACAATTAACCCATTCGAGTCCACCCCCGTTTCATAGAACTCATGTGCCATCCCACCATACATATTGCAAGTGGACCCTCCAGGTGGGTCACTGGCATTACGTTTGCGCAAAAGTGAACCCACCTGGTGGGTTCCCGGCATCGCAAGTGCGACTTGAGTGAACCCACCAGGTGGGTTCCCGGCACTGAATGTGTTAAATAATACAAATTACACACTATATGGGCTATTCTCATTTCAGCAAAAAGTAAAATGTGCATTGGTGTTAAAAAACGAAATATTGAATTAATTTTAAATTTACTATTGCACAATTCATCGAAATTATTAATAGGTACTGATAGGGTTTTTATTAAAAACTACAAAACATAAATGTATATTTTAAAACATCATCAAAAGAAGACATCATCGAAAAAGTCACCTCCATGTCGTCGGCAAAGACGATTTAGGATGATACAGACCAAAAATTCAATACATTTTCTCATATAAATACACTAACTGATATTATTTCACGATTACACATGAAATAAAGTTCCAAAAAAACGCAAAAAACTACATTATAAAAAAAAAATATATGTTTAAATATTCGAAACCATTTGTGCAAGGATGTTTAGTCACCTCCGTGGATAAACTTATTGAACGCAGCCATGATTAATTAACTCAGTGAACACAATTTCTGAACGAATACAGACAACCAACACAATGCCATCTTGAAAGTTTTTGACAGTTTGACATTTCCTGGATAATAGTTTTGAAGCACTCTAAACTAAGGTTTTTTAAAAATTGGCATGCTGTTTTGGTCACTTTTGTGGATTACGTATGAGAGAGTATTTATTTAAAAATATCTGTCAGATATTATAAAATAATGAGCTATTGTAACCGATATCTAAGTGTATCATTGTATTTTGTAATCAGAAATTGAGGTTATCAAAAAACGGCATTTACGTTTAAAATCTCACTTCCATGGATGTCACCCACGTGGATTCCATGGATTCAAGGAGGTTTTTTTTTAAGAATTTTGCAAAGTAGTGATATTAATTAAGTGTTAAGTAAGTAATGTAGATTAAGAGTAATTATTATTATCAAAATATGTGATTTCTGAAACCTGATATTAAGAACTGATTAGAGAGTTGATTTATGTTCCTATAAAATGTTAATTATACGTACCTAGATAATAAGTTTTACCAGCTAAAGAAAAGCAAAAGTTTAATAAATAACTAAATGATTACATAAATAAAGATATCATCGATAAAAATGTGTTTTATTCAATATTACTTCATAAAAATTGTATAATTATGTCACTGCCATGGATGTCCGTGGAGGTGAGTTTTCTTTTTTCATTGTTTTCGCGAAAATGACAGTGAAAATAGCTCGGCTCGTGCTTGATACACGTTGTAGGATATGGTACCCTTCATTTGAGACAACTTTTTATCATATCAAAAAGCATTTTTTTTTTAAATAAATTTGTGTCACATTTTGAGAATGGCCATATAGGGTGATTGATATTAGTGACCGATTCTTAAACACATGATTGTAGTCATGATAACAAACAACTTTCCCAAAGAAACATTTTATACACTGACTTTTATCACAATAACACAACAGCCGTATGAAATTCGCACGCGCGCTCCCGTGACCTATCAGCTGTTAGCTGTTTAAAAAAAAAATGTTATCCTTCCTTCCCTTCTACACTACTAAGCCGCACCACTGGTGGTGTCGTGGGGAATTTTTTTTCCCTTCTACACTACTGGTCCAGTGGTGTCGTAGGTATTAGTAAAATACATATAAATGCGTTCCCTTCCACACTACTAAGCCGCACCACTGGTAATGTCGTGGGTATTTTTTTTTCTTTCTGCACTACTGGTCCAGTGGTATCGTAGGTATTTGTAAAATACACAACACATACCAAATTTGTTTTCGAAAAAAAATAAAAAAATATTTTGGATCTATGCTAGATAAACTTATAGGTATTCCGTTTTTTTTTTTTTAATTTTTTTTGAACGCATATATATGTATTTTACAAATACCTACGACACCACTGGACCAGTAGTGTAGAAGGGAAAAAAAATCCCCACGACACCACCAGTGGTGCGGCTTAGTAGTGTAGAACGGAAGGAAGGAATGTTATTATTTACCCACGAGCAACATGAGGTTAAAATCTACAAGGAAATAAAAATATTTATAACCCTTACTGGAAGTCTCTCCTGGCTGACTCGCACTCATCCATAGCCTTGCATTGCCCGATCGTGTTGGAGTAATTCTCCACACAGGGCTCTCCCTCTGAAATCACAGAAAAATGTCTTTCAATATACAACACACTAGCTGTTCCCCGCGACCTTCGTCCGCGTCAAGTTATTAAAAATACAATTTTCCCCGTGTTTGCAACATTTTTCATTGCTGCTACGCTCCTATTGGTCGTAGCGTGATGATATATAGCCTATAGCCTTCCTCGATAAATGGACTACCCAACACTGAAAGAATCATTCAAATCGGACCAGTAGTTCCAGAGATTAGCGCGT
The DNA here is from genome assembly GCA_905220335.1 of Noctua pronuba. NCBI lineage: Eukaryota > Metazoa > Arthropoda > Insecta > Lepidoptera > Noctuidae > Noctua > Noctua pronuba. The sequence continues at coordinate 6,105,131 of LR999920.1, forward strand.
TCAAACAAACAAACAAACAAACAAACACTGCAGCTTTATAATATTAGTATAGATTAGTATAGATAACAACTCAACTCAAACTCAAATCAAAGCATTTATTTCAATTAGAGCATAACAGACACTTTTGAATGTCAGAAAAACAAAGAAGGCGAAGCTACAGTCACAGACACAAGGCATAGTAACTTGTGAAAGTACTGTAGTTGCCCATTCCAAAGCGTAGATCTGAAGAGAAGAATGGGCAAGAAACTCCATGGACAATCTTTTCAATCACACGCCTAACGGCACGCCTGTAATCCCCGAAGGGTTCGGCAGAGGTTAGGTACACCTCTGCCGAACCCTTAATTCACCATTTATAGAAGTATACCCATAATTCACCATTTATATTTTAATGCCCATGTATTAGGGGGAGAGCTTATTGCCATCAACCGGGCACAGAGCCAGATACCGTGGCTGCTACTGAGAAATTCTTGGTTGAAAAACCCAATAACACTTTGCCAGACCTGGCCCTGCAGTCTCGACATTAGATAACGACAAAAATCGGTCGTTAAGTGTAATCGATGTCAAATTTCTTTAATAGATTTTCAACCTTATCCTTTCGAAATAAAGTAGAATATCCATTAAAGGAATTTGACAACGATATGACTTAGCGACCGATTTTTATCGCTATCTAATGTCGAGACTGCAGGGCCTGGGAATCGAACCCAGGACGTCGTGCTCAGCAGTCGCGCCTGCGTGCAATACGCGTAGTTGACGCTTCCCGTGACCCAAGGGCTCGCTTTTACCTTAGCCAGATGCTAAGTGTTGCCATACAACGTGGCAACGTCGCCAGTCTCCACATTACCAGTTGACAGCGTTGAAAAGGATTTTTTTTATTTCACTAGCGGCCCGTCGTGGTTTTGCACAGGTGGACATTTATTTCTAAACATTTTGGGATAAAATATAGCCTATGTTACTCAGGGATAATGTAGCTTTCTAATTCTGAAAAAAAAATTGAAATCGGCACAGTAGTTTTTGAGTTTATTCGTTACAAACATACACACATACACACAAAAATACAAATCTTTCCTATTTAAAATATTAGTAAGACTAGCTGTTCTCCGCGACCTCCATACGCGTGAAATCTATCTATATAAAAGGAGAACTGACTGACTGACATATCAACGTACAGCCGAAACTACTGGGGCTAGGAATGTGAAATTTTATACACGGCTTCCTATTATAATGTAGCACTAAGAAGGGGTTTTTGGAAATTTAACCTTTAAGGGGGTGAAAAGGGGGAATTTTGTTTGTATGGAAAAAAATTTTTGCGGACGAAGTCGCGGGAGAAGTGCTAGTTATTAAAAAAATATTACTTCCCTGTTTCAATCGGATTTTGATAACAATTTCAAGGGTTTTATTTTTTTTGCAAGGAACCCTATTTTTTATTCTAAAATAAAAGTAGCCTATGTTAGACCTTATCACATCAGCTATCTGCCAGTAAAAGTCCAGTCAAAATCGGTCCAGCCGTTTTGAGATTAGCCGGAACAAACAGACAGACGGACAGGAAGATTGTCAAAAATTAATAAAAAAAGTTTTTTTTTGTTAGAATTACCGTTTATACGTTCATATGCATTTAGTAAAAAGCTGTTATTTTCAAATTACAAACAGACACTTCAATTATGTTTATTTGTATAGATTGTGAGTTTAGTTTATTTAATCGTTTTTAGGAATTGTCAACTAAATATCTAGCTCATCATAATTTGCCTAGAATTTTCCCAACTATATTGGGGACGGCTTCCAGTCCAAGTGGATGCAGCTGAATACCAGTATTTTACATGAAGCGACTGCCTTGCTGACCTCCATAACCCAGACAGTACTGGGTAATACGATAAACCCCTTGGTAAGACTGGTTGTCATACTTTCGGGCCACTACTACCTGTAACGACTGTCAAAGATCTACAAATGACAGCCGGGACCAACGGCTTTACGTGCTTTCTGAGGCACGGAGGAAACTCGGTATTACATAATATCTGAAATGGTGGATGAATTAATAAATCAAGATAGTACATAATGTACTCTAGGTTCAGACGCTACCGGTTATGTTGGTATCTTTTTTCAAGAAGTAAATAAAAAAAAACAAAACAAGTTCGAGAAAAAACGCAAACAAAAACTTGAACTCGGTGTAACTTTAATTTAGCCGATGGGCACGCAAACAGTTAGATATAGCGGTGTATACACTTGTGAAGTGTCTGTCTAAAGAAAGAAAGAAAGAAAACATATTTATTCGGCACATGCCACAAGTGCACACAACAAACAAAAAAAAAAAAAAAAAAAAACTTAAATCTACACAATATAAAACGTAAATTAAACAGAAAAAAAAGATACAATATTGTGTGCCTCACGGCTGCGCCAAATAGGCCCAGTTCAGCAAACTGCCGAGCAGCTAGTGCCCGACGCTGATTTTCAACTGGACCCGAGATGGTGATGTGACGGACATAAAACAGTTTTGTTTCTAATTAGGTATGTGTAGGTATGTATGAATAGGTACTTAAATAGAACAAACTTGTGTATAGTATTAGCATATAAAAATACGTAGGTACTTATTAATATAAAAAACGAGAAAAGTGCAAGACACAACAAAAAACCCAAGGTACTTACATAAATAAATGAACGTACCTACATACGTACGTCTACATAGTATTAGTAAACAAAGTGGGTAAAAAATCGATTTTTTTTTCAGTGAATTTCTGAAGTTAAAAATAATTTAAAAGATATTGAATAAAGTGCCAATACTAATCATGGTACACACTGCCATAAAAGCATTTTTTTAGCGATGATACATTTCCTAGAAGCAACTTAATAATAATAATATTTATTTATTTCTCAGTAAGTATATGGTACATAGAGATCTTACATTAAACTTTGTTTCACGCATACTACCATTGCTGGTGTAGAAATATTAAATGGTAAGTTAGGTACATGCATATCAAATATTACTTTCAAAGAATTTTAAATAAAGATATGAATTTTAGACTAGTTAAGATTAAAAATGCATCATTTATAATAACAAAAAATCAATGGGTAATTTAAGAATATAAATCATAATTTTTAAAAAAATCTCAAAGTCAAAAAAAAAATCACAATGTCAAAAATATAAATCATAATGCCAAAATAAAAATTACAATGTCAAAAAATTCACAATAATGACACATTAACACCACTAATTGCCTATTTAGTAAAAATTTTGGTATTTTCTTAAAAAACACTCAAGTAGTCATAACTTTTGAGGAGATCAAGTTAGGACTCTGCCACAGAGATATTTTTTACTGCAAATATAACCCCAACTATCGCTCTATTTTGTTTGATCAACGAGTTTTTACCCACTCTTTATACAGGATGTAAGGGACAGCCCTCCACAAACTGATGGGATGAATTCAGTATATCATACTAAGATGACCGGTACAAGAAATTATTTCAGGAACGTTAAGGGAATCCAATGAATTTGATTTGTTTTATTTCCTCATACTATTTTAAAATACGTGTTTTGTTCACGAGTTCAGCTGCATCCGGTTAGACAGGAAGCCGACCCCAATTTAGTTGGGAAAAGGCTAGGCCGAAGATGACATACTTATTTAGAGTCACTGAATCCCTCGACTATGTATAAGTAACTCGAAAATAGAAAAAAACAGCCGTCTTTTTCTTTGCGTGTCGATAGACTCAAATAATACCCGATCAGTATATTGCCATCTGCACAGCTCTGTCGTTTGCTTCGTTTAAATCCTGGAAGGTGCAGGTGGCTATGCAGGATGGGCAAGAAAGGAGGTGGGGCATATCCTGCAGAGGGGCTCCAAACTGACATTGTGTTTGGGACGGGTCAATGATACCCCATTTTGCTAGATTATTTCTACAGCGGCCAACCTGGGCCCGCAAACGGGAGTAAGTGTTACTAAGTGATTTAATAGTCTACAATAAATATTTGGCATGCCAATCAAAATCATTTATTTAATACAACACATAACAACGTTTTTGTTTTAGTTTTAACGTACGATTTTCCTTGTAATTATAATCGGTTTCGTTTTTTTAATAACAACCGGTTCAAGCTCATAGTTCATTTTTGTACATAAAAAATATGCAACCTCCATGCATGACAACCTCGTTGGTCTAGTAGTTCGTTGGCAAGGAATCGTTGGCTTCCTGTCTGACCGGATGCTGTTGTACATTGCATGGAGAGATTGCGTCCGCATTGACCTCCAAAACTCAGCTGGGTTATACGATACTCCTTGGTAAGATTGGTTGATGTGATCTGTCTATCGTAAGTCATAGTGTCGCATGTAAGAGACTACTGTAATTTAATTGATTGAGTGAATGAATTTGAATTATTATTTTGTCCTTTATTTATTTTTCTTCCCATACAGGGTGTAAACAGATCCTTCACGAAGCCGTCAACCAAGCATTGTGTACACCAAACTAAGTCACCCTACGCAAAAATTATTGCTGGGAAACGACTTTTTTTTTTGGGGTGACAAATCACGTTTTACGGTAAAACTCAATGTAACGCACTCAAAACTTGGTGCTGATGGATGGCTTTGAATAGTAAACGGGTCATGGAGGTAATTAAAGTAAAGTTAAAACCTTTAAAAGGGGTATTTAAAAAAAAAACTTGTGAAAAAATTGGAACTTTGACCTCCAATATCTCCGTAACTAGAAGGTTCCCAGGTATGGTCTAGAACAAAAAAACGATCGCAATGACGGGGAGAACAAGTGCCTTTCGGTTTCGTTAAGGGTCTATTTACACACCCTTCATTTACATTTTTAAATATTTCTTTAAAAAAACATTAAAAAATACAAAAAAATAGTGGTCCGCCGGTCTCGGGAGCACGGTCCAAGCTACCGGTGGTTAGGGCTCCAGAGACAGGAACCTCCTCACAATGCGAAGCGTATCGAGGAGTACTGCCTTCTGAATCAGGCCCTTAATCCACCTGCCTAAGGAGAGCCTCGAAAGATGATCGTCGAGGCTCTTGGCCTTAAGGACATTGGCTGTCACGACAATCGGCACAATGATAGCCGAGTTCACATTACACATGTCGACAACCTCGTGTGCGAAGTCGAGATATTTTATTTGTTTCTCTTTCTCAGCTTTCACGAGGTTCTCGTCATGCGGGATGGTAACATTGACTATCATTACGCAGCGCGCTGATCGGTCTATCACCACTATGTCAGGCATGGGCGTACCCAGCATTTTTTAAGGGGTGGGGCAGAAGTAAATCAACTAAGTAGTATGAAATTAAAAATGCTTTTTATTTACTGACTGATACGTTTTATTGACTGCACTACACCTTATTTTAATAATAACCTGCGAGGGTTCTGGCAAAATCTAGCTAAAACTTTCTTTTCAAATGTATGCTGGACTTCCAGAACCCTCTTTCTATGCACACCCATCATACAGACGCCGACAAAACGGTTTTCTGTCAATGTTGACCTTAAGCAAGTTTTTATTTTAATTTGAAAAATGTTAAAGTACCCAAATGAATATAATTTTGTAGTTATATTTATTTTGCCTAAAAATTCTTAGCTTCGGGTCAAAGAGCAGGGTAGGGCAAGTGCCCCATCCTACCTCACCGTGGGTACGCCCATGATGTCAGGCTTATTGGCGAAAATAGTCCTGTCAGTAATGATAGACCGAACCCAGTACAGCGCGACACATACTTGTAGTACGGTACCTCAGATTCCACAAGTTTATAAAGGGTGTAACAAGATCCTTAACGAAGCCGAAAGGCACTGGTTTTCCCCGTCATGGCGAACATTTTTTTGTTCTGGACCATACCTGGGAACCTTCTAGTTACGGAGATATTGGAGGTCAAAGTTCCAATTTTTTCACAAGTTTTTTTTTTTTAAACCGGTTTTTAAGGTTTTAACTTTACTTTTATTAATTCCATGACCCGTTTACTATTCAAAGCATCCATCAGCACAATTTTTTTAGTGCGTTACGTTGAGTTTTACCGTAAAACTTGATTTTTCACCCCAAAAAAAAGTTGTTTCCCAGCAATAATTTTGGCATAGAGTTACTTAGTTTGATGTACAAAATGCTTGGTTGACGGCTTCGTGAAAGGTCTGTTTACACCCTGTATTAGTATAACTTATAATTTGTATGTGTGTTGATGTCGTATTTATTTGTGTGTAAGATGTAAGTTGTTTTTAATACGGTTTATGAATCTGAAATAATTTTATTTTTATTTTACAACGCGTTTTTTTTAGAATAATAAAAACCGGCCAAGTAGTAGGGGAGCCCCCTTTAATTATAAATTTATTTTTATTATTTGGTGATAAAGCGGCAACAGAAATACACATTGTTACACAAAAAACACAATGTTCTTCATTTAAACGACTATTTGAATGATACTGACACGCTAATTGAACTGTAATCTTATTAACTTTGACATATCTCTGTAATAGTTTGACATTTAATAATGTTTTGAATGATATCCGGACAATATTTTTAACTGACATACCACAAAATGTAATTTTGATTCGTACCAACCTAATATTTTGTCTTGAAAAAATTATATTTATGTACCTAATATTTGCACGCCACACGTGGCAGAATGTGATGAGACTACTGATTAAACTTAAGACCATAAATAATGTACCATATTCTAACAAATAAATGAATTTGAATTTGAACATTCTGTGAAAATTTCAACTGTCTACCTGTTTCAGACAGACAGACAAACGGACAGCGGAGGCTTAGTAATAAAGCCCCATTGGTTACCCTTTGGGTACACCCTAAATGATTAAACTGTGTCCAAGTAACACTTACTCCCGTTTGCGGGCCCAGGTTGGCCGCTGCACGCTGTAGAAATAATCTAGCAAAATGGGGTATCAGTGACCCGTCCCAAACACAATGTCAGTGTGGAGCCCCTCTGCAGGATATGCCCCACCTCCTTTCTTGCCCATCCTGCACAGCCACCTGCACCTTCCAGGATTTAAACGAAGCAAACGACAGAGCTGTGCAGGTGGCAATATACTGATCGGGTATTATTTAAGTCTATCGACACGCAAAGAAGAAGACGGCTGTTTTTTTTATTTTCAAGCTACTTATACATAGTCGAGGGATTCGGTGTCTCTAAATATGTAAGTCATCATCTGCCTAGCCTTTTCCCAACTATATTGGGGTCGGCTTCCAGTCTAACCGGATGCAGCTGAATACCAGTATTTTACATGAAGCGACTGTCTATCTGACGTCCACAACCCAATTAGTACTGGGTAATACGATACCCCTTGGTAAGACTGGTTGTCAGACTTTTTGGGCCACTGACTACCTAACGACTGTCAAAGATCTACAATGACACCCGGGACCAAAGGCTTAACGTGCTTTCCGAGGCACGGAGGAAACTCGGTATACAGGGTGTAAACAGACCCTTCACGAAGCCGTCAACCACGCATTCTGTACATCAAACTAAGTAACTTTACGCAAAAAATATTGCTGGGAAACGACTTTTTTTGTTGGGGTCAAAAATCACGTTTTACGGTAAAACTCAATGTAACGCAGACAAAACATTGTGCTAATGGATGGATTGAATAGTACGGGGGTCGTGAAGGTGTTTAAAGTTAAAATCTTGCATTAGAAACATGTATTTAAAAAAAAACTTGTGAAAAAGTTCGAACATTGACCCCCAATATCTCCGTAACTAGAAGGTTCCAAGGTATGGTGTAGAACAAAAAAATGATCCCAATGACGGGTAGAACGAGCACCTTTCGGCTTCGTTAAGGGTCTTTTTACACCCTTTATAATGGGTGGTCACCCATCCTCAGACCAACCTAGCTGCTATTATTAAGCCACGAGCTCCTCCTTTAGGTAAGTTCAAAAAGTTTAATACCTTTGAAACTCCCATTAAAGCTCCGCATTATAAAGAAAGAAAAGATAGATAGATAACATATTTATTCGGCACATGCCACAAGTGCACACAACAAACAAATAAAAATGAAATAAAAAACTTAAATCCACACAAAATAAAACGTAAAATAAACAGAAAAAAAAGAGACAAAATTGTGTGCAAATAGGCCCAGTTCAGATAACATGCGTGATTAAAATTGTAATTTTCCTTTAAGTTTTTCAACTCAAAATATGCCACTTTAAATTCTCAACGTGGACGTGAGAGAGCAATATAATTATGTATATTTATATTAAAACGTTTTGAATTTTAATGAGGATGTATGTGATTCATTTATTCAAACGTTTTACGTTTCGAGTGTCCCAAGAGGTACAGTCACGAGCACCAATATGTATACACTTTCCTAAAAAAAGCAATTTTCGCGAGAAATAACAATTGTAATTTGGTAGTTACGTGTTTGAGCCGTTTGGGGTTGAAACACTAGGGCCATGGGGTCCGAGTGCTCACCTATTATTTCGGGAAATCGCCAAGCGGTTGGTCGACTCTTCACGTGACCAGAGGGCGGGCCTTTTTTTGGCCAAAGAATCTAGAAAAGAAAAAGCTGCCAGCCTTCTGGGCACTTTTCCTGTTGATAGCGATGTGGACAAATTTTATGACGCCCTGTAACCGTTTTGATACTTGTACATTTTTATTTTTCTTACTATTATAGATTTGTAGTATGTATATAACGTAAGTATTCACTTGTTAGCAATAAATGAATTTGGAGATAGGATCTTTTTAAAAAAAAAAAAATGAGTTCCAGAATACTATGGTCATAACAACAAGAAAGTGTAATCAGAACAGTAGGAGAAAAACACTTTAAAAAGTTGTTAAGTGTTTACATATTGGCGCTTGTGACTGTACAACTATGTTTAAATTAAGTAATACTACGCCGTGCCGTTAGAACGTGCTGTTATAAAATTTTGCTAATCATTTACGGCCTAAACTTTTTTGTAGTCGGGCTCGGTTTCAGTCTAACAGGATGCAGCTGAATACCAGTATTTTACATGGAGCGACTGCCTATCTGACCTCCACAACCTAGTTAGTACTGGGTAATGCGATAACACTGAGTAAGACTGGTTGTCAGACTCTTGTGTAAGGACTGATAAATGACAGCCGGGACCAACGGCTTAACGTAATTTCCGTAGCACGAAGGGGTCTCGGAATGGATATATGCAATTATGCAGCCTAAACTAATTATTATATTGTAAACGCAGGGTATTGTACCGTAACGGGCAGTACAAAAAGTACTACAGCAACAAGGTACAAAAAGTACTACAGCAACAAAGTACAAAAAGTACTACAGCAAATAAACTATAAAATTACTACAGCAATAAAGCAAAAAAAGTCCTACAGCCACAAAGTACAAAAAGTACTACAGCAACAAAATACAAAATGTACTACAGCGACAAAGTACAAAAAGTACTACAGCAACGAAGAACAAAATGTACTACAGCGACAAAGTACAAAAAGTACTACAGCAACAAAATACAAAAAAATACTACAGCAACAAAGTACAAAAAGTACTACAGCGCAGCTCAACAACAGAAGAACTAACATCAAAATTCTAAATCGGACTAGTGAAGTTATTCGCGGCTTAAGACCATTTAGAAATACCCGACAACAATTACTGTCGGGTAATAACCCACCAGACACAACACCCATTTGATTGGTGATTCCTCCCTTTTCTATGGGGGATGAAGAACTTCACGCCCTGTTCTTCTTACCCCTAAGGTTCTGTTTGGGTGTGTATCATATACCACATGAGACCCACAGGCTGCTCATGTGCTGCTTATGTTAATTCTTTTGGAAGTCATAGTGGAAATACAGAATGTAAGGGACAGCCCTCCGCAAACTGTCAGGATGCATTCAGCTCCTTTTTTTTAAATCATATTCCAACACAGCTCTCCATTTATGTAAATAATAAGTCTTAAATAAAAAAAAAACAATAATGGATGTTGAAATACTCTAACGAACGACGCGTAAAGTCAGCTATTCACTTCCTGCCTAGCTACAGAGTCCATCGAACTCGTCGTCACGCTTGCCGTTCGCTACGTGCGTTTTGCCATGGTAACGACACATTGCGTATGAGGACATAAACAAATCAATTGGATACCCATAACGTTCCTGAAATAATTTCTTGTACTGGTCATCATAGTATGATATACTGAATTCACCCTATCAGTCTGCGGAGGGCTGTCCCTTACACTCTGTCTGAAACGCTTTTAAAAGCGATTGTCACTTTCTTAGACCCTCTGAGGAAATTTGAGAAAGATGGTATCGGTAGAAAGGAATTGAATATTGAGCAGAAAGCTAAAAGACGTGTACGGAAAAAAAACACATACTGCGCCGACTACAAATAAAAACGGATGATGCAGGGGAATTAGGCAAATGTCCTAAGGGGTGAGGGGGTCGGGGGGGAGGGGCTGCGGGACTGTTCTTGTTTCGAACTCACATAGGGAACCCGTTCGAAAGAGATACCGCGGCCCTGGAACACAAAGGGCAAAGAAGGAACATGGATAGATTTTAGTCAGTACGAGTCTGACACTCCCTTCCACTCCGCCCAGAGCGGTTATTTGATGATTTCACATTCGAAAAAAAAGGAGGAGGGGAGGAATTTGAATATACCTAAATGTGAATGGCTTTAAGAGTAGGGGAAAAACCAAAGAAACTGTAGATGGACTGTGTGAAAGATGGCATGGCCGGAATCGAAGTGAACATTGCGGAGACAGCTGAAAGAGGTCTACGGAAGAACAACACATACTGCATCGACTACAAATAAAATGGGATGAGGCAGGAGAATAGAGAAAATGTCGCGAAGAGAGTTTTGAGTACGAATGTAGTGCCTATAAGTATAAGAGTAGGGTACCCAAAGAAACGATGGATGGTGAAGGATCATCATCATCTGCCTAGCCTTTTGCCAACTATGTTGGGGTCGGCTTCCAGTCTTAACCGGATACAGCTGAATACCAGTATTTTACAAGGAGTGACTGTCTATCTGACCTCCACAACCCAGTTAGTACTGGGTAATACGATACCCCTTGGTAAGACTGGTTGTTAGACTTTTTTGGGCCACTGACTACCTAACGACTGTCAAAGATCTACAAATGACACCCGGGACCAACGGCTGTGAAGGATGGTACGGCTAAAAAGGAAGAGACTAATGAGATGACTAGTAATAGAGAAGTATTGAAGAAGAAGACATGCTGCGCCGATTACAAATAAATTACGACAAGAGCAGGAGAATGATGATCTTTTTCAAGTGTGTGAGTTCAAATACTTTGGAGGTAAATCTTAATTAAATATTTGAATACTTATAAGTTATACTAAGTATAAATAAATATTGTCAACTGAGATGTTTGAATAAAAAAATAATATACCTACTTAGTAACGTTGCTACTTCAACGGGAAAAAGGGAAAACGTTTGTCATGAAGTGTGTGTCACTAAATATTATAAAACAAAGTCCTCAGCCGCGTCTATCTGTCTAATTGCGATAAACTCAAAAAATACTGAACGGATTTTCATGTGGTTTTCACTAATATATAGGCTGATTCATGAGGAAGATTTGAGTATATAATTTGTCAAGCTTTTGTGTAATTTGGTTGTAATATGGTGAATCCATTTGAGATATAACAATACAATGCATGGTGGGATATTCCTCTTTAATACATCTACAAAAAAGTCTTAAAAATACATTTAAATACTATTACATTTATATTTAATCCAGATTTAAACGCATCAAGCTGATGCTACCCTACGATAAACAAAACATGTAGCCATAATATCAATGCCTTAGAGTGAAAACCTCGTAAGTGTGAAAGAAGTAACTGTTCAGGAGGAATAAAATACTGCGTGCTGTAAAATTTTTGTTCGGCGTCTGTTATGTTTTTTTATTAATTAATAAAAAAACACATCAAACATCGTGAGGAAACCAGCATGCCTTTTTTTTTTTTTTTTTTTTTTTACCGATGGGAAATCATCAAATGACTTCTCCCGCTCTGGGTGGAGTGGGAGGGAGTGTCAGACTCTTACTGACTAAAACCCATCCATGTTCCTTCATTGCCCTTTGTGTTCCAGGGCCACGGTATCTCTTTCGAACAGTCCCGCAGCCCCGGCAGGCATCGGCCCTTGCGGGCCCCTTCCTGGTTGCTGACATCTCTTTGAGGCGCGCGTGGAACACGAACGCGCCGTCGACACGGCCTGTCGTCATAAGACGGACGGACGGTGAGCTAACCCATTACTCACCGTCCACAGGCCCGCGCCTACGGTGGCCGGGAGCCACCACGTGGCCCCCGACGCCCGGTGCGTCGCCCGCGGCGGCTGGGACGAGAGATTCTCTCCCTCTCACGTCCCGCCACCTCCTTCGCTAGCATGACTGCTTCGCAGAAGGAGGTGACGGCTTCCCATTCCCTCTCGCTCCGGACCATGGCCTGGACCAGGGCCGGACGCGAGAGGTCGCCGCCGCCTATCGCCGTTACGAGGACACGGCGGAGCTCCGCCCAAGCGGGGCAGACCTCCACGGTGTGCGCCACCGTGTCCTCCGGACGATCCTCGCAATGATGGCACCCGGGCGTTTCCTCCCGCCCGATTACGTGCAGGAACCTCCCGAAACAACCGTGTCCGGTGAGGACCTGCGTCAGGCGGAAGGTGAGGGCGCCGTGGCGCCTCTCTAGCCACTCCTCAAAGAGGGGACTTATCGCCACTATTGTGGCGTGCCCTGCACTGGGTTGCGACAGTCGCTGTCTCCATGTCGCCATGAGATCGCGTCGGAAGTCTGTCCGCTGAGCGGTGATTTGCCGCGGCAGCGGAGTTTCCCCCCGACGTAGTGCCCCCGCGCGCCATTCATGCAGGCGCGCGAGGACTATCGCCTCCAGATCCCATGGCGGCAATCCGGCTAGGAGGCTCGCCGCCTCGCGGGAGATCGTGCGGTACCCCCGGATCAGCCTTACGGCTACGACCTTTTGGGGCGCGTTCAGGTAGTGCGCGGCACGCCGCTTAATTGAACGCGCCCACACCGGGGCCCCGTAAAGGGCCATGGACCGCACGACCCCCGCGTAGAGCCTACGGCAGGAGGCGTTTGGACCCCTCAGGTTGGGCAAGAGCCGCTTGAAGGCAGCCCCGGCCCGTTCCAGTTTGGGAGCCAAACGTCGGAAATGCTCAACGAAGTTCCACCGGCTGTCGAGGACGAGTCCTAGGTACTTCAAAGTCGACTCGACGCCGATGGGAACCCCTCCTACCGTCAGCGTGGATCCCGACGGTGGCGCATTCCGAGGCCCATGAAAGCTCATGGCCTCGGACTTGTGCAAGGCCACCTCGAGACCCAATTGCCGGATCCTCTCTACGACTATCGCAACCCCGCGTGTCATCAGTTCGGCCGCCGCCTCGTGCGACCTCCCTTGTGCCAGTACCAGCGTGTCGTCAGCGTAACAGACTACGCTGACGCCGCTAGGGAGGTCGGCGCGCAGCACCCAGTCGTAACCGATGTTCCACAAGGGCGGCCCTAGAACCGACCCCTGTGGAACACCGCACGACATCTCTCGCCGGTTCCATTCTCCGTTGGGACCAGGGTAGATGACATACCTGTCAGACAGGTAGTCCCCGACTACACGACGGAGGTAGGTGGGCACCCGGTGATACCGGAGTGCCTCCCCAATGCAGCTCCAGGGCATGGAGTTGAAGGCGTTGGCGATGTCGAGCGACACCGCCAAGACGACCCCACCCCGGGACACCGCGTCCCCCGTCGTGAGGGCTCGCACGCGCATGATGGCGTCCACCGTCGAGCGCCCCTTGCGGAAACCAAACTGGTGTTCCGCAAGATCCGGCCCCATTCCCGCAAGGTGCCCGGCGAGGCGGTTTGCAATGACTCTTTCAAAGAGCTTGCCCACCTCGTCGAGCAACACAATGGGCCGGTATGCGGACGGAGAGTCCGCAGGGCGCCCTGGCTTCCGTATGAGGACCAGCTTGCCCGTCTTCCAACGAAGCGGGAACTGGCCTCTCTCCAAGCATGCGCTTAGGAGCCCTTCCAGTCGGGACCCGAGAGCCTCAGAGGCCAGGACCCAGGCTTTGCCAGGTAAGCCATCGGGTCCCGGGGCGGCAGTTTTGGCCTTAAGCCTGCCTACCGCCACTCTCAGGTCTACCCCAGTCACCTCCGGAACGTCGTCATCGTCGTCGCTGTGGTCCGCTTCCGGCACCGCAAGCGGCGGAGCCATAGGCGGGGGAGTATGCTCCCCTCGCGAAGGGAACAGAGCGCTCACCACGTCCTCCACGAGCTCAGGCCGGAGACTCTGCGTCAGCGGGGGGGGCCCAGGTGCGGAGTTTGTCCCGCACCATCTTATAAGGGCGCCCCCACGGATCTCCGTCGAGAGTCCCCAGCATCTCCTCGCGGGCCAGATCCTTGGCCCGCTGGACAGCCTCTTGGAGGGCGGTCTTCGCTGCTCTGTAACCCTCGTACAGCTCCGCCTCGATGGCTGCCGCATCCGGAGGGCGGATGCGGAGCCTGCGATGCCTGGTGTACAGGTGGCGCGCGGCGACGCACGCCTCGCGCAGAGTCGTAAGCTCTCGCGACCACCAGTACACCTGACGCCGGGCGCTTCCTGGCCGGACTCGGGGCATTGCCACGTCGCATATGTCGGACATGGCCTCCTGGAACCAACCCGCCTCGTTGTTTACGTCGGCAGGCCTGTCCGGTGATGTCACCCAGGCCTGCACGATCGCGGCTTCCAGGAGGAGCTCCCGGTCCAGCTGCTTCAGCGCCCATCGCGGACCACTCGGGGCCTGTAGGACCGGCGCGCTTGGGGTCTGGGCGGAGACGTCGAACCGGATATACCGGTGGTCGGAATAGGTCTCCACCCCCTCCATGACGCGCCAGTCAACGACACGCGGTGACAGAGCGGGGCTGGCGAACGAGATGTCCACCACCGAGTCGCCCCGCATCCGCACACACGTGGGGACAGAACCCCGATTTACGACGACTAGGCCTGTCTCCAGAGCCCAGTTCTCCACCATCCTTCCCCGCACGTCTGTGTAACGAGAACCCCAAGCCAAGTTCTTGGCATTGAAGTCCCCGAGCACAAGCACGGGGAGGGAATGGCTTCCGATGACGACGCTCAACTCCGTGAGGGAGTTGTGGAACTCGGCGAGAGTTCGGCTCGGGGAGAAGTAGACACCCGCTACGACAATATCCCCGAACCGTGCTGCTACGCACCCCTGACCCTTCCTGACACTTTCATGGGTCGGGGTACCGGCGGCGGCCGACGAAATTATGGCCACTGAGCCGCTAAGGTCCTCCACCCAGTTATCCCTGGGCGGGACGAAGTACGGCTCAGCGACCACGGCGACGTTGATCGACCACTGCGCCATGCTCTGGAGCAACAGATCCTGAGCGCAGGCGCAGTGGTTGATGTTCGCCTGGAGGAAGCTTAATGGAGCCGTTATTGGCAGTCCATTTCAGCCCCCTCCCGGGCCCCCTGCGAGGGCCCCGCTGCGGGTGTTGCAGCAACTGCTGTGGCGGCGGCAGCGGCGGCGACAGTGGTGGCGGCAGCGGCGGTGGCGACGGTGGGGGTGGTGGCGGAGGGCCTTCCCTTGCCCCTGGCCTTGGCGGGTGCCTTACAGGCATTCCTCCCTGCCCGGTGATCGGCCGGCTTGCCAGCTGCCGCACATGCGGTGCAGTGCGGTGCAGCGAAGCAAGCCGCGGCCTTGTGACCGGGCTGACCGCAGCGGAAGCAAAGGTTGCTGCGGTCCACCTCCGAGGTGCACTGAACTGACACGTGGTGACCCACGTGACAGCGATAGCACCTCAGAGGTCTGGGCTCCAGCAGCTTCACCTGCGCTGACACCCAGCCCACCAGGAGCCTTCGGCCCTCCACTATTTTGCTCGCCGCCGTCACAGGGCAGCTCACCGTAGTGGTTCGCATACCCGTTCGGTCCGGACGTAGGGTGCTTGCCTTGACCTGCTCGGCAGGGCACCCTCCGGTCCTGGTGACGGCGGCCACCACCTCCTCCTCGGTCACCGAGTCGTCCAGCCCCAGGATGCGCAGGTCTGCGCATCTGACGGGCCTGGACACTCGGGCCTCGTCCGCATTTAGGGACGCTCTGAGCTTTTCAGCCAGAGCGTCAGCGGACGAGCCACTGGAACCTCCGGGGATTTCTAGGACGCGAGCACCCGTCTTTGTGACTTTTAGCCGGACGCCCCCAGTGATCCCGAGCTCCCCGAGGTTCACCGTCGCCTTCGCCTTGGCGAGCACGTCGCGGTATGACACGCCCCGTTTTTCCGCGTCCGGCTGCAGTGTGATCACTACAGCCGCGGTCTTCGGGGCGCGGAGTTGAGCCGCGACGCTTTGCGCCTTCTTCTGGCGCCTCCGCTCCTCGTTGCGGGCCTTCTTGGCCGCCTTTCGCCCCTTCTTTTTAGCCCCGGCCACTTGCCACCCAGCTTCGGCCGCGGGAGGCTGAGGGGCCGGAGGGGGCGGCGGCGACGGCCGGCTAGCCGCTGGCGCTGGCACAGTCGCCACCGGTGCAGCCGCCTTGCCCTTCTTTTGGGCCGCCGCCTTGCCCATCTTCTGGGCCGCCGCCTTCTTAGCCGGCTCCGGTTTCGCCGGAGCTGGCTTTGGGGGGGCTGACGCAGCCCTGCCGGAAGGCCGGCTGGACTGCCCTGGTCCGGACGCAGCTGCCGCTGCAGCCGCATATGAGACCCTCGGCGCCGGGGGCGCCTTGTTTGCCGCCAGGGGGGGGCGCAGGACTATGCCCTCCAGTACGGAGAACCGTGCCTGGAAGGCGGCCAACTCCTGACGAACCAGGTTCAGGACCTGGTTCTCCACCGGCGCGGGCTGGCTGGGTCGCTCCTGCTGCTGCTGGCCCCCATTTACCACCTCGGGGGGGCCAGACTTACGCAGACCGGCCAGGTCCGCTCGGAGCTTCTCATTCTCCTTTTGGAGAAGCTCCGTAGCGGCCGTCAGGCGAGCGACCTCCGCCCGCAATTTGGCCACTTCGCCTGGTCGAGGCCCCGCATATGTGGCCTCCGCTGCCGCCAAGATGGAGGCGGAGGCCGCAGGCACAGCCCCTTGTTTGGTGGACGGCTTCTTCTTATAGGCTATGCCCATAAGCGCCGCCTCCACCGCTTTTGCGAAGCTGGCCTTACGCTCCGCTTCGGAGCCGCCAGCTGCGCCCGCCTCGTCGCCTGAGGAGGAGCCCGAATGGGCCGCCCCAGGACCGGCCACCTCCGGGTGGCGCCCCTCCTTGGCAAGGCGCAGACCCCTGCCCTTGCCCCTGATCCCGCCACGCTTGCTGGTGGGGATCTTGCGGGCCGAGGCCTGCTCGCCCTCGGAAGACGACCCCCGGTCGCCTTCCGGTCTGGACCGCTTGCGGAAGAACTTGCTGTTCTCCGCAGCGGTCTCCTTCCTCCCGCGGCGGGAGCTCCCTGAGCTTCCCGCGCTCTCATCGCCGGATGCCGCGTCGGACTCCGACCGCGCATCCCTCCTCTCCTCCACCTTATCCATGTTTTGGTTTTTGTTAATCATTTCCATTTTTGTTCCCACGAGTAGTGGGGGATATATGATGTCCATCCGGGCGTGCCCCCTGTACCCGGATAAGCCGTTTAACATTTATAACCCGCCAGAGGGTAGGCTGGTACCCTGGCGGGGAACGCACTAGCGACTGATTTTCCATAGGAACCCGTCAGCCATACATCTCCTCGCGGTGCGTCGCCACTTGAGATTCGGGGTGACTTTTTATAGAGGTTTTCTACCTCGCGGTCCGGGCGGTTAAGCCAAGACCCTCGGTCCCGATCGAAGTCGCGAGACGTGATCCACGACACTTCGACGGTGGGGTTACGAGATCGACGGGGACAGTGAAGGACGCAGTCCTTCACCGTCTGCTCGGAGGCAGGGTAAGTGCACACCGAGCCCGCCCTTGCTCTTCCGCTGTGCCCTCTGCTTATCAGAGGGTCACGCGGAAGAACGCCGAGTTGGTCCAAATTGGACCCCTCCCTGTCAGAATATTAGCCACGGACAGTAACATTCCCCGAAGAATAAGAATCGCTTCCCATTCCTCGGGGAAGGATACTGCCCGCGTCCAGGGTGCACCGGCCCAGCAGCTGCTGTTCCCTCCCGACGTATCGAGAAGGACTAGCAGCCACTGGGCACACGAGGAGGAATTCTGACAACGCACCCCAACCAGCATGCCTGAGAGATATTTCTTGACGGCATGTAAAGCCAAGTCAGAGGCCCATCGGCGTCATAAAAACTCTGACACCAGGTTACGAACTAACCACACGATAAAGAAGAAGAAGATTAATTAATATGGAAATTTAACCCGCTTTTATATCCAGAACTGTGACTTCAATTTTCAAATAAGAAACGACACGTTCGTTGCAAGGTATTCACGCAAAACTGACAGATGCGAGTATTTACGAGGTTCTCATTTACTGTCATACATGGAGCGACGAGTATCGAATGAACAAATTATTCAGATCAGGATGTGCGTTGTAAGGTTTTCTTCCTAGAAACGCAATAAAATAAATTTGAGCAAAAATGCATTCCCGAGGTTTTCACTTTAAGGCGACGTATGCTCTATAGTTGCTGCCAGTTAAGATGGCAATAGCGGTCATTGCTCTTTCCATAATATCTCTTCGTACGAACCAAAAAAAATGAACCATGTATCGTTTTTCATTAGAAAAGATGTTGAAGGTCACGATAGATGACGATTCAAGACATGAACTGGCTTATTTGTGGATTTCAAAGTTAAGAACTTTAATAAATGTAGGTGGGTCAATGACCGCCATTGCCATCTTAACTGGCAGCAACTATAGTACCCGTGCAAAGCCGGGGCGGGTCGCTAGTTTTAAGGATAAATGACGTTTTGTGCTTACAAACACGTAGGTATGTTAATGCACCTGATACGAAGTTCAAAGTTCAGGAAAAAGGTTAGTTAGAATAGCTAGCTAGGCTAGATTGTGATGACTAAGAGCAATATTGTCCTGTCTAGCACGCGTAGCATGACCACCGTAGAAACGGGTTTCTTTGACGGAAGAATCGACAAAATGACAGATTGTGTCGACAAAATGACAGATTGTGTCGACAAAATGACAGATTGTGTCGACAAAATGACAGATTTCTTTTCACAATCTATGCGTGCTGTAGTTTGCACATCAGCAGAGAAAGAAAGAAAGAATATTTATTTGGCGCAAGGACATGACGCGCATACAAAATGACAAAAATAAAAACAATATACATACAACGCAAAACAAATATTTATAAACAACAGGACGGATTTAAAGAAAACTGACTACAACAGGCAGGTTACCACTCAGCATGATGCTGTGCTATGGGGGCCCACAGCGCTGGTTTTCAGTGGTCACCCGTGAAAAAACAAAGGAGCTGATCGACGTCACTGAAAGAGCCAAACTCATCGCGAAATTTTGGGCTGAGTCAATTTTAATTAATACTAGAAACGGGATATTTACCATGTTTACTGTTTGTGTTAAGTTCCCGATATATTCCGAAAGAAAAACCGGCCAAATGCGAGATGGACTCGCGCATGAAGGGTTCCGTACCATCGCAGTAGGAGAACCCCCTTTAATTTTTATCCATTTTTATAATTTGTAGTGAAACACACATTCTGTGAAAATTTCAACGGTCTACCTATAACGGATCATGACATACAGCCCGTTGACTGACAGACAGACGGATGGACAGCGGAGGCTTAATGATAGGGTCCTGTTGATTACCTTTCGGGGACGGAACCATAAGAAATATGTTTAAGAAAGAAATATTTACAAAATGGACGGACACACACACGCACACCCGCAGTGCACTCTTTTTTACACACTTTTTTGCGTGCGGTCGGTGTAGAATTTTGTATCTGTGTAACATATACTTATTTTATATACTTGTTATACAGGGTGTTTGGTAGATGGGTGCAAAGCCTGAAGGGGGTGATAACTTAGACCATTTAGAACTTATTAAGCTAAACTTGTCTTAGACGAAGTCTCTTCCTTGTATTTTTTTTTGAAACTCTAAGGTTTTTAACAATAATATCCATTTTTTTTCAATTAATTGTTAATAGTGTCCAGTAAAAGCTGCTATGTTATTATTTTTTATTTATGTAATGTGTGATTACTCAAACAAAATAATTCCCAAGCATCTGTGTCATCAGAGAAACATTCTACGCCATATTCAAGTTTAAGAAACTTTTAAAAATCAAGGATATGTTTTGTTTACGGCATAATAAAAAAATAAGAAAAATAGCCTCAGTTGTTCAAACCTTTTTAAAAACATGCTTGGTTATTGCCCTTTCTTTTGAGGTACTATTTACGCAGATATCTCATCAACTCTTGGAATCAGGATGTACAAAGCAAATTGAGGTCGAATATTTAATTTTTAAACAGACCAAAATAATGCAACATTTTTGTTAAAATAATTTATTGTTCATGTTCAAAATGTTGAACGCGGTTTTTTATACAAGCGCGTGCCCGTCTTCTCACTTCTGTAGTCGTGATTTTTAATTTTATCTCCTGCTTCATGACTTAAAAAGCCGTTTGATTCTTTCTATTAATTCTTCTCTAGTTGAAATTTCAACGTGCGTGTAGACGAGCTCCTTGGCCCGTCCCCAAACGAAAAAATCCACAGGAGTTAAATCGGGTGATTGAGGTGGCCAAGGGATGGGCCCGTCTCTACCAATCCAGCTCTCTGGGAAACAATTATTTAAATGTTCTCTCACGTTTAGGGCGGCCGAACGTTGATTGGTCCCCACTTCCTGCCAGATAATTTAAATGGAGAAAATTACCTGGAATTCCTTCAAAACTATCTCCCAGAGCTTCTGGACGAGACCGAAATACCAATATTGGCAATGAGAAGACCAATGATTTTTCAACAAGGTGGTTGACCAGCACACTGGATCCTAAACGTGAGAGAACATTTAAATAACTGTTTCCCAGAGAGCTGGATTGACAGAGACGGGCTCATCCCTTGGCCACCTCAATCACCCGATTTAACTCCTGTGGATTTATTCGTTTGGGGACGGGCCAAGGAGCTCGTCTACACGCACGTTGAAATTTCAACTAGAGAAGAATTAATAGAAAGAATCAAACGGCTTTTTAAGTCATGAAGTAGGAGATAAAATTAAAAATCACGACTACAGAAGTGAGAAGACGGGCACGCGCTTGTATAAAAAACCGCGTTCAACATTTTGAACATGAACAATAAATTATTTTAACAAAAATGTTGCATTATTTTGGTCTGTTTAAAAATTAAATATTCGACCTCAATTTGCTTTGTACATCCTGATTCCAAGAGTTGATGAGATATCTGCGTAAATAGTACCTCAAAAGAAAGGGCAATAACCAAGCATGTTTTTAAAAAGGTTTGAACAACTGAGGCTATTTTTCTTATTTTTTTATTATGCCGTACACAAAACATATCCTTGATTTTTAAAAGTTTCTTAAACTTGAATATGGCGTAGAATGTTTCTCTGATGACACAGATGCTTGGGAATTATTTTGTTTGAGTAATCACACATTACATAAATAAAAAATAATAACATAGCAGCTTTTACTGGACACTATTAACAATTAATTGAAAAAAAATGGATATTATTGTTAAAAACCTTAAGAGTTTCAAAAAAAAATACAAGGAAGAGACTTCGTCTAAGACAAGTTTAGCTTAATAAGTTCTAAATGGTCTAAGTTATCACCCCCTTCAGGCTTTGCACCCATCTACCAAACACCCTGTATAATTATTGATTTCCTTGGTTGTAAAGTATGATATGTCGGGGATTTTTTGCCCAAGAACGATTTTTTTTCCTCAAAATTGGAAAAAATAAAAGAAAGAAAGAAAGAAAACATATTTATTCAGCACATGCCACAAGTGCACACAACAAACAAATAAAAATAAAATAAAAAACTTAAATCTACACAATATAAAACGTAAATTAAACAGAAAAAAAGAGACAATATTGTGTGCCTCACGGCTGCGCCAAATAGGAAAAAAAAACCGCAATCTACCAACGGATCGGTTTACAGACAGCGCATTTACTTCATTATCTGCCTAGCCTTTTCCCAACTATGTTGGGGTCGGCTTCCAGTCTAATCGGATGCAGCTGAATACCAGTATTTTACATGGAGCGACTGCCTATCTGACCTCCACAACCCAGTTAGTACTGGGTAATACGATACCCTTTGGTAAGACTGTTTGCCAGACTTTTTGGGCCACTGACTACCTGTAACGACTGTCAAAGGTCTACAAATGACAGTCGGGACATTGGTCTTAACGTGGTTTCCGAAGCGTGGAAGGACCTGTGCTTGAAATGGATGGGACTCACCCATCCACAGACCAAGCGCGGCTTTTTTTTTTTTACGGATGGGATATCATCAAATGACTTCTCCCGCTCTGGGTGGAGTGGGAGGGAGTGTCAGACTCTTACTGACTAAAACCCATCCATGTTCCTTCTTTGCCCTTTGTGTTCCAGGGCCACGGTATCTCTTTCGAACAGTCCCGCAGCCCCGGCAGGCATCGGCCCTTACGGGCCCCTTCCTGGTTGCTGACATCTCCAAGCGCGGCTTCACCTAAAGACCGACCCGAGCGGCTGTTATTATTTAGCCACGAGTTCCTGATATGTTGGGGACTTTTCCCCAAGAACGATTATTTTTCCTCAAACCCGGAAAAAATCCGCAATCTACCAAAGGGTCGATTTACAGACAGCGCACTACTAACTTTTTCACATCTTATCTTACTAATATTATAAAGATGAAAGATTTGTATTTTTGTGTGTGTGTATGTTTGTAATGAAACAAACTCAAAAACTACTGTGCCGATTTAAAAAAATTTGAAAGCTACATTATCACTGAGTAACATAGGTTATACGGGGTGTAAACAGACCCTTCACCAAGCCGTCAACCAAGCATTCTGTACATCAAACTAAGTAACTTTACGCAAAAATTTTTGCTGGAAAACAAATTTTTTTTTGGGGTCAAAAATCACATTTTACGGTAAAACTCAATATAATGCGCTCAAAACTTATTGCTGATGGATGCTTTGAATAGTAAACGGACCATGGAGGTAATTGGAGTAAAGTTAGAACCTTAAAAAGTAGTATTTAAAAAAAAAACTTGTAAAAAAATTGGAACTTTGACCCCCAATATCTCCGTAACTAGAAGGTTCCCAGGTATGGTCCAGAATAAAAAAATGATCACAATGACGAGGAGAATAAGTGCCTGTCGGCTTCGTTAAGGGTCTTTTTACACCCTTTATTTTATCCTAAAATGTTTAAAAAATAAATGTCCACCCGCGCAAAGCCGGGACGGGCCGCTAGTTAAAAATAAAATACTAACCTTGCTGCCCTCTAACGAAACTCGTGAGGCAAAATAACAGGAAAAAGATCCGATACATCTTGTTTTTGTCTCTGGCACTTTGAAAAGATCAGCGCACCATAATATTTGATCAGGACCTGCAATAAATCAATAATACTTGTTAATAAAGGGTTTTATGAGTGCTTGACTCATTTATAAGTAGGTAAGGTGAATGAGAAACATTACGCAAAACTCAGCGTAGGGGGCGCCACAAGCACATACAGTAAACAAACCGCCATGATGCATTATGACGTCATATTTATTGTAACAAATAGTCTGTGAAAACGTATTAAATTATAATAGTTTTATTTCCTTTATTCATTATACTACACATTTTTTACATTTTTAAATATTTCTTAGAAAAAAACCATATTAAAAAAAACATTTAAAAATACAAAAAATAGTGGTCCGCCGGTATCGGGAGCAGGGTCCAAGCTATCGGTGGTTAGGGCTCCAGAGACAGGAACCTCCTCACAATGCGAGCCGTATCGAGGAGTACTGCCTTCTGAATCAGGCCCTTGATCCAACCGCCTAAGGAGAGCCTCGAAAGATGGTCGTCGAAGCTCTTGGCTATAAGGCCATTGGCCGTCACGACAATCGGCACAATAGTTTTATTATTATTCATGTATAAAAAAACCTGTACTATGATATTATGGCATCTTAATCCCGCTTTGAATGACTTGTCAAAAAACTGTTTACGGTTTGCGCTAGTGCTGCACTCTGGCGGCAGAACGTTGCAGTAATATTCCCTATTCGTAAGAACTCGTACGTCCTCACGAATTCAACATTGGTAACACCACGTCTACACGTCATAGTTTCGAAAAAGCGCAAAAACTACTGCATAGTTTCTGTTCAAATTTTGCTCAAATATTCCTTATGTCTTCGGATGTCAGGCTATACAGGGTGTAAACGGACCCTTGACGAAGCCGTCAACCAAGCATTCTGTACATCAAACTAAGTAACTTTACGCAAAAAAATTTGCTGGGAAACGATGGATGGATTGAATAGTACGGGGGTCGTGGAGTTGTGTAAAGTAAAAATCTTACATTAAAAACATGTATTTAAAAAAAACCTTATGAAAAAGTTGGAACTTTGACCCCCAATATCTCCGTAACTAGAAGGTTCCCAGGTATGGTCTAGAACAAAAAAATGATCACAATGACGGGGAGAATCAGTGCCTTTCGGCTTCGTTAAGGGTCTTTTTACACCCTTTATAGGGTGAGTGGTAATTCGTGACCGATACTTAAACCCGTGATTGTACTCATGATAACAAACAACTTTCCCAAAGAAACGTTTGACTTTTAATACTAATTCACTTATATCACAACTACACAACAGCGGGCCGTATGAATTCGCGCGCGCTCGCCTGTGACCTATCAGCTGTTAGCCGCATGACGCCGCCGTTCTGTCTCATTACTATCGTACCGTGCAACAGGGGGTAGGCTCGCAAGCCCGCTCCGTAATGCTCCGCTCTTGTGTTATTGTGTTATTTCTCTAATCAATTTGTTTGATAGTCCTCTAATCGCGGCGGTAAAAATGGGGCATTTTTTGTCATTTTTAGGCGCGAATTACACAGAAACGGCGTAAGGTGCGGCACAGGCATGGAATTTATAAGGAAACGAAAGAACGGCGTGCCTGCGCCGCGCCGCTTGAGTGTAATTTACGACACGTCGCCTACGTACATTTTGTATGAAAATGTTTTAAAGCGGCATCATGCCTGCGCCGCGCCTTCACCTTACGCCGTTTCTGTGTAATTCGCGCCTTAGAGGGACATATTTTCTTTACTTATTAGTTGCTGAAAAAAGAAAATGACAGGGACATGTCTACAGTAGACCTAGATTTTATGAAAAAAAGGAAGCCCCCTTTTTTTTTAAATTTATTTTAACAGAAATACACATTCTGTGAAAATTTTAACTGGCTACGTATTTGCGGATCATAAGATACAGCCCGCTGACAGACAGAGGGTTAGTAATAGGGTCCCGTTGGTTACCCTTCGAGTACGGAACCCTAAAAATAGAAGGCGATTGCCATCAACAACATCCGTCATTAGTCTTAAAGCTTTATTTAGAGATGACATCTGTAGTTTACAAATGGGAGAAATCTCGAAGACATTGTTTGAATATTAAGTAAGTGGCATGCAGTTACACAGGGTGTAAACAGACTCTTCACGAAGCCGTCAACCAAGCATATACATGTACATCAAACTAAGTTACTTTGCTCAAAAATTATTGCTGGGAAACGACTTTTTTTTTTGGGCGTAAAATCATGTTTTACCGTAGGACTCAATGTAACGCACTCAGAACATTGTGCTGATGAATGGATTGAATAGTATGGGGGTCGTGGAGGTGTTTAAAGTGAACTTCTTGTATTAAAAACATGTATTAAAAAAAAAAACTTGTGAAAATTTTGGAACTTTGACCCCCAATATCTCCGTAACTAGAAGGTACCCAGGGATGGTCTAAAAAAAAATCGCAATGACGGGGAAAACAAGTGCCTTTCGGCTTCGTTAAGGGCCATGTTACACACTTTATATCATGCATCTGATGAACTCACAATAGTATATTTCGAAACAAGTGGGAAAAGTTTGTCATTGCAGCCGAGAACTGCAGTGACAAATGCCCACGTGTGTTAAACCACGTTTTTCATTACACTTTCGAAGAAATGAAATAATAGAACGAAAACTATTCTTTTTTAATGATTTAATTTGCTTTCGCAGGTTGAAATAGAAGCAAAGGTATGAAGCCGCAAAACAGCCTAATATTTAAAATAGAAAATTCAAATAAATAACAATTTAGAACACAAATAATTGTTAATTTGTTGATAAAAGCAAATAATTTTATAAATATCTAGCGGCCCGTCCCAGCTTCCCACGGGTATAACATGCACGACGCGACGGCGTTTATTTTTTCTATTTCTCTGACTTATTAAATTCGTAATATCTATTGATTGGAATAGCCGATTTGAACAATTCAAAAAGTTATCTACATGAATTGAAACAGTCTTGAAAACAATATGATTTATTTGGATAAGGATTTAATCAGAAGAATGAATAATATGGTCTAATTTTCGTCGGTATTTCTATCAACTTTTAAAATGTAAAAAGTAAAAATAACAAAAATAAAATAAAATAAAAATAAAATAAAATAACCATTTTGACATAACGATAATAGTTGGACATATAGTATCGCGAAGTTTTTTGTAGTATGTTCTTTAATATTGTAGAACATACTTTTGTTCTATCATCAATAGTTTCCACAGCGCGTGCGACGTAAGATGTTTTATCATTTTTTTTTACACCTTGGGTTACGTTACTAAAGTTTTAATAAGGATTCCTTATCTTTTCTAGCAATAAATATAGCCTATGTTACTCAAGGTGAATGTAGCTTGCTAATGGTGAAAACATTTTTGAAATCAGCACAGTAGTTATTGAGTTTATTCATTACAAACACACAAGAGTAGATATTTAAAAAGTTACCGTGGGATAATTTACGACTAGAACGCGAGTGAAACCGCGCGCAAAAACTATTAAAATTATATGCGAAAAAATCGAACCAAACCGGTTTGAATTTAAAGAAACCAAAATTGCATATTTTTTTGACCTACCATGTGATTAAGTGTATAACTGTAAACTTCAGAAAGTGAATGTCTCATTTGTCATTTGTCTAGCTAGACCACAGACCTGTGGTCTAACCTACATACACACTACATACTTATATACTATACGTATACTATACGACTATACGTATATTATAAAGGGTGTAAACAGACCCTTAACGAAGCCGAAAGGCACTTGTTTTCCCCGCTATTGCGATCATTTTTTTTGTTCTAGACCATACCTGGGAACCTTCTAGTTACGGAGATATTGGAGGTCAAAGTTCCAACTTTCCCACAAGTTTTTTTTTAAATACTACTTTTTAAGGTTTTAAGTTTACTTTAATTACTTCCATGACCCGTTTACTATTCAAAGCATCCATCAGCACCAAGTTTTGCGTCACATCGAGTTTTACCGTAAAATGTGATTTTTCACCCCAAAAAATAAATCGTTTCCCAGCAATAATTTTTGCATAGGGTGACTTAGTTTGATGTACGCAATGCTTGGTTGACGGCTTCGTGAAGGGTCCGTTTACACCCTGTATGATTAATCAGCAATATTTAAATGTAATAATAAGTATACAGAATGAATTTTGAACATAGAGCGTCCATGGAGTTTCTTGCCCATTCTTCTCCATGAGATCTACTATTTTCGAATGGGCAATTACAGTTCATTCACAGTTATTATGCCTGTGGCGGGACTGTAGGTAGCTTATTTTTGACTATGCAAAAGTGCCTGTCACGGGTCTATTTGAAATGAATGCTTTGAGTTTGAGTTTTCAAGTGGGCGTGGATGTCCAAATCCGAAACTATGAGGAATAGCGAAAAATACTCAAAGAACCTTGTCCCAGCATTGGGAACAAATTGCTTGTGCTATGACGTCTACTACGTTTATCATGAACTTAAATATTAAACTATATTCGCACCGGAAAAAAACATGACATTTTAGAACCAGTTTTGCTAAGGAATGTTGGCAAAAAAGATTTTTAAAGTTGTTGTAATAAAATCATTCTGTTTCTCAGATTTTTATTAAGAAATTATGTTAAACTTATTTTTTTTTTTCATTATTATAGAATTTTGTTAAATCTAGCTCAAGTAATACAACCAGGCCGGTGGGTATGTAACATAAAGGGTGTAAATAGACCCTTAACGAAACTGAAAGGTACTTGTTTTTCCCGTCATTGCGATCATTTTTTTGTTCTAGACCATACCTGGGAACCTTTTAGTTACGGAGATATTGGGGTTCAAAGTTCCAACTTTTTTACAAGTTTTTTTTTTAAATACATGTTTCTAATGTAAGATTTTTCTTTAAACACCTTCACGACACTCGTACTATTGAATCCATCCGTCAAAACAATGTTTTGAGTGCGTAATATTGAGTTTTACCGTAAAACGTAATTTTTCACCCCCCAAAAAAAAAGTCGTTTCCCAGCAATAATTTTTGCGTAAAGTTACTTAGTTTGATGTACAGAATGCTTGGTTGAGGGCTTCGTGAAGGGTCTGTTTACACCCGGTATATACTCTTTTAAAAACCTCTTTTTTTAAAGTATGTGGTCGACCCTCTGTGGACTCGGGAGTACTTAAGTAGGTACTCGCATAATTGAATCAAGTTCCTTGGGAATGTGGTCCTAGTTTTTAATTAATTAATTTATTTAAGGAAAACAAACAGTAACAATAAGAATAAGTCATAATATCATAAATACCAGCAATCATTTTTGCGTAAAGTTACTTAGTTTGATATACAGAATGCTTTGTTGACGGCTTCGTGAAGGGTCCGTTTACACCCTGTATAAAAATAAATAAAATAGAAGTCTGTCTGTAATTAAAAAATAACAGCTTTTTACTGAATGCATATGAAAGTATATACGGTACTTATAACAATAACACTTTTTTTTAATTTTTGTCTGCCTATCTGTTTGTTCCGGCTAACCTCCTAAACGGCGGGACCAATTTTGACGGGACTTTTACTGGCAGATAGCAGATGTTATAAGGAGTAACTTAGGCTTACTTTTATTTAAAAAAGAAGAGTTATGGTTCCGAGGAAAAAAAATTAAAATCCTTGGAATTGTTGACATAATCCGATTCAATTAGTGAAGTAATATTTTTATAATAATTTCACGCTGATAAAGGTCGAGGGGCACACCCTCCACAGCTATAGTCTGTTTTTTAATCTCTGGAGACTAAACTGACATTACCTGGGTTGCCAGTTTTTTTGCAAATCTTAAATAGCGATGTGCCACTACCGTAAATTGCCGTTAATAAAATCAAATAGTATCCTTTTTTATATTGTACTAGCTGCCCCGCGGTTTCACCCGCCGCTTCCGACTTGTTTTATTTTTTCTCAGCTCCTGTTGGTCATAGCGTGATGTTATATAGCTTATAGCCTTCCTCGATAATTGATATATCCAACATTAAAAGAATTTTTCAATTCGAACCAGTAGTTCCTGAGATTAGCGCGTTCAACCAAACAAACAAACTCTTCAGCTTTATATATTAGTAGTATAGATGGTGTCAAGTTCCAATAATTGCCGTATTTTTAAAAAGTTCTGCCTTTTGTAAGAGAAAGGGCTTTAATCCGTTTTACCGTGTACGGGAACAACACTGATGGCATCTGTTTTTTTTTTTCTAATCGTCTAATAAATATAAAAAGTTACGATTCAACAAACGGGTATCGTAGGTACAACACTATACAAAAGAGCTGGCATTACAATATTTGTAAGTTTGACATTGGCATGTGTCAATTTAGTCTCAGGGATTAAAAAACAGACTATACTGGCAAATAAATCTAAGTGTTTTACAATGAACTCGTAAAAACTGGATGCTAGTTAATAAGATAGATTAAAAAACACGTTCTTAACTACAAAAACTTAACTTACCTTAACTGGAAGTTTAAACGATTTGCTATTAAAACAATGATGATACCTGCGTGAAACAACATTTTTTTTTGTATTTTTAACTATTCAATTTAAAAAATAACCATGAGGTGACTAAAAAATAACAATGATATTTGCAACTAGTTATCAAAAATGTAAGGATGCACTATCTCGCCTAGTACTAGTGGGGTGACACACTTCAGAAAGCCATTTTTAAGTTTAAATTAGTTACTTTAGGTTATTTTAATTTATTAATGTACCCATATAATATTTAGCTAATAGATAAATATAGCTGACTTGGCTCAAAAGGCTGCCCAACTCAAATGGGACTGGGCAGGTCATGTCTGCCGCATGCCGGACAAACTGTGGGCCAAAATAGTAGGCAACTGGTGCCCTGACACAGTGACAGTTTCGCGGCAGGCCACGAAGGAGATGGCGGGACGAACTGGACAAGTTCCGTCCGAACTGGAAGGAGGACGCGCGGGTTCGCGAGAAGTGGAAGGAGTGGAGGGAGGCCTTCGCCTAGGAGTGGGACAGAGCAGGCTAAGAAAAAAAATAAAAATAAAATAAAAGATTGGTTGTGATGATATCAGAATAGTGCCTATTAATCATAGCAGTCGTAAATCCTATTTAAATCTTTGAGATCATTACATCATCACCGAGCTTATTTTTGTCTAAAGGACAAGTAGAGGTGTACTATCCTAATCCTAACTAATATGATAAATGCGAAAGTAAGTTTGTTTGTTACCTTTTCACGCCTAAACCACTGAACCGATCATCCTTAAATTTTGCATATACGTTGTCAGGGGTACGGAAACGGACATAGGGTACCTTTCATCCCGAAAAAAGCATTGTTTCTGAGGAAAACATGATAATAGATGTAAAATTGTCCCAATCATCCTCGAACCTTATGCTTCTTTACATAGTATAAAAGTCACTGGGATCTTTTAAATATGCAACGGATTTGAATGCAGTCTTCAGAAAAAGATAGAGTGATTCAAGAGGAAGGTTTATATGTATACTAGCTTATGCCCGCGGCTTCATAATTCCAAACACACGTGGCGCCATCTATTATCATAAGACCGTTATTGTTGTTTTCCTCGGGAACAGTACTTTTTTTCGGGATGAAAGGTACCTTATGTCCGTGTCAGTACACCTGACAACGTATACGCAAAATTTCAGGATGATCGGTTCAGTGGTTTAGACGTGAAAAGGTAACAAACAAACTTACTTTGGCATTTATAATATTAGTAAGGATTGCACCCGTGCGAAGCCGGGGCGGGTCACTAGTCTTACTAATAATAATTAATATTATAAAGAGGAAAGATTTGTATTTTTGTGTTTATTGCTAGAAAAGATAAGGAATCCTTACTAAAATCTTAGTAACGTAACCCAAGGTGTAAAAAAATGCCATAAAACATCTTACGTCGCATGCGCTGCGGAAACTTGATGACAGAACAAAAGTATGTTCTACAATATTAAAGAACATATCTCTACAAAAAACTTCGCGATACTATAATTATGTCCACATTAATTTTAAAAGTTGATAGAAATCCCGACCAAAATTAGACCATGTTATTCATACTTCTGTTTAAATCCTTATCCAAATAAATCATATTGTTTTCAAGACTGTTTCAATTCATGTAGATTACTTTTTGAATTGTTCAAATCGGCTATTCCAGTCAATAGGTATTACGAATTTAATAAGTCATAGAAATAGAAAAAATAAACGCTGTCGCGTCGTGCATGTTATACCCGTGTGGAGCCGGGACGGGCCGCTAGTTAGAGATAAAGTTGAAAATCTATTAAAGATTTTAGTAGCTTGATGTGCTGGCGTACTTAGTATACATGATTCATGTACATAAGTATCTTTTATACAATAATATGTCTATGTACCTGCTTATAAGGTTAATAACAATAAGGAAATAATGACTGTAATTTCCTCTTCATACGGTCCTAAGTACAGAACATAGGCATTATTGCAAAATGCAATTACTGATGTTCATTATGCAGTTAATCTATGCTAATATATTATGTACCTACGTTGACCGTTGTAGATATAATCTGGCAAAATGAGGTATCTTCGACTCATCCCAAACAGATTGCCAGTGTGGAGCCACTCTGCAGGATATGCTCCACCTCTTGTCCTGCCCATCCTGCACAACCACTTGCACCTACCAAGATTTAATTGAAGCAAATGTTAGAGCTGTGCAGGTGGCTACATACTGGTCTAACACAATTTGAACTCATCGACACGTAAAGAAGAAGAAGGACCTACAAAGAGGCAATGTCTGTTCGCAAGTGGCGGGTAATCTACGGAACTGCTGCTCCGATTCCGCAAATTCGTTCACTAATTGGAAGCTACGTTATCCCCGAGTGTCATAAGCTACAGGGTGTAAACGGACCCTTCACGAAGCCGTCCACCAAGCCTTCTGTACATCAAACTAAGTAAAAAAAAAAAAAAAAAAACAAAAAAAAACAAAAAAAAAAAAATTTTTGCAAAAATTTTTGCTGGGAAATAAACCCGCGTGGTGGAGTACAGCCCACTCCCTCTCATAGAGAGGAGACCTTTATATCTTACTATAGCGGAAGAATCGACAAAATGACAGATCAACAAAAGAAATTTGTCATTTTGTCAATTCTTCCGTCGACAAAACCTGTTTCTACGGTGGTCACGCTTCGCGTACAGTTATTATCGGAAATTATCTTACGGGAACATTTTAAATATAAAGGGTTTAAATAG
This sequence comes from Noctua pronuba, assembly GCA_905220335.1. Classification (NCBI taxonomy): domain Eukaryota; kingdom Metazoa; phylum Arthropoda; class Insecta; order Lepidoptera; family Noctuidae; genus Noctua; species Noctua pronuba. The sequence goes on from LR999920.1 coordinate 6,137,586, forward strand.
ACCCTTAACGAAGCCGAAAGGCACTTGTTCTCCCCGTCACTGCGATTTTTTTTTGTTCTATATACCTGGGAACCTTCTTGTTACGGAGATATTGGGCATCAAAATTCCAAATTTTTCACAACTTTTTTTTAAATACCACTTTTAAAGGTTTTTAATTTTACTTTAATAAACTCCATGACCCGTTTACTATTCAAAGCATCCATCAGCACAATGTTTTGAGTGAGTTACATTGAGTCCTACCATAAAACGTGTTTTTTTACCCCAAAAAAAAAGTCGTTGCCCAGTAATCATTTTTTGCGTAGAGTTACTTTGTCGTTGTACAGCATACTTGGTTGACGGCTTCGTGAATGGTCTGTTTACACCCTGCATATTATTTTTTCCTCGAAGTTACGCTTAAACCATCAATTATCTCATGACAAGCAGAACAAGTGCCTTTCGGCTTCGTTAAGGGTCTTTTTACACCCTGTATACTGAATACGTGGTAACCGTTTTAGCGTCAGTGTCTCTTACACCTTGTATACTTTCATATGCATTCAGTAAAAAGCTGTTAATTTTAAATTATAAACAGACACTTCAATTTTATTTATTTGTATAAAGATGTATGGATTGAGGAAAGAGGAAAGACCCATTGAAAACTTTTATCCTCAATACCCTAACGGTATACTCTCGGGGTTTTTAGGTACCTACAGTATTTTGACACCTTGTAGGTTTTACTGTACAGATACCTTTGTGGTCATTTAGGGATTAACTCTGTCAGTAGCCCACCGGTATCGGGAACAGGGTCCAAGCTACCGGCGGTCAGGGCTCCAGAGAGAGGAACCTCCTAACAATACGAGCCGTGTCCAGAAGTACCGCTTTCTGAATCAAGCCCAAAAGGAAATATTATAAATGCGAAAGTAAGTTTGTTTGTTTCTTTGTTACCTTTTCACGCCTAAACCACTGAACCGATCATCCTGAAAAAAGTATAGTTCCCGAGGAAAACAACAATAACGTCCTTATGATAATGGATGGCGCCACGTGTCTTTAGGACTTTGATTGAATATATTATTACAAGCAGAGTTCAGCCCGAATTGATTGTCAAATTCTAAATTAACGCGAGCGAAGCCGCGGGCAAAACCTAATAAACAATAAGGTTCAAATAAGAATAAGAAAAAAGAGACGGTTGTGGCGTTCGTCCGTCAAAAGTCAATCATTATTTAAATCAACGATATAAACGCCTTTTGTTACCAGCTCGTAAACCGAGGACCTGAAATGACTGCTTTAGCAGAATCATTTTAGAATAATAATATGAATCACGTTAAAATCCTTATCCTAACTAATATTATAAATGCGAAAGAAAGTTTGTTTGTTACCTTTTCACGCCTAAACCACTGGACCGATCATCCTGAAATTTTGCATATACGTTGTCAGGTGTACAGAAACGGGCATAGGATTACCTTTCATCCCGAAAAAAAGTGCTGTTTCTGAGAAAAACAACAATAACTTTCTTATGATAATAGATGCCGCCACATGTCTTTGCAATCATGATTGAATTATATTAATACAGGCAGAGAACAATTTATTTTCAAATCCTAAATTAACGCGAGCGAAGCGTAATATGGTCACAGACGTAGTTATTTATGAATTGTCACTTCGTGACCATTTTACGAATTGTAACGTAATTCATATTATTATTCTATTAAGAATCTGCTAAAGTGGCCCTTTTAGATCCGCTGTTATTTTACAGTACGAAGAGTGAAGAATTTACCGTAGTTTCTAGTATCGTTTTTGGGTAGAAAACTTAAAATGCTGGCCCTGCAGTCTCGACATTGGATAGCGACAAAAGTCGGTCGCTAAGTCGTATCATTGTCAAATTCCTTTAATAGATTTTCTACTTTATTTCGATAGCATAAGGTTGAAAATCTGAAATTTGACATCGATTACACAACGACCGATTTCTGTCGTTGTATTTGTCGAGACTGCAAGGCCTGGTATCTTATAGTACGAAGCGTAAAGAATTTACCGTAGTTTTTAGTATTGTTTTCGTGGGAAAACTTAAAATGCTGCTCGCGTTTGACACCGGCGCCGGTGTTGTTTGAAGATGAGGATGACATTCTCTCTCGATCAGTGTTGCAACAGGACTCAGGACTGAGCAAAGCAAACATGTGGATGGAACGCGAACGTTGCCGTAGATTCCTATGATAAAACCGACACGCCTCGGCCAACTCCCAATGTTTGTGCCAATGCTACTTTCTACAGGGTGTAAACAGACCCTTCACGAAGCCGTCAACCAAGCATTCTGTACATCAAACTAAGTAACTTTACGCAAAAATTATTGCTGGGAAACGACTTTTTTTTTTAGGTAAAAATTACGTTTTACGGCAAAATTCAATGTAACGCACTCAAAACATTGTGCTGATGGATGGATTGAATAATACGTGGGTCGTGAAGGTGTTTAAAGTAAAAATCTTACATTCAAATCAGGTATTTAAAAAAAAACTTGTGAAAAAGTTGGTACTTTGACCCCCAATATCTCTGTAACTAGAAGGTTCCCAGGTATTGTCTAGAACAATAAAATGATCGCAATGACGGGGAGAATAAGAAGGTACCTTTCGGCTTCGCTAAGGGTCTTTTTACACCTTTAGATCCAAACTCAAACTCAAACTCAAAGTGTTTATTGCATGAATTCATGTGTACATTTAGTTGTTACATATATTTCAGTAAGTTCCAACATGAAACCCGGTTAGAGCACGGCAACATAATATTGGACAAAATAAGCATCCAGTGAGTAGGTAATGTAGGTAGTGTACCTACACTACCGGTTTGCAAGTTTGTTAAACAAATATAATCATTATCTATAATATTACTAGTATTAGGTTTATGTAGTTAATTTAATTAGTTATTTTAATTTTTTATTTTTATTAGTTATTTTAATTAACATCATGAGGCTATCAAATCACCACACGTTGGACGAGTGGTGTTGGGGCCCACGTGTGGAGCCGGCTTGAGTCATATATATCGCGCGCTCGTGCTAGGGGGCCTCTATCCGAGTGCGCTACGTGATCTTGAAATATTATGCTTTGTCGAATTACACAGCGCCGAAAGTTTAAGGGCATAATAGACATAACGTGAAAAAGTAGTAAAAATAATAATACCAGCCTATTACTGTCCCACTGCTGGGCAAAGGCTCTTCTCATATAGAGAACGCACGAGCATTGATCACCACGCTTGCTCAAGACGGGTTGGCGATTTCAGACTTATATTAATTATAAGTCCAGGTTTCCTCACGATGTTTTCCTTCACCGATGTCTGTGATGTCCAAGATAAACTTAGAAAGTATATATGAATTGAAAAAGTCACATTGGTACTTGCCCGGATTTGAACCCACAACCTCATGCATGAGAGGCGAGGCCTTAACCTCTGGGCCATCACAACACAAAAAAAAAGAAAATGAAAAAGTAGTACGTTTATAAAAATGGTTTTTGTTTTACTGTTTTGCGGCCGGTGATACGCTCGTTGTTTCGGGGTCACGCAGTAAAAAAATTCTAACCAGTTACAAATTGAGGAAAATCTTGCAAAAAAAAACACGCAACATAACGTCATGCCTGTAATCCCCGAACGGTTAGACAGAGGTGTAATAGAACACCCACATTTCGCCAGTTATGTTTAAGTCCCATGTAAAGGTGGCAACTGGAATGAATAAGGTATACATAAGGTATACAACTGAATGGATAAGGTAAGGAACGAATATATTAGAGGAAGTTTAAAAGTTGCGCCAGTTACAGGAAAGTTGAAAGGGAATCGACTGTCTTGGTATGGACATATGATGAGGAGGGACGAATCGCATGTGACTAAAAGAGTGATGAATATAAACGTTGATGGATGGAGAGGGAGAGGAAGACCAAAGAAACGATGGATGGATTGTGTAAGGAATGATATGAAAGATAAAGGAGTAAATGATAGCGTGACGGTTGACAGAAGAGAATGGAAGAAAAAAATGTGTTGCGCCGACCCCAAGTAACATGGGATAAGGGCAGGAAGATGATGATAGAAGGAGGCAACTTTTGCCATCAACCGGGCACAAATCCATATTCCGTGCTTGCTACTGAAAAAATCCTATTGGAAAAACCCAATAACAATCTGCCCGACCCCAGAATCGAACCCAGTAAATACATCATGCTCAGCAAGCGACATAAAAATTAATTAAAACGGCCGCTAATCATATTTTGTTGAATATACAGCCTGGTACTGACCGGCAAATTAAAAAAAACGTAAAAAAAATAAATACAAAGAAATTCTTTTTTTTTCGCTTTGACCTTGCACGCGAAGTAAAGTAGGTGCTCTTGCGTTATCTAGGTATATGCAGGGTGTAAACGGACACTTCACTAAGCCGTCAACCAAGCCTTCTGTACATCAAACTAAGTAACTTTACGCAAAAATTTTTGCTGGGAAACAAAAATAACAAAAGCAAAAAATCTTACTTTAAAAACATGTATTTAAAAAAAAAACTTGTGAAAAAGTTGGAACTTTGACCCCCAATATTTCTGTAACTAGAAGGTTCCCAGGTATGGTCTAGAACAAAAAAATGATCGCATTGACGGGGAGAACAAGTACCTTTCGGCTTCGTTAAGGGTCTTTTTACACCCTTTATATATCTACATCTGTGACGCAGGATGCAGCCCTATAACGATTGTTCACTCATGATTTATTTATGAAATAAATGAATAAGTATAAAAATACCTAGAGTTATCCCTCCGTCGACTGTATGTGTGACTGTTACTGCACCAAGCACCTCTGCATACCTCAATAAGGAAACCAAGACTGATGATATCCTACAGTTACTGTCACAATCTTTTTTGACTACATTTCCACATGCCTTTTGCAAGTTTTTGTAGCATATAAGCAATGGTATTTTAGCCTACATACTACGTGCTCACATACTTTTGAAATTTTAGTAATATACGGGCTGCATCACATACGTAGATATACCTAGATACAAGAGCATCTTCGCGTGCCCGGCGTAAGGTGAAAGCGCCAGGGTAGCTCAGGTTTTTTTAAATTTTTAATGTTTTTTTAATCTGCCATATTGGAGTCGGCTTCCACTCTAACCGGATGCAGCTGGATACCAGTATTTTACATGGAGCGACTGCCTATCTGACCTCCACAACCCAATTAGTACTGGGTAATACGATACCCCTTGGTAAGATTGGTTGTCAGACTTTTTGGGCCACTGACTATGATCAAATGACACCCGGGGGTGTCATTTGACTTTCTAGATATTTTTAGGTACTGGGTAAAACGGGGTGAATAGAGACAAAACTTTGAAAGGGATTTTAAGGTTGAATTAATAATATTATGTTGAAAACGAGGTATCTAAGTAATTATGTATAACTAAGTAAGTAAAATAGAGTACTTTTTGGTAACATAACATATCAATTCAACGTTAAAATCCCTTTCAAAGTTTTGTCTCTATTCACCCCTGCGTTCCTATTCACCCCGTTTGACGGGACCAACGGCTTAACGTGATTTCCGAGGCACGGAGGAAACTCGGTATGTAATGGGTGCCCCAATGGGACTTAAACATAACTGGCGAAATGTGAGTGTACTATTACACCTCTGCCTAACCCTTCGGGGATTACAGGCGTGATGCTATGATACGTGTTTATTTGCAAGAGTCTCTTCAAATTGTGACAGGTTAGAATATTTTTGTTACATTGAAATACACCGTGACTTTTTAGTCGTCTTACAACGCCACTTCATGTATCCAATGACTACACTAAGCATTCATAAAAAAAAAATTGGTATTTATGAGATTTTAATGATTTAAAAATAAAAATATTATTCAATATTATGACGCATGGCGTAGTTAAAACAGCCTGTTGTGAGCGATAATCTACTGGACTCGAGCGCTGGGTATGTATATTCTCCCGTTGGACACGTAAACATCATTAACAGGATGTTTCATATTTTTTTCTAATGTTTATTTATTTTCCTTGAACCTATTAAGGCAGGTAAAAAAAAAAATCGCGCCTAGAACTATTTTATGTCGGGCACATTGAGTGGACCACCTTTGTAAGATGACTAAAAAGTCACGGTGTATATTAAACCGGTATTTACCGGTTTTGTTCAGTAAGGTTATGACATGACGTCTCGTGGTTTTCATAGTTTTTTGCTTAGATGAGGTACCTACTTGAATGATTAATTCAGGTACCTATTTGCTTAATCATATCAGTCTAGATTAAAATCTTGTTTTTGAAGCCAGTTGGATGTGTACGTACAATACAGAGCCGGCGTTACGTTAATTTTACAATACAGGGTGTAAACAGACCCTTCACGAAGCCGTCAACCAAGCATTCTGTACATCAAACTAAGTCACCCTTGACCCTACGCAAAAAAAATTGCTGGGAAACGACTTTTTTTGTTGGGGTTAAAAATCACGTTTTACAGTAAAACTCAATGTAGGGTAATATTAAAATAAATTGTACAGTCACCAAAAAGAAACGAAAATGAATTTCGTTACAAAAATGAAAAGTGTTACAAAAAGGAAACAAAAAGGAACTAATAGGGGAATTTCACACTATGAACAAAACAAAATAGGTTTCCGTTTTTTTTTATTAATTATAATCAATCACATAATAACTAAACTACTTAGTTAGATACAACTTGGATAGGTTCATCTGAACTTTTATTAATACCAAATCAACTATTGCTAAAAAAAAAAAATTAAACATATTTCTCAGGATCGTTTTATTTAAGCCTTTCTCTGTAATTCCAGGGCATAGGCATTTTTTCTAGAACAAATTTTATTTTGTTAAAAATCTCGGTTGTTAGTACACTATTTAATAAACGTGAACCCACTCCAGCACAAGCATATTCAGCTTAATTGGGTTAACAGGAATCTGTTAATCCCTCCAATTAAGCTGTATAGTTCGTTATTTAACCCAGATTGTAATTTGACAGGTGTAATAATTATTAAACTTATTAAATATTATTAAACTCGATACTATAAAACAAAAACATGAAATGTAAGATTACTATCTGGGATTATAAACGAACTTTAGAAAAATATAGCAATATTTTCACATTTAATTTTTAAATTATGAAACATTTCGTGAGAAATTATTATTATTAAGGTGAAAGCATTGCTAGATTTTTTTTTGTAACAAAATAAAGGTGTGACGTGTCTTTCAGCAGTATAAAATCACCCTTACTTCCTTTTTGTTAACTCATTTTTGTTACGTAACAAAAAAATGTAACAAATTGTAACGAAAAGGAATGTAAAACACGTGTTGAATATAACCTCAAACGACTTAAAAATCAATGAAGCTCCTTAGCTACAATTGTTGTTTACTTTTGATTTGTGCGAGAGTAATACAATATTTAAATGGTCTAATTGTAAATAAACAACTTAAATGGTGATAAACAGAGCACCGCACAAAAAGGAACGTAATAATGTTGAAATAATTCACCACTGCCTGAAGCACACTGCATTCACAAATACGCACATTTCAAAATGGCCGACTGTCACTAGTTAGCGCTATGTGATTGGCTGCTCACAATAAACACAGTGTTGCCAATTCTACATTTTAAAAACTACTAAATATTGGTGTTAAAAAATGGAATAACAAAAATGACAAAAATCGTGGACGAAGATTTGATATTAAGTTAATTATCTATTTCTTTATTATTTTTAAGAAATAATGCAGGATCTAGATAGTCTTAATAATACTGAAGTTCATTTTTAGCTTGGATTCATGAGATATCTAGCACGCAAAAAACTAGAGTCTTTTTTGTAACGCTCAAATCTTCGAGGACATTATTATTTACATGGGAGAAATATGATATACCCGAAAACAAAAATTTGTATTTTAAAAACTATATGCTATAATATGCTCTGAAATTCATATTATTCATCCATAATTCTGTATGTCTACGTATCATAACTTGTTTTATAAAATTATCGCATTATTTCGATAGAACCTACCATGGACATTTCTGCATGTTAAAATGTACAATTATTTTTGATATTACCCCGCATTCGAAACATTGCGCTTATGGATGTAATGAATAGTAAATGGGCCATGGAGGTATTTAAAGTAAAGACCTTAAAAATTAGAATTCAAAAAAGACTTGTGAAAATGTTGGAACTTTGACCCCCAATAACTCCGTAACTAGAAGGTTCCCAGAAAAATCACAAAAAAATGATCGCAATAAAGCCGAAAGGCACTTGTTCTCCAACAAGTGTCTATTTACACCCTTTATAAGAAAGGAGGATAAAGCTGAATCTCATTTATATCTGTATTCTCTTGGCGTAATTCCCAAGTTGGTATTTTCCATTTCACACGTAGGCCGAGAGGAAAGTTCGCACACAAAACGCCAAAAAAAGTGAAAGTTTATCTGACTCTTTTGGTATTTTCACTCAAAAAATGCGAAAGAAGAGAATTTACATAATTTATTTTCAAAGACTATTTACATTATTTACAAATTACAAATCTATAATAGTAATAGAATTATGTACAAGTATCAAAACGGTAACAGGGCCTCAAAAGATTCCTCCACATCGCTATCGACAGGAAAAGTGCCCAGAAGGATAGCAGCATTGCCACGTTGGATGGCAATGCTGATTTTTTGGCCAAAACATAGGCCCGCCCTCTGGCCACGTGAAGAGTCGACCAACCGCTTGGCGATTTCCCGAAATACTAGGTGGGCACTCGGACCCCATGGCCCTAGTGTACCAATTAAATTATTGTACTTGCGCCGTTTGAGGTTTTCAGCACCTGCACCTGTTTTCGCCCCAGCGCAGCTCACTGTGCTAGGAAGATAGGATGCGCAAGGGTGTCGACGCAAATTGCACCCCACACCAAAGGCCTACCCAACTTCCATGGCATTATGGTCATAATTTGAATTGAGTGGGTATCCGTCGTGACCGCTCAGTTCTCATGCATGGGGTTGGGGGTTTCAGTCCGGGCAAGTACCAATGTGACTATTTCAATTCATAATATTACTAGCTGTTACTCGCGATTTCGTTTGCGTGGAAATTTTGATTTGTATGTGTGAAAGAAGAAAAAATGATAGCCTATGTCCTTCCCTAGGATATAATCTATCTCCTTCCAAAATTTCATTACGATCCGATCAGGCGTTTAGTCGTGAAAAGGTAACAAACAAACAAACAGTGCTACTTTCGCATTTATAATATTAGTAAGTATATGGAAAGTATGAATGATATACTTTCTAAGTTTAACTTGGACATCATTTCATTTATTCGTAAACAATTTACATTGTGTTGAATATATACACATGCAATTTACATACAATTATAAAAACTATGAATAATTAGTGAACATGACACAATGCATCGGACACAACGTCACTGGCATGACACAATGCATCAACACAACGTCACTGACTTGACACAGTACATCGACACAACGTCACTGACATGACACAGTGTATCGACACAACGTCACTGACATGACACAGTGCATCGACACAACGTCACTGACATGACACAGTGCATCGACACAACGTCACTGACATGACACAGTGCATCGACACAACGTCACTGACATGACACAGTGCATCGACACAACGTCACTGACATGAATGGATATATTTAAAGTAACGATGTAAAATTGTCGTATACAAAAAACACTTGTGAAAAAGTTGGCATTTTGACCTTCAATATCTCAGTAACTAGAAGGTTCCCAGGTATGGTACAGAACAGTAATGTTCGCAATGACGGGGAGAACAAGTGCCTTCTTCCAAGACAGCTTCTTGAAGGATATTTTTATTTATTTATTTAAACTTCATGTACAAAAGTGGTACATAGGCGGACTTAATGCCACAAGGCATTCTCTACCAGTCAACCTTTGGGTCAAATAGGACAGCATAGTGATAGAGTACAAAAAAATATCATTTTGTTAACATAAATTGAAATACATAAATAGGCACATACTAATACATATATACAAATAAAATGAAATAAACTAATATATATTATAATACATACAAATAGTCCAAAATACGAGAAACATTATAATAATTACTATGACTACTAATGACAAGCTTATGAGCAATTTAGTCTGATTTCAAATAGTACTTCCGTACTGTTTTTCTTCTTTCTTTATCGTGTGGTTAGTGCCTAACCTGGTGTCAGAGTTTTTATGCCGCCCATGGGCCTATGACTTGGCTTTACATGCCGTCGAGAATATCTCTCAGGCATGCTGGTTTCCTCACGATGTTTTCCTTCACCGAATCAAATAATAATTATACAATACGCACTATGAATCCAAAAGGCTTCTGTACCATGTGAAGCAGGTTCAGGTGATCTGGCCCTGCAGTCTCGATAAATATAACGACAAAAATCGGTCGTTAAGTCTAATCGATGTCAAATTTCTTGCTGCGGGACTGTTCGAAAGAGATACCGTGGCCCTGGAACACAAAGGGCAATGAAGGAACATGGATGGGTTTTAGTCAGTAAGAGTCTGACACTCCCTCCCACTCCACCCAGAGCGGGAGAAGTCATTTGATGATTTCCCATCCGAAAAAAAAAAAGTCAAATTTCTTTAATAGATTTTCAACCTTAAACTTTCGAAATAAAGTAGATTTATTAAAGGAATTTGACAACGATACGACTTAGCGACCGATTTTTGTCGCTATCTAATGTCGAGACTGCAAGGGCAGGTCGCTAGTCTTTCTAGCCAAACTAGATGACATTTCTTGTTCTTAAAACAAGCCAACATTCAAAAAATCTATAAAAAAAATATCATTAAAAATTATAATATTTTGTGACAGTGATATTTATTCGCATCATCATCTGCCTAGCCTTTTCCCTTCATCATCATCATCATTCAACTATAATATTGGGGTCGGCTTCCAGTCTAACCGGATGCAGCTGAATATCAGTAATTCATATGGAGCGACTGCCTATCTAACCTCCACAACCCAGTTAGTGCTGGGTAGTGCGATACCCCTTGGTAAGACTGGTTGAGTGGTCCCATCCACATACCACCCTAGGAAAGCACGACTTAACCTAAATATCGACCCGAGCGGCTGTTATTATTTAGCCACGAGCTCCTCATATATTAATAATATTTTTAATTATCCTATACTATTAAATGAGCAATATTAATATTATATTACATTATAATTATGTATATTTGTAATCACGTTCTCGAAAACGGCTCTAACGATTTCGATGAAAGTTGCAATAAGTATAGGGGTTTACGGGGTCGAAAAATCGATCAAGCTAGATCCGAAAATTAGTTTTCTGTATTTGCACCAAAGCAGAGTTCGGTCGCAAAGAAGTATATATATACTTAGTTAACAACATACATAGACAAAGAAGTCTAAATAAGAAGTACCTCTAACTAGCATCAAGTATAATTAAAAGAAAAACACCGCACCTACCAAAATCCTGTCTTACCAAGTAAAAAAATATATGTAAATACACCATGACTTTTTAGTCGTCTTACAACGGCAGCCCACTTCATGTATCCAATGACTACTAAGCATTCATAAAAAAAAAATAGGTATTTATGAGATTTTAATAATTTAAAAATAAAAATATTATTCAATATCATGACGTAGTTAAAATACCCTGTTGTGAGCGATAATCTACTGGACTCGAGCGCTGGGTAGGTATATTCTCCCGATTGACACGTAAACATCATTAACAGGAAGTTTCATAATTTTTTCTAATGTTTATTTATTTTTCTTTGTACCTATTACGGAAGGTAAAAAAAAAATCGCGCCTAGAACTATTTTATGTCGGGCACATTGAGTGGACCACCTTTGTAATACGACTAAAAAGTCACGGTGTATATATAGAATAATAAATATCACTCACCTTTTACGAAAACTTTAAAACAATCACTTTATGAACTTTTAAACGCGTCTTTCATTAAACGAGCTGGAGGGCATACTAGTTTTGAGACTCAAAACCGGATCCACAGAGCAACATATACATATATTTATTATTAAATAAGGCATCGCACACATTGAGGAAATAAAATTTACGTAAAGTATCATCTGAACAGGTTCTTAAAGTAATTATTTTTTAATATATACGAATAAATTAAATTGAAGTGTCTGTTTCAAATATCAAAATAATAGCTTTTTACTGAATGCATATGGAAACATTTACGGCACTTTTAACAAAAACTAATTTTTTTCAAAATGTCTGTCGGTTTACCTGTGTGTTTGTTCCGGCTTATCTCCGAAACGGCTGGACCGATTTTGGCAGAACTTTTACTGGCAGATGGCTGATGTTATAAGGTCTAACTTAGGCTACTTTTGTTTAAGAAAAATAATTAGAGTTTCGTACAAAAAAATTAAAAACTTTTGAAAAAAAAATATTGTTAACAAAATCCGATTAAAAAACGGAAGTAATATTTTTATAATAATCATACGCGAACGAAGGTCGCGGGCACAGCTAGTACATAATGTGACGTTACGGGTTACCAGATTTATGTGCTCATTTTCGACGAGCACCACTAAGTATACACTTTCCTAAATTTAAAAGCGATTTTCGCGAGAAATAACGATTGTAACTTAGAGATAGGATCTTTTTCATAAACATATGTGTTCTAGAATACTATGGTCATAACAGCATGAAATTTTAATCAAAACAGTAGGAGAAAAACACTTTTAAAAGTTGTTAAGTGTTTACAGATTGATGCTCGTGACTGTACATAAAGTGACGTTACGGGTTGGCAGATTTATGTGCTCATTTTCGCCGGAAGCACATACCTGAATTAATTATTGTAAATCTTACTAATTGACTTGGACTGCCTCGTTGGTCGAGTGCTTAGGACGGATACCATGTAGTCTGGATTTGTGCCCGGTTGATGGCAATGGGCTCGCCCTCTATTACATGGGACTTGTGTCCACGCAAAAATAGAAACAGTTAAAGAATTCAACCTACTCGGCTTATCACTACATAGTATAAAGCAAAGTCGCTTCCCGCTGTCTGTCTGTCTGTCCCTATGTATGCTATATATATCTTTAAAACTACGCAACGGATTTTGATGCGGTTTTTTTTTAATAGATAGAGTGATTCAAGAGGAAGGTTTATATGTATATTGCAGCCGTGCGAAGCCGGGGCGGGACACTAGTCCATAGATAAATTGGAAATCACATATAAAAAAAAATCAGGTCAAAGTTATCAAAATTTGCCTATGCCCTCCGTGAAATAAAAAAAACAACAAATCTCCCCACTGTTCTGTTTACGTATTATGCCTATGCATACGCATGGTTAAACTACGGCGTAATATTATGGGGAAACAGTACAGACGCACCAACACTTTTCAAACTGTAAAAACGACTGATTAGAATACTAGTTAACATAGATGGCACAGACAGCTGCAAACCCCATTTCCAAGAACAAAAACTTTTAACACTTCCTTGTATATACGTATATCTTAGAAATGTGCAAATTTGTTAGAAGCAATCAAAGACTCACCACTACACGCGAACACATACAGACTAACTACACACTACGACACAAAAATAGACTAAACCTACCAGGTTCTAAGCTGAAAATACACTCCACAAGCACTTTAGTAATGTCAATTAAAATATATAATAAATTACCAGACGAAATTAAAAATGAACAAAAATGTAATATCTTTATAAATAAATTAAAACAATTTCTAACCCGCAAATGCTATTATAATGTACATGAATATTTAAACGATAATAAACAATATTACCAAGAAAGAATAAGAATAAGAAAGAAAAAAAAAAGCAATAATATTTTATAATACCAATAATAACTATATAATTATAATAATTTAAATAAATATAAATGTATAAATTTAATACATGAGTAGTAAAATTATATGTAAGTATATAATTATTTATAAGCCTACCTACACTAAACAAAAGAGCAGGTTAATATTAAAATTGTAAATATTTATAATAGCCCTCCTCCTAATTCTTATTTTGTTATGCTCGACGGGGCCCACAATGATCCAAAACTAATGTATATATCCTTATATACCTACCACCTAAGTTCACATTGTGGAATGCAGTACTACTAACTGGGTTGTTGAGGTCAGATAGGCAGTCGCTCCATGTAAAATACTGCGGGTTACCCTGGCGATCCACCTTAAACATAACCGACCAAATACAAGGTGTAAACAGACCCTTCACGAAGCCGTCAACCAAGCATTCTGCACATCAAACTAAGTAACTTTACGCAAAAATGATTGCTGGGAAACGACCTTTTTTTTTTTTGGGGTGAAAAGTCACGTTTTACGGTAAAACTCAATGTAACGCACTCAAAACATTGTGCTGATGGATGGATTGAATAGTACGGGGGTCGTGGTGGTGTTTAAAGTAAAAATCTTACTTTAGAAACATGTATTTTAAAAAGAACTTGTGAAAAAGTTGGAACTTTGACCCCCAATATCTCCGTAACTAGAAGGTTCCCAGGTATGGTCTAGAACAAAAAAATGATCGCAATGACGGGGAGAGCAAGTACCTTTCGGCTTCGTTAACACGTTAAACGCCGATAGAAAAAATTAAAAATCGTAAAAATACTTTTGGTCGTAATTTGTTTATTATGTTACGATACGTATAGAAAATAAGTTTTATTCAATTCTGTACATGGGTTACATAGTTACAGTCAAATACATAGCTGAGGTCACCGGTGCACCCCATGGCGCACAAATACAGAAAATATATTTTCCGGTACCAGGCGCCGCGCCGCCCACCCCGCCGGCCACCCGCTACACCAGTAGTGCGCTCGCGCTTATAGTTTGTGTTTCGTTAAAAAATAAAGACTGCTAATTTTCGTTTAAATAATAAAGACTGATTTGAATTATATATCCTGAATTTTTATTTTGGTTACTTTTTTCGCTATCTTTAAATTTTTTCAATTCCTTACAAGGTATGTTTGTCCCACTGCGCAGTATAGTTCCCTAGCGCCGTGCCGGTCACGGAGTACGAATAAAGTAACAGTCAGTATGGCCGGCGGCGAGAAAAAGTAGTTTGAATATGACTATACGTTGAGGTCACCGGTGACCCCCATGGCGCTATGATAGAGGAAGGGTGAGGTCACCGGTGACCCCCATGGCGTTTAACGTGTTAAGGGTCTTTTTACACCCTTATGAAAACTTACTCAAGGTACACCTCTGCTTAAGCCGTTGGATATTACAGGCGTACTTACTGTTATGTTACTTTTACAAGTCCAATGTAATATTTCTGCCTCTCGTCATTTTAATCCTATTACGAGTACAAGGCGTCCACGGTGTGAATATTCCTTTATAAAATAACTTATGCATACAATAGTATCATCTGTAGGGCTAGGGGTTTTCCCATACATAATACCTATGAATAGTTGCTAGATCAACGACATCTGTGCAAAGAGTAAGCTTCTGAGAGAGATAGAACTATACGATAGATGAATTGTATGAAATCTTGCTCGTGCCCGCGGCTTCGTCAGCGTAGAGTTCGATTATTGTCCCCGGGGGATCATGCTACCGGGATAAAAAGTATCCTAAGTGTTAATCCAGGTTATAAACTACCAGGGTGCGAAATTTTAACCAAATCGGGATAGTAGTTTTTGCGTGAAAGAGTAACAAACATCCATCTTCACAAACTTTCGCATTTATAGTATTAGTAGCATAGAATAGGATGAAATTTAGAGAATCTTATAAATAATTTTAAAAGTAATGAAAAAATACTTAAAAATCAAAAAAAAAGTTGAAAAAAGATAAAATAATTATCCAAATCGACAAAAGCTATGTGATTCCGGCCAGGATCGAACTGGCGGCCTTCTGCGTGTAAAGCAGATGTGATAACCACTACACCACGGAACCCCTATGAAATCACTTGTGAAATTATAAACCACATTCTAAAGCTAAGAAACAGTTGTATTGACGTCAACAATATTAATTTAAAAAAATCATGCGTGACATTTTCGTTATCTATTCATATTACGTAATCCATAGACATTGAATATGGCGTAATCTTTAATTTCGTACATTTTTTGAGGTTATGTAAGCATGAGAGTCAAAGGTAATTTATTTAACTTTCTACTTTTTATTATTCGTGGTATTTATTATAAAATATCACTTGTCTTCACTGTTTATTGACTTTCAATGACGCAGATTTCATCATTTCTAAAGATTAGATAAATTTTTGTTCATCTATAATATGAATTGAAAAATGCTTGAATATTAAAATTACTATAACTATACTCATCGCCCATTTTTGCATTGTTTAGGATGATAGTGGCTTTTAATTTGCACTGATATACTTCATTTTGCGCCATCTATTGACCAACAAGCAATAGCTTATTAAAATCACCAAGTTTGTATTCGTTCAGCTACTCGATAATAGATGGCGCTATTTGTAAAGTTGCCACAAAAAGAAAATAGTTTATTTACGTGGAATCGAAATTACGAACCAAACTATTAAAAGTGGGTTTTAATATCATTGACTGATTATCATTCCAAGGACTTTATGAAAAGACTTGTATAATAGAAGTACCTACGTGGTATCTATTTTCCACCGGTATGAGTCGAAATCCGTTTTCGATTGTTGTTTTGCCATCTTAAGCCTTCATTTTTGCCAAGTGTGGTGATTACCATTTGCCAAAGATTTTTCCATTACTGGTAGGTTATTTATTTAAGAGTTTCTGAAGACTTCGTTTCTGCTTCGACGCGCAATCTACTAATGTCTGGTGACATGTCAAAAGATACCTACAGATTTATGTGCTTTCTAATATGAGGCTCTTAATTCAACATCATGTGCCTGTCCTTATCCCATGTTACTTGGGGTCGGCGCAACACGTTTTTTTCTTCAATTTCCCCCCCCTGTCAACCGTCACGCTATTATTTACTCGTTTTTTTAACCGACTTCAAAAAGGAGGTAGTTATCAATTCGGATTGTTTATATTTTTTTATGTATGTTCGGGCATAACTCCGTCATATACAGGCGGATTCGCAAAATTCATGACAAAAAAAGCTGAATTAAACAAACAAAAGTCACCGACTTCAGAAGCTAAAGTTATTTTTCACTTTTTTGTTTTTGAAGACGGTTTTTTTTTGCAAAAATGTTTTTCTTTCATATCATTCCTCACGCAATCCAACCATCATTTCCTTTTTCTTACTCTCCCTCTCCATCCATAAACATTTACGAGTATATTCATCACTCTTTTAGTCCCTTACGATTCGTCCCTCCTCATCACATGTCCATACCAAGACAGTGGATTCCCTTTCAATTTTATGACGCTCTTAAATATTACACAAAAACAACAATAAAATTTTAAACTCTTTATTAAATCTCAAACATTACATTATAATTATTTTCTAAAAATTGTTCTACTGTTTCAAATATTAAGTATAATTTAATTCACTCCAAGATGTGTAAGTAGGTTTCCATACAATGAATTATTTTACAATAAAATTCTAAAATGCATGATTTTATAAATTAAAATAAAACATTTAGCTTTTATATAATTGTATTTAAATTTATAATTCGTTATTTTAAGACAGATTTTTTTATAAAATAGCAAATCATATCAAATAAGTACGTTTAATTGTCTATATTTTTAACTTACTAAATTATTATTAACTTTAAAAAACTACTGTTTATTGCATGAAATATAGGGTGACCAGTAATACATTCGTAAGAAGGATTTTTTCTTCGTAAAAAAATAAATCAAATAAAAAAGACAAAAATCTACATATTGTGGGAACGAATAAAAATGGCACATTTTCTTGCTATAAACGCCTGCCTTAGCTTAAATTTTACTATTATAAAAATAATAATTAAGAAATGATTTTTGCTCACTATAAACACAAGTTATGTCTAAAATTACTTTAAATGCTAGTTTAAGCTTTACGTTTAAGCTATTATTTACAGAATGAACAGATAACAGACTCTTCTTATTTGCCTTCCTAAACTTTCTTTAACGAATTTGACATATATAAATAAACTTTTTCTACAATTACTAATTCAATTTCATCATTTTGAACACCTAGGAAATTACATATAATGGTGTAAAAAGACCAAAAGGAAAGGGACTTGTTCTCACCCTCATTGCGATCATTTTTTTCTTCTAGCTAGACCATACCTGGGAACCTTCTAGTTACGGAGATATTGGGGGTCAAAGTTCCAACTTTTTCGCAAGCTTTTTTTTTAAAACAAGTTTTTAACGTTTACTTTACTTTAAATACCTCCACAACCCCCTTACTATTTACTGCATCCATCAGCACAATATTTTGAGTGCGTTACATTGAGTCCTACCGTCAAACATGATTTGTCAACCGAAAAAAGTCGTATTTTTGCGTAGAGTAGGAACTTTGATGTTCAGAGGCTTCGTGAATGCTTCGTTTACACATTGTATTTGTTTTAAGGAGCTTTGATTTAATAGGCCGGTTTGGCTAGTAGCTGAATGAAGATGCCAAAGGTAATCATTTTTAAGAAAATAAGTTACTCAGGAAACAGAAAACTCTAGAGCTTGAAAGAGCAAAAAAAATATTATTTTGAGCTCCTTGTTTGAGCAAATATTAAACCTATCATTACTCTTTTAGACCCCCGACGAAAAACTGGAGAGAAAGAGATGTTTTAATTTAATAAAAATGTATTGTTTTTAAAGATATTCAAATATTAATTTTCTGAAGACGGGACAAGACGAAGAAAATTACAATCCAATACTAGTACTTAGTAACAAGTCGGTCTGTCTAGTGTCATTCGCCCGCTTGTCAGATAGCATTCGTGTGTCAAAATCGAAAAATTTCGGGATCAAAACTTTTGTACGAAAATATTCCCAATGTCCGCTCTATAAGTGTGTTTTAATTCTCTATGGTTGTTTTAGTTTACGAAAGGATAGACCGATTTAAGTGTGCAGTTCAAGATGGCGCTGCTTGTCAAGAAAATTTGCATCGTTATGTCAAACTTGGTACATTTATTTTAGTTCAGTGTTTTGCCGACTGCACAGATAAGTTGGTTGAAGTGTCTGCCTATCTTTATTGAAGCTGGTTTGCCTAGTTTTTGTTTTTTTTAATCATTTGTTCATTCTGTAAATTTGATTTAAGAAATGAATCTTAATTTTATTTTGACATTAAAACTATTTACATTAATCTTAAAATTAATGGACGTATGTTATTTTTTTTTTTTTATTTGATGTATTTAATCTAAGCATTTTTAGTTTTTTTTTAAAGCTAAATGTTGTGTATTTGTACTAAATTCTCAAGTGGTAATAAATGAATAAATTCGCAAATATATTTTAGCTTTAACTGTTTTTTTATTGTAAAATTTTATTTTACATATATCTCTTTTAAATTACTTCTAAAAACCCGTGAATTTTAATCTACAAATAATTCTACATTTGGAAAATCTGGCAAAAAACGATATTCAAGGAGCCCTCCAAAAATTGGGATTTTTTAATTTTCTGGTGATGTTATTTTCCTTATTATTAAATAACTAATATTATAAAGAGGAAAGATTTGTATTTTTGTGTGTGTGTATGTTTGTAATGAATAAACTCAAAAACTACTGTGCCAATTTCAAAATTTTTTTCACCATTCGAAAGCTACATTATCCCTGAGTAACATATATTTTATCCCAAAATGTTTAAAAAATAAATGTGGCACGGGTGGCCGTGCAAAGCCGGGACGGGCCACTAGTTATTAAATAAAATGGATATTCCAGTTTCTGATTCTAAATGTCATTTTGAAAATCCAGATTTTCCAATAGCCTTAAAAAACGTGATTGTCACAAAACTTTATGGAAATGAAATTGGTGAATGAATTTAATTAATTCGCTAAAAATTTCCTTATACAGGACACGACGAAGATGGCCAACAGAGACGTCTTCAGGATATCAGCATCTGTAATAAAAATATAATGAAATCATTAACTTTATTTAACCCTTTTTACGGTAGAGGCAATATACGTGCCACCAACAAAATTATTTTTTATACAGAAATATCAGCACTTTAGTATAGACATTGGCATATATACTGTTTTCTAATTTAACACATATTTTTCGGCAATTAAAAAAAAAAACAGGTATGTAGTTTTAGAAATGAAAAAAAAGGAAAAAAAAAATCTTAAAAATAAAAAATATATATCTTTATGTTAATATAAATTTCGTTTTCCTACCGCTTCCGGTTTTCTCTACCTTATAAAGGGTTAAACAGAATCAGCAGGAGCTCGTGGCTAAATAATAACAGCCGCTCGTATCAAAGTCACGGAAAGCGAAGGCCTCCTTTATGAGCCGAGTACATGATTCTGACAATGGAATATTGAGAGCCATATGAAGCAAATTTTTTTTTCTTTACAGCTGTCAATATTCCTGCTAACAATTTTCATTAATTTT
The DNA here is from genome assembly GCA_905220335.1 of Noctua pronuba. NCBI lineage: Eukaryota > Metazoa > Arthropoda > Insecta > Lepidoptera > Noctuidae > Noctua > Noctua pronuba. Next base: position 6,157,899 of record LR999920.1, read on the forward strand.
TAATTTTTATTTATTTTATTTTTAAATGCAATTGTAAGTTTATTATGATTTAAGATAATTGACATGTTTAATTTAAAGTTTATCAATTCAAAGCAATGTTGACATGTTTTTTTAATTGGAATTGTGTTTGTATGTTTAATTTTATAAGTTTTTAATTTTATAAGTTTTCATTTTTGCTGTGCCCCACAGGGTCCATAATTGTACCTAGCTATAAGCATTATTATTTTAAGATCTGTATTATTAACATTATGGAATGCAAATAAAGATATGAATATGAATATTTTTTCTATTTTATTTTTCTGAAATTCAATTCAATTTTGTAATTTTTTTAAAGTTTATAAGGGGGGAAGGAGTCAAAAACTAGCTGAAAAAAACTACTTAACGTTTCCTCCACCCAAAAATCAAAGAAACACCACTCACCGCTGCAAGTATGCTCTTTCTCCACGAAACCTGTCTCGGCATCGCAGAGACAGATCTTGTCCGTGGGCGCGTGGACTCGGAGATGAAGAGGTGCGGTACCGGTGATGTTCGGTGTGCCGCAGATCAGGCCGTCGTTGCATTCGTCGCTGTTGGCGCAGACGTGGTAGAGAGCTGGAGGGAGAAGAAGGGGTTAATCGTGAGTTTGTAACTGGCAGATCTGGCAAAAAGATTGTCGGTTCACATCAGGTGAGTTGCGGCCAAATGCAAGCTTATTAAGTTTATAAAACGCGCAAGAAGGGCTCTGCACCACCGTAGTAGGGCTCCCTTTATTTTTTTGTTATAGCTGCAACAGAAATACTGGTCTGCTGTCGGTCCTCTTGATTTGAAATTCTTATTGCCGGTTTCTCAATTAAGAACTTGAAGTTTATGATGTGTCACTCCTTTTCGTCTGAGTCGAGAGCTATTTTGCATTGAAGGAATCCCCGTATGAAGAATTTGACTAGTTCTCTAATCAAGCACTCAAATCAGAAACTAGCAGATAGAGAGTCATCAAGTAAATCTACATAATAAGTAAGCACTGTAATAATAATCAGCCCTGACACAGCCAGTAGGTGACGCGGTTGATCTCGCAGGAGATGGCGGGACGAGCTGGACAAAACCAACGACCAGTGGCCCTCGTGGGCCCTGGATCGAAGGACTTGGAACTCATGGGGAGAGGCCTTTGCCCAGCAGTGGGTTGACAGTAACCTAATAAGTTGTCAGCCAGCAGCGAGTTAAACAGTCCTGATCCTAGCTGGTTGTGAACTAGCACACTTGGAAAATGTAACGATGTTTTTATTGCCTTTTATAAGGAAAAGAGGAGTTTCACCTCGACCCTCATTTATTTATTTGCTTCTTTAACAGTCAACCTTCACGACATAATAAGGTTAACCTCGTTAACACGTTACACTAGTAAACTCCTTACACGACCAGGATAAACATCACGAAAGCCCATATTAATATTATTATCAGGGTTATTTATTTATTTATTAAACTTTATGCACATAATGTACAAAGGCAGACTTAATGCCTTGGGCATTTTCTACCAGTCTACCTTAGGGTGATGCAGAGACAAAACAGTAGGTGCAACAGTACAGATAATTTCCGAAAAAAAAAGAAAAAATAATAATAATAATAAATACATATACAGGGTGTTTGGTAGATGGGTGCAAAGCCTGAAGGGGGTGATAACTTAGACCATTTAGAACTTATTAAGCTAAACTTGTCTTAGACGAAGTCTGCTCCTTGTATTTTTTTTTTGAAACTCTAAGGTTTTTAACAATAATACCCATTTTTTTTCAATTAATTGTTAATAGTGTCCAGTAAAAGCTGTTATGTTATTATTTTTTATTTATGTAATGTGTGATTACTCAAACAAAATAATTCCCAAGCATCTGTGTCATCAGAGAAACATTCTACGCCATATTCAAGTTTTGAGAAACTTTTAAAAATCAAGACAATGTGTTGTTTACGGCATAATAAAAAAATTAAAAAAATAGCCTCAGTTGTTCAAACCTTTTTAAAAACATGCTTGATTATTGCCCTTTCTTTTGAGGTACTATTTACGCAGATGTCTCATAAACTCTTGGAATTAGGCTGTACAAAGCAAATTGAGGTCGAATATTTAATTTTTAAACAGACCAAAATAATGCAACATTTTTGTTAAAATAATTTATTGTTCATGTTCAAAATGTTGACCGCGGTTTCTTACACAAGCGCGTGCCCGTCTTCTCACTTCTGTAGTCGTGATTTTTAATTTCATCTCCTGCTTCATGACTTGAAAAGCCGTTTGGATTCTTTCTATTAATTCTTCTCTAGTTGAAATTTCAACGTGCGTGTAGACGAGCTCCTTGGCCCGTCCCCAAACGAAAAAATCCACAGGAGTTAAATCCACCACATAACACACACCAAATAATACCAATATTGGCAATGAGAAGACCAATGATTTTTCAACAAGATGGTTATCCAGCACACTGGACCCTAAACGTGAGAGAACATTTAAATAATTGTTTCCCAGAGAGCTGGATTGGCAGAGACGGGCCCATCCCTTGGCCACCTCGATCACCCGATTTAACTCCTGTGGATTTTTTCGTTTGGGGACGGGCCAAGGAGCTCGTCTACACGCACGTTGAAATTTCAACTAGAGAAGAATTAATAGAAAGAATCCAAACGGCTTTTCAAGTCATGAAGCAGGAGATGAAATTAAAAATCACGACTACAGAAGTGAGAAGACGGGCACGCGCTTGTGTAGGAAACCGCGGTCAACATTTTGAACATGAACAATAAATTATTTTAACAAAAATGTTGCATTATTTTGGTCTGTTTAAAAATTAAATATTCGACCTCAATTTGCTTTGTACAGCCTAATTCCAAGAGTTTATGAGACATCTGCGTAAATAGTACCTCAAAAGAAAGGGCAATAATCAAGCATGTTTTTAAAAAGGTTTGAACAACTGAGGCTATTTTTTTAATTTTTTTATTATGCCGTAAACAAAACATTGTCTTGATTTTTAAAAGTTTCTCAAAACTTGAATATGGCGTAGAATGTTTCTCTGATGACACAGATGCTTGGAAATTATTTTGTTTGAGTAATCACACATTACATAAATAAAAAATAATAACATAATAGCTTTTACTGGACACTATTAACAATTAATTGAAAAAAAATGGGTATTATTGTTAAAAACCTTAGAGTTTCAAAAAAAAATACAAGGAGCAGACTTCGTCTAAGACAAGTTTAGCTTAATAAGTTCTAAATGGTCTAAGTTATCACCCCCTTCAAGCTTTGCACCCATCTACCAAACACCCTGTATACATACATACAAACAAAATATACAAAGTAAAGAGATATAAAAATACATAGATGAAGAAAATCAACAAAATTAATACATATATATATATAGCAAACCCTGATAAAAATAGTAATAAAACCTTCAGCACCACGATAACAATAAAATGAAATAATCATAACACATTATTGTTCATTATCTGTACCTCTTTTCTATTTTGCAATATTAAAAACTTGAATAAATGATAATAACTGACTTTTTATACGAGTTATTATTTTTAAATATGTAACATTTACGATTATTTCTAATTTTTATTTGTTGCATTTGCCAATTTGATTTGTACGTAATAATGAAAGTGCGTGTTGTGTTTTGTCTTATTTTTATTAATTTCTCTAATATTTTTTATTTAATTTAACCAAGAGACACGGACGAATTTGTTTTCTTCAAAAACATATTTCGTTAAATTTGTTTTTTGCGCAGTAGCCGTCGCATGACGCGTGTTGCCTGAACGGCCATATCTTGATCATAATATCACCCTATTTAGCCAGAATCAAAATAATAAGCCTGATAACACAATATTAACCCATAATACTTATAATGAACAGCTATTACTGACCCTGAAACGTTATCAGGACGAAATTAAAGAACGAAGGAGTTCGTGTTTCATTTGCAAGAATCCTAAAGCTCACGTGCCATACAAGAATTAAAGATATAAATCTTTCAAAATATAAGTACTAAGTAAGAGTTCTAATTTAAGTAATAATTTACCCGCGGTCGCTACAATTATGAATTTCAGACACGAAACGTTGGTGAAGTGAGTTTTACAATGTTATTTAAATACATTTTTGGAGGTGATAAGAGCTAAGTAAGTAGGTTTTCAGTGTGCGTGGACAGAGCACATAGCTCCCAGAACGGATATAGAGAGCCCCTATATAATCTCACTCAGATCCAGCCTGTCCCCATGCTGCGCCCCCTAGCGACGCCCTAAGCCGAGGCTCGTACCCACAGGGGGTGCCCTTAGCGAGCAGTCGCTTAGTTTATAAGTTTTATGCCCCTGGCTGGAGGCCTTACTCTCAAGCCATCCACAGGATAGTCCGGTTAAGCAAAAGCCAGCCTCATATATGCCTGCGAGATGCCATTAAAAAAAGGAGCTACGAGACACGAAAACTACTTACATTTTGTTTTCATTCAATTGTTTTTTAACTTTCAGCACTGAGTGATGAGTGTTAGATGACTCAGGAGTGTACGGAGACTGAGCACAGTGTGTGTGAAGAGGGACGGTGCTCCTGTGGCGTTGGGTATCAGGAGCAGGAGGATATCTGTGCTCCCAGTAAGCACGGACTGCTCGAACAGTTAGCCAGTGATCAACATACACGGACCGCTATTGCATTCGTAGTCAACAGCGACTGCTTGACCGCACGAAAAAAAATCACCGCGCTGCCAACCGCCCGAAGCAGTTGCAACTTCTCGAGCGGTTCCATGTGTGTACGTAGAAGACTGTAGTTTACTATGCAGTCGCAGCTTGAAGCAGTCCATCCTGACTGCTTCAAGCTCTCGAGCAGTCCGTGTATAGCTGGCCTTCAAGTAACGGCAGGATGTATTAAGTATTCCAGTCATGAGTCGAGCTACACGATCACTGACAAATGCTTGCACAGACTGGACACTGGACAGGTCCACTCAAATCTGTGTGGTTTTTTCTTCAAAAGACCATCTCAGATATTAATCTGCATGGTTCTCATATATCTTGATCAATGTCTAGACTTTAAAAGAGACAGTGACCTCTGAGTTTGTTTCGGATGTTTCTTCTCAGAGTAGTCAGGTACGAAACACCGGCCCCATCTCGTTTTAAAACAACATGATGACATGTAAAAGTGTTATGTTATACCTATTTACAGAAATAAATATGATTTTATATGCAACTACTGCCACAGCCTCGACTGCCTCGTTGATCCAGTGCTCAAAAAGTGGACTGCTTTACCTGCCTTACGACAATACAGGCTGAAAATAAAAAAAAGTCTTTTACCTTTAGTCTGCGAGTCACACTGCCCGTTCACAGGTGGGTTGTTGTCCCCGCAAAGGCAGCGCGTGACGGGGTCGTAGTGCGTACGGACACACGAAGTGCTGCTGATGCCCGCACACTCCGCCTGCCTTGAGCATGGTCGAGCTGAAACGTGATGTGGAGAACTATTAGTCAGGGGGAACGTCTTGGTCTTAGAATATGACTTTGGCGTTCGTATTTTCTTTTGATCTAACTATTTGCCTACTGCTAAGTCTATCTTTCTATCGATACTTCTAGATACCCGCTAGAGATAACCATGTCACTACTAGTATAATTCTGATTCAAATGCGTGGTATGGAAAATACTTAAGGGGGAAGCGCTAGGATAACCAGCGAATTTCAAAGTTTCCTAGGTGTTTTGTAATTAGCAGGTTACTGTCACGCTGATTGTTAAACAAAATATAATTCGTGACCGTAACACACGTATGTAGTTACAGAATTATAATCATTAAAATTAGCAATAAGGAATGGAAGTTGGGTAGGCCTTTGGTGTGGGATGCACTTTGCGACACCTTTGCGCCATCCCATCTTCCTAGCACAGTGAGCTGCGCTGGGGCGGCTGCTGCAGGTGCTGAAAACCTCAAACGGCGCAAATACAATAATTTAATTGGTAGTTATGTGTTTGAACCGTTTGGGGTTGAAACACTAGGGCCATGGGGTCCGAGTGCCCACCTAGTATTTCGGGAAATCAACAAGCGTTTGGTCGACTCTTCACGTGACCAGAGGGCGGGCCTATTTTTTGGCCAAAGAATCAGCATCGCCATCCAACGTGGCATTGCTGCCAGCCTTCTAGGCACTTTTACTGTTGACAGCGATGTGGACGAATTATTTGACGCCCTGTAGCGTTTTGATACTTATTTGTTCATATTTTTTTTACTAGTATAGATTTTCAATTTGTATATAATGTAAATATTCATAATAAATTATCAATTTATTTAAAAAAAAATATCAATACATTATATGCACTTTTTCAAGTCATTGTATGGGATTAAATGAAGTCATATTACATTCAACATACAACCCTTCACAGACCTACAAATTGCTCAAAAACTCAAGAACGTTACATGAATGTTTATAATCCATTAGTTACATTACATACCTACTATAATGGATATAAAAGTACCTTTAACGAAGCCGAAAGGCAATTGTTCTCCCGTCATTGCGATTTATTTTTTGTGTTCTAGACCATAACTTTAACCTTCTATTTACGGAGATATTGGGGGTCAAACTTTTTCACAAATATTTTTTTTATATACAAGTTTTTAATGCTTTAATAAATAATACCAGCCTGTTACTGTCCCACTGCTGGGCAAAGGCCTCTTCTCATACAGAGAAGGCACGAGCATTGATCACCACGCTTGCTCAAGACGGGTTGGCGATTTCAGACTTATATTAATTATAAGTCCAGGTTTCCTCACGATGTTTTCCTTCACCGATGTCTGTGATGTCCAAGATAAACTTAGAAAGTACATATGAATTGAAAAAGTCACATTGGTACTTGCCCGGATTTGAACCCACAACCTCATGCATGCGAGGCGAGGCCTTAACCTCTGGGCCATCACGACGCGATTTAATGCTTTAACTTTACTTTAAATACTTCCACGACCCCCGATCTGTTCAATGCATCCATCAGCACAATGTTTTGAGTGCGTTACATTGAGGCCTACCGTAAAACGTGACTTTTTATCCAAAAAAAGTTGTTTCCCATCAATAATCGTAGAGTTACTTAGTTTGAAGTACAGAATGCTTGGTTGACGGCTTCGTGGAGAGTCCGTTTACACTCTGTATATACCTCAAATCAAATAACGCCCTATTTTCTATCAGACCACGAAAGACTGGATTAATTGTAAGGATGGCGGTGGAGCATTTCAACCAATTGAATTCCTTCTGATTTATTAGGTACACTTTTGTGCAAACTAAAAACTTGTAATTTTTTAGACGAAGACATCATCATCTGCCTAGCCTTTTCCCAACTATGTTGGGGTCGGCTTCCAGTCTAACCGGATGCAGCTGAATACCAATATTTTACATGGAGTGACTGCCTATCTGACCTCCACAACCCAGTTAGTACTGGATAATACGATACCCCTTGGTAAGACTGGTTGTCAGACTTTTTGGGCCACTGACTACCTGTAACGACTGTCAAAGATCTTCAAATGACACCCGGGACCAACAACTTAACGTGCTTTCCGAGGCACGGAGGAAACTCGGTATGTAATGGGTGGTCACCCATCCACAGATCAACCTAGGCAAGCACGGCTTAACCTAAAGATCGACCCGAGCGGTTGTTATTATTTAGCCACGAGCTACCCCTTTTTTAGATGAAAACAGTTTCTAAAATTAAGGCACAGAGCAAGTAAAATTGTGTTGCCAAAATGTAAGCTTTCCATCATTATAAGCGTTGGATGCTCTCGTGGTATCTCAGTGGAGGTCTTTGAGTAATGAATTGCCTATACAGGGTGGCAGGAACAGGGACGCTAAAACGGTTACCACGTTTTTAGTACATCATTCTGAGCCCACATAACATCATAAAATTTACTCTTCTATACACCACTAATTTTTAATTCGGGCATAATTTAAGGGCTTCTTGTAGAAGGTCTTGTTATTATATATGTAAAGTTTCAATAAATAATATTCATAAACAGCAAAGTTATTAGCGTGTGTTTATATCCCAAAATGTCACTCAATTTATGGAAATATTGTACAGGCTATTCATAGTAAGTAGTAGTAGTTTACTAAAACGCATCTTTATGCTTTACGATTCAAAACTAATGCAAAGTAAAATAAATTCAAAAATATGATTAAAAAAAAGAAAAAAAAAACAGAAATATGATCAGTAACGGGTACAGATAGAGCCCCATTTTTTTGTACTAATTAAAAAATTGTGGTGTATATTTTGACCGTGTAGGTATTACACTTTTGTAGGAAAGAGCAGATTTTTTTTTAGTAAGTTCAGAATGATGTACTGAATACGTGTTAACCACAGATATAGATAGAGCTAGATAACGCAAGAGCAACTGCTTCGCGTGCCTAGCTTACGTACAAAAATCGTAAGTGGCCACTTTCGCGCTCAGTCTGCATCGGTGTATAACATGTTGAATGGGTAATTGTGCTGATATAAATTGTAAAAACTGTATATCTGTACAAATTTGAGAAAAACAAAACATTCGTATTACATTGCGGCTTAGAAATAGTGCTTGTGACGTCATAAGAGGTAGTCAAAAAATGGCACGCTTGGTTTTCATACAGATCGTGATACTTGCGTTATCTAGGTCTATCTATATCTGTGGTGTTAACCGTTCTCGCGTCAGTGTCCCTTACACCCTGTATACGACTGGTTACTTAGACATTCGTATAGTTTTCACTATGTACCTACATACATATGTAATAGTCACCACATACAAAACACCCACATCCGATACACCTCTATTAAAGCAAGATAACGTCATGTATATTTATGGAAAATGTCCACCGCCAACATTTGTCGCCAACAGCCAAGAGCCAAGCATCGCGTGCTGTGATATGCAAATGTTGGAGGCATAACATAATATATGATAGGATTCTAAAGGTTACGAGTGTAGCCATAAATGCTCGGTAATAGAGACTGTCTCGCACTTTTTTTATATGTTTTTGTTTCCGAGGTTATGTGAGCCTTGGTTTTTAAAAATAAACTGGGTTGCTGAGTGATGTAAGGTCATAAAGATTATGGTAGGTTATATAGCAATGTGAATCGGTAATAAAGTATATGTTGTACGATTTCTTATGATAAAATAATAGGAGGGGTGATGCGAAGGACGTTTTTACGTTGGTATGGCTAAAATATTGTTGGTTTTTTATTGGAATCGTCATCACTTTGGAGTACTTAAGTCATAATCTGGATTCGCCCTAAATAAAAATTTTGAAAGGAGAGGCCTTTTTTTACAGCCATTCTTGCCAAGAACCATAGTGATGCATTATACTATTTTGTGGAGGTCAGCCAAGCAGACACCCACTTAAAATACTGGTGTTCAGCTACATCCGATTAAAGTGGAAGCCGATCCCAACATAGTTGGGAAAAGGCAGTAATATTCTTCTTAGCGTGTCGATGGCAATCTAAATTGTGTCGGCCCAGAACTGAGCTACTAGTTGGGCGCTTTCGGTAGCGTCCATCAGTTCCTGTAGTGAACAAACAACAGGGCACGCAGGACACGATATTAAGTGCCCCATTGTTTGTGGAACAGCACCACATTTACACTCCAGGGCAGAGTCATTAATAGTCAAGGCAGTAATAGTCTGCTAAAATATGATGGCGATAATGTAGCGATAGTGTCCGAAAATAACCCGAACTCATGGTGTTTCTATACAAAATGTAGTTTTAAGAATACCTGTGCATTTTTTCTTGGTACAAGTTTATGTACGCCTTTGCCAGTAGTTTGTTAATTTATTACGTACTCTTAACGTAGGTAGGCTCACTTATGTGTATCTTTTAGTAGGCTAACCTGCGCCAAGGCGTATTTGACTGAAACCTCACCAGAGACAGAAAAAATACAGGATATAAAAATACCCTTAACGAAGCCGAAAGGCACTTGTTCTCCCCGTCTTGCGATCATTTTTTTGTTCTAGACCATACCTGGGAAACTTCTAGTTACGGAGATATTGGGGCCAAGTTCCAAATTTTTCACAAGTTTTTTTATACTAGTTTTTATGGTTACAATGTACTTTAATACTGTAAACGGGTCATGGAGGTATCCATGACCCGTTTACTATTCCAAGCATCCATCAGCACAATGTTTTGAGTAAGTTACATTGAGTTTTATCGTAAAATGTGATTTTTCACACCTAGAAAAAGTCCTTTCCCAGCAATAATTTTTGTGTAGCGTTACTTAATTTGATGTACAGAATGCTTGGTTGACGGCTTCGTGAAGGGTCCGTTTACACCCTGTATTATATTTTTTTTTTACGATTGATGGTATAAAACACCCGTGACCCCTTCCCAAGGCCTTAGCACGAATTTTAACCTTTTTCGTAACGTAGATACATCGATTTTAGTTATATTTTTTGACAAACACGTTCAGTATCATAGAAATAAATAAATTCTTAAAATTATGAAAATATTATTTGTAAAACGAGTTTACATTTAAATTCCACAATTTTTTTTTTAATCGATTTTATTCTCTCTCTACACCAGTCTTTTTACTAGTTCTACGATTTTAAACGAAAAAAAAAAAAAAAAAACACTTTTTTTAACATTTTTTTTTGTTTTTAATTATTGATACGAGAATTTTCATGTCGTTATGACCTTTTTACTAAAGAAATCTCGATTCAAAAATACCAAATTACGGTAGATTTTGATAAATGATTGCAACATTGTGAGTCAATTATTCTCAATGTCCAAAGTACATACAGGCAAAAACTTATCATCTGCTTAGCCTTTTCCCAACTGTATTGGGGTTGGCTTCCAGTCTAACCGAATGCAGCTGAATATCAGTATTTAACATGGAGCGACTGCCTATCTGACCTCCTAAACCCCGTTAGTACTGGATAATACGAAACCCCTTGGTAAGACTGGTTGTCAGACTTTTTGGGCCACTGACTACCTAACGACTGTCAAAGATCTACAAATGACACCCGGGCCCAACGGCTTAACGTGCTTTCTGAGGCACGGAAGAAACTTGGTATGTAATGGGTGGTCAGTGGTCCGAGTGGCTGTTATTATTTAGCCACGAGCTCCTGCATACAGGCCAAAAGTAGTTATATTAAAACAGTTTACTGAAGTTTATGAATCGTTATTAAATGCAAATTATAATTAAGAGCTTGCCACCCTGATTAAAACAACAAACCCGATGTTATAACCCGTGTACAAACCATTACAAACCTTAACCTGAAAAAATAGAGTCTATTCTAGCACTAACACCTTGTTTTATTCAAATTTCGATTAAAACTTCAAATCAGCAGATACAGTGGCCGGTTGCAGGCAAGCAATCCATTTTAAACTGACCTCTGTATCCCTTTTAACATCATCTATCAAGAGATCAAGATAAAGCGGTGATTGCTACGTGTAAATCTAAACTGCTTCCGATAGCTATCGGACAGCGCCATCTATTACCGAGTAGCGGAACTGGTTGGTGAATAATTTAACTTGAAGGGCGTTTTCGAAGTAAAAATAGATGAGTTGCCCGATTAGAAAATTGCGTGGCGTTCGTATTTTCAGGTCATACGGTCAAGTTGCGTGTATTGTGAAATATGGCAAGGAAATAGCACCCGTATTCGTACGTCCTATGACTTTGATTTTTGTATGCGAACGGAGCCGTAGGCTATTAGTAAGGCTGTACATTCTGATTACATACGGGACCGAAAAGTGGTCGCCCACAATGGGCCTCATCAGAAGGCTTAAAGCCACCCAAAGGACAATGGAGAGGACTATGCTGGGAGTTTCCTTGCGTGATCAAATCAGAAATGAAGACGTCCGCAAGAGAACCAAGGTTACCGACGTAGCCCGAAGAATTGCCTAACTTAAGTGGCAGCGGTCAGGGCATATTGCTCGCAGAATGGATGGCCGATGGGGCGAAAAGCTCTGGAAGACGTTGCGTTGGAAGGCCTCCCACAGTCCCACTAGGTGGACCGATGACCTGGTGAAGGTTGCGGGGATCCGCTGGATGCGAGACGCACGGGACCGGTCAATGTGGTGACACTTGGGGGAAGCCTATGTCCAGCAGTGGACGTATTTCGGCTGAAATGATGATGACGGGAACAAAGCCGTATGCTATTAAGTCCATGCATAGATATCATAGAGATCTCTTAACTTAATTTATTTATTTATTTAAAGATAGGAGAACCAGCTATTACAAATGAATAACAATTGTATTGGCAACACTATTATAGTAATCACGATAGTAGTCATCTTAGGATCACTAGAAACTCAAACTCAAAGGATTTATTTCAATTAGACCATAACAGGCACTTTTGAATGTCAGAAAAACAAAGAAGGCGAAGCTACAGTCCCAGACACAAGGCATAATAACTTGTGAAAGTACTGTAGTTGCCCATTCCAAAGCGTAGATCTCTATGGAGAAGAACGGGCAAGAAACTCCATGGAGTGTCCAAGAGGACCATTTTTAAATCAAAATATTTTTACAAGATCTTGGTTACATCATTGATGTTGAGATAATACATATGTAGAAAGATGTGCACATTAAGAGCGTCCAGAGTAAAAGATTAGATCAACAAGAATAGACACCTAGATAACAAGCACGATAAAAATAAAATGAAAGGAATTAAAAAGATACAATAAGCACTATAAACACTCAGACACCAGGTTAAGCATTAATGACACGGGGAAAAAATAAAAAAACACTACGCGCTTTTAAATAAGTTAGCATTCAGCCGAGTGCGTGCTGAATAGGTTTTGGTGGTAAATGGATCAAATGAGAACTCTTTACAAAGAATATTGAAGTCCTTACTCGCTCGCACTATTTATGAGTTTTAGCTGTTATATTTAAACCTTATTACACCTATGTTTTGCAAAGTTTGAATTTGCATTTTGAACAAATGAACATGGAAAGGTATTCAAAAGACCTCTGAAATTCTAGCCAACGACATGTCATAGCGCTGCATGGTTATTTTGGCGAATGGTCATAGTCGTCGGAGTGGAGCTCGTGGCTAAATAATAACAGCCGCTCGAATCGATCTTTAGGTTAAGCCGTGCTTGACTAGGTTGGTCTGTGGATGGGTGATCACCCATTACATACCGAGTTTCCTCCGTGCCTCGGAAAGCACGTTAAGCCGTTGGTCCCGGCTGTCATTTGTAGATCTTTGACAGCCGTTGCAGGAAGTCAGTGTCCCTTGGTAAGACTGGTTGTCAGACTTTCGGGACACTGACTACATAACGACTGTCAAAGATGTACAAATGACAGCTGGGACCAACGGCTTAACGTGCTTTCCGAGGCACGGATGAAACTCGATATGTAATGGGTAGTCACTCATCCACAGACCAACCTAGATACGTACGGCTTGACCTAAAGATCGACCCAAGCGGCTGTTATTATTTAGCCACGAGCTCCTACATTTCGCGATGTTGTTAGTTTTAAATCATTCATGTTGGCAAGTATGCATATGGTGGAACTATCCGAAATGACCGTAAGTATGTAGGTATGTTGTATTCATACTTGTGTCATAAAATACTATATAATTTATTACTTGGGGTAGGTTTGTAAAAATTTTGTTACATTACGTGAATATTTCAAAGGAATTTTACGACGTATATATTATTTGACCGCTGTGTAAATGGACAAAATACTGTAGTTTAAAATATACAGGGCCGTTTACACCCTGTATATTTTACCCTTCACGAAGCCGTCAACTAAGCGTTATGAATAACAAACTAAGTAACTTTACGCAAAAATTATTTCTGGGATACGACTTTTTTTTTGGGGTAAAAAATCACGTTTTACGATAGGACTCAATGTAACGTACTCAAAACATTGTGCTGATGGATGGATTGAATAGTATGGGGGTCGTGGAGGTGTTTAAAGTAAAAATCGTACATTAAAATCATGTATTTAAAAAAAAACTTGTGAAAAAGTTGGAACTTTGACCCCCAATATCTCCGTAACTAGAAGATTCCCAGGTATACTCTAGAACAAAACAAGTGCCTTTCGGCTTCGTTAAGGGTCTTTTTACACCCTTTATTCTCTCTCGTATGACGGCGCGGCGCAGTGGCTGATTGATTGACTGCTGCGCTTCGTGTCGCGAGTTCGATTCCCGCACGGAACAAATATTTGTATGGCCTACAGGTAGCTGTTCCGGATCTGGCTGTTTGTGTATATGAGTTTAAATGTTTGTAACTGCACCCACGATACAGGAGAAATTCCGAGTGTAGGGCAACGTTTAAAAAAAATAGTTTGGTCATACGGCGTCGTAAGTACAAATGTCAGTCACAAGATTGGTAAGTTGTACTGCGGTACTGAGTTCAAGTAACCGACGCATCGCAACATGTAACAATTTCGCAGTTGTAATTACGTTAATGCAAGTTTTTAATGTTATAACTTTACTTTAAACACCTCCACGACCCCCGTCCTATTCAATGCACCCATCAACACAATATTCTGAGTGATAAGATAACAAACAGACTTATTTTCGCATTTATAATATTAGTAAGCATATTTATTTAAACTTCATGTACATAAGTGGTACATAGACGGAATTAATGCCACAAGGCATTCTCTACCAGTCAACCTTAGGGTCAAATAGGACAGCATAGTGACAGAGTACAAAAAAATAAATAAGAAAAATACCATTATGTTAACATAAATTGATATACATAAATAGGTACATACTAATACACATATTTACAAATAAAATGAAATAAACTGATATATATTATAATACATACAAATAGTCCAAAATACGAGAAACATTATAATAATTAGTATGACTACTAATGACTAGCTTACGAGCAATTTAGTCTGATTTCAAATAGTACTTCCGAACTGTTCTTTTGAAAGCCATTTTGCTTTCAGCGTTGCATACGGATAGAACTAGCGCTATTCTCCACAAAACAATTTTCTTTTATACATATTCTTTTATTCACTATAATAAGGTGCAATTCAGTCCGTTTTCTAGCTAGTTTAATGTTATTTAAAATGTAAGTAGTAACTGTATATCTGCATAATTGTACTTGAACTTAAGTATTTTAAAAAGAAAATTACTAGTTTTTATCTGATGGACTGTCGTGTTACGTTTTACAATTGTAGTTTTTATGTAGTTTTGAATTCAAAAGAAGGATTTTTAGACTGTTATACAATGTTACCAGCGGCCGTTTAGGTTATTTTCATGATCACTGTAGATTATGGGTGGCCGTTTAGGTGCTTTATTTCGCGAATTTTGTATTTTTCAGTGCTTGATGCAAATTATATAGGGTGACTGGTAATTAGTGACCGATACTTAAACACGTGATTGTACTCATGATAACAAACAACTTTCCCAAAGAAACATATTTTTTTTACACACTTATCACAATAACACAACAGCCGTATGAAATTCGCACGGGCGCGCCAGTGATCTACCAGCTGTTAGCCGTTTAAAAGATGTTTCTTTGGGAAAGATGTTTGTTATCATGAGTACAATCACGTGTTTAAGTATCGGTCACTAATTACCAGTCACCCTACAGATTCAGGCGTTACTTTGCGAAAAATCATGACATAAAATATTATACAAAATTTGTAGTTTTACTCCCGCGAAAAAGAGTATAGGCATTGCAATCCGCATACAAAACGGCAATCCTAACTAATATTATAAATGCGAAAGTAAGTTTGTTTGTTACCTTTTCACACCTAAACCACTGAACCGATCATCCTGAAATTTTGCAAATACGTTGTCAGGTGTACAGAAACGGACATAGAATACCTTTCATCCCAAAAAAAGTACTGTTCCCGAGGAAAACAACAATAACGTTCTTATGATAATAGATGGAGCCACGTGGCTTTCGAATCATGATTGAATTACATTATTACAAGCAGAGTACAACCCGAATTGATTGTCAAATTCTAAATTAACGCGAGCGAGCAAAAGTTAGTAGGCAATATTTCAACTAAGTAAAATTTATAAAAAAGGCCGTTTCTGCTATACCCTTCGCAAAGCATAAGTGTTATGGTATGCATGCAATCAGTAGAGAAAACGGCAATTTCGTATATTAACGACACGCGATGTGCGAACCGGTATGCGTGTTCAATTTCGAGAAAAACTTTCAGCGTAGTCACTGCGTAGCTGCGAGCTACGCCGTAGCGCGCCGTAGGCATGTCGTAGCATTTATGTACTGAGATCGTTGTATCGCATTACCCAGTACTAACTGGATTGTGGAGGTCTGATAGGCAGTCGCTCCATGTAAAATACTGGTATTCAGCTGCATTCGGTTAGACTGGAAGCCGACCCCAATATAGTTGGGAAAAGGCTCGGCAGATGATGATCGTAGTAACGTCATAGTGTCATAGATAGCGTCATAGATTTTCAAGTGGGCGTGGATGGCCAATTCCGAAACTATGAAGAATAGAGAAAAATTCTCAAAGGAGTCTAGAGCCCGATTTTTATGAACACTAAAACTGCATCATTAGATTTTTGAAACAATCACCATTGCCTAGCCTTATCCCAACTACACCGCATGTGACTGTTCCTAAATTACCCTAGGCTGACAAAATTTTCGTTTTTCCTAAATCATATTAATATTAGTGTTAATGTCGGTTCCTTCTATATTGGGGTCGGCTTCCAGTCTAACCGGATGCAGCTGAATACCCGTATTTTACATGGAGCGACTGCCCATCTGACCTCCACAACCCAGTTAGTACTGAGTAATACGATACCCCTTGGTGAGACTGGTTGTCAGACTTTTTGGGCCACTGACTACCTAACGACTGTCAAAGATCTACAAATGACACCCGGGACCAACGGCTTAAAGTTCATTCATCTTTGTGTATAAATAAAATTACTTATACAGGTTGTAAGGGACACCGACGCGAAAACCGGTTACCACGTATACAGTACATCATTCTGAGCCTCTTCACGTAGAAATTTTCATCGGTTATAAAAAAAATCCGCTGTTCCGTACATTTTGATCGTGTAGGTATTTGAGTTTTGTTAGGAAACGGCTGTTTTTTTAATTACGTGAGGCGTTTCAGGTGTGTGGGGCGTCGCGCCGAATCTCACCCAATCTCACGAGAGAGAGAGGGGGGGTCTTGGCAAATATCATGTAATTTTTTCCCCGTAAGATACTGTAAAATTGCGAGAAAACTGGGTGGAATTAAGTAAACATGTTTATCTTTTAAAATTTGGCCTTAAAAAATGGAAATAGTTAAACAATTTTTTTTATTATTTATTCAACGCAATCAAGCACAAATTACCGTATTTATACTAAACTACCCATTTTGATCAATCTCACGTGAGATTAGGAGGGGGGTCAAGCCAAATCTCACGACATCTCACCAAGGGGGGAGGGGGTGTCGAAAAACGCCAAAATTGTCCAAGTAAGTAATGGAGGCGTATATAGCCATTTGTAATATTATTGATCGCTACACTATACCAAAGAGGTCGATGTTATGTAAATACATTTTCGTAATTGTAACACAACCTTTTTGCAAATCATTGTGTGTAATTTGAAAGAAGCTAATGTTGTATTGAATAGTTTTTTATATTAACGTTACTAACCGACTAACAAAGGAGTTTGTGGCTAAATAAAAACAGCCGTTCGGGTCGTTCTTAAAGCTAAGCTGTGCTTGCCTAGGTTGGTCCGTAGATGGGGACCACCCATTACATACCCAGTTTCCTCCGTGCCTCGGAAAGCACGTTAAGCCGTTAGTCCCGGCCGTCAATTTCTTTCTTTGGTAGTTGTTACAAGTAGTCTGTGGCCCTGATAACCAGTCTTACCAAGAGGTATCCTACAACCCAGTATTAACTGGGTTTTGGAAGTCAGATAGGCTGTCGTTCCATTTTATATGCTGGTATTTTATATGGATGGAATTCAAGAAGAATTCATTGAAATGCAACAATACAATACTGTATTGTCTATGTCTATCTAACAATAATCTAAGTTCAAGTTAGGTATTTTTGTGTTTAAGTTATGTATCTTTTAATAGAGCAATATTTTTTTTTTTTTTTTTTTTCATAAAATCAAGCTCTACTGTAGTCACGTCCCTGTTATTTCCTTTTTTTCAGTTACGTAAGTAAAGAAAATATGATCCTCCAAAAATTACAAAAATGATCCATGTTTTCGACCGTGATTAGAGGACTACTAGTCAAATACGAAAAGTTCTTAATATATAAGAAATTGATAGGAACTTAGACGTCATACTCTTTTGAATTAGAATGTCAAAAATAATAAGGAATAAAAACAAAGGTTTGAGGAAGCGAGACGGCAATAGTTTCTTCAAATACCTATTTTTCAAATTCCTCGCAGCCCTGTCTATAATCTATAATAAGGTTCCAAATAGCATCAAGGAGCAACCTTTGAGAATTAAAAAAAAAACCGCTTACATCGTTATTAATACAAAAATGTTATTATTCTGTATCAGATTTCCTAACAGATAAAATATAGCTGTATTTTCCTTTATTTATTTCTGTACAAATATAATTACATTTTTAAATATTTCTTAGAAAAAACAATATAAAAAACATTTAAAAATATAAAAAATTGTAGCCCACCGGTATCGGGAACAGGGTCCAAGCTACCGGCGGTCAGGGCTCCAGAGAGAGGAACCTCCTAACAATACGAGCCGTGTCCAGGAGTACCGCTTTCTGAATCAAGCCCTTGATCCAGCTGCCTAACGAGAGCCTCCTCAGATGTTGGTCGAAGCTCTTGACAATTAAGCCATGGGCTGATACAACTATCGGCACAATGATCGCTGAGTCCACATCCCACAAGTCGACAACCTCGTGAGCCAAATCAAGATACTTGATTTATATAAACAAATAATTAATAATTTTTAGCTGTATTATTATTCGATTTTTTTATTACAAGATAATTTATTGAATTGTTGTGAAAGTTTTTAAATTGAAGTTGTATTTATTTAATTGTTTATAAGTATAAAATTTTTGTATGCCTAATGGTAGAATGTACCAGGAACAAATAAATACTACTGTAACAACTCATGTATGTACCTACATTCAATGCAAATAAATTATTTCTATTTTATTCTGTTCACTCTTAAAGTCCCGCAGAAACAAATGCGTACTTTTTCCAAGTTACGTGTTTCCACGTCAAATCAAAGATTTATACGACAGCAAGCTATCTACAAAAATGATAGCTATCATTTTTCCGAGGCATGCGACATAGTTTTTTATGCTTTCTGTACCATTTTGTACCATTGTTATATTGGTAGACATTCTTCGTAAAGACAATTTGACCTCCACAAAGTCTATGTTTATGGTTCTCATTTGTATTTCGAACATGGTTTAGTATCTACGCACTTGAGTCTTGATTGTTTATGGTTTTTGTACTAGCGTCGATAAAAGTCGGTTACTTTTTTGTTTTTTTTTTATAGGTAGGTTTTAGAATAATATTAAGGATTTTTATAGGTTGAAATCAGTTAGAATAGTATAGCAGAGTCTAATACTAGAATTAACTACCAAAAGAACATTTTTATAGGTTTTTCATACGTCTTTTACTTCGTAAAGTCGAAGAATTTGAAGTTTTTATGAGTCAGTTTTAATAAAAACTGCTACTAAATTATTTTAACCCTTAAACGGGCATAACGATCCGGGAATCGCAAAATAATGCCAAATTGGCACAAGTATTATTGGTAGAAAATTTTAATTTTAATTTTTATGTTTTTTGAATATTTAATGAGTGATTGATAAGTCTTTAAATAACCTTTGTACAACAATAGAATACCTACCAGGAACACTTTATGTAATTAATGAGCTGAAAATATGGTGGGAAAACTATTCCCTTTGCCTTATTAAGGGTCAATGTAGTTTTCATAGGCCATTTTTTATCCGTATTATAATATGTATATATAAACAAACTGTTTCTCTGTGTTTGTCTGATATTATGTAACTAACTCATCTGATATCCTTTCTTTACTAATATTATAAATGCGAAAGTAAGTTTGTTTGTTTGTTACCTTTTCACGCCTAAACCGCTGAACCGATTAACGTGAAATTTTGCACATACGTTTTTGTCAGGTGTAATAGGAACGGATATAGGATAACTTTCATCCTGAAAAAAAGTACTGTTCCCGAGAAACACAATAATAACGTTCTTATGATAATAGTTTGCGCCACGTGACTTTCGAATCATGATTGAATTATATTATTACAAGCAGAGTACAACCCGATATGATTGTCAAATTCTAAATGAATGCGAGCAAAGCCGCGGGCTAGCTAGTATAACAATAAATAGTTAAGAAACCTCTTTTCGGTATTGACGATTTTTTGTTTATATTGGTACATAAAATAATGTCTGCTTAGGTATTAGTAGAGCTATTTTAAAACCTGTATAACTACACTCACATTATAATTATTTCAAAGGCTACTGACCCTTTCCTATGTTTATACCAAAGAAACAAAGGTCATATCGTGAACAGTCTACACAATTATTAAACCATCATATTTCATTTTAGACGTAACTGCTTATTATTATTTCAAGGCTGGTAACAAAACAATATTGACGGTATAATTTTGAAATGTCATTTGTCAAAGTGACAGTTTGGTAAGAACACGAATTTTTGTTGGAATTTTAATTATTTGACAAGCGATCTCGCCTTTGCATCGCACGGGTGAAATGGTGACATGTCGAAATATTAAGAAGTTTGTTCCTAGCCAAAGACATTCAAATATAACTTAGCTATAGACGGGACAAGACCAAGAAACTGACAATTCCAAAACCTGTTACAAATTAGTAACAAGTCGATTAGTCTAGTGCTATACGTCGCCTTGTCAGGTCGCATTCATATGACACAAAGACATTTAAATAAATATTTCCGAGCTAGAGACGGGTCATGACGAAGAAAATCGTAATCCAAAACTTGTTACTACTTAGTAACAATTCGTTCTGTCTAGTGTCATCTGTGTCATATGCCCGCTTGTCAGGTAGCATTCGTGTGTCAAAATCGAAAATATTCAGGATGAAAATTATTGTATAACAATATTCCCAATGTCCTCTCTATATTTGTTTTAAATCTCTTTGTTCCTAGCTATGTCCAATGATATCACAACATTTACATTTTTCGGCTTCGTTAAGGGTATTTTTACACCCATTATTTAAGTCCCACGTATGTGTCCCATCTATAAAAACTAAACTTATACCAAGTATTCAGTAAATCATTCTGAACCACCCACACAAAAATTTTTCGTCGCTTAATAAAAAAAAACAATTGTTTACTACAAAACTGTAATGCCTACATGGTCAAAATGTATGGAAGAGCGAGTTTTTTTTTTTAATTATACAGATTGATGTACTGAATACATGTAGGTGCAGGTTTTAGCGTCGATGTCCGTTCCAGCTTGTATTTATACTAGCTATGTAAGCTATGTAAAGAAATAAATAACGAACATCCTACCGAATTTGCCTGCAATGCAATACCTCACCTAAAAGTTAAGTATCTACTTCTCTACATACTTATACCTACATGTATACTTTATAATCTATCTAAAACTATTCAAAAAGTAACTAATTCTGTATACATACTTCATGATTTACTTACATTCTACATATACATAATTGAAATCTAAAATCAAACACAATAATACATATTTCTTAACTTTAAACATTACAACATACTAAATAATTAAAACATAATTTTTACTTACGCTGTCTGAAATAGCAAAAACAAGTAAATTGAAAAAGGAATGAGTATAAAAGTGCAATAATGTTTTTAAAAATGGCGGCACCATAGAGAATTTTAACAATTTCTTTTACTCTCTTTACTTGTAGGTAACGGTTTTTTAATGAGTTTCAATTAATAAGTTATGTTGTTTTATTTCTCGCAATTAGCATTACAATTCTAATTAAAATATTGCACGGTGACGATGTTAATTTACGGCGAGTTTTATCGTAAAATAGGTACCCTTTATGACCTAATAATTTGGCTGATAGAAAAAAATGGTTGCTTTTTTAAAATGGTCAAATAGGAAATATTGCATCTTGAAAAATTAATCCTACTAATACCTATTATAAAAAAATAAATGCGAAAGTTTGTGAGGATGGACAGATGTTTGTCACACTTTCACGCAAAAACTACTGACCGGATTTGGATGAAAATAAGCACAAAGATAGTTTGTAACCTTGATTAACACATAGGTTACTTTTTATCCCGGTACGATCCCGTGGGATATTACCGAACTCCAAATGAGCGAAACCGCGGGCATTGCTAGTACGAAATAATTTAAGGCCCCAAATATGAGTAAACCCCGATTTTGGGCTAAATATGAAACAGTTTTCTTCGTTTTCTACAGTTTTTTTTGTCGGATGGGAAATCATCAAATAACCCCCTCCGCTCTGGGCGGAGTGGGAGTGTCAGACTTTTACTGACTAAAACCCATCCATGTTCCTTCTTTGCCCTTTGTGTTCCAGGGCCGCGGTATCGCTTTCGAACAGTCCCGCAGCCCCGGCAGGCATCGGCCCTTGCAGGCCCCTTCCTTTTTGCTGACATTTCTTTGAGGTCTTTAATTGTTAATATTCTCCATAATAAGCCGTTTTTATGTGCATTTAATGTAAAGTGCAGTAATTAATGTCAAATTTAGAATGAAAAAGCATTCACATTATCAAACTACCTATACAGAACGGTAGGAGAGTTACGTTCACAACGCAACACATGAAGCTATACATTTACAGTATAACATGGCCTCGCTGTTTATAGATTTCCCGTACAATGAGAGATCCGCATAAACTGGTTTGTATAGCTTGATTTGTCGTCGTGCGTTTATTTGAATTTTGAAACTTTAAACACAACTTGCATAACGTACATAGTAGGTAGGTTCACCTCGCCTGTATTTTCAGAAGTCGTGACGAGATGTTAAAGAATTTCTGGCATTTTTTGAGTTATCAGTGTCAGAACTAAAGCAAACCATTGTTTTGACGTTTCCAAAAAAATAACTGGCAAGAAAGTTTTTTATAAGTTTTTTGAGGTTGTCGTCAAAAAGTTTAAATTTCAAGTTTCGAATGCACGGAACTCTCCTACAGTCCTTCCACAGTTATTCCACCTCTAACTTAGCATCGCTGTTCAACGACTAATCTGTCAGAATGACATTGACATTTATCTTCTACTGTCAAAGGTTAAATAACTGTGAGAGAACTGTGAAATACTTACTAGGTGGCAAAGTTGGTGCCACTGTAGGTCCAGCAGTGTTACTCTTCCCGAATGTAGTGAGGGCATCGGATTGTGCAATCATCCAGCCAATTAGAAACAACGGCAAAATGGCCGCCATGGATTGTCGTTGACACCACATCTCAATTTTTTTATTCACTTATTATTTTTAATGGTTTAGTTTTTGTCTATGGTACAAAATTTGGCGGGTTATATTTGACAGGCGGTGACTTTTTTTTATTCAAATGAATTTAGTAATCGCTTAGGTACTTGTATTTTTATTTTAACTTATTATCGAATTTTAAATTAATTTTTAAATGTTTTTACTACAAGTGAATTTTGTAAAACTAACTAAAATCTATGAATTTAGATACTGGTCAAGTGTTCAAGATGGATATTATTACATTCGAATAAATGAATGAATGAATGAATTCAGTTGTCATTACAGTATTAATTGAGTTTTGACAACTTTCTACAACCAGAGGCTTAACCAAGTCGCATATCCAAATATTTATTTCTATTACTTCTAATTTTAAACGATTCATTTTTAAGATGTGGTGTGCTGTCAGTAATTTTGAATTGTAGTTTTGATCGGTTTTTGTGTCATTTTCTCAATGTGTTGTCAGGTTTTGAAAGTATAAATGGTTCGAATCGTCAGAATTTTGTTTTGTTATGTTTTTTTGTAGTTTTAGTATCTCTGGCGTGTCCTCAAAATGTTGTACCTTTTTCTGTCAAAGAGTTCCTAAGAAATACACCTTAAAACTAGCATAATCCTACAACATCGACCACTAAGCTTATTTTTATACACAGCTTCGTCTCATGCTTAGATTAAACAGCGGTTGTATGTGTGTGTATGTGATTGTATTGCATTTTTGTATGAATGTATGAAAGCTTGTTTTTTTGTATGAAATATTATTGTTTTAAATTCTTACCAGGAGCGGCTGAGGTCGTCGCAGGCTTTGGCGGGTCGGTATTTGCCTTCCCAAAGGATGAGATACCAAAACCATCGGTACACTGTGTGTTTAGCCAACCGACTATGATAATAGGCAAAATGGCGAATATTTGCCTCTTGCACCACATTTTTTTACACTGGTAATACCTTGCTGTGTTTTTCTAATTCGATTTGATAATAAAAAAAGGTTTGAAACAGTTATCTATGTTTATGAAAAAAAAATGTAGAATTATTTTGTTTATGGAGGAAATATGGCTGACTTTTGGCGCCAATTCGTTTATCAAATTGCCGTAGAACCTAAATGTGATGCTAAGCAGTGTTGTTTTGTTGAGCGAGACGGCTAAATTGTCTGTGTGTCAGCCTAAATCAATATAACTGTTTTTTTTTTGTATTATAAAAGGCGTCTATTTCTGTTATTATTCCTCTGAATCACAAATTAAAATATGACTACTGCCCGTTACGATCCGAGGAGGACCGCCCGTTTTCACTTACACCAGACGGCACGTAATGGTTGCTTAAATTAAAGCGCACTGTTTAGTTGAAATTCCAACAGTGGCACCATATAACCACACAATATTGTACACTTTATAGGTATGTTAGAGCGATCCTATACAATATCCATAAGAACTAATAATTCAGACACACAATAAATGAATTTGAATTTGAATATTTTGGCGTTCATTCAGGTCTCGCTTAGTTTAAGTGAAAACTGCTTTTTGTTCCTCAATTCAAATATGATACCTACGTTTGATTTGCAAAAAAAAAAAACATAAAATTAATATGGCATATTTATTGCATTTTTTTTTTAATTTGTTATCAGAGGAATTTGGTGTGTCATCTAGGTTCTAGAGTGTAAAAGTGACTAAGGTTATTTTAACACCCCGTGTTGTGTGATGTTGTGTGTGTGTGTTCTCTGTAGTTTATTTTTTGTTGTGACGTCGCCGTAACTCTTATATTTATATAATGAGACAATTAAACGACTATAATACAAATTAATTCAAAGAAATCAATAGAATAATAACAATTTTGAATATTGTATAAACACTTACTAATACAATAAAATGCAAAAATTTACAAGCCAGACACAAATTTAAAAAAAAAAAAAGTTGTTAATTTTTAATTTTATTTAATCTGTACACGTCAATTTATTTAGATTTTTAATTTAATAAGAAAAGAAAAAAGGTCCCATTATATAAAAAAAATATCTTACCCCACGGCGTAGTAGGCGATGGTGTTTTTAGAGGAGAATCAGTTTTAATAACGCCAAAAACAGGACTAAACGCACCATTATATTGCCCAATCAGCGATAAAAACACAAAAATAGGCAGAAAACCACGTTTCCTTTGCCACATTTTAATTTTTTAAACCGTGTCTGCAAAAATATTTCGAAATTTTGAATTAGGAAAAAATGTGTCAAAATATTGTGTAAAAATGTCATGTATGTACAATATAATACAGAATGTTTAGTGTTTTTAACGTTATTAAAGTTTTTTGTCAATAATAAAAGCTTTGTAGGTTATTTAGCCTACGTTGTTCCTTTCAAAAGTCGCCTGGTGAAAAAAACGCCTGTGCATAATGGGCAAACATTTTTTTTCATATAATGGGACTAGAATATCCTCTATGTACCTGTAATTATTAAAAAAATAACCACTCGTGCTTCTAACACTCAAAAACATGACACACACACATAAATGTGTAAATAAAAAATCGTGTAGGTATTTTTTTTATCAAACCATGTTTTTTTTTTCAAACAGTGACCAGTGTTTTTTTTTATTCTAAATCGAATCTGTGGATGTGCAGTGTGTAAACGTCCCATTATATAAAAAAAATATATTTACCGGGAGGTGCTGTCGGGGCTGCAGAAGGCGGCTTCGTGTTGGAAACGCCAAAAGTGCTGAGTGCTTCTGAGGAGTACCCCGTCAGCGAGGCCAAGACCAATGGCAGAATGATAGCAGCAACTTGTTTCCGGCACATCTCGAAAATTCCAAACATTTTCGGTTTTTGAAACGCAACAGTTTACGTTTATGTAAAACGCATGAGCGAGCGGTTACGTTCAATGTCCTTGTGTATGGTACGGTGGTTCGAATTTGGAACTGCGATTTGATTTTCTTTTTGTTAGGTGTGTGAAATGCAGCAAAGAACCTTTTTGAAATTGGAAGATAGTACTGTCATTATTGACCAGTTTACTATTTAAAAAACAGTGGCATGCTTTTACCACGAGAAAAACCATTTGAAAAAAGAAAAGTCATTTGACGCATTTTACTCACAGGGCATGCCAATATCGCAGAATAATTATTGTCAGAATTCATATTTTATCAAATACTGATATTACCCGATAACGACATCATATAATAAGGTGACACCATCAATCAATTGACATACATTTTTATGATTTTGTATTTTAATATTATGTATTTAAAAGCCACTAAAAATCTTATTTACAGCTAATAGAAAATTAATGAGATTTTCAGGCCTTAATGAAGTTTTTTTATTGGTTAATGGTGTCATCTAGGTACTATTGACTTGAATTATTCTGACAGCTCATCAAAATAGCAAATAAAAAAAAAAACAAATGTCAGTAGCCGATGACTTTGATTTTGAAAGTCAAATCAAAACCCTATAATTACTAAAATAGCCTTTCAGCTTAGGTCATTCTTTTCATAGACCCTTTTACTAATAGCCATCGTAACAATAGGCGGCCATTTTGAATATATTAGCTGTCAGAATAATAAATGAACGTAATATCATACATAATGGTGGACAATGGTGTTATTTATAAGTTTTTTTTAGCAAGGAACGATTATTTAAAGAGGTTTGGGGTAATAGCTAGACCAAATATGTTAAGTCTTTTAACGAGGTTAAGATCGTAGGCATAGATTTCTGCTGGTTGACTCTTACTGTGTGTTGCCATTTGCGAAACATTACATAAAACATGTTGTCTGATGAGATAAAAAAAAATAAAAAATACTTTTTTGCAAAAAATAAAACCGACTTCATAAACACAAAAAAGTGAAAAATAACTTTAGCTTCAGAAGTCGGTGACTTTTGTTTGTTTGATTTAGATTTTTTGTCACCGACTTCTTACTATACATATCTGCGTACCGCCTCAGAGCATACAGGCGCGATGTTATGTTATGATGTTGTGTAAACAATAATCTTTCAAGAAATCGCAGCAATCACGACAGATTTGCTGTCTATTATTGAAGAGTTCCGTTCCATATCTCCGAGGTCCATGATCAGATCATGACAATATTTCTACGGGACTATATTCTTTCAAACAAAAAAAGAATTTTCCAAATCGGTTCAGGCGTCTTCGAGTAAACGGTGATAAAACAAAACAGATTCCGACTAATTGATAACCTAGGAGAGGTTTTTTTTTTGACGACTAAAAAGTCACGGTGTATAATGAAGAAATTATGTAAAAACATAGATGGTTTAGCTATTACAATAATTGTTAGAAGGCTTGATCAATATTTTTCAGATTATTAGGAAACATGAGCGTAACACAAAAATCTCTGGATCATCTGGACCATAGACTATAGACGAGAAGTATCGTCTATCTATCCTACTACCAGATATTTTGGAGAGAGCACACTTTGTAAAAAAAACTCACTTTTTTTGCAAAAAAATGAAGCGAGCATTCTAGAATAAAGGGTGTAAATAGACCCTTAACGAAGCCGAAAGGCACTTACTTATTCTCCCCATCAATGCGATATTTTTTTTGTTCTAGACCATACCTGGGAACCTTCTAGTTACGGAGATATTGGGGGTCAAAGTTCCAACTTTTTCACAAGTTTTTTTTAAAATACTGGTTTTTAAAGTAAGATTTGTACGAATATTTAATCACCTCCACGACCCCCGTACTATTTAATCCATCCATCAGCACAATGTTCTGAGTGCGTTACATTGAGTCCTACCGTAAAATTCAAACCAAAAAAAAAATCGTGATTTTTCACCCCAAAATAAAAAGTCGTTTCCCAATAATTATTTTTGTGTAGGGTTATTTAGTTTGATGTACAGAATGCTTGGTTAACGGCTTCGTGAAGGGTCTGTTTACACCCTGTATTTAAAAATAAAATTATGTATTGTATGCCCCGTGATTTAATTTTGACCCGATGGTACAATGTCAGAGATTCTATGAAGATTTATATCTGTTTTTTTAATATAAATAATATTGATCAAGCCTCAATGTTTTGAGTATTTCTCGAGAAATAATTGAATGACCACACACACGTCAGCCAGCCGTTGCAGCTAGAAACAAAACAAAAATGGACCAAGCAAAAGTGTATCTGTTTAAGTACTTAGAAAATTTTCAGCTAGTATGTAATTTGTTAACAATAATACGCATCTATTGCGTTTTATTTAAAACTAGCGACCCGTCCCGGCTTTGCACGGGTGGACATTTTTTTTTTTAAATTTGGGATAAAAAATAGCCCATGTTACTCAGGGATAATAACAGCCCTGAGCTTCATTACTGATTGGGCGAAAGAAAGGGCCGAACAAACATCCCGTTTCGCATTAAAATATCGTCACACGGCGCTGTGCTGCACTGCATGACTTTTAACAGTAAAAGTTGGGATTGGGACGTCAATTCAGAGGGTGTAAAAAAAACCCCTAACGTTGGGACTGGTCATCTCTTAGCTGCCATGGTTTATTTTAACAACTTTGTTTTTAAATTTTTGATCTAATCTTTTACTCTGGACGCTCTTAATGTGCACATCTTTCTACATCGTTCTCACATATATGTATTATCTCAATATGAATGATGTAACCAAGAACTTGTAAAATGTTTTGATTGAAAAGAGTGTCCATGGAGTTTCTTGCCCATTCTTCTCCATAGAGATCTACGCCTTGGAATGGGCAACTACAGTACTTTCACGAGTTATTATGCCTTGTGTCTGGGACTGTAGCTTCGCCTTCTTTGTTTTTCTGACATTCAAAAGTGCCTGTTATGGTTTAATTGAAATAAATGCTTTGAGTTTGAGTTTGAACGAAGCCGAAAGGCACTTGTTCTCCCCGTCATTGCAATAAATTTTTGTTTAGAACCATACCTGGGAACCTTCTAGTTACGGAGTAATTGGAGGCCAAAGTTTTTAAGGTTTAACTTTACTTTAAATAGCTCCATCACCCGTTTACGTTTCAATGCAGCTACCAGCACAATGTTTTGAGTGCGTTACATTGATTTTTATAGTAAAACGTGATTTTTCACATAAAAAAAAAAAAAAAACCAAGCAAACATTTTGGCGTAGAGTTACTTAGTTTAATCGCTATAGAATGCTTGGCTGACGGCTTCTTGGATCCGTTTGCACCCTGCATTACCTAATGTTTATACTGTAAAATAAATATTGCAAAATAACGTAACTAGGTTTAGTTGGACGCCATGTAAACGGAGGGTTACGACCCAAAAATGTTTTTTTTTTGTGTTTTATTTTCGCCAAAAAAGAGTAGAGTGTTTAACAAAACAACTTAAAAATTGAACTATATTGACTTAGTTCCGAAAAAGTGCCGTCGGGAACGCGTTCTGATGCCGTAAGACAAACGTCAATAAACCAAAGAGGTTCACCTAATAAGACCCTGTTTTCCCTATTATTTTTCATCAGATCGGCTCTTATTATTTACAGCACGCGTAGCATGACCACCGTAGAAACGGGTTTTGTCGACGGAAGAATCGACAAAATGACAGATTTCTTTTGTTGATCTGTCATTTTGTCGATTCTTCCGTCGACAAAACCCGTTACTACGGTGGTCATCCAGCTACGGTATTATAAAGCGGGTCTTCTTTCCCTTTATCGTATAGTTAGTGCCTAAGCCTCTGACTTGGCATTACATGCCGTCGAAAAATATCTCAGGCATGCTGGTTTCCTCACGATGTTTTCCTTCACCGAATCAAGTGGCAATTATACAATACGCACATGAATCCGAAAAATCAGAGGTGCGTGTCTTGGGTTCGAACTTGACTTGGCAGACCGACGGTCACACCACTAGGCTATCACTGCTAGTCTTTCTAATTGTCCGTCCATCTGTCACAAGGCGCGTTTTTTAAAGTTACCGAACGTCAATTTATACCTATTCAGATTACCTACGTGTTATGGCTACTAATCTAACAATAATAATACTTAAGTGTTATACAAGGTATAAACGGACCCTTCACGTACCCGTCAACCAAGCATTCTGTACATCAAACTAAGTAACTTTACGCAAAAATTATTGCTGGGAAATGACTTTTTTTTTTTGGGTGAAAAATCACGTTTTACGGTTGGACTCAATGAAACGCTCTCTAAGCATTGTGCTGATGGATCGATTGAATAGTACGGGGTCGTTGAGGTGTTTTAAAGTAAAAATCTTACATTAAAAACAAGAACCTGTTTAAAAAAAAAACTTGTGAAAAATTTTGAACTTTGACCCCCAATATCTCCGTTACTATAAGGTTCCCAGGTATGGTCTAGGGCAAGAAAATAATCGCATTGACGGGGAGAACAAGTGCCTTTCGGCTTCGTTAAGGGTCTTATTACACCCTTTATAAAACAAAAACACTTTACTAATTTGCATAAAATAATGACATAATAAATCAAACATGTGTGTGGCCATTGGAAGGAATGAGAGGTTTATATAATTATTGCCGGCTTATTTTAATCTACAATTATATTTTAAATTTGTCTTTGATTGATCAACTGTCAATTATATTAAACCAAGTATTTACCACAGAATAAAATAGAGTTCAGATTGATGCTACCGACCTTTTAGTTTATTTAGCGCTAGCTATTAACGAGGATGTCGTTTAAAAAAAAAGAAAATTTTCTTTTTTGATTTAAAAAAAAGAAAATTTTCTTGTGGTTTTTGCAGGACAGTGACAGGCTATATGTTGAAAAAAATATGCTTCGCAACCGTATCACGTATGTATTTACACAATTATAATCATTGAAATCATCAAATACAACCCTCGTAAGTTTATTGCTTCCCATTGTATGACTATTTCATGAAAAAATCTTTAATTTTTTATTGGTTTTATTGACGATGCTAATGTTTATGACTCTGTAAAGCCATGTTAGTTACGGTGTCGAATCATATTTTAATTAATATACAACCTGACACTGTCCTGGAAATTGCAAAAAACTTAAAAAAAAAAAACATTTTTTTTTGGTGGCCGCTTAAATATTAAAAACTAGCGGTAAATAAACTGTCTAAGGACTGTAATGTTATGAAAAATATAATATGGTCTAAGGAAAACTGTTTTAAGCTTTCACGGTTTACAACTAAACTTATACTGTCACTTACGGGATATCTTCCGTGATTGTTCATTATTTTTTGCTCCCAATCATGGCGCTTGCAACAGCGTCGAAATATCGGGAGCTCAAAATAATGAACAATCACGGAAGATATCCCGTAAGTGACAGTATAAGTTTGGTCTAAGAAAGTTGACATAGGTCTTATTACATTTATATTAAAGTATAACTTAATTGATTAATCAAGGACTGTTTGTGTCTTTGGTTATTTACATTGGTAGAAAAATATATGTATTAATTTATCGTGCTAAAAGCTGCGGTGATTAGCATAAAAAAAACCTTTTACTTTACTTTTTGTAAAGGTAGGAAAAGCTTGTATACATTAGAAATATTCCAATAATAAATATAGACATAATATTTAAAATATTATGCAAAGTCGATAAATCCTGCGTTGTGAATTTATACTAACTTATTAACACACTTATTAACTATCATAAAACATGTTAAGTGACTTTTAAACACACAATATTAAAAAAAATAGGTATAATTTCAAAAAACAAATTCAATTCACGAAACAGGATCAGAAAGACGCTAAAAAAAAACAAATTAAAAAAAAAAGAAGTGCAAAAGCGTGCGTTCGCATTTAAACAACAACGATTTAAAACATTCAATTTTAGAATTCCATTTTTAGACAAACGTTTTTCTTTTTTTTTCAAACTTTCTCTGTTTAGATTTCGGTCTTTTTAGTTAGTTTAACTTTTTAATTCACGTTTAGACTATATGGTGTCTAGGTAGGGACTGAGATATAGTTACAGTTGGGTCTTGCGTCTTAGTAGCACGAAGCTTGCCGCGGTACTAAGCACCAAGGTAGAACGCAAGGTTGAATTACTTTCTTGAAATACAGGCTGGTTCAAAGATTTATTTTTGTAACAAACCTTTTTACTGGTTGGTTGATTTTAAATGCCAATAAAGGGTTCAAAGTACTAATGTATAATGTACTAGCGGCCCGTCCCGGCTTTGCACGGATGGACATTTATTTTTTAAACATTTTGGGATAAAATATAGCCTATGTTACTCAGGGATAATGTAGCTTTCTAATGGTGACAGAAAAATTTGAAATCGGCACAGTAGTTTTTGAGTTTATTCATTACAAACATACACACACACACACACACAAATACAAATCTCTCCTCTTTATAATATTAGTAAGATGTAGGGTGACTGGTAATTAGTGACCGATACTTAAACACGTGATTGTACACATGATAAAAAACAACTTTCCCAAAGGATTTTTTTTTTATACTCATTCACTTTCACACTCTAACACTTACACCCCACAGACACGCACTACACTCACATACAACACTCCCACATGCACAACATTTAGTACTTACATAATAATATTTTTTTTGCTATGTTAATTTATTATTATTTATTATCTACTATTTTAATTTTTTACTATTAAAATTTTTGTATCTGGAACGCTGTCGTCTCCCTCTTGGAGGTGGGCGTTAATAGCTGCGACACAGTTTTAAAATAAAGCAGCTATTTGCGTACGCAATTATTTTGTGAAATGTGTTTTTGTTCCAATAAAGATATTTGATTTGATTTTGACACCTGCAATCCCTGAGGGGTTAAACAGAGGTGTACCTAACAGTACACTCACAATTCACCCGTTATGTTTAAGTCCCATGTAATAGAAGGCGAGCCGATTGCCATTATCAGGCACAAATCTAGACTCCGTGGCTGCTACTGAGAAATTCCTCATGGAAAAACCCAAAAACACTTTGCCTGACCTGGGAATCGAACCGAGGACCTCATGCTCAGCAATCGCGCTTGCGACCACTAGACCAACGAGGCAGTTATGCCAACCAAAAATAAAAAACAATAATACAAAACATATAATACACATATAATTACTTACTCCTTTTTGTAACAACCTGTATACCGTATAAAATTAGGGGTCGCCCCCACCGCTGTATATTATATCCGACGTTACGTTTCGGGGTCAAAAGGGGGGGGGGGCTAAGGAGGAAATATAATTCTTATGTTATCGTAACTCTTTGTTATAAACCTACTGCGTAGTAGGAAAGGTTGTGTGTTTTCTAAAGGAGTATTGCCACCAAACGGCATCTCTTGCATCGCCTTGGATTGGAAAGAATACGAACGGATGCGGCGACAGTCGATCGCGTCCGGCAGGATGTCGACGCATACTACTGCGCCTAAAGTCTGTTTTTTAATCTTGGAGACTAAATTGACAAGTAAAAATGGCAAACTGACATAGATTTCAATAGGATTTAAGTCAGTTTTGACATTTTTACTTGTCAATTTAGTCTCAGGGATTAAAAAACAGACATTAGTCAAATAGTTTCATTCCTGCCATTTTGACGAGTTTTAATTTTTCTTTTGATGCGATCGGATACGACGACAGGCGAACGACGACAATCGCGCGTCGCAGCACACTTTTGGCTACGATCGCGTGTCGTGGAAGACGCCCGCGGTCAAGCTACTGTGGGCGGCTTGGTAATATCTAGACTTTAAATACTGTGTACACGATTTAATATCGTTTAAAGATTGTAAAATCCGTTGCGATCCGATGCGATGTGAGTCGATTGGTGGAAATTATCCTTTAGTCGCAATGCACATGTCCCAAGACGAATTAGAAGCAAAGTACCTAAGTAAATAAAACGTTAAAAATATTTGCTGAGTAACTAACAAAAAGCACACATCGAGCACACCTTTAGGCTCAAAGGCCACTAAAACACGATTTTCAAGAGAGCCAAAAAACAAAACAGTCTTCCGACATAACTTTTCGGATATATGCGGGGAACCAGAATGTATTTCATTTATTTATTTTATTGACAACAAGTGAATAATTACTTTATACAGGGTGTAAATGGACCCTTCACGAAGCCGTCAACCAAGCATTTTGTACATCAAACTAAGTATCTCTATGCAAAAATTATTGCTGGGAAACGACTTTTTTTTTGGGGTGAAATATCACGTTTTGCGGTAGGACTCAATGTAACTCACTAAAAACATTGTGCTGATGGATGGATTGAATAATAAGGGGTCATGGAGGTGTTCGAAGTAAAAACATGTCTTCAAAAAAAAACACTTGTGAAAAAGTTGGAACTTTAACCCCCAATATCTCCTTAACTAGAAGGTTCTCAGGTATGGTCTAAAATAAAAAAAAATATCGCAATGACGGGGAGAACAAGTACCTTTCGGCTTCGTTAAGGGTCTTTTTACACCCTTTATACAAACTACAAAAATCTATAATAGTAATAAAAATATGTACAAGTATCAAAACGGTTACAGTGTGTCAACAGGAAAAGTGGTCAGAAGGCTGGCAGCATTGCCACGTTGGATGGCAATCTTTGGGCAAAAAATAGGCCCGACCTCTGGTCACGTGAAGAGTCAACCAACCGCTTGGCGATTTCCCGAAATACTAGGTGGGCACTCGGACCACATGGCCCTAGTGTTTCAACTCCAAACGGCTCAAACACATAAGTGCCAATTAAATTATTGTATTTTCGCCGTTTGAGGTCTTCAGCACCTGCAGCAGCCGCCCCAGCGCAGCTCACTGTGCTAGGAAGATGGTATGGTGCAAGGATGTCGACACAAGTTGCATCCCACACCAAAGGCCTACCCAACTTCCATGGCATTATGGTCATACCATCTGGTCTCTTCCCATCGACGCGTGCCAAGCCATTGGGTTCTAAGACAGCTGGCACCCCGGCGGTGGCAAGAGCACGACGGATGAGATCATTAATGCTAGCGTGCCGCGCAATCCGACCTGCACTCTTACTGCAAGAAAGACCATTATTACCATTATTTATTTATTTATCATCATCATCAACTACTAACCTAGGCTTTTCCCAACTATGTTGGGGTCGGCTTTCAGTCTAACCGGAAGCAGCTGAATACCATTATTTTACATAGAGCGACTGTCTATCTGACCTCCACAACCCAGTTAGTACTGGCTAATACGATACCCCTTGGTTAGTCTGGTTGTCAGACTTTTTGGGCCACTGACTACCTAACGACTGTCAAAGATCTACAAATGACACCCGGGACCAACGGCTTAACGTGCTTTCCGAGGCACGGACGAAACTCGGTATGTAATATGTGGTCACCCATTCACAGACCAACCTAGGCAAGCACGGCTTAACCTAAAGATCGATCCGAGCGGCTGTTATTATTTAGCCACGAGCTCGAGTTATTATTTAGTAAATCGTCCAAAATGCGGCAAAGTAATATGACATCAAACAGTCCTTTTAAAACCGTTGTAAGCTTAGTCTTGACCTCTGTACGCTCATAAAACACATGCAAGTGCAGGCCAGACTATATTGGGAGCAGTTCGGTCTATATATAACATGAGCACTGTATTATTGTAGGAATTAAACTTGTGTTATGGGTGTGACGTAGATAGGGTAGGGTTTCAAGAAGAGCGTTTTACGAAGAGCGACTGTTTTGTTGTCGGATGTGGACTCAGCGATCATTGTGCCGATAGTTGTATCAGCCCATGGCTTAATAGGGAATATGCAAGAAATACAAAACTGTTTTTATTTCTTAAAAATGCCTTGTATTGGCCCATAAAAACATTGTGGTACACATGTTTAACTTTCTAATACAACACTTATTTTACAATTTAATATTTTATGTAGCGTGTTTTTGGTGAAACGGAACGCAAACTCAAAACGCATCGTCCTTCGATAGCACCGATAATGACGTCAAATACCATGTGTCAAAAAACACTTTTATTTGAAAAGTACTTAAAGTTTCTCTAAGATTTTATTATAATATTGTTATTGCAATGTTTGATTGAATAAAGCATATACAATTAATAAAATTTATATATTAAGGGTAAAAACTTAGATGTAAACATGGCAGATAGAGGTAAGTGACGTCATATAACATGACATGAATGGCCGCGACAGTCACGGACGTTTGAACTGGCGTAGAAAATTGTAGGATTTTAATATTTTTTTTGAGCGACAAGCAGTAGTTGAACTTAACTTTTAATTATTTTCTTGGGTTGATAGTACTATATTTTATTTATTTAAGTGAAGAAAAAAATACATGCATATTCCCTATTGCCAAGAGCCTCGACCAATACCTGGGGAGGCTCTCGTTAGGCAGCTGGATCAATGCCTTGATTCAGAAAGCGGTACTCCTGGACACGGCTCGTATTTTTAGGAGGTTCCTCTCTCTGGAGCCCTGACCGCCGTAGCTTGGACCCTGTTCCCGATACCGGTGGGCTACAATTTTTTATATTTTTAAATGTTTTTTATATTTTTTTCTCTAAGTAATATTTAAAAATGTATGAGATTTGTAAAGATGTAAATGAAGGAGACTAAAAACTTTTTGCAAAAAAATAAAACCAACTTCGAAAACACAAAAAAAATGTGAAAAATAGCCTTGTAATTAGGACTTCACTTTATAATTTCATGAGCGAGGATCCTCCATACACCTAAATATTTGTGTGAAAACTAAATCATAATTTACTAACATACAGGGTGTAAACGGACCCTTCACGAAGCCGTCAACCAAGCATTCTGTACATCAAACCAAATAACTTTATGTAAAAATTATTGCTGGGAAACAACTTTTTTTTTGGGGGTGAAAAATCCCGTTTTACGGTAGGACTCAATCTTACGCACTCAGAACATTGTGGTGTGTTGTGGATTGAATAGCACGGGGGTCGTGGAGGTGTTTAAAGTATTTTTTTTCTTTAAAACATGTATATTTTTTTTAAACTTGTGAATAAGTTTGAACTTTGACCCCCAATATCTCCGTAACTAGAAGGTTCCCAGGAATGGTCTAAAACAAAAAAAGAACGCATTGACGGGGAAAACAAGTACCTTTCGGCTTCGTTAAGGGTCTTTTTACACCCTGTATAGCTTTGTCTGGCAAATCCGTTCAAATCCCCGTTTCGCTAGCACTGCGCCCACACATCAGGCAGTGGCTGCTAGTCCGAACTAATTAACGCCATGCAATGTATGGAAGTACGTACTAATAAGTTTACTATTCAATTTGTAGCCAATGAATTACAAGTTGAAGACTAACCGACGTACAATGTATGTAACATGGGCAATCTATACTAATATTATAAAGCTGAAGAGTTTGTATGGTTGAACGCGCTAACCTCAGGGACTACTGGTTCGAATTGAAAAATTATTTTAGTGTTGGATAGCACATTTATCGAGGAAGGCTATAGGCTATATAACATCACGCTACGACCAATAGGAGCGGAGCATTAAATGTTTTTATAATAATTTCACGCGGACGAAGGTCGCGGGCAACAGTTAGTGATATTATAAAGAAGATACGCTACGTTCATACTGAGCGGCGTTCAAATATAGTTGTGTTGTTACGACTGCGATAGATAATACGGAATGTATGATACAGAAAGAGATAGCTATTGCGCTTGGAGTACTTATAATAATAATAATACCAGCCTGTTACTGTCCCACTGCTGGGCAAAGGCCTCTTCTCATACAGAGAAGGCACGAGCATTGATCACCACGCTTGCTCAAGACGGGTTGGCGATTTCAGACTTATATTAATTATAAGTCCAGGTTTCCTCACGATGTTTTCCTTCACCGATGTCTGTGATGTCCAAGATAAACTTAGAAAGTACATATGAATTGAAAAAGTCACATTGGTACTTGCCCGGGAGTTGGAGTACTTAAATTACGCCAATTGTCTGAATTTTTCTGCAACAATTTGCGCGCGCTAGTGCGATATCTATCTCTTTTTATTTATAAAATCATTGAACATGGGATGTTCTACGTGATCAAATGCTCGACAGATGTCTTGCTGAGGAGTTTGTTCCGCCACTTGGCTGACTGCTGATGCTCATCGTCATCATCAGCCTACAACAGCCCACTGCTGGACATAGGCTTCTCCAATCGCACGCCACTCAGCTCAATTCTCGGTAACTCTCATTCAGTTGCCAACTTGCGAAGATAGTCGCTCCCCCGAGCCTGAGGGCGTCCCACCTTAAGCCCGGTTTCCACTGCGAAAGGGTAATGTGCGGAAAATGGTTAGGCGGAACGGACTCCTTTTTAATGAAAGAGGTTTGCGTTTCCACCAACGAAGAGTTGGTCATTTGATTTCCACTGCAAAATGAAACTGAGATAGAGAAATGAGCGGACTGAGCTGAACGGAAAATGAGAAAT
The DNA here is from genome assembly GCA_905220335.1 of Noctua pronuba. Taxonomy (NCBI): domain Eukaryota; kingdom Metazoa; phylum Arthropoda; class Insecta; order Lepidoptera; family Noctuidae; genus Noctua; species Noctua pronuba. The sequence continues at coordinate 6,196,338 of LR999920.1, forward strand.
GAAAAACGAATAGATAATTTCCACAGAGAACGAGTTCAGTTGAAGTTTTGAGCTGGTTGCGTGTGGTCGTGTTGTTGCGATGTTATCGAGTGACACGGAATCGAGCGATGACACTGATTATGTATACAGAAAAAAGAAGCACGCATTGTTGTATCTTATGCAAAGAAAAAAACGCGCTAAACGAAGATTTTGGCTGTGCCAGCATATTCAAGATCGTAAATTAAAAGGGGAATTTGGCTGTTTTATGATTTAGACGACGAAAAATTTAAGAATTATTACGCGGGGGGCAGACAGCGAGCGAGTCCGTTCTGAACTAGTCGGTGCAGGCCTTGCGCAGCGGACTAAACATGTTTGTGCCATAATTTGTATTTAACACCACTGTATACCATGTTTTAAGCAAATAAAATATTCTATTCTATTCTATTCTATTCTCTTTTCAATTTCTTTTTACTCGCTCAATCCGCCCCGCTCACCACTTTCTGTGTGGAAACGCTACTATGTAAATTGTAATTGCGAGTTGAGCGGAGTCCGTAAGTACTCCGCTCCGCTCCCTAGAACTGAGCGAGCTCATTTCTACTCTTTCTACACGCTCGGCTCTTTCCGTCCGACTATTTGTTGGTGGAAATACAAGTATGCAGTTTGCGTTTGCGAGTTTAACGAAGTCATTAATGGGTCCGTTCCGCTCGCGGTGGAAACCGGGCTTAACGCTTGCGGATTTGCGGCCTCCACCCAAGAACACGTCTACCTCAACGGTCCCAAGTACTAATGTTGGATATAACTGTCATGTCGACATCCACCAACCCACATTGACCGCAAGGTGAATAACGATTCACCTTCACATAAAGGGTGTAAAAAGACCCTTAACGAAGCCGAAAGGCACTCGTTCTCCCCGTCATTGCGATCATTTTTTTGTTCTAGACCATACCTGGGAACCTTCTAGTTACGGAGATATTGGGGATCAAAGTTCCAACTTTTTCACAAGTTTTTTTTTAGGTAAGTACATGTTTTTGATGTAAGATTTTTACTTTAAACACCTTCACGACCTCCGTACTATTCAATCCATCCATCAGCACAATGTGTTGTGTGCGTTACATAGAGTTTTACCGTAAAACGTAATTTTTCACCCAAAAAAAAAAGTCGTTTCCCAGCAATTATTTTTGCGTAAAGTTACTTAGTTTGATGTACAGAATGCTTGGTTGACGGCTTCGTGAAGGGTCTGTTTACACCCCGTATAGAGAGGAGCCAGCCTGTTCCAGCAGTGGGGACCTTGTAGGCTGATTCATCATCATCTGCTAACCGGATGCAGCTGAATACCAGTATCCTACTTGCAGCGACTGCCTATCTTACCTCCACAACCCAGTTAGTACTGGGTAATATTATACCCCTTGGTAACACTGGTTGTCAGACTTTCGGGCCACTGACTACCTGTAACGACTGTCAAAGATTTACAAATGACAGCCGGGATCAACGGCTTAATGTGTTTTCCGAAGCACGGAGGAAATTCGGTATGTATTTATTATTTATTTATTTAACAATTTACGTACACACTAAATACAGAAAAGAAGAAAGGAACAGAAAATAGTACAAAGGTGATGCTTATTTCTAAAGAAATCTCTTCCAGCATACTTGCGAAAGGACATAATAAAAAAAGAGATGTAGACATAGTGTGTAAAAGAAGAAGAGAAAATTGAATACATAAAACAGAACTATTTAAAAATAATATACCATATATGGTATTCTTAAAACAATATACTAACAAACTATAATGGGGGGTCACCCATCCACGGACCAACCTAGACAAACTGTAGGCTGATTATGCTTAGCTTATAATGCTATAAACAATTTTCTTTTTGTAGAATTACTGTAGAAACTTCTGGGTACCTAACTTATGAGCAAATGTTCAACAATTCACCGTGTGTGCCTTACTCCTACATATAGAAAACTTTACTAAATAATTACAGAAGTAAGGTGTGTACACGAGTGTATTGCATGCTGGTAATAAGTTTAGGTAGCTCTTACGTCATAGTGTAGGCAGAAATGGGTGGTTTTCAAAAAAATTGTTCGTTGCGTAATGGAATTCCACCCAGAAAGAAAAAACAATATTGAAATTAAACAAGTTGTAAGCTAACGAGTTATATCATGTTTTAAAAAATAATAAAATTGAATATGATATGTTTCTAATTTAACGAGAAATACATATTTTAAGGAGGGATGGTAACTAAAAAGTTCCGTTACGTCACAAAGTTTAGATTAGTATTAAAACTCACTGGTAAATCATATAAGTTTTTTTTTTATTATAATATATTTTAACAAGAACAGTCTTCAAAATCACAAACTTATAATTAGTAATATAAATAACATCAACGTTTTTTCTACGAAAACTATTCCTCTACGTTACTTTATGGCACGTTTCATTGCACAGTCAAGCCTCTACTTTGGCATTTTTCTATAATAATATGATATAAAAAATTATGTTTCATAAAACTTTTAAATAATATTATTATAAACAATTTAAGTCAGAATAGTAATCTAATGAGAATATTTTTAAATTAAATCTAAATATCACCGTAAAAGTAGGACAAGTGACGTTAATAGAACAAATCGTCACGTTTAGGAATTATAAGGCAAAGTTTACATTACTTAGAATTAATCAACTTTAAAACTTACAATCAAGTAAAGTCATTTAAAACACTCTAAAATAACATTTGGAGGTATTCTTAACACATATCTAACGTAACATACGTTTTCTTAATAACGTATTTAAAATCTTTTTTCTTCGTCTGGCGTCTTTTTCTTCTTCAGTTAATTCTTTTATCTTCTTAAAATGCTTCTTCAGTCTTTTAAGTTCCTTTTTTTATGAAGTTCGTGCTTTACTGGGTCCTGTTTTATTTTTTCCCGGTATCTTTTCGACCGCTCCGCTGCCGTCAAAACGTCTGGTCAAAAAAAAAATTTTTTTAAAGCTCCATAATTTACGTTTTAACTATCGAAAATAGTGATTATTACAAAAATCTCTAACTGTTCGATCGATTAAATTATTTAAATTAAACCTTAATGCTTTACACAATTACTTGTAATTGTGTAAAGCATTAAGCTTTTCACTAAAAATAATCAATCAATCTCTTATAAATTTAAAAACATTTTTTTTATGTCAAATTGTTTTGATTGTAAAAACTATATCGACATGTGTAAACCATGCTTTAAAATTCCACTACGTCACATTTGGCGTTCCGCTAGTACAACACGTAGCGTAATGGACGTGACGTATGATGGCTTCACAAAAACAAACTCAAGAAATCAATAGTTAAAATGTAATTTAACGAAATGGTCCACTTAATTCCGATTAAAGACACTTTTTTCTAATTAGCTATGAAAAGTTATAAGTCAAACAAACATTACTTACTTAATAAAATCAAGTTCGTAGTGGAAAATGCGAACAGGACTTCGTGACGCCCGACCGCTCACTCTCACTGTTAGACAAAACTGCTGTCATTTAACAAATATGGTGGACATTCACGTTCTAAAATGATGCCAACATTTAAAAAAATACTCTTAGTTCATTCAATTTTCTACTCAAAATCAGTAAAACAGTGTAGCGTATATGGAATTTTCCATCAACGTAATTTTGAGGGACAAGATAAAACGTGTATTTTAAATAAATTTGTACTCTAGTACCCTATGAATTAAGTTTATTATTCAATTTAGATCATATAATCCTGCCAAATTACATAAAATTACTGAACAAATGTCGGATAACAGTGATATTTTACGTTCGGAACTTTACAAAACCTGCGTGGGACACGTCAAAAATCATCTTTCATCTTCCTGATATTTATTAATTTAATCAATATTCCACAGATTTTCGTACTTCTGAACATTTTAATAATAAATTTAAAACGTATTTTATCGTTTTCTGATTAGAACACTAAGTTGGAACTGCTTTTGCCTGAAGAATAGAGGCTTGAAGTCATAGGACACGCAATTTTCGTATGAACATTTTTTTTGAAAAAGACCCAAATATACACCGTGACTTTTTAGTCGTCTTACAACGGCAGCCGACTTCATGTATCCAATGTCTACTAAACATTTATAAAAAAAAATAGGTATTTATGAGATTTTAATAATTTAAAAATAAAAATATTATTCAGGATCATAGACGCATGTCGTAGTTAAAACACCCTGTTGTTAGCGATGATCTACAGGACTCGAGCGCTGGGTAGGTATGTTCTCCCGTTTGACACGTAAACATCATTAACAGGATGAGCACATTGAGTGGACCATCTTTGTAAGACGACTAAAAAGTCACGGTGTATAAAGGGGGTATTAACGAAGCTGAAAGGCACTTGTTCTTTCCATCATTGCGATTACTTTTTTGTTCTGGACCATACCTGGCAAGTTCTAGTTACGGAGATATTGGAGGTCCAAGTTCCAAATTTTTGACAAGCTTTTTATACACCGTGACTTTTCAATGTATCCGACATAAAATACCTATAGGCGCGATTTCTATGTTACAGTTAATTAAGATAATAGGTACAAAGAAAAATAAATAATAAATTAAAAAAACAAGAACATCAGCGCACGAGTCGAGTAGATTATCGCTCGCAACAGGGTGTTTCAACTACGTCATGAGTCAGAATAATGAAATACCAATTTTTTTATGAATATTTAGTAGTCATTGGATACATGAAGTAGGCTGCCGTTGTAAAACGACTAAAAAGTCACGGTGTATACTACTAGTTTTTAAGGTAATAACTTTGCTTTAAATACCTCCACGACCCCCGTACTATTCAATGCACCCATTAGCACAATGTTTAAAGTCCGATACTAACGTAACTAGAAGGTTCTCAGTACAAAAAAGTGATTGCAATGACGGGGAGAACAAGTGCCTTTCGGCTTCGTTAAGGGTACTTTTACACCCATTATACCTATTATACTCCATTGCCAAACCCTAAAAGGAACAATGAAAGCGACCTTCAGTTATATCGGCCAAAAATAGATCAAGTATATTTCGACACCACTTAAAGTAATTGCACTACAACCTTCTTAGTCAAACATGTCGAGCGCGGGAAACTTGACAGCTATGCAGGCAGCCATGTTTGCGAAATCAACGGAACATCTACCATAGACTACGGATATTTTATTTGTCGTACTAGCTGTTCCCTACCGTTTCACTCGCTGCACACAAATTAGTACATTTAATCCTCTGCATTGCCTTCTATGTTAAGGGATTTGGTTTCCGCACATAGTCCTTAAAATGGACCATTGTACGTGAGCCATGGTGGCCGTTACTCCAACCAGCCCACCTCCCTCCAGAAGCAGATCAAACTTCCCGGTCTCCTCAGGACATCCGCAAGGAATCTTGGTGTTCCAAGAGCCTCCTCGCGGATCTTGGTGACGCCGGTGCACTCGAGGAGTACATGCGCCACCGTTTCCTCCGCCTCCATGCGCGCTTTGCACAGGGGGGCTGTCAGTGATACCTAGGGTGTGAAAGTGTTTGTTCAGTGAGCAGTGTCCAGTGATGGTCCTCGTCACCAGTCGCAGGCTATCTCTGTCCAGGCGCAGAAGGCGCTTGGTCAGCTTCCTATCCAGGGATGGCATAGCTCTGCATTGCCTTTTTAACTATGATGTCGTGGGTTTCCAGTCTAACAGGATGCAGCTGTACCAGTATTTTACATGGAGCGACTGCCTATTTGACCTCCACAACCCAGTTAGTACTGGGTAATACGATACCCCTTGGTAAGACTGGTTGTCAGACTTTCGGGCCACCTGTAACGACGGTCAAAGATCTACAAATTAATGACTTCTGGGACCAACGGCTTAACGTGCTTTCTGAGGCACGGAGGAAACATGGTATGTAATAGGTCCATAGGTCCAATTCATCGACGGGCCAATCTAGGCAAATTGCGTGCAAATTGTTGCAGACAAATTCAGACATTTGTCGTAATTTAAGTACTTCAAGCGCAATAGCTATCTCTTTCTGTATCATACGTTCCGTATTATCTATCGCAGTTGTAACAACTGCAACGCAACGATATTTGAACGCCGCTCAGAATGAACGTAGCGTATCTTTCTTTGGATAACCTTAATTCGACAATGTCCATTATACTGTACATCGATATTTTCCGTTATTTTCTGGAGAACTTGGCAATGTCCAGTATACAGGACATGCAATTTCTAAAAATCTAAATATACTAGATTTTTTTGATTATTTTTCCTGGTTTTAGGAAGATCTAACGATACAAAAAAGAGATACACAGAATTCAATATTTTAATACATTTTTCCTCGTGCCGGATTAAGGGTTAAGTGAATGAAAAACATGACGAAATCGCAAGGTACATAACCCAGTAACAATAAATAATGTTGCGAAATTCGTTCTTTTAGAAATGAAGTATTATTGTATTGAATGTACATAATGACTTTAACTTTTTATTCTGACAAGGCAGAGTTTGACATTTCGAATGTCGATTGGTTTTTTCCAAGGCATCCAATTTTCTAATCATAGGGTGAATAACTTAGGGGCTGTTCAAGTATTACGTAAGCAGATTTTTTGGTATTATTAACTCCCCCTCCCCCTAGTCAGCAAAAGTAAGCAAATCTCTTACCCCCCCTCCCATGCTTACGTAAACATTGGCACATGCCAAAGAGATTTAAACACATATAGAGAGGACATTAGGATGTCATACAATAATTTTCATCCTGAATTTTTTGACACACGAGTGCTACCTGACAAGCGGGCGTATGACACAGATGACACTAGACGAAACGAATTGTTACTAAGTAGTAACAAGTTTTGGATTACGATTTTCTTCGCCATGGCCCGTCTATAGCTCGGAAATATTTGAGTGTCTTTGTGTCATATGAATGCGACCTGACAAGGCGACGTATCGCACTGGACTGATCGACTTGTTACTAATTTGTAACAGCTTTTAGAATTGTCAGTTTCTTGGTCTTGTCCCGTCTATATATAGCTAGTTATATTTGAATGTCTTTGGTACAAGCATTTTTCAATGTGTTCTGGTTTCTTTATTGATTCATGAGCAGCAGTTATAAGTCTAGAAATAAATTATAACGAATAGGCTTTGAGGGTTGCCATATGTGTTCAAACCGAAATCGATAACATTTTGTAGAAAATCCGAAAAAGTAAAAAAATTTATACTGCTTACGTAATCACCATCCAGACCCCCCAATCCCCCATGTCATCAAAAATAAGCAAAGCAAAGAACCCCCCGCCCCCCTGTAGTGCTTGCGTAATACTTGAATGGCCCCCTAAAACATTGTAGGACTTAAAACAGTACATAACATAAAACCTATTCATGTAAAGCAAAGCTGCCTAACATAAATAATCGATCATACTTTTTGAATAGCTCTTTTTAGTACATAAAAATTACGTGACACTATGTACACTATGACGTACACGTGTCGTCACGTCGAAGAGCTCGTGGCTAAATAATAACAGCCGCTTGGGTCGATCTTAAGGTTAAGCCGCGCTTGCCTACTTTGGTCCGTGGATGGGTGACCGCCCATTACATACCGAGTTCCCTCCGTGCCTCGGAAAGCACGTTAAGCCGTTTTTCCCGGCTGTCATTTGTAGATCTTTGACAGTTGTTACAGATAGTCGGTGGCCCGAAAGTCTTCTCTGATTCCTCTGGCATTTTCTAGATGTCAAGTGTCAATGAACACTTCCTATGATAGGATTACTTGTGAAAAGCGGCCATGTCATGACGAAAGAGTACTGTAGGACGTCTACCTACAAGGTGTCAACGGACCCTTCACGAAGCCGTCAACCAAGCATTCTGTTCATCACACTAAGTACTGGTAGGGTACTTAGTTTCACGAACAGAATGCTTGATTGGTGGCTACGTGAAGGGTACGCAAAAAATCACATTTTACGGTAAAACTCAATGTAACGCACTCAAAACATTGTACTGATGGATGCATTGAATAGTAAACGGGTCATGAAGGTATTTAAAGTAAAGTTATAATATTAAAAACTAGTATTTCATAGAAAACTTGTGAAAACAAGTGTCTTTCGGCTTCGTTTATTCGTCCATGGAACCAACATCAATGACCGGCTGTCTCATACCTTGGATTGAGCAGGTATTGATTATAGTACTTTTAAATCCTTTTTAATAAAAAACATTTCAAATTCCGGTGACCAGGAAATCAGTTTTCCAATTAAAAATCAAGCTAACTACTCAACCGTTAAAAATTCATACCGCTCACTAAAGAAAGGGCATAATATGCCTAACGATCTGACCTTTGGCATAACACGAACACATGCTTTGCACCGCCACTGATTTGAAAAAAAAAACTGCTACCAACCTTGCGCGCAACTGTCAAGCTTACCACAGGTTATACAGAGCTTACTTTCGCAGTTACAAAGGAGGTTTTTCCTACTTGAAGTAACCTTCTTTCGTGCCACGGCGTGCGTGATTGCCCTTTAGTTAGTAATTAGGAATTTTCGACTCGTATTATGGCGCTAAGTTACTAGGAGTTATGTCGGGAATGGAGTAAATATCAAAAGAAATAAAGGAATACAATTTGTGTTTCGAATTTTGTTTGTAAGTAGTATATTAGGGGCGTTTTTTGACCAGTTTATAGTATATTGGGATGTTTGGAATGTAATGAAGCGGTAGGGCGTCAATATTTCTCCAAAGTAAGTTGGTTAACCACTCGTATGCCGAGTATCCAGACACAATTAAAAAGCCATTGTGTCTCGCGTAGATCTACTTTCCGGCACACGAAAGGTTAATTTCATTTTAGCACATAATTAATGTGATGAAGGTGATCCGCAAATCGTTAACGTGGCTCAAAAGTCTCTCCAACTTAAATGGGACTGGGCAGAACATGTCTGTCGCATGCCGGACGAACTGAGGACCCGTAAAGCCCAGGATTGGTGCCCTGAAACAGTGACACGGGGTCACGGCAGACCACGAAGGAGATGGCGGGACGAACTGGTCTTCCTTGAGAATTGGAAAGAAGTAGCACAGAAGCGTGACTTTTGGAAGGAATAAAGGGAGGCCTTTGCCCAGCAGTGGGACAATATGGGCTAGCTATAATAAATAATAATAAGGTGATCCGAAAGAGAACCAGATATGTCGACATAGCTCACGACATAGCTTACAGAATAAGTAAACTGAAGTGTCAATGGGCCGGTCATATTAGCCGTAGAACCGATGACCGTTGGGGTAGACGTTTTCTTGAGTGGAGACTGCGAATCGGCAAACGTAAGGTGGGACGCCCTCAGGCTCGGTGGAGCAACGATCTTCGCAGGGTGGCTGGTAGCAACTGGATGAGAGTTGCTGAGAGTCGAGTTGAGTGGCGTGCAATTGAGGAGGCCTATGTCCAGCAGTGGACTGCTGTAGCCTGATGATGACGATGACATAATTAAATAAAGGGTGTAAAAAGACCCTTAACGAAGCCGAAAGGTACTTGTTCTCCCCTTCATTGCGATCATTTTTTTGTTCTAGACCATACCTGGGAACCTTCTAGTTACGGAGATATTGGGTATAAGTTTTTTTTTAATACATTTTTCTAATGTAAGATTTTTACTTTAAACACCTTTACAACCCCCGTACTATTCAATACATCCATCAGCATAATGTTTTGAGTGGGTTACATTGAGTTTTACCGTAAAACGTGAATTTTCACCCCAAAAAAAAGTCGTTTCCCAGCAATAATTTTTGCTAGTTATTGAGTTTGATATACAGAAAGCATGGTTGACGGCTTCGTGAAGGGTCTGTTTACACCTTTTATAATGCCGGGAAAGTGAAGCCTTAATCCTATTCGTTCAGTTATTAATTTGATTAACCCCTAATAAGCAGAACGGTGGAACACGTTTACTTTACCTAAAATAAACTGTTAACTTATGACTTTCAAACTGGGATGACTTAAATTAAAGTAGAACATTTGGGTTCAGAGGAGCTCGTGGCTAAATAATAACAGCCGCTCGGGTCGATCGTTAGGTTAAGCGGGCCTTGATCCGTGGATGGGTCACCACCCTGTACATACCGAGTTTCCTTCGTGCCTCGGAAAGCACGTTAAGCCGTTAGTCCCGGCTGTCATTTATAGATCTTTGACAGTCGTTTCAGGTAGTCAGTGACCCGAAAGTCTGACAGCCAGTCATACCACGGGGTATCGTATTACCCAGTACAATGTTTGGTTGACGGCATCGTAAAGGGTCCGTTTACACCCTGAATTCATTGCAGATATGACTGCCCCTGAACGAATTATCATAGCATTTTTTTGTATGTTAGACTGTAAGGATGGAGTTTGGAAGTATGCCATCTTTTTAAACCCATTTTTATCATTTTTTTTAGATACTTCTCGTTGCTGTAGGACGTGGGTTAATTTTGATCCTTCTTCTTGTGGTAGCTTGATGTGCTGGCGTCTGTACATTGATAAAGAACCAACCGACCTCCTTCAACTCTGGCGTGGAGGCCCGAAGGTCTTCAACTCCTGACCTTTCAGTCAGGTACATGAGCTTGCGTGTGATACCGATCACATCGAACGCTCCGGAAGTTTGTTGGGACGGTGGTAGCTTATCAACAAAGTCGGCCTTTTGGAAACGTTTAACAACCGTTATTAGGTTGGTAATAGGGTAACGGGTACCAACCTTTAGTAGTTTGGTAGTCAGGGGTGCCAACCTACCAGTCTACTTACAAGTTGAAGCACGGTTGAAATGAAGAAAGGAAGTAAGAAAAAAAAGTATTTATTAGTCCGCTTAGGACAAACTATAAAAAAATGGTTAAATTAACAGTAAAACAAAATTATATAAAAAAGTAAACAAGAAAAAACTGACCCGCGCAACTTCGTCTGCGTCACTAACGGGTATGAAAAATAGATAGTAGCCGATTCTCAGACCTACTGAATAAGCATGTAAAATTTCATAAAAATCGGTCAAGCCGTTTCGGAGGAGTATGGTAACTAATATTGTGACACGAGAATTTTATATATATATAAGATAAGATAAGATATTAATTATTGTATTCTAGTTCACTAGTTAGCCATATTTTTCTTATTTCCTTACAATAATATTGCCAAAGTAGTAAAAACAGGTAAATATTTGACAGCTATTTGCGACGTTGCCAACTTTTTGGATGAACGCAACTTGATTGTTAAAATAATTAAGTTAAGATTCTATGTTTTTTTTTAAAACTACGAGGCTGACAAATTCGCTTCGCGATTAAAGCCTTTTTCTAAAAAATAAAGATTTAAAAAGAATTGGTCCTATACGAGGCCAAACATGTTTGTAATGATCCTTTGCGGATATCCTAGATAAATCCAAGTATCTTGCGACATAAAGGGTGTAAAAAGACTCTTAACGAAGCCGAAAAGCACATGTTCTCCCCGTCATTGCGATCATTTTTTTTTCTGAACCACACCTGTGAACCTTGTAGTTACGGAGAAATTGGAGGTCAAAGTTCCAATTTTTTCACAAGTTTTTATTTAAATACTACTTTTTAAGCTTTTAACTTTACTTTAATGACCTCTATGACTCGTTTACTATTCAAAGCATCCATCAGCACTAAGTTTTGAGTGCGTTACATTGAGTTTTACCGCAAAACGTGATTTTTCACCCCAAAAAAAAAATCGTTTCACCGCAAAAAAATTTGCGTACAGTGACTTAGTTTGATGTACATAATGCTTGGTTGACGGCTTCGTGAAGGGTCCGTTTACAACCTATACAAACGTGTAGCTTGCACGGTAACAGCTACTTTGTAAGTTATGTTTAAAGACGAACCTTGACACTCTTAATTGATATTTAATCACGCTTGTACACGAAAATGTCAAATTAGACGTTTTGCCATAATTAATTGAAGTACAAAAAGTGTATTAAAAATGTATTAGATGATTCTTTAAATTGATAAGAATGTAAAATACAGGCTTAAAATGTGTTATTTTTAAAGTAATGTTTTTGGCCTAATAGTGTTTACTGGAGGAGCTCGTGGCTAAATTATAACAGCCGCTCGGATCGATCTTTAGGTTAAGCCGTGCATGCCTAGGTTGGTCTGTGGATGGGTGACCGCCCATTACATACCGAGTTTCCTCCGTGCCTCGGAAAGCACGTTAAGCCGTTGGTCCCGGCTGTCATTTGTAGATCTTTGACAGTCGTTAGGTAGTCAGTGGCCCCAAAAAAAAAACAAAAAAAGTCTGACAACCAGTCTTACCAAGGGGTATCGTATTACCCAGTACTAACTGGGTTGTGGAGGTCTGATAGGCAGTCGCTCCATGTAAAATACTGGTATTCAGCTGCATCCGGTTAGACTGGAAGCCGACCCCAATATAGTTGGGAAAAGGCTAGGCGGATGATGAGTCTTTATTGGAGAACATTGGCTTTAACAGGGCTATGGAGGTCAGATAGGCAGTCGTTCCATCTTCTTCTTAGCGTTCAAATGTCATGTTTAGCCCAAAACTCAGCCACGCGAACCTCACTCACTGATGCAGTAAGCAGATCATCAAGTGCGCAGGTGATAGGACATGCGGTGCAAGATGGAAGGTGGGCCATTGTCTGTGGGGAGACGCCGCACACGCACTTGAGGTCTGAGCCGTTCAGTCCAGTCGTTCCTTGTAAAATACGACTGCAAGACGGCAGCATCTCATTTGGGAACAGGCAATAGTATTTTATGATATAAGTGGGGAAACTTGGATGCTTCAATTCCTATAATTCACGACAGTAATACTTTTCATTCTATTATTTTATTTCTTCAAAAGTGTATTGAGAAAACACGTGGGCATTTGTTACTGCAGTTTTCGGAACCAGAACAACCTCGGCTGCAGCTTGGGTGTGAACTTTGCCTCGACTGCAATAACAAAGTTTCCCCACTTATATCATAATGTACTATAGCAATTGAGGTTGGAACGACATTTGAAGTGATAACTTCCTTCCAGATATTCGAAGGCTGAAAGACCATCGATCATCTTCATCAGAATTTGTGGTCGGCGCAGAATGTCTTCTTCTTCTTCTAAAGGGTGTAAATAGACCCTTAACGACCCTTTACTTTCACATTTATAATAATAGTTAGGAAGTTATAATGGAATTAGGATTTCTAATTCTATCCTTATCTACTATAACACTTATTTCAAAACCATTGTCAGCATTCTTGATGACGTAATAAAACAAAAAAATATAAAAATAAAAAGTGTTGAGTATATTTACAAATTAAATTAATCTTACAATAATTTTCCCTCTCTTTTCGTCATAAATTTACAAAACTTTTGTTTTGCTATCGTTTTGTATGTAGTTTCTTTGGTTTTTATAAATAATTTTCATAGATGTCACCTTTTAAAATAATTAAATCTTAAACTTCAATTGACCAGCATAATTCAAAATACAGATTAAGAAAATTACAATTGTATACCATACCATAGGTGTTATGATAGTTTTTATTCAGAATCCATTGCTACTTAATAAATAATTAAAGAATTATTCAGCTTGAAAACGTACCTATAGCTGCATAATGATCTTTTGAAGCGCGGCAAAATTCAGGTCTAACGCTACCATCTTGTTTATTGAATTAAAATTTCACTAATGTTGGTATATACAAGCTGTAAAATTATCCTTAACGAAGCTGAAAGCTATTTGTTCTCACCGTCATTGCGATCATTTTTTTGTTCTAGACCATACTTGGGAACCTTCTAGTTACGGAGATATTGGGGATCAAAGTTCCAACTTTTTCGAAAGTTTTTTTTTTTTTAACACAAGTTTTCAATGTAACTTTACTTTAAATACATCAACGACCTTTGTACTGTTCAGTGCACTCATCGGCACAGTGTTTTGAGTGCGTTACATTGAGTACTACCGTAAAACGTGATTTTTGGGCGAAAACACAGAACAAATTTTCTTGACAAGCAACGCCATTTATAACTACACACTTAAAGTGGTCTTACGCCACTACCCTGCTTGTCAATTAAAGTTAATGATTGCTTATAATAGGGTAGTTGACACACCAATCAATTGACATACTTTTTATAAGCTGTCAAAACGCGATTCCCCCTTATATTTTGTATGGTAATAGCACGCTGTGACGTCACTATTTAGTCAACTCAATAACTCAACTATTTATTGATTTCAAAGCAACTAAAAATCCAATTTTGAAATTAATTGAAATTTAATCGGGTTATCAGGTCTAAAATAAAGAGTTTTTTTAGAGAAGTTGTGTCTAGGAATTATTATTGAATGGTGTCAACCTACCCTATTGTATTGACATCTGCGTACCAAAGTTCATATTTTTATTCTAATGTGACGTAACGTAAACTAAAGCTACAACTATGGTTACGATACTGCTAACTGCAATAGAAGCTGATGATGCTGGAGGGCTGCTTCCATAGCTGTCGACTCCAGCTGTAACGTAAGAAAGAAATAAGGAATTATTAAAATCAAAAATAACACGAGACAAAAGTGATTTTGTTGTTCTTGATATAACAGTAGTTTTAGGTTGGCCTTATACCCAGGAATAACGAAAAATTCATAGTTTTTGAAGATCAGCTCTAGTTTTTTTTTATTACTGTTTGAAATTTCTATGAAATGCCATGCCCGACACACGTCTACCGTCCCGTCCTTCATTATAAAGGGTGTAAAAAGACCCTTAACGAAGCCGAAAGGCACTTGTTCTTCCTGTCACGTCATGGCGATAATTTTTTTGTCCTGGCCCATACCTGGGAATTTTCTAGTTACGGAGATATTGGAGGTCAAAGTTCCTATTTTTTCACAAGTTTTTTAAGCTTTTAACTTTACTTTAATTACCTCCATGACCCGTTTACTATTTAAAGCATCCATCAGCACCAAGTTTTGCGATACATTGAGTTTTACCGTAAAACGTGATTTTTCACCCCAAAAAGAAGTCGTTTTCCAGCAATAATTTTTGCGTAGGGTGACTTAGTTTGATGTACATAATGCTTAGTTGACGGCTTCGTGAAGGCTCCGTTTACACGGCGGTGTAATCGGCGGGCAACGCTGCATTTCAAGCAAACGTGCGTAAAAACGCTTCTCCGTAAACGCTCTCAGCCTAGCATAACCACCGTAGAAACGGATTTGGTCGACGGAGGAATCGACAAAATGACAGGTCAACAAAAGAAATCTGTCATTTTGTCGATTCTTCCGTCGACAAAATCCGTTTCTACGGTGGTTATGCTAGGCGTATAAGTAAGGAAATAAAGCTCATACTTACTACAAGTATGTTGCTCCTCTGAGTAAGGAAATTCGAAGGAACATTGGCAGATACTGTTCCTACATTGCACTCTGTGGGTGATCTCGCCAAGGAAACACTCGCTACTCCTGGAGCAGGACTCGAAAAGACCTGGGGACAATTAATCATAAACCTTTATTTTTTATCACGACATCATTAATTACAGGCGCTCGCCGATTCACATATCGATACCTTTTGGCTCAAAGGGCGTATCCGCCAAAACACAATTTTTCAGGAGAGCCAAAAACCAAAAAAAAAGACAAACAGTTTTCCGAAATAACTTTTTTGTGCTTATAAATAATAAAATTTGTTAGAATTTTGAGATAAAGTACATCGTAGAATAATATATAAAGTAAATCCAACAATTAAAAAAATTACTTCGTATACACCCTAAAACTTAAAGAAAATCAATGTTTAGCTATCCAAAAATGATGGCTGTAACTACTTTTTTTTGCGAATATCGAAATTTTAAATATACCAATCGAAAGAAAACGAAAATCTAAGCATGATTGCATTAAAATCTCATTTTGGCCAAAATGGCGGTTACGCCTTTTGAGTCTAAAGGTATCGATATGCACAACCTCATACAGCGTGGAAGGGACACCGACGCGAAAACTATTACCACGTATTCAGTATATCATTCTGAGCACATGTATAAATTCATCGGTTTTTAAATCAATGGAATATTGAGAGCCATATAATTATGAAGCAAATTTTTTGTTTGTATACGGCTGTCCATATTCCTGCTAACAATTTTCATTACTTTATTTTCTTTTTAATAATTTTAAATACAATTGTAATTTTTCTCATTTTTCTGAAATTCAATTCAATTATGTAATTTGTTTAAATTTGCTTTCGTATGAGCGCATTTTGCCTGAAATAAATGTTTTTATTTTTTCTAAACTCAACTATTTCCTACAAAACTGTAATACCTTTTTTTTTACGGATAGTAAATCATCAAATAACTCCTCCCGCTCTGGATGGAGTGGGAGGGAGTGTCAGACTCTAACTGACTAAAACCCATCCATGTTCCTTCATTGCCCTTTGTGTTCCAGGGCCACGGTATCTCTTTCGAACAGTCCCGCAGCCCCGGCAGGCATCGGCCCTTGCGGGCCCCTTCCTGATTGCTGACATCTGTTTGAGGCGCGCGTGGAACACGAACGCGCCGTCGACACAGCCTGTCGTCATTAGACGGACGGACGGTGAGCTAACCCATTACTCACCGTCCACAGGTCCGCGCCTACGGTGGCCGGGAGCCACCACGTGGCCCCTGACGCCCGGTGCGTCGCCCGCGGCGGCTGGGACGTGAGATTCTTTCCCTCTCACGTCCCGCCACCTCCTTCGCTAGCATGACTGCTTCGCAGAAGGAGGTGACGGCTTCCCATTCCCTCTCGCTTCGGACCATGGCCTGAACCAGGGCCGGGCGCGAGAGGTCGCCGCCGCCGATCGCCGCTACGAGGACACGGCGGAGCTCCGCCCAAGCGGGGCAGACCTCCACGGTGTGCGCCACCGTGTCCTCTGGGCGATCCTCGCAATGATAGCACCCGGGCGTTTCCTCCCGCCCAATTCGGTGCAGGAACCTCCCGAAAGAACCGTGTCCGGTGAGGACCTGCGTCAGGCGGAAGGTGAGGGCGCCGTGGCGCCTCTCTAGCCACTCCTCAAAGAGGGGACTTATCGCCACTATTGTGGCGTGCCCTGCACTGGGTTGCGACAGTCGCTGTCTCCATGTCGCCATGAGATCGCGTCGGAGGTCTGTCCGCTGAGCGGTGATTTGCCGCGGCAGCGGAGTTTCCCCCCGACGTAGTGCCTCCGCGCGCCAAAATATGTGAATTTAAAAAAAAAACAGACGAAAAATTTCTTTGTCCAGAATGATTTATTAGACTGTGCATAAGTGACCCAGCCCATGTAATTAATGATGTCGAGATAAATAAGAACAATGCAACAAAACCAACGAGGCATTCAAAATTGTTTCATAACGCGAATCCAAAAAAAAAAAAAAAAAAAATTATAACTTACCAGTCCTCGGCCAGCATCGCTCGTCTCTAAAGTGGTGCTCATCAGTGCATTCGCAGGCATTGGCTTCAGTACAATGGCTGCCAGGTCCCAGGAGTTCTGTGCATTGCAGGTTGACGCTGCACTCTTCTCTGTGGTTGGATAGTGCTGGAAGTAAAAGAAAAAACATAACTGCTAAACTATGCTGGGTATAAGGGACTGCCCTCCACAAACTGATGGGGTGAATTCAGTAAATCATACTAAGATGACCGGTACAAGAAATTATTTCAGGAATGTTATGGGAATCCAATAAAGATTTGTTTTATTTCCTCATACACAATGTATTGTTACCACGGTAACAATACATTGCATCAACGTTTATATTCATTACTCTTTTAGTCACATGCGATTCGTCCCTCCTCATCATATGTCCATACCAAGACAGTCGATTCCCTTTCAACTTTTCTGTAACTGGCGCAACTTTTAAACTTCCTCTAATATACTCGTTCCTTACCTTATCCATTCTTGTCACCCCACACATCCACCTCAACATTCTCATCTCCGCTACATGCAATCTTTTTACATCCATCTTCTTCACAGCCCAGCATTCCGATCCATACAGTACGACAGGTCTAATCACGGACTTATATATTTTCTCCTTTAACTTGAGGAGCATTTTGGGCTTGGGAGCTGACCCCAACATAGTTGAGAAAAGCCTAAGCAAATGATGATGAGCTGGTGATAGATGTATTGGGGACTCACCTGGCCAACAGGCATCGTTGAACTCCAAGAAGTTGCTTCCACACTGGCAAGTCAGGCTATCAGTACCGTTGAAACAAATTGTGTGCTCAATGGCACAGTCGTCGTTCACTTCGCAGGGGCTGCCGATAGCTGGTGGAGAAGTGGAGAATGAAACAATTCAATCAATTCAATATGGTCATGGTATGTCAATTCGGTATGTAAAGTAAGGCGAAGTGGAGAATGATGTACATTTCGTTATGAAAGTTAGGCAAACTGGAGAATGATGTACAATTCGGTATGTAAAGTGAGGCAAAATGGAGAATGATGAACATTTCGTTATGAAAGTTAGGTAAAGTGGAGAATGATGTACAATTCGGTATGTAAAGTGAGGCAAAATGGAGAATGATGAACATTTCGTTATGAAAGTTAGGTAAAGTGGAGAATGATGTACAATTCGGTATGTAAAGTGAGGTAAAGTCGAGAATGATGTACATTTCGTTATGAAAGTTAGGCAAAGTGGAGAATGTACAATTCGGTATGTAAAGTGAGGCAAAGTGGAGAATGATGTACATTTCGTTATGAAAGTTAGGAAAAGTGGAGAATGATGTACAGTTCGGTATGTAAAGTGAGGCAAATTGGAGAATGATGTACATTTCGTGATGAAAGTTAGGCAGAGGTCTACCTAATAGCACACCCACATTTCACCAGTAATGTTTAAGTTCCATGTAGGCGGCGAGCCCATTGCCATCAACGTGGCTGCTACTGAGAAATTCTCGATGGAAAAACCCAATAACACTTTGCCCGACCTGGGAATCGAACCCATGGACCTCATGCTCAGCAGCCGCGCTTGCGACCACTAGACCAACGAGGCAGTCGAAGCTGTGGCAGTAGTTGCGTATAAAATACTTAATACAACCTGCCGTTACTCTAAGTATACTTACTGGGAGCACAGATATCCGCCTGCTCCTGATACCCAACGCCACAGGAGCACCGTCCCTCTTCACACACACTGTGCTCAGTCTCCGTACACTCCTGAGTCATCTGACACTCATCACCCAGTGCTGAAAGACAAAAAACAATTGAATTAAAACAAAATGTGAGTAAAAAGAGGGGTGTTATAAGTTTGACCGCACCGACCCCCGACGCAAAAAGAGGGGTGTTATAAGTTTGACTGCACCGACCCCCGACGCAAAAAGAGGGGTGTTATAAGTTTGACCGCAATGTGTGTGTGTGTGTCTGTCTCTGGCACCGTAGCCCTTAAACGAGTGAACCGGTTTGGATGCAGTTTTTTTTATTTGAAAGCTAGTTTCTTGGAGATGGTTCTTAGATACGTTTTATCAGAATCGGTGCAGCCATTTACTAGATATGGGGGATGAAAATGGGTATATATCTTTCATCTTTTATTTTTTCGGTGGGGGTTTTTTAATTACGATTATTGTAATGGCATCTCGCAGGCATCTATGAGGCTGGCTTTTGCTTAACCGCACTATCCTATGGATGCATTGAGAGTAAGGCCTCCAGCCAGGGGCATAAAACTTATAATCTAAGCAACTGCGCGCTAAGGGCAACCCCTGTGGAGTACCAGCCTCGGCTTAGGGCGTCGCTGAGTTAATGACGGGTCGTGCAGTCGATGCAGCGTACTGTCGATACAACGTATTATCGATATGGTATACTGTTGATGTAGCGTACCATCGATTTGGGGTACTGTCGATGTAGCGTACAATAGATTTGGGGTACTGACGATGTAGCGTACCATCGATTTGGTGTACTGTCGATGTAGCGTACCATCGATTTGGTGTACTGTCGATGTAGCGTACCATCAAATTGGGATACTGTCGATGTAACGTACCATCGATTTGGGGTATTGTCGATGTAACGTACCATCGATTTGGGGTACAGTCGATGTAGCGTACCATCAAATTGGGATACTGTCGATGTAACGTACCATCGATTTGGGGTATTGTCGATGTAACGTACCATCAATTTGGGGTACTGTTGATTCATGAACCCGTCGATGGAACGTTTTCGATACAGCGACCGTCGATGTAGTGACTTTCGATATTATGTACTAGACCTCATTCAAAGTAAGATAAGCTTATATATATTTTTTTAAATCTAAACACTAACTGTGCCCGCGAGTTCGTCCGCGTGGACTTAGATCTTTCTCAGCAAAAAGAAATTTCAGATACATTTTCCCCGTTTTTGCAACATTTTTCATCGATGCTCTTCGCCTTTTGGTTATAGCGTGATGATATAAAGCCTATAGCCTTCTTCAATAAATTGACTATCCAACGCTAAAAGAATTTTTCAATTCGAACCAGTAGTTCCTGAGATTAGCGCGTTCAACAAAACAAACTCTTCAGCTTTATAATATTAGTATAGATAATACATAATTACAATAACTACTCACACAAGCCAGTAGTGAGACACAATCCTTCTATGTTGCTGGTGCCTTCAGGACAAGTGCATATGCCCTGACCCTCGTCGTTGGCGAGACATTGGATCTCCAGGCTCCCGGCTAAGCAGTCACTGTGCTCTTGGCACATTTCGCCAACACCTGGAAAAGGAATAGCATATAAACAACACGCCTGGAATCCCCGAAGGGTTAGGTGGAGGAGTACCTAATAGTACACCCATATTTCGCCAGTTATGTTTAAGTCCCATGTAATAGGGGGTGAGCCTATTGTCATCAATCGGACACAGATCCAGACTCTATGGCTGCTACTGAGAAATTCTAGATGGAAAAACCCAATAACACTTTGCCCGACCTGGGAATCGAACCCAGGGAACCCATGCTGCAGCAGTCACGCTTGCAGCAGTCACGCTTGCAACCACTAGACCAACCAGGCAACCACCAACTAACTACTTTACGAGAACATTCTAGAATAGTCCTCTATGGAACTGAGTAGAAGATTCGAGAATAATCGAAGTTATAGAATTATAATCATTAAAATCATCAATACAACCCTCTATGTTCATTTTAACCCCATTGAATGTCTTTTTCATGAAATAGTTATTGATGGGGGTTAAAGGCCGAAACACACAGGATCCGTACACGTAGACGTGCACGTACATGTACTATGTAACTCTGCACATGTAGTCCACGCACACGTGTACTTCACGTGAGCGGTGTGCCATGTCTCTATAAAGTTCCATATATAACAACGTCATGGTACGTGAACGTCTACGTGTACGGATCCGGTGTGTTTCGGCCTTTAACCCCCATCAATAACTATTTCATGAAAAAGACATTCAATGGGGTTAAAATGAATATAGATGGTTGTATTGATGATTTTAATGATTATAATTCAATATCTTCACACGTGTTACTTGCGCGAATTATATTTTCATCAACGTACAACCTGACACTGACCTGCAAATTGCAAAAAAACACAGTGCTGCTTTCACCATAGTCATAGTCATAGTCATTGTCATAGTCATTTATTCATTAACAAATCATTTGTATCTGAATGTAAACACAAAAATTAGACAATTACAGTATACTAAAATAAATTACATTTAAATTTCAAAAATAACATTAAAAATGTCAAAATAATAAAGAAGAAGGAGCACGGTCCATACAAAATTAACCCACGTCCTACAGCAACGAGAAGTATCTCAAAAAAAATATAAAAATGACTTTAAAAAGATGGCATACTTCTAAACTCCGTCCTTACAGTCTAGCATATAAAAAAATCAGGGGCAGTCATATCTACGATGGATAATGTATAACAATATTGAGAAATACTTGGCTATCTTGATTTCACTTCAATTATTGAGTTCCATTATCGAACCTTTTTTTTTCTTTTTTTTTCCAAAAAAATTTAGTTGTTTCCCTGCAATAATTTTGCGGTGAAGTTACTTAGTTTGATGTGCAGAATGTTTGGTTGCATCCTTCTTCTTTATATTTCATCAATACAATACAATATAGCCAAAATCTTCACCGAACCATAAGTGGTAGTATTTTAATTTATCCCATAAGCAGCTCGTCAGACGTCATCGTCGTCAGAAGTCCGCACTCGGGGTCTGCCAACGAGCCATGGAACGAAGTATACTAGGAATCAAAATTTCTGACCGTATACGCAACAGTATACTTCGATCCAAGACTCAAATCGCAGACGTTTGCAACACAGCCGCCAAATTAAAATGTGACTGGGCAGGCCACATCTGCCGCATGTCGCATCAAAATTGGGCCAAAGTGGCAACAGATTGGGTTCCGAACAACAGAACCCGGCGACGCGGTAGGCCCAGAAGGAGATGGCGTGACGAGCTGGACTCTTGTCAAAAGGATTGGGTCCAAATAGCCAAAGACAGAGATAAATGGAAAGAGGGAAGGGAGGCCTTTGCCCTGCAGTGGGACACAACAGGCTCAAAACAATAATAATAACCAGCTCGTTACAGTATGTAGAGCACAATTTACTTACCAGCGAACAATCTGCACATATTTTGTTGTTCATCCCAGACTGCTTGCTCAAGGATACACTCGCAGCTCCTCACATACCATTGCTGAGGTTCTCCGCAGATGGTGGCGGCTCCGAATGAGTGGCACATTTGATCTGACACGCAGGAATCTGTGATGCGGCGCGTGGCTGAAATATGGAGCTGGGTTAGTAAAGGAGATGCTCTTAGCTTGCACTTCTTTATACATCGTTTTCACATAAATGTTTAGTACCCACATGAATGATGTAACCAAGATTTTGTAACAATATTTTGATTGAAAAGAGTGTCCATGGAGTTTCTTGCCCATTCTTCTCCAAAGAGATCTACGCCTTGGAATGGGCAACTACAGTACTTTCACGAGTTATTATGTCGTATGTCTTGTGTAGCTTTGCTCTTTGTTTTTGTTTGTGACTTTCAAAAGTGCCTGTCATAGTCTAATTGAAATAAATGCTTTGAGTTTGAGATGGTTTTAAGCTACAGATATACATGGAGATGGATTCTTCGAGTGCCAATCTACAAACAGAATAAAGGAACCTTTGTGTAAATTTGTAAGTTTCTAGCGGTAGTAAGAGTTCTCAGAGGGTAATTTTTAACCTTAAACATACTTTAGTTTAAGAGTGATTGAATTTATGGACTATACAGGGTGACTGGTAATTAGTGACCGATACTTAAACACGTGATTGTACTCATGATGACAAACGACTGTCGCAAAGGTTTTTTTTTTTAATTGTCGTTCATTTTTATCAGAATAACACAACAGCCGTTTGAAACAAGCTGCGTGACGCCGTAATGTCTCATTACTATCGTAACGTGCAACAGTGGGTAGGCAGAGCACCCGCGCGACGCGCTAACCCGCTCCGTAGGTTTTATTGTGATAAAAGTGCATGAGTATAAAAATGTTTTTTTGGGAAAGTTGTTTGTTATCAAGAGATTCAATCACATGTTTAAGTATCGGTCACTAATTACCAGTCACCATATATTTATCTACGCAGAATCTTGAGCCGAGCCAGAGAGAGCTTTATGTCCGTGCAGTAAAAGTGAATAGGTCGTGGCTAAATAATAAGACCTGGATGGGTCGATCTTGAAGATTGACCCTCGCTTGCCAAGGATCATCCATAACATACCGAGTTTCCTCCGTGCCTCGGAAAGCACGTTAAGCCGTTGGACCCGGCTGTCATTTATAGATCTTTGACAGTCGTTACAGGTAGTCTATGTGACCCGAAAGTCTGACAACCAGTCTTACCAAAGGGTATCGTATTACCCAGTACTAACTGAGTTATGGAGGTCAGATAGGCAGTCGCTCCATGTAAAATACTGGTATTCAGCTGCATCTGGTTAGACTGGAAGCTGACCCCAATATAGTTGGGAAAAGGCTAAGCAGATGATGATAACCTACCTTTAACACAGTCCCTCATGTTTTCTTCAAAGTACACATTAGGCGGGCAGCCGCACACGCCATCTTTAACTTCGGCTAGGAAACCGGTGCACTGCGCGGCCGTGGAAGGGGAGCCGAGCTCTGCAAAGATGATAAAGGATTATTATAATACAAGTAAAATTCAAATTCATTTATTGCAAATATGGGTGGTTATACAGGTGGGTTTTTGAAGAACAGGAAAGTTGTTAGTGTCACCGTATTCTGCACTAGGCATGCAACATTTAGTTCGGAACGTGGTTAGTCCCTAATTTAAAAAATTAAATACATTAAAGTTCAAAATTACATGTCTATTAAATTGTCAATTAATGTCAAAGTTAATCTATTATGCTAAAATGTCAAGAATTAATCATTGTGAAATACGCAATTTATGTCAAACTTAAGTAATAAACATTATTTAGAGTTTGTCACACAAATATTCATTAACACTATAATAAGATTTTACCAATAACATTTTTTAAACATTACATTTAAATCTCTCCATACTTTTTAAGTCTATGATACATTTTGGTAAATGGTTATAAAGTCGAGGTGTCATCCAAAAAATACTATTGCTAAACAAAGTAAAGTAATACGTAGCGTGGCGCTTTAAGGTTCCGTGTCGACTAGTCCTCACTTATCCCGGGCAGCGAGTGTACGTACTCTTAAAGTAGTTCATCTACTTACTGATAATTTGGTGGTTTTATTCTAAACATCACATATATTGTGTAATGGGTGTAAAAGTACCATTAACGAAGCCGAAAGACACTTGTTCTCCCAGTCATTGCGATCATTCTTTTGTTTTAGACCATACTTGGAAATTGGTGAATTGAACCAAGATATGCGACGAGGCTTGCAACGCGAGTTCAGATGTCACTTGCGACTTGCGTTTTGCGACTTGCAATTTGCGACTTGCGACTTGCGACTTGCGATTTACGACTTGCGACTTGCGACTTTTACTCACCAGCGAAACATGTTGTCCCAGCAGCATTAGGATAGTACCCTCTGGGGCACACGCAGAAACCAAACGCTGAACACAGGAAAGGCTCCGGACATGCGTTCTGAGGACCACAGACATTGCCGTGGTTTTTCGTGAGCGAACTGGTGGTGGTGATGTTGCTTCTTGTGGTGATGCGGGCGGCGGTTTTGTATGAGGTAGCTGTAAGAAAAAAGAGTGCATTAATAATTTGGAAAGAAACGCGACTTAACAGGGGCTGCGATTCTCTATACAAATCGTGTAACTACTCATTTTACGTAAAGCCCTAATCCCTCAATCCAGGATTTTCATAAATTGGTCGTCCTGCCCTGTGAAGGATTTCAGATTAGTAACGAGGTGTTATAAATGCCAACAGTACGGCCATGCAGCAAAATCTTGCAGAGAGCTCAATTCTACGTATGGTCACTGTGGTGAAGCAGGTCATATGATGTCAGAATGTGCGAAGAAAACTGACACGCCAAAATGCGCGACTTGTTCACGCTAAAAAACCTAGTGACCATAAAACGGGAGACGCTGAATGTTCTGCTAGGAAAATAGCAGAGCACAGATACATCAACTCTATTGATTATGAGGGCGTCTAGTGCGTCATTCAAGACCAGACTTCCATAAAGGGTGTAAAAAGACCCTTAACGAAGCCGAAAGGCACTTGTTCTCCTCGTCATTGAGATCATTATTTTGTTCTGGACCATACCTGGGAACCTTCTAGTTACGGAGATATTGGGGGTCAAAGTTCCAATTTTTTCAGAAGTTTCTTTTTTAATACTACTTTTTAAGGTTCTAACTTTACTCCAATTACCTCCATGGTCCGTTTACTATACAAAGCATCCATCAGCAATAAGTTTTGAGCCCATTATATTGAGTTTTACCGTAAAAGGAGATTTCTGACCCCAAAAAAAAATTTCGTTTCCCAGCAAAAATTTTTGCGTAAAGTTACATAGTTTGATGTACAGAATGCTTGGTTGACGGCTTCGTGAAGGGTCTGTTTACATGTTTTACGTGTATATTTTCTTGCTAACTCAACGATACCTGTTCGACACCACTGCGCTACTTACCATCGGTTTGTCGCTGTCTAAGCAAATTCTCGACAGCTACCTAAATTCCACGACAATGATTTTTGCAATTCTTACTTGACCGATTTACAAATACATACTGCTGATACTATCGTAATATAGTGTAAATAATTAAGTGCATAATTGACATAGCATTATTTTATGCACGATTGTTTGAAGACCTTTATTTATTTTGTTCTTATCTTAAAAATAATAGAGTTTTAGTAAATTAGGTGTATTATCATAATAAACTAGCTGTTCCCCGCGACCTTCGTCCGCGTAAAATCCCGTCCCGTTTTTACAACATTTTTCATTGCTGCTCCGCTCCTTTTAGTCGTAGCGTGATGTTGTATAGCCTATAGCCTTCCTCGATAAATGGACTACCCAACACAGAAAGAATCATTCAAATCGGACCAGTAGTTCCAGAGATTAGCGCGTTCAAACAAACAAACAAACAAACAAACAAACCCTGCAGCTTTATAATATTAGTATAGATTAACTAGTTACTTCACTTCTTAAAAAAAAAATCTTATGTTAAATATTGTTTAGAAATCTATTGTCCAAATAGTTGATATTCAAACTCAAAATCAAAGCATTTATTTCAAATAGACCCGTGACAGGCAGGCACTTTTGCATAGTCAAAAATAAGCTACCTACAGTCCCGCCACAGGCATAATAACTGTGAATGGACTGTAGTTGCCCATTCGAAAATAGTAGATCTCATGGAGAAGAATGGGCAAGAAACTCCATGGACACTCTTTTCAAATCTATACTAATATCTATACTAATATTATAAAGAGGAAACCTTTGTATTTTTGTATTTTTGTATGTTTGTATTGAATAGGCTCAAAAACTACTGGACCGATTTCAAAATTTCTTTTACCATTACTTAGAGGGATTCTTCCGAATCCGTATAGGCTATATTTTATCCCGGAAAATAGATAGGATTTTTCGTGGTAGTGAAAATTGTGGAGTAAGGCGTTGAAAAAACTGCCGTACGTTAACGATTCTCGCGAACGCTGCCTAAATGGTTAGAGATGTATGGTTGACTTCTATAGAAAAGTTGTAGAACTCAATAATGCCTACAAAAAAGTCCGCAATAGTATAAACCAAACATTTATATTTTAGCCATTATAACCACTTTTCCATAGAATAAAAGTAATTAAAATTATTAGCCTATGTTTATTGATCATATTATCGTCAAATACTAATCCTTATCCAAATAAACTATTTATTGAGCAAGATTGTTTCAATAGCTAAAATAAATGTCCACCCGTGCGAAGCCGGGACGGACCGCTAGTCAAGTTATATAATAATATATTACATAGTCCTGGGTAAAATATTGTTGCTTCTATATGTGAGCACAATGTAGAGATAGTAAAATAAAACAAAACTACAGTTAAAACCATAAAGATTGGGATAAGCCCTACTAACCATAATAGAAAGTCTACATGGTACTCATACTTACAAAAACTCAAATAATGCTTCTAATTTATATAAGAACGTATATCGCCTGTGATACAGGTTTACCTAGTACAGGCATCGAACTTTGTTATACCTACATTATTTCTAAGATTTATGTTGTATTGTATCAATTTTCAATTTGAATAAAAAAAATATTTATTTTTATTTTATATTTGCGATTCTCTATTGAAAAGTTACGAAACTGAACCATTTCTGAAAACATTGATCACAAGTGATGAAAAGTGGTTCACCTACGACAAGAACATGCGAAAGATATGGTCAAGGGATAGTCAAACTCGACACCATGGGCGTACCCAGAATTTTTAAGGGGTTGGGCAAAAGTAAATAAACTCATCATCATCTTCCTGCCCTTGTCCCATGTTACCTGGGGTCGGTGCAACACGTTTTTTTCTTCCATTCTCCTCTGTCAACCGTCACGCTATCATTTACTTCTTTATCTTTCATATCATTCCTCACACAATCCATCCATCGTTTCTTTGGTCTTCCTCTCCCTCTCCATCCATAAAAGTAAATCAACTAAGTAGTAGGAAATTAAAAATGCTTTTTATTTACTGACTGATACGTTTTATTGACTGCACTACACCTTACTTCAATAATAACCTGCTAGGGTTCTGGCTAAATCTAGCTAAAATTTCGTTTTCAAATGTATGTTGTGCTTCCAGGACCCTCTTTCTATGCACACTCATCACACAGAGGCCGACAGGACATATTCTGTCATTGTTGACCTTAACCAAGTTTTTATTTTAATGTAAAAATTGTTAAAGTACCCAAATGAGTACTTAATTTTGCCTAAAAGTTCTTAGCTTCGGGTCAAAGAGCAGGCTGGGGCAAGTGCCCCACCCTACCCCACCGTGGGTACGCGCTTGCTCCACACTCGACCGATAGACAACAAAGTAATCCCCTAAAGGTTCCGTATTGTCCATTTGTGTGGTACGGAACACTAAAATTAAGACACGTGTTGAAGGCATTGTAAAAAAATAATAGTTTGATTCGGATTTTTTTGTGAGAACACTAGTTGAGGAGAACATACGCTAACGAAACACATTGTCCATCGACAGTCTTGCAAGCAACACGTTTATACGAGTCAGCGTTGGCTACTGTGTGAATACTAGTTTCCTGTTAAAAACTGTGTGCACAAAATGACAAAATAAATGCAATTTAAAATATCCACTCTGTGAGATTCCCGGGGCCAACGCGCATCAACGAACATCGCAGTGATATAAGTGAAGTCACAAATACATTTTCGTCACCATGGAAAATCTGCAAGTGAATTCAACCATGCCCGACAATAGTTCACTAGTGCAGGCATCTACAGAGAGTGATCAAACTGAGGATATATTTCTAACTATCGAGATAATTTTATTCTACATTTCCTGTGCACTGACAACGGCTACATTGTTCTACGGAGTGACATCATGGTGTTTTCTACAAAAATTTCGTAATTACAGAAATTATGTGTTTCTGAACGCAGTGTTAGTGAATTTTTTCGCGTTTCTATGGTATTTTAGTTTACTATACATGGTTACATATTTGGGAAAGATGATGACTGTGGGCTTATTATTGTATTTAGCTGTAGCTAAGATTTTCTGGCTGATTGTAATAAGTCACATGTTTTACGTCAAAATTGTACACTTTTCCTATGCTCACATCCGACGGAAATATTTGAAGAGTGCCCTATTCGGTTGGGGTGGATCTTTGATAAGTAGTATCACTCTAATTTCAATTGCTTTTGGCACAGGTATCGGTCTTATATTTTATGCATTATTTATTTTACCTATGATATTAAACACTTTACTGTATATTGTAATTGTATGGTCACTTTTTCGTAATTCCGACGCAAGCGCATCTACATCTAACAAACTGCGTCTTATATCCATTGCCACTTTGATATTTTTACTAAGCGACGGTTTTATATTATCTTCGTATCTTTTACAAATTTTAAAACCTAATAGAATGATAAAATTTGGAGCTTTTTTGCTAAATAGATTAATGACTTCGGTTATACTGAACGTTTATTTGGTAGCTGTTAAGAGCAATCGAGAATTGTGGTATGAATATTACGTAAAAAAAATTAATGAAAGGAAAAGGGATCGCAGTATACAAGTGATTGTTAAAAATGCTGACAAATCGGCAATTATTAATGTGCAGGATTAATTTATAATACTAACTAGCACTTCGCCCGCGACTTCGTCCGCTAAAATTGTGATAACTCAGCTAATATGCATGATACAAATATAAATAACATAATTCCCCCTTTTCACCCCCTTAAAGGTTACATTTCCAAAAACCCCTTCTTAGTGCTCCCCTACATTATAATAGGAAGCCGTGTATAAAATTTCACATTCCTAGCCCCAGTAGTTTCGGCTGTACGTTGATATGTCAGTCAGTCAGTTCTCCTTTTATATATATAGATAGAAGATAGATAGATAGAAGATAGATAAAGGGTGTAACAATACCCTTAACGAAGCCGAAAGGCACTTGTTCTCCCCGTCATTGCGATCATTTTTTTGTTATAGACCATACCTGGGAACCTTCTAGTTACGGAGATATTGGGGGTCAAAGTTCCATTATTTTCAAAAGTTTTTTTTTAAATACATTTTTTTAATGTAAGATTTTTAATTTATACACCTCCATGACCCCTGTACTATTCAATCCATCCATCAGCACAATGTTATGTGTAGCGTAAAACGTAATTTTTCACCCAAAAAAAAAACGTTTCCCAGCAATAATTTTTGGTTTTTTAGTTTGATGTATGTTCATAATGCTTGGTTGACGGTTTCGTGAAGGGTCCGTTTATACCCTGTATACTCTTGGGTAATTTCTTAACATCATATACTTTGGGTCACCAAGATACAGGCTGTGCCTAGTTTGGGGCCCACGGCTACTTCTACTTATGTATAAGTTTAATGAATATAATATTTTTAATGTGAAAGTTATGTATACAATTATGTGATATTAGATTATAAATAACACTGACACTGCAATAATTTTAGCTTTAAGTTATCTTGCTGCGCCCTAACAGGGTCATGCACTCACTAGTTTTAAGCCTAGCGTGTAAAATTGGTTGTGTACATTGTGCATTTTATAAATAAATAAATAAATACTCTTGTAACTACGCCCATTGTTTTTGTTTTCTTGTTCGTATGTTTCCTAACTTGTGTGTGTCAATAAATTGATTTATTTGTAACTTTAGTTGGGTAGGTACAATAGGCTATTTGAGAGACGAAAAAAAAAAAACAAACCGTCGGTTAGATCATCAAAAAATGTTGGACATGTATTTTTTCTTGTGTCACATAACTTTGTCTTTCTTTCTTTCTTTCTTCTTCTTTCTATAAAGTAACAGAAACTGTGACGTCACGCGAGATTTCAACGCGCTGTATAAGGTTATTTTTCGTTTACATGACAAAAAAAAAACACATGTCCAATATTTTTTGATAATCTAACTGACAGATTAGATAGGTTTTTTCAGTCAAATACTATGATACAATGTCGCCCATGCGCATGTGTCCGCCCGTAATTTTCTGAATATTCATGAAGAAATGTCGAAAATAAACTTCAAAAGGGGGGATCTATCTATAACATTTTTCATGTTATTCAATTTTTAATTTTTTAAGTAGAGTTTGTAGATTTGCTTTCTATTTTTTGACACCTCTCCGAAGTTTATGGGTTGATTTGGATTCTGTTTATTATTTCTAAAAGCTTATGAGTTATTTTAACAGGTTAATTAACATTTTTACTAAAAATTATCGACGACGAAAAAAAAACGGAGTTGAAGTCATTTTTTCGGTAAAAAATTGTGTACTTATTTTAAAAAAACTAGTGTAAGTCCATAAATTATCCCCATACGACGACTTTTTTAATCATTACTTGTAATCTACTACATAACACCTACAAATTCACAGAACATTGTTGATACCTATCTCTAAAGAAAAAACAAGGGCGGGTATAACAAATCATCGCAATCTTCATGTGTGGGCCACTGAAAATCCACACGTCATTAAGGAAACAACTTTCCAGACTCAATTTTCCATAAATGTATGGGCTGGAAAAGCGAGAAAACCGAGAAGAATTACATCGTACAATCAAAAGTGTTGAGGGCATGAGGGCTTTGGTTTGTTTACAGGAGGGTGGGGGCCATTTCGAAAATCTAATTTATTAAAATTCTTGTATTTTTTATTTTTTTAGTAAAAATCTGGATTGTACGACGTAATTCTTCACGGTTTTCTTTTATTTCCGCAGCAGCAGCAAAAATCCTAGCCGTTAATTGCTCGCGGCTTTCGATGGACGGCATACACTTTTTGTTTCATGTAGCCCCAAAGATAAAAATCTAAGGGTGTAAGGTCGGGAGATCGCGGCGGCCAAGCAATGGCACCTCCTCTGCCAATCCACCACGGATAATTTTGATTTAAATAATCAAGAACTAGTCGTGCGAAGTGTGCTGGAGCTCCATCTAATTGCAGATACATCCGCCTTCTTGTTTCCAGCGGTACTTCCTCCAAAAGCAACGGCAACGTATTGACTATAAAATCTAAAAAACGCGTGTTGATCTAGTCTGTTTGGTAACAGGAAAGGGCCAATAAGTTCATCGTCAATCATTCTAGCCCATACATTTTTGGAAAATTGAGTCTGGAAAGTTGTTTCCTTAATGACGTGTGGATTTTCAGTGTGTGTTATTTTTTTTATTTTTTTTTATTCAAAAAGGAACAACAAACAGCTGCAATATAAAACATAGAAATAAGAAATACACAAAACTTATAGACAATATTGCAGCCCACAACGCTGTTCACAGCTTAACAATAGGATACGTAACAGTGAAAATAATCGCTAGGTAACAAATGCAAAAAATCTGTATAAAATGGTGTATAAATATTCAAGAAAGCTCCTTAAGTATAAGACTTTTAAACTTATAGGGAAAACATGCAAAAATATCAATATGTTCAAAATTTGTATTGTAGGAATCGACCATTCTGCGAACAGGCGAACGCAAGCCAGAGTTGGACTTGCAAGTGCCCACTGAAAACAATCTGCCAGCGCGCACTTTTCGCTTGTGGACCGTCCTAGGAACAGCATAGCATAACATATTGGACAGTTCAATACAGTCAAATTTATTTCGAGCAATATTATATAAATTCATGACCTCTAAGTACCTACGTCTACTTTCAAGTGTTGCGAGCTTATACTTAGCAAGTAAATCTTGGTATGGCAAATAATATCCGTAGCATCTATAATGCATAGTACGCAAGAATTTGTATTGAACACACTCAATCATCTCAACGTACTTTTTGTAGTAAGGACTCCAGACGGACACGGCGTACTCCAGTTGAGAGCGAACAAGAGACTTATATAAGCAAATATAGGAAGAAGGCTTTTTAAAATCGACTGTTGAACGCATTACAAATCCGTATAGCTGATAGGCTTTATTAACAATCTTGCCTATATGTAGGTCTAAGCAAAGTTTAGAATCAAGGATAACGCCGAGATCACGAATAGAGTCCAATTTAAGTAGAGGGGCATTGCACAACGTGTATGTATAATTTATTTTGGTTTTATTTTTTGTGAAATTTAAAAAGTTGCATTTGGGTAAACTAAGTTGCAACTTATTTTGCTGACAATAACAGGATAGTCGGTGTTATGTGTGGACCACACATGAAGATTGCGATTATTTGTTATACCCGCCCTTGTTTTTTCGTTAGAGATAGGTATCAACAATGTTCTGTGAATTTGTAGCTGTTATGTAGTAGATTACAAGTAATGATTAAAAAAGTCGTCGTATGGGGATAATTTATGGACTTACACTAGTTTTTTTTAAAATAAATACATAATTTTTTACCGAAAAAATGACTTCAACTCCGTTTTTTTTTTCGTCGTCGATAATTTTTAGTAAAAATGTTAATTAACCTGTTAAAATAACTCATAAGCTTTTAGAAATAATAAACAGAATCCAAATCAACCCATAAACTTCGGAGAGGTGTCAAAAACTAGAAAGCAAATCTACAAACTCTACTTAAAAAATTAAAAATTGAATAACATGAAAAATATTATAGATTTCTTCATGAATATTCAGAAAATTACGGGCGGTCACATGCGCATGGGCGACATTGTATATCTACTCAGCTATGTTACTTTAGACTGAGCATTTTTCAATAAGTAAACAAAATATGAATTCTCTAATACGTGCCTCCATGAATGCCATTCGCGCGTTCCCACAATTATCTATCATCATTCAGAACTATCAATTTAAACATTTATATTTTTTGTACAACATAATTATGCATTTAAAATCACATCTTTTGTCAAAGACATGTTTTTCCTTACTTATTTCATTCGCATCAACTGCCAAATTTTCCCAATCCACTTTAAACCCGCTTTAACGTTAAATTTGATCTATTAAAGGAATTTGATAGACTGTAGTAGCATGATGTGCTAACGTCTGTACATCAAACTAAGTAACTTTACGAAAAAGTTATTGCTGAGAAACTTTTTTTTGGGATGAAAAATCACATTTTACGGTAGAACTCAATTTCCGCACTCAAAACATTGTGCTGATGGGTGGATTGAATAGTACGGGGATCATAGAGGTGTTTAAAGAAAAAAACTTACATTAAAAACATGTATTGAAAAAAAACTTGCGATAAAGTTGGAACTTTGACCCCCAATATCTCCGTAACTAAAAGGTTCCCAGGTATGATCTAGAACAAAAAAAATATCCAAATGACGGGGAGAACAAGTGCCTTTCGGCTTCGTTAAGAGTCTTATTACAACCTGTATAGTCTGTTGGGAAAGGGCTAGGCCAAGAGATGTGGGTTAGGAAGATGTACCTAGGTCCTAGATGATAATATAACTTATATTGATTGCCAGCTGTGCGTCACATCCTCTTCATACGTACCTATTCATTTTACCATCTTGGAAATCATAATGTTTGTTTGATGTTCTATTGACGTACTTAGTTAATTATGTATACCTAGCTCAAATTAATATAACTTAGTCATTATCCCTATTGATTATTTTATATTTATTATTTTTATTATCCCTATTGTTATATTGCTATCATGCTTACGCATTGATATTTTACTGTTATCTCGTCATGTTATTTCCTTAAGAATCAGACACGCGGCATAAATGGAATCTTTTCTTTATGATAAATAAGATCTTATTCATTTTACATAATAATTACATTATTAATTTATTATCTAGAGCCACTCGTTTAATTTCTGTTTTTTTTCTTATGTTATTCTTACTTTTGTGAATGCTGGTTAACCTATAATTGGCGACTGTGTAAGTCTAAGACTAAAACCTATGTATAATGATATGTTGTACACACAAGCTGTTGGTGAACCTATATTAATAAATAAATAAATATTTTTAGTTACAAAAATTATATAAAAACATATAAAAATAAGATTATTCTTACATCAAACCAATAATATTATCAAAAACAAATTAATAAAGGACCTTGGGCATCTTTCTATGGACCCTGTCTGGGTGTAAGACCAACAGAATTGAAATGCATATATATTTAAAATATGCATATTTATTTTATATATTTTTAATTGAACTTATTTTTATTTTATATATTTTTAATTGAACTTATTTTTATTTTTATTATATTTTCAAATTGGATTATGGACATTTGATAGTATTGCATTAATTTATTTTTTTAATTTTTCTATATTATTTTGAGATGTATTATTGGATGGATTATTTTGTGCAGTATTGGGTATAGGTCCATTAACTACGTGCGGCAATTTTGGCGATTTTTCGACCCCACTCCCCCTCGGTGATAAATCGTGAGATTTGACATGACCCCCCCCTCTAATCTCACGTGAGATTTATCAAAATTACGTGATATTTGCCGAGACCCCTCGTGAGATTGGGTGAGATTCGGCTCGACGCCCCCCCCCTAAACACCTCACGTAATTAATGGACGCCCCCTAAGAGGATGATGGCGAAATTAACAGGTAAAATAGCTAAGTTAATGCAAATCAAGGTTAGATATTCAATCAATTAGTTTTTATTGATTTTCCTTGAGCATCTTAGTATAATACGTCAATGACACGCCGCAAAAACAGGAAAAAAACAGAAAACCATAAGTACGATTACGACTAACGGCACTCATAAAAACTTTCAAGTCCTTTTTTTTCGAAACGGCAGAACCCATTTTAATCTAAAAAGTCATCAGAGAACATTTTCAAAATGTACCCGTTTAAAAAAAAAAGTTAATTGGACATTTGTGTTTCTATGGAAAATCTAAAATCCGTCTAATTTAGCTGTAACACTATTTTTCGAAAATGTTCTCCGTATACTTTTTAGACCTATGTATCCTGCTTATTATTAAAATCCGTTCAGTCATTTTCATTTCGAAAACAAAGGACTCGAAAGTTTGTACGACAATTGCGAGTAGTACTTATGCCCTATACCCGGTTGCCCAGCTGTCCTTATGCCCCACTTATCCCCTTAAGCGCAAGCCACACAGTAAAGTCGTAAGACGCGGACGGGGCGCAGACATATGTCTCTTCCGCGTCGGTCGGCTTTCAGTCTAACCGGATGAAGCTGAATATCAGTATTTTACAATGGAGCGACTGCCTTACTGACCTCCACAACCCAGTTAGTTCTGGGTAATACAATACCCTTTGTTAAGACTGGTTGCCAGACTTTTTGGGCCACTGACTACCTGTAACGACTGTCAAAGATCTACAAATGACACCTGGGACCAAAGGCTTAACGTGCTTTCCGAGGCACGGAGGAAACTCGGTATGTAATGGGTCACCCATCCACGGACCAATCTATTGTACCTAAGTATAATTACATAATCATGTGCGCCTTTGACTGTGGTCAACAGCCTATACATAAATGTGATAATAATATATAATGATAATGACTAACCATATTCTATACTATCTATACTTATCTATACTAATATTATAAAGCTGCAGGGTTTGTTTGTTTGTTTGTTTGTTTGTTTGAACGCGCTAATCTCTGGAACTACTGGTCCGATTTGAATGATTCTTTCAGTGTTGGGTAGTCCATTTATCGAGGAAGGCTATAGGCTATATATCATCACGCTACGACCAATAGGAGCGTAGCAGCAATGAAAAATGTTGCAAAAACGGGGAAAATTGTATTTTTAATAACTTGACGCGGACGAAGGTCGCGGGGAACAGCTAGTTATATATATAATATTATAAAGCTGCAGTGTTTGTTTGTTTGTTTGAACGCGCTAATCTCTGGAATTACTGGTCCGATTTGAATGATTCTTTCAGTGTTGGGTAGTCCATTTATCGAGGAAGGCTATAGGCTATATATCATCACGCTACGACCAATAGGAGCGTAGCAGCAATGAAAAATGTTGCAAAAACGGGGAAAATTGTATTTTTAATAACTTGACGCGGACGAAGGTCGCGGGGAACAGCTAGTAATATTATAAAGCCGAAGAGTTTGTTTGGTTGAACGCGCTAATCTCAGGAACCACTAGTTCGAATTTAAAAAATCTTTTAGTGCTAGATAGTCCAATTATTGAGGAAGGCTATAAGGCTATATAACATCACGCTATGACTAATAGGAGCCGGGCAAAAATAAAACAAGTCGGAAGCGGCGGGTGAAACCGTGGAGCACAGCTAGTCATTCATATTATCTACACATTATAAAGGGTGTAAAAAGACCCTTAACGAAGCCGAAAGGTACTTGTTCTCCCCGTCACTGCGTTCATTTTTTTGTTCTAGACCATACCTGGGAACCTTCTAGTTACGGAGATATTGGGGGTCAAAGTTCCAACTTTTTCACAAGTTTTTTTTAAATTACATGTTTTTAATGTAAGATTTTTACTTTAAACACCTTCACGACCCCCATACTATTCAATCCATTCATCAGCACAATGTTTTGAGTGTGTTACATTGAGTTTTACCGTAAAACGTGATTTTTCACCCCAAAAAAAAAATCGTTTCCCAGCAATAATTTTTGCGTAAAGTTACTTAGTTTGATGTACAGAATGCTTGGTTGACGGCTTCGTGAAGGGTCTGTTTACACCCCGTATTATTATGTAGATTAGGAGACCGGCCGCTTAAGCGTTATTTATTATCTTATTCACCTACATCCGCTAGCAATACCTACAATCTACATACCAGTAGCGAAGGGTCAACTTTTGTAAGAGGTAAGCCGGAGTACATTTATCTTTAATGTGATTATGTTATTTGTCTATAGAATATTGACTGTGCCATTTTTCAAAGGTATCATCATCATCATCACCCACAGCCCGACTTCACCCTCTGCTGGGTACAGGCCTCTCTTTGTTTTGCCAAGCTCCACGGTCTTGTGCCAGCCTCATCCAGGATATTCCCGCCATGGCAACAATGTCGTCTGCCCATCTCGCTGCCGGACGACCAACACTTCTCTTTCCATTTCTTGGACGCCACTCCGTCACAGCTTTACTCCACCTGCCATCACCACGCCTTGCTATGTGTCCTGCCCAACTCCATTTGAGTTCCATAACGCGATTTCCAAAATCGAAGACCTTCGTACGTCTCCGGATTTCGACGTTTGGAACTCGGTCTATTAGTTTTATGCCGAGCATGGAGCGCTCCATGGTTCGCTGTGCTACTCTGAGTCCGAACACAGCCTCCTGTGAGAGCGTCCACGTCTCAACACCATACATCATGGTGGTTCAAAGGTAAGCCAAGTAGGAATCGGGTTGTATGGAATCTTCGCCACGGCTACGTAGTTCTAATCGATCACGTCATGCTGCTTCTGCATGACTGACGATAGCTTGCTGTTGGGTCAGTGAACTCTTATTTGAAAAACCTAAATCTAAAATCTATTCACCGTCAGAGGAATTTTCCTCCTCTTCAAAAATGAGTATTGCTCAAAAATTCGAACCAGTTTATACACCGTGACTTTTTAGTCGTCTTACAAAGGTGGTCCACTCAATGTGCCCGACATAAAATAGCTCCAGACGCGTTTTTTTTATAGGGAGTATTTTTCATTTTAACGAGAAATAAATATGTAATTAGAGTCCTTATTAGCACGATATTTCAAAAATGGACAATCCCCTTTACGTACTTAAATATCCTTTATAGAATCGGGATTTTGAAAGTATCAGTGTTACTCAGTGTCAACTAATATCTGCTCAGTTACGATGATTTCATTATTTTTAATCTACTTATTTAATAATCGGTTATTTAGATTATTTATTTATGTACTTGACTAATCAGATACGATTATCGTCGCGTGTTTAATAGGCAAGGTTTCTGGGAATATAAATCGATTCCAAATCGACATTTCAATTTCTTTAACTTTCTTTAAATAAGTAAGTGCTGATAATTTTCATTTTATATGGACATTTTTTATTTTTTCTCATTACACATAATTTATTTAATTACTTAATCGACATTGTTCAATGTGATTGAAAATTTTTAATGCGATAGACGATCTAATTTATTTACTTGTTTATTTGTGGTTCATATACTTACCTAAAGGGTGTAAAAAGACCCTTAACGAAGCCGAAACATACTTGTTCTCGTCGGTAATGCGATTTTTTTTGTTCTAGATCGTTCTAGAAATCAAATGTTAGCTTATCATCACGGTACAGACGCCAGCACATCAAGCTTCTACAATCTGTCTTTCTTAAATAGATTTTCAATTTTATGGCCAAAGCATTAGGTTCAAAAAAAAATTTGACAGTTTCGTGTAGCTTGATCTGCTTGTGTGTGTGTGTCTGTAAATAATAAAGGAATGGAACTTACGGCTGGTACTGTCAATGCACAGGAAGGTCGAGGGGTCACAGACTCCGTTGGTAAACCTGCAGTCCTCGTTCAAGATGCAACCGTCTCCAACAGCTGGAATTAGAAATACAAGCATTAAATTCTGCTAAAAGTACTTAATATAAAGGGTGTAAAAAGACCCTTAACGAAGCCGAAAGGCACTTGTTCTCCCCGTCATTGCGATCATTTTTTTGTTCTAGACCATACCTGGGAACCTTCTAGTTACGGAGATATTGGGGGTCAAAGTTCCAACTTTTTCACAAGTTTTTTTTTAAATACATGTTTCTTATGTAAGATTTTTACTTTATACACCTCCACGACCCCCGTACTATTCAATCCATCCATCAGCACAATGTTTTGAGTGCGGTAAATTGAGTTTTAATTTTTGCGTAAAGTTACTTAGTTTGATGTACAGAATGCTTGGTTGACGGCTTCGTGAAGGGTCTGTTTACACCCTGTATAGGGTGGTCTAAATAGTGACGTCATAAAATAAATATACAAGGTGCAGTTTTACATCCTGGTCAAATTCAAGGAGGTATCTATGCTAATGATTCTCGACCCGAATCAATAATAAAATGGGTAGGTATTTTTTTTCTTATTTACGGAAATCGGTAAGTGTGGACAGCGGCAGCGGCGCGGCGGCGCCTCGCAAAGATCGTCGCACTTACGCACACAGCGACATATCGCGCGATGGGATATCCTGTTTGTTTTGTTGGAATGTAAACACGAAAGTATTTGTGTTTTTCTGAAATATTGTTAAATTTATACAATTTAAAACAGCAGCTTTATTAATTACTAGTCGCCCGTCCCGGCTTTGCACGGGTGGTCATTTATTTTTTAAACATTTTGGGATAAAATATAGCCTATGTTACTCAGGGATAATGTAGCTTCCTAATGGTGAAAAATTTTTTGAAATCGGCACAGTAGTTTTTGAGTTTATTCATTACAAACATACACACACGCATACCACACACACACACACACAAATACCCCATGTATGTTCCGCGATTCTTGGTAGTTTTCGAGTTATAGCTTAGAGAATTGAAAACTGAATAGGAACCGCTTTAAAAAAACTATCTTTATTTTTGCACGGCTTTTTGTTACTCTAGACGCGAATGAGGTAAAAAAATGCCCCTACCATCCTCTCTAAAGCAAAGGCACAAAAAACAGCCAGTATTACTAATACTGGCTGTTTTTTGTGTCTTTGCTTTAAAAAAAGCGCTGACGCGCGCGCCTCACTAATTTATGAACAAGTAAAAATTTTGCTTTGACAAGTGATTAAAGATTTATTCGTTTAAGAAAGTCTGAGTTTTATTTACGTTTTATCAAAATCGGTGCAGCCATTTATTAGATATGGGGGATGAAAGTGGGTATTTTTCTTTCATCTTTTATTTCATATGACCAGAAATAAATGTTTTTTTTTTATTATTTATACAAATTAATGAAAAGGAACCCACCTTGACCACTCTTTCTGCATTCCCCTCTCTGCCTCTCATAATACCCTTCAGAACAGGCACACCGTCCCTCCTCACATGCCATGTTGTAAGGATCCCTCAGGGTCCCGAAGCAGTCCTCGTTCCTCTCACAGACTCCTCCGAAGTCTACGGATCTCCAACAGCGCCCCATCAGGTAGTGGTGGCCTGGTTTGCAAGCGCATTGGCCTGCTGAAATGGAGAACATGAATTTGATGTTTATTTATTTATTTATAGATAGGAGAACCAACAGCTATGACAAATTAATAAGAATTGTATAGGCAACACAGAGCCAATTACAGGTTCTCACGAGTAAACACAGAAAAGATAGTAGAAATCTTAGGATCACTAGCTAACAAGCACGATAAAAATAAAATAAAAGGAATTAAAATAGATACAATAAGCACTATAAACACTCCGACACCAGGTTAAGCATTAATGACACGGGGAAAAAGAAAAAAATACTACGCGCCTTTAAAAAAGTTAGCATTCAGCCGAGTGCGTGCTGAATAGATTTTGGTGGTAAATGGGTCAAATGAGAACTCTTTACAAAGAATATTGAAGTCCTTACTCGCTCGCTCGCTTATTGTACGTGATGAAGAGACATGGAGCTATAAAGGACGTATATCCATCTCTTTCTCATACTGACGTAAGACTTATGTAACCGTGCTACAAGAGGTGATGTAGCTCTCCACTCAGATCCAGCCTGTCCCTTTGCTGCCTCCCTCAGCGACGCCCTAAGCCGAGGCTCGTACCCCACAGGGGGTGCCCTTAGCGTGTAGTCGCTTAGTTTGTAAGTTTTATTTGCCCTGGCTGAATAGTACGGGACACTCAAGGCATCCACAGGATAGTCCATTTAAGCAGTCGCCATCCTACTTGGTTGAACTGCGAGAAGCCATTTCGAAAAAAAAAGTGGTGTAGTTCTGAGTGGGGTTAGGCAGCGGTGTACCTAACAGTAGGTAAGGTAGGTTTAAGACCCATGTAACAGGGGCGAGCCTATTGCCATCAACCGGGCCCAAATTCATTGGACACTCCACCGCTGCTACTGAGAAATTCGTGATGGAAGAAGCTAATAACACCGCCGGACCTGGGCATCGAAAATTAAAAATATGATGTGGTTGTGGACCAACCTTCTGCAGTTGTAGCGCCTGGTTGCCTCCGGCATTCGAAGCTGGTCAGCAGGTTGGTGCACTGCAGGTCATCCATACAAGGTGAAGTGAGGTACGGCGCCGCTGTCGCAATAAAATGGATATTAGTCAATAGTCTTTTAATAGACTCCGGACCCAGGTTGGCCGCAGCAAGGAAAACCTGCTCAGGTGGAGATCCATTGATGACTCTGCCCTGGAGTGTAAATGTGGTGCTGTTCCACAAATAATGGGGCACTTAATATGGTGTCCTGCGTGCCCTGTTGTTTGTTCACTACAGGAACTGATGGACGCTACCGAAAGCGCCAAACTATTAGCTCAAGTCTGGGCCGACACAATTTAGATTGCCATCGACGCGCTAAGAAGAAGAAGAAGTCAATAGTTTCGTACAACATAGGAGCTCGTGGCTAAATAATAACAGCCGCCCGGATCAATCTTCAGGTAACCGTTTACCTAGGGTGATCTGTGGATGGGTGACCCACCATTACATACCGACTTTCCTCCGTGCGACCGGCTGTCTATTGTAGATCTTTGACAGTCGTTACAGGTAGTCAGTGGCCCGAAAGTCTGACAACTAATCTTACCAAGGGGTATAGTATTTCCCAGTACTAACTGGGTTGTGGAGGTCTGATAGGCAGTCGCTCCATGTAAAATACTGGTACTCAGGGGCTTTTCAAGTATTAGGTTAGCAAATTTTTTGGTATTATTAACCCCCCCCCCCCCTCCCCCTCGTCAGCAAAAGTAAGCAAATCTCTTACCCCCCCCCCCCTCCCATGCTTACGTAAACATTGGTACATGCATTTTTCAATGTGTTCTGGTTTCTTTGATTCATGAGCAGCAGTTAAAAGTCTAGAAATAAATTATAACGAATTGGCTTTGAAGTAGGGTTGCCATTTGTGTTCAAACCGAAATCGACAACATTTTGTAGAAAATCCGATGAGTAAAAAAATTAATACTGCTTACGTAATCACCATCCAGACCCCCCAATCCCCCATGTCATCAAAAATAAGCAAAACAAAGTACCCCCCGCCCCCCTGTAGTGCTTACGTAATACTTGAATGACCCCTCAGCTGCATCTGGTTAGACTGGAAGCCGACCCCGACATAGTTGGGAGAAGGCTGGGCAGATGAAATGAAGAAGTAGAATGATGAAGTGCTGCAGCGCCTTAGTTTGTGTGTACCGGACCGCTATGTGTGGAGGCGGCGCCGCCCGCCGCTGCTGGCCGTGCCGGTGGCCAGGACCAACCTTCTCGCTAAAACACCATTGACCCGCGCAATTCGGATAATTAACGATCTTCACGTCAAGATCGATGTATTGACATGCTATTTGAGTGAATTCGCAAAAGTACTGTTGTTTATTTTATGTTATAGTGTAGATTAGAGTAGGCTAAATGTTGTTGTTTTGTAATTTAAATATTGTGTTTAGTGTATTTAGGGAACTTAGTATAGAACTTAGGATTGTTAGATGTTATTTTAATTACTCACTACTAGTATTTTTGTTCTTTTTTGTTTTTACGTTTTGTATAGTTTAATTGTAAATAAGTTTAAATTTAAAGACCGCACTATCGCATTAGGAATACACCTGTAATGATAGTTGTAAGGGAGATTTCAATAAATAAATAAATAAATGATGGTACTCACGTCCAACGCAGGCGGTCCCCCCAAGCACTAGCTGCTGACTAGGACGACAGACGCACATCCCAGCCTGACAGATGGACCCGGAGGGTGAGGTGCACTCCGAGTCTTCGCTGCATGTCCAGATTGAGAGGACCGAGTGGCTGTGGAGGATGCAGGCTGCGGAGAAAGAGAAAGGAGAACTCAAATTATATACAACTAGCGGTCCGTCCCGGCTTTGCACGGGTGGACATTTATTTTT
Source organism: Noctua pronuba (assembly GCA_905220335.1). NCBI lineage: Eukaryota > Metazoa > Arthropoda > Insecta > Lepidoptera > Noctuidae > Noctua > Noctua pronuba. The sequence goes on from LR999920.1 coordinate 6,239,884, forward strand.
TAAACATTTTGGGATAAAATATAGCCTATGTTACTCAGGGATAATGTAGCTTTCTAATGGTAGCATTAAAATGTTATTACTGACAAAAATATATAACTGTAAAGTACTCAAAACAAGTGGTAAATTATGGTGAATAAAAACTAAATTTTCAGCATTTGATAGTGACAAGCGACTCCATTTGGCTTCGTAAACACCGCACTTGTGCGGCAGAATTCACCACAACATGTAACATAACAAAGGGCGGAATATTCGGCAGCTGGATATCCGGCCATCCGGCTTCCAATCCTGCCGAATATCCGGTATTCGGTATCCGGCCAAACTACTATCCGTTTCATTTCTCATCTTTAGCATTTCCATGCATTTCATTCCAGCAATCTTGATTCACACAGGATACGAATCAAGTATAATATTTTCTGTTGATAATACGATGACACATTCGTGACATATCACCAAAACGTATGATACTAGTAAGCCTGACACAATTAATATTAATATCGATTGAAAGATACCTTGCGGTCACTTAAAATACCTTACACAATAGACATTTTCAATAGGTACCAGTGTTTCTCGGCTTAAGCATTTGTTGGTGAAAAGCTTTTTTACGGAATACTAATTGTTTGCGTCTGAAATTAGTTTTTTTTTTTTTTTTTTCGTTGTAGTTTATAAAGGGTGTAAAAAGACCCTTAACGAAGCCGAAAGGTACTTGTTCTCCCCGTCATTGCGATCATTTTTTTGTTCTAGACCATACCTGGGAACCTTCTAGTTTCGGAGATATTGGGGGTCAAAGTACCAACTTTTTCACAAGTTTTTTTTTAAATACATGTTTTTAATGTAAGATTTTTACTTTAAACACCTTCACGACCCTCGTACTATTCAATCCATCCATCAGCACAATGTTTTGAGTACGTTACATTGAGTTTTACCGTAAAACATGATTTTTCACCCTAAAAAAAAAAAGTCGTTTCCCAGCAATAATTTTTGCGTAAAGTTACTTAGTTTGATGTACAGAATGCCTGGTTGACGGCTTGGTGAAGGGTCTGTTTACACCCCGTATTAATCGATCGCCTTACTTTTTTTTAAATTATGTTGTAGTATTTTGAACTACCTTTTTTTGTTGTCTTTTTTGTTTCGAATGTTTCAATTTTTTATCTGTGGAAGCTTGTAAATGGCCTTCAAATTCCGAATAATATAAATAAACTAAATAAATAAATAAAAATAAATAATTTCCTGTCGAAATGATCAATATGTAGGGAAATAGGATTCTATAGGCATTGTATTGTATCAAAGACATTCAAATATATTGTATATATATTGTATGTATTACGTGTATGTATGTAGTTTAGTTTATAAAATTAATTAATTTAAGTAATGAGATGTTCTGTTCATGCACATAGGTATATCCTCTTATGCAAATTTCGCAATCGAAATTTGGTTTGCTGTAAGAAAACCCAATTCTGGGTTAAGCTGGCCATTGTACATAAGCTATGTTATTGCAATTTGTATGTATATTTTTTGTTTTTTGTGTGCAATAAAGAATAAGAAATAAAATAAACTAAGCTACTTTCGATGTACCACGCTGAAGCTTTAAACAACACCTTTGGCATGTCAACTAGATTTGTCGTCCGATACAAAGCTTGCGAACATTAGTAAGACTACACAAGAAGTAAGACTATTCAACAGCACTCCTAATCTTACAAAAAAAAAAAAAATCTTAGAGTTTCATCTGAGGAGACGATTTAGTAGCAAAAATCTCCCCAAATATGCTGTATGAAACAGTCTTCAGATTGCAAAATATTACACAAAATTATCGTAGTGATCATAACTTAGAGATTGGGGCCATATTCCTGAAATCATCATTCTCTTGCCCTTATCCCAATTCACTTGGAGTCAGTATTACTCGTCATCTCAGCAGTCACCTCCTTTCTAGCCATTATCATCCTTCACACGGTCCATCCATCGTTTCTTTGGTCTTCTTCTACTCTTATAGCCATCTACATTCATACTCCACATTTTCCTCATTCCTCCGCATCACATGCCCATACCACGACAACCGATTACCACACAACTTTTCAGTCACCGGCGCCACTTTCAGACTTCCTGTTATGTACTCATTCCTTATTTTATCCATTTGCGTAACACCACACATCCTCCTAAGCATTCTCACATATTCCTCAAATAATTACTAAATTATGTTTAAATAATAAAAAGAAAAAATACAAAAAATGACTCACCTAATATCAAAAACACTGTTTTGGACCACATTTTATCACTTTTAAATACTAAACTATTAATTAATCTAATTAAAATACACGCTAAACACTACGCCCTGAGGCGAGACACGTTTTAATAATAAGTCAGAATAAAAAAATATCTTTAAATCGATAATACTTATAGTTTAGGAGATAATCATAATAAGTCGATATAGATATCAGAAAAATTAGACGGGACCTCGACAAGGAATCCTTTATTACTCACTAGCTTTTGCCCGCAGCTTCGCTCGCGTTAAGGTGAGTATAGACTACAACATTTTCTGGAGCATTTCTGTGTAATGTAACGTTCTTACGAATGGTACAATACAGGCAAAAGCTCAGTTTCCAAAGCATTTCCATGTAATGTAACGTTCCTGCGAATGCTCGGCGTTATGTTACGGGTAAATCCTCCCTCGGGTCTCCCTCCGCGTCACCCCGCAACCGCGCAACGCCCGCACTCGTGGCTCGACGAAATGTTACACCAATACGCTCGACCAAATGTTACACCAATACGCTCGTTGGTTTGTAACAAAGAGGCGAGCGTGCTCAACGTTTAGTTCGTAAAAGGATGATACACTGTTACAAGTAAATGTTGTAGTCTATACTCACCTTTAATTAAGAATTTGACAATCAACTCGGGTTGTACCTACTCTGCTTGTAATAATACAGGGTGTAAACAGACCCTTCACGAAGCCGTTAACCAAGCATTCTGTACATCAAACTAAGTAGCCCTACACAAAAATTATTGCTGGGAAACCACTTTTTTTTTGGGGCGAAAAATAACCTTTTACGGTAAAACTAAATGTAACGCATTCAAAATATTGTGCTTATGGATGCATTAAATAGTAAACGGGTCATGGAGGTATTTAAAGTAAAGTTATAACCTTAAAAATTTGTATAAAAAAAAAAACTTGTGAAAAAGTTGGAACTTTGACCCCCAATAACTCCGTAACTAGAAGGTTCCCAGGTATGGTCTAGAACAAAAAAAATATCGTAATAGCGGGGAGAACAAGTGACTTTCGGCACTTCGTTAAGGTTCTATTTACACCCTTTATAATTCAATCATGATTCGAAACTCAAACTCAAAGCATTTATTTCAAATAGACCCATGACAGGCACTTTTGCATAGTCAAAAATAAGCTACCTACAGTCCCGCCACAGGCATAATAACTGTGAATGGACTGTAGTTGCCCATTCGAAAATAGTAGATCTCATGGAGAAGAATGGGCAAGAAACTCCATGGACACTCTTTTCAAATCAAGTTATATATTACATAGTCCTGGGTACAATATTGTTGCTTCTATATGTGAGCACAGTGTAGAGATAGGAAAATAAAACAAAGCTACAGTTAAAACCATAAAGATTAGGATAAGCCCTACTAACCATAATAGAAAGTCTACATGGTACTCACACTTACAAAAACTCAAATAATGCTTCTAATTTATATAAAACAATAGTTATCAAAGTAACTAAGTTTCCAAACGAGAAAAAAAATAAAAGAAATAATGAAAGAACTAAAGGGGGAGCATCTCTTCCAAACATTAAAATCTTAGTATGTGAGCCCAAGTGGCAGTGGAGCAGGACCAGCATTGAGCCAAGCCTTTTTATCTACGATATACTCTTCTAACTTATAATATGCTCGCTTAAATAGTGTTTGTTTTATGAATTTTTTAAATTTCTTCTCATTAAGTTGTAAAATGTCAAGTGGTATTTTATTGTAACATTTTACACAGTACCCCATAAAAGATGTGCGAAAGACAGGTGGCGCCATCTATTATCAAAAGAACGTTTTTGTTGCTTTACTCGGGCACAGTAATTTTTTTCGTGATGAAAGGTACCCTATGTCCGTTTCTGTACACCTGACAACGTATATCTAAAATTTCAAGATGGCCGGTTCAGTGGTTTAGGCGTGAAAAGGTAACAAACAAACAAACTTACTTTCGCATTTATAATATTAGTAAGGATGTCTTTCAGTATATAACATAACATCACGCCTCTAATCCCCGAAGGGTTGGACAGAGGTGTACCTAGTAGTACACACACATTTCGCCAGTTATGTTTTAAGTCTCATGTAATAGAAGGAGAGCCTATTGCCATCAAGTTGGCATATATCAGACTCCTCCTCCGAAAATTACTGATGAAAAAACCCAATAAGACTTTGCCCGACCCGGGAATCGTACCCAGGACCTCATGCTCAGCAGTTGCGCTTGCGACCATTAGACCAACGACTCAGTATTATTGAATTGATGTAACTAAACGCATAGGCATGTGTCTTAGTTAATTATTGTGCAAAACAAAAAAAAAATTAAAGTTTGTAAGTATTTGTAGGAGTCCGTTTCATTTTTCAAACTCCATAGCTTTTCGCCTTGTGTAACTTATCATTTTACCCCACTGCGGCGAAGCACCAAAGAAGGGTTATGTGTTCGATTGTATGAATCTTTGCTCCCTCGTAACTCCTAACGGATGAACCAATTTCGATAAATAAAATTACATGTTGTTAGATTCGTCTAGGTGGCGCGAGTGCCACATTAAAATTAAATTAAAAACATGGCGGATTTTGGGCGCCGTATCGTAGGGTTCCACAAAAAAAAAAGCTAAAAGCAGGCGGCATTTTTATAATTTTATATTCAAATGGGTACCGCCTGCTTCCAACTTTTATTTAAATTTAAAACTCTTACAAAACTGCAATACCTACACGGTCAAAATGTATGGAACAGCCGATTTTTTATAAAATTACCGATGAAAAATTTCTATGAGGGAGATTTTTTTTTTTGTTCTGAATACATCGTTACCGTTTTAGCAACTGTGTTCCTTCCACCCCATATAGCCTATGGCTATTTTCATAACTAAAAGCCCCTGTCTATAATGTCTCAACTCTACGCCCTATCGGGCAATTATGCAGGTGTTCCAGATTACCAAATATTTCGATAATTCTCACCACTTGTTTCGCAGCTGTGTGATAACCGCTATCAGTGACACAATGTTTCAGACGCATGTACAATGTTTTTTGTCAATGAATCACGGATTCAGAGTTTTGCTTAAGGGGGTATTACGGGCTGCCGGACTGTTCGAAAGAAATACCGCGGCCCTGGAACACAAAGGGCTAAGAAGGAACATGGATGGGTTTTAGTCAGTAAAAGTCTGACACTCCCTTCCACTCCGCCCAGAGCGGAGGGGGTTATTTGATGATTTCCCATCCGAATAAAAAGGGGATGTTGCAAGGTTTCAGACGCCAAAACGTCGACAAAGGTTCGACAGGGAAAAATATGAACTTTGACCCCCAATATCTCCGTAACTAGATGGCCAACCTTCTAGTTACGAAGGTATGGTGTAGACCAAAAAAAATTTCGCAATGAAGAAGAGAACAACTGCTTTTTTGAATTCGTTAGGGGATTTTTACACCCATTTATAAGCTTCTCATTGCGATATATTTCAATTCTATTGGTTTAGCGCCCACATTTCACAGAAACAGCCCACGGTCCTTTGTTTCAATTTGAGGTAGGCAACACGGGTCTCAAAATACGCTAAACATAGCCAGCATAATTATGGCCATAGCTGGTCAGGGTCCAACATAGTATACTGGCCCTAGAAAGTAGTTACTCCAGTGTGAGGGATCTTTCTTTATCGTGTGGTTAGTGCCTAACCTGGTGGCAGAGTTTCTATGCCGCCCATGGGCCTCTGACTTGACTTTACATGCCGTCGAGAAATATCTCTCAGGCATGCTGGTTTCCTCACGATGTTTTCCTTCACCGAAACAAGTGATAATATTACAATACGCACATGAATCCGAAAAATCAGAGGTGCGTGTCTAGGGTTCGAACTTGAGACCTATGACTTGGCAGTCCGACGGTCACACCACTAGGCTATCACTGCTTAGGGTGAAGGATTTGCACCAGCCAAAGACATTCAAATATAACTAGCTATAGAAGGGACAAGACCAAGAAACTGACAATTCCAAAACCTGTTACAAATTAGTAACAAGTCGATCAGTCTAGTGCGATACGTCGCATCGTCAGGTCGCATTCACATGACACAAAGACACTCAAATATTTCCGAGCTATAGACGGGTCATGACGAAGAAAATCGTAATCCAAAAATTGTTACTACTTAGTAAGAATTCGTTCTGTCTAGTGTCATCTGTGTCATACGCCCGCTTGTCAGGTAGCATTCGTGTGTCAAAATCGAAAATATTCAGGATGAAAATTATTGTATGACAATATTCCCAATGTCCTCTCAATACAGGGTGTAAACAGACCCTTCACGAAGCCGTCAACCAAGCATTCTGTACATCAAACTAAGTAACTTTACGCAAAAATTATTGCTGAGAAACGACTTTTTTTTGGGGTAAAAATCACGTTTTACTGTAGGACTCAACGTAACGTACTCAAAACATTGTGCTGATGGATGGATTGAATAGTACGGGGGTCGTGGAGGTGTTTAAAGTAAAAATCTTACATTAAAATCATGTATTAAACAAAAAACTTGTGAAAAAGTTGGAACTTTGACCCCCAATATCTCCGTAACTAGAAGATTCCCAGGTATGGTCTAGAACAAAAAAAATATCGCAATAACGGGGAGAACAAGTGCCTTTCGGCTTCGTTAAGGGTCTTTTTACACCCTTTATGTGTTTTAAATCTCTTTGGCACCAGCTAAACAACAGGGGTTAAAACATTCGTCGACTCATCACTATAAATACGCTGCAGGTGTCCATTCAATAAGACCGTTATCAGCAGGTGGATACTCTGTTGTTAGTACACAGATAACGATATGGAATACCTACTTTCATGGCCACGTTTTTTAATTTAACATCCTGCTAATATTATAAATGCGAAAGTATGTGAGGTTGGATGGATGTATGTTACTCTTTCACGCAAAAACTACTTATTTATTTATTTATTTAAACTGCATGTACAAAAGTAGTACATAGGCGGACTTAGTGCCACAAGGCATTCTCTACCAGTCAACCTTAGGGTCAAATAGGATAGCATAGTGATAGAGTACAAAAAAATAAATAAGAAAAATACCATTTTGTTAACATAAATTGGTATACATAAATAGGTACATACTAATACACATATATAACTACTTCTTCTTTTTAGCGTGTCGATGGCAATCTAAATAGTGTCAGCTCAGAACTGAGCTACTAGTTTGGCGCTTTCGGTAGCGTCCATCAGTTCCTGGACTTAACGGTAGGACTCAATGTAACGCACTCAAAACATTGTGCTGATGGATGCATTGAATAGTACGGGGGTCAAGGAGTATTTTAAGTAAAGTGATATCATTAAAAACTTGTTCCATTTCAAAAAAAGATCTTGTGAAAAAGTTGGAACTTTGACCCCCAATATCTCCGTAACTAGAAGGTTCCCAGGTATGGTCTAGACAAAAAAATTATCGCAGTGACGGGGAGAACAAGTTCCATTCGGCTTAAAAAACGATGTTATGATTTAATTGATAGGCTAAATATATTGGTATGAACAGTATGAACTAGTACTAGGTACACACGGCGGCACATGAAGTTGTACATTTCTAGTATAACTTGGCCTCGTTTTGTATAGATTTCCTATATTTAAATAAGTGCTAAGTAGATACATACTACAGTTTTCAGGTGTTCATTAATTTTGACCAACTCATCATCATCTGCCTAGCCTTTTCCCAACTATGTCGGGGTCGGCTTCCAGTCTAACCGGATGCAGCTGAATACCAGCATTTTACATGGAGCGACTGCCTATCTGACCTCCACAACCCAGTTAGTACTGGGTAATACGATACCTCTTGATAAGACTGGTTGTCAGACTTTTTGGGCCACTGACTACCTAACGACTGTCAAAGATCTACAAATGACACCCGGGACCAACGGCTTAACGTGCTTTCCGGGGCACGGAGGAAACTCGGTATGTAATGGGTGGTCACCCATCCACAGACCAACCTAGGCAAGCACGGCTTACCTAAAGATCGACCCGAGCGGCTGTTATTATTTAGCCACGAGCTCGTCATCTCCTCATTTATACATTCTTAAACACCTATAGTAAAATGACCCCTTACAAAATGACGCAAACCAGTTAATGACGTCAAAAGTGCGTGTGAGAACTATTTTAAATAATGATTTCGCGAACTATTTATAGTAGCTATGCTATTTTTGACTCATAGACAAAATAGGGTGGACTCGTGTAAAAGGTTAATTTATGGAAAGTAGGGGTTATTTAAGGAAAATAAAATATAATTTGAGTATTACTTATTAGACAGAGTGAGAAAGGTGTACTGCCTCATTCGTCTAGTGGTCGATAGCGCGTCTGCTGAGCATGAGGTCCTGGGTTCGATTCCCAGGTCGGGCAAAGTGTTATCGGGTTTTTCCATCAGGAATTTCTCAGTAACAGCCACGGAGTCTGGATTTGCGCCCGGTTGATGACAATAGGCTCCCCCTATTACATGGGACTTAAACATAACTGGCGAAAGGTAGGTTCACTATTAGGTACACCTCTGCCTAACCCTTCGGGGATTACAGGCGTGATGTTATGATACATTGAAGATTTATTAATGAAAATAATTTCACGGAAAATACGCCATCAATCACGCAAAAAGGTAATTCCCAAAACTTTCAGAAAACAAGGAAGCCACGCGATCGTAACTGTGCTTGCTACGGGGTACCACAAGGCTTAGCGTGCTGAGGAGTTACATTCTCACTCTACAAGGTGTAAACAGACCCTTCACGAAGCCGTCAACCAAGCATTCTGTACATCAAACTAAGTAACTCTACGCAAAAATTATTGCTGGGAAACGACTTTTTTTGAGGTGAAAAATCACGTTTTACGGTAAAACTCAATGTAACGCACTCAAAACATTGTGCAGGTGGATGCATTGAATACTACGGTGTATTTAAAAAAAAACTTGTGAAAAAGTTGGAACTTTGACCCCCAATATCTCCGTAACTGGAAGGTTCCCCAGGTATGGTCTAGAACAAAAAAATGATCGCAATGACGGGGAGAACAAGTGCCTTTCGGCTTCGTTAAGGGTCTATTTACACCCTTTATGTGGTGAGGAAAGTTTTGAGTTTAAATGTGGATGGGAACAATCTGCGACTCCCGCATCCCTCTTAAACTTAAGGGGAAGATTTATAAAACATTGGTTAGACCTGCTGTCTTGTATGGATCAGAATGTTGGGCCACAAAAGGGATGAATGAAAGTCATTTGCATGAGAATGCTAAGGGGGATGTGTGGTGTTACGCGAATGGATAAAATAAGAAATGAGTACATATGAGGAAGTCTGAAAGTGGCGCCGGTGACTGAAAAGTTGTGTGGTAATCGGTTGTCGTGGTATGGGCATGTGATGCGGAGGAATGAGAAAAATGTCGTGAGGAAAGTTTTGAGTATAATGTGGATGGGTATAAGAGTAGAGGAAGATCAAAGAAACGATGGGTGGACTGTGTGTAGGATGTATATGGCAAGAAAGGAGGTGACTGCTGAGATGATGAGTAATAGAGAAGTGTGGAAGAAGAAGACATGCTGCGCCGAACCTAAATAAATTGGGATATGGGCAGGAGAATGATGATCATGTTCCATATCGCGAAAATTTCACAAATTAAAAACAGTAACTGTCGGGTAGTAACCCACCAGACAAAACACGGAAGATCGGAAGGAGATCCTCCCTTTTCTATGGGGGATGAAGAACTTTACACCCTGTTCTTTATAATCTTATTTTCTAAGGTCTGCATCACTTCTTAAAATCTCTGGTATCTGAACCATCGCCTTAAAACCACTCATGTCCAGCCTTTTCCCAACGAAGTCTGGGTGGGCTTCCAGTCTCACCGGGTTCAGCGGCTAAATACCAGTATTCTACTTGGAGCGACTGTCTATCTTTGTAAATGACCTCCAGGACCAACTGCTTACCTTGTTTTCTTGGTGTATTCCCGTTGACCCCACTGGATAGCCCCACTGGTGGGGTCAACGGGAATAATCAAAAATGTCGTTTCGTTAGTCCCACTACCCTACCCCACTGTTGGGGTCAACGGGAAGTCTGCATTTTTGTTCCCGCTGGCCCCACTGCCTTGCCCCACTGGTGGGGTCAACGGGATTTGGCACGGAGAGGTCTCGGTAAAAATCAATGATATAATTATACAAACACAGACCCTTCACGAAGCCGTTAACCAAGCATTCTGTACATCAAACTAAGAACTTGAACTAACATCAAAAAATTTTGCTGGGAAACGATTTTTTTTTTTTGGGGTGAAAAATCACGTTTTACGGTAAAACTCACAGTAACGCACTCAAAACATTGTGCTGATAGATGGATTGAATAATACGGGGGTCGTGAAGGTGTTTAAAGTAAAGTTTCTACATTATAACCTTATATTTACACCATAGTATAGTGACGTAATAACACTTACGTATTTGGTAAGTGACGGTGTTATATTATAGGAACCTAAATGTCAGAAGCACCTTGACCTATTTTTATAAAGATCTGAGATACGGTGGATAAGAAACCGGTGTGGCTGAGGTCGGAAACTATGGATCATTTTAACTGTCAAGCTGTGTAATTTTCAGCCATTCAATATTGCTTGAGTTAAGTAATACTGTTATGAAAGGTTCCTTGGTCTATCAAGGTAACCTGCAACAGGGCAAAGGCCTCGTCTCAAGGGTGCTCCATGCTGGTTCAGGTTGGTTGAACAGCAAACTTATGAATAACACTTTGTCACAACACCAATTTATCTCGTCTGCTCGACGTCCGTATGTCAGGGATCCAGCAGAATATCAGCGTCAGGTGCACGCCTGACACATGCTGAGCTGGACTCCCATTTGGTGCAACCTTGAGACGCACACCGCACCTTGTATACTCGTTATTTGATTTGAAGTATGTCATGGTGTCACTATACTTCTTATATTGGCACCTTGTTTTCATATGTATAGTTATATAGTCGTGTAATTTGTATTATTTAATTGTGCTTCTGTGTGTTGTGCTATGTCTTTTGTGTGCACTAAATAAATGATTTATCTATCTATCTATTCTATCAAAGCCGTTCTGAAACAATTACAACACTTATTTGACTTTTGTTTAAACACAAATTACTGACGTTGCTCATAAAGCCGCTAAGCTGAAGTGGTTCTGGACTGGCCACATCTGCCACATGCCCAATGAGCTGAGGGCCAAAATAGCCATTTTCTGAAGCCCTGACTGAGCCAGAAGGCGTCGCAGCAGACCTCGTAGAAGATGGCGGGACTGGACCAGCGACCAGTGGTCCACGTTAGCCCTGGATCGAAACAACTGGAAGTCATGGGGAGAGGCCTTTTCCCAGCAATGGGATGATTCAGGCTAACTTGACGGGTATTTGACTTTTATCCGTGTTGATCGGCCAGCTCCGTTTGGCATCTGTCTTCGCTGATGGCGATTATGTACGGATCGGCTCAGTGTAATTCTAGCTTATCCGAATGGTGTATCTACGCATACATAAAGGGTGCTGGTAATTCGTGACCGATACTTAAACCCGTGATTGTACTCATGATAACAAACAATTTTCTCAAAGAAAATTTTTTTATTTTTTCGTGGAGACTGGCACAATAGAAGAGAGGCCAGTAGTGGGTGAATTCGGACTGTGGATGATGATGATAGTGCACCGCACATTTTTTGCCACATAAAGGGTGTAACAAGACCCTTAACGAAGCTGAAAGGCACTTGTTCTCCCCGTCATTGCGATCATTTTTTTGTTCTAGACCATACCTGGGAACCTTCTAGTTACGGAGATATTGGTCAATCCACCCATAATCACCATGTTTTGAGTACGTTACATTGAGTCCCACCGTAAGTGTCTAAACACACTATGCCGAAGTTACGCGACCGAAGTTCAGCACGATTACGCCTGCAATGCTATTTGAATTACCGACGACACACTATGCCGAAATTACGTCGCGTCATAGCGTACAGCCTAACTTCGGTCGGGCGTAAGTTCAGCGGCAAGTTATTCTGTGAGCACATTATACGCATCCGAAGTTCGGTTTGATTGCCATCGAAGATCCGGGGGCGGGGAGCCGCCCGCGCCCCGCGTGTCCTTTGTTTTGCGTCTGTCTGTCCAACTGTGTAGATAACACGACCCGACGTGGACGCCACGACAGCGTTCGAGACACTGAATACAAACACAAAGTTGCGGAACTGAATTTCTGCCGCGTTAGTTCGGCACTTATGGTGTGCCATATCAGCCGAATACCTCGGAACGTAACATCAGCCGCTGAACTTCGGTCGCGTAACTTCGGCATAGTGTGTTTAGACACTAAAACGTGACTTTTCACCTCAAAAAAAAAAAGTCGTTTCCCAGCAATAAATTTTACGCTAAGTTACTTAGTTTGATGTACAGAATGCTTGATTGACGGCTTCGTTAAGGGTCTTGTGCTGCGGGACTGTTCGAAAGAGATACCGCGGCCCTGGAACACAAAGGGCAATGAAGGAACATGGATGGGTTTTAGTCAGTAAGAGTCTGACACTCCCTCCCACTCCACCCAGAGCGGGAGAAGTCATTTGATGATTTGCCATCCGTAAAAAAAAATAAAAAAAAATAAAAGGGTCTTGTTACACCCGGTATTTGTGTCATTGGCGTACAAGGCAAGTGGGCACGCGCTTGCTTGTCACGTATACGTGACAATTGCGTTCAAAAGGTTAAAAAAAAGTTTAATTTCTTTTCCAATTCGTCTGCTAATTCCACCAATTCCTAACCGTGATATTTACCTATTAAGCTACAGTTTTTCCCCGATGTAATCACATGAACGACGTACTGAAGGCAAATCGATCAAGATAATCGTTTACAACTAAAAGTTCAACTTTATCATGAAATAAGAAAGGGCAACACGCAACCTACTGTTGTTTTCTATTTGTTAACCGACTTCAAAAAAGGACTGTTCCCAATTCGGTTGTACCTATATTTTTTTGTGTTTGTTAACATTCAAATACAGGATGTAAACGGACCCTTCACGAAGCCGTCAACCAAGCATTCTGTACATCAAACTAAGTAACTTTCCGCAAAATTTTTTGCTGGGAAACGATTTTTTTTTTTGGGGTGAAAAATCACTTTTTACGGTAAGACTCAATGTAACGCACTCAGAACATTGTGCTGACGGATGGATTGAAAAATCTTACTTTAAAAACATGTATTTAAAAAAAAACATGTGAAAAAATCGGAACTTTGACCCCCGATATCTCCGTAACTAGAAGGTTCCCAGGTATGGTCTAGAACAAAAAAATGATCGCATTGACGGGGAGAATAAGTGCCTTTCGGCTTCGTTAAGGGTCTTTTTACACCCTTTATTTACGAGCGATAGGCGGGACAAGACGAAGAAAATCGTAATCCAATACTTGTTACTACTTAGTAACAAATCGGTCTGCCTAGTGTCATACGCCCGCTTGTCAGGTAGCATTCGTGTGTCAAAATCGAAAATGTTCGGGATCAAAATTTTTGCATGAAAATATTCCCAATGTTCGTTCTACAAGTATTTTAAATCTCTTTGTTGTTACCTCATAGAGGAGCTCGTGGCTAAATAATAATAGTCGCTCGGATCGATCTTTAGGTTAAGCCGTGCTCGCCTAGGTTGATCTGTGGATGGGTGACCACCCATTACATACAGAGTTTCCTTCGTGCCTCGGAAAGCACGTTTAGCCGTTGGTCCCGGCTGTCATTTTAAGATCTTTGCAGTCGTTAGGTAGACTAGTGGCCCAAAAAGTCTGACAACCAGTCTTAGCAAGGGGTATCGTATTATCCAGTACTAGCTGGGTTGTGGAGATCAGATAGGCAGTTGCCACATGTAAAATACTGGTATTCAGCTGCATCCGGTTAGACGGTATGGTCTAGAACAAAAAAAAGATCGCATTGACGGAGAGAAGAAGTGCCTTTCGGCTTCGTTAAGGGATTTTTTACACCCTTTATTTGTTTGTATGGATTGTGTTGGGGCTGGCTTCCAGTCTAACCGGTTGCAGATGAGTACAAGTGTTTTACGTGGTGCGACTGCCTACCTAATTTACAAATTTTTAGTATCTTTCCAAAAATACCTGAATTATCTACACCTGTAGGCAGTATCGGGTGACTAAATGCTACACATAAAATACCTACTTAGTCCATATCATGATTATTTGAAATATCTTGTTGTGTAGGTATCTAGTTATCGGCCTGCCAATTCCCAACTATTTTGAGGTCGGCTTCCGGTCTATCCGGATGTAGCTGAATACCCGTATTTAACGTATTTTACATGAAGCGACTGCCTATTAGTGATGCAACAGATCTCTGCTCGTGCTTCTTTCTCTCATTGGATTTTGAACTTAAGTTTTGACATTTTATGGTTTAAAATCATTTGGAGGAATTTGACAGTTTGTGGTGACTGCACGACTTATCATCTTCCTGCCCTTGTCCCATGTTATTTGGGGTCGGCGCAACATGTTTTTTTCTTCCATTCTCCTCTGTCAACCGTCACGCTATCATTTACTCCTTTTTCCTTCATATCATTCCTCACACAATCCATCCATCTTTTCTTTGGTCTTCCTCTCCCTGTCGATCCATCAACATTTATATTCATTACTCTTTTAGTCACATGCGATTCATCCCTCCTCATAACATGCCCATATCAAGATAGTCGATTCCCTTTCATCTTTTCCGTTACTGGCGCACCTTTCAAACTTCCCCTAATATACTCATTCCTTACTTTATCCATTCTTGTCACACACAGTTATACACCTCAACATTCTCGTCTCCGATACATGCAATCATGCATTTAATGGCGACTGTACGACTATCAATAAGGAAATAGCGTGTTCCCTCAGCAAAAGTAATTTCTTGTAATTTGCTAACGATCGGTCTAGTTTCTTACATGTACCGCCATCTAGTTCTGGCTTGCGGTTCAATTTAGTTTTGAATAAGTTCAACTACTCGATACTAGATGGCGGTAAAAAAAGTATTTTTCTTATTGTGTAAATCCATTTATTTATGATTAAAAAACTAAATGAGAAATAATCGTTAAAAAATATGTTTGAATATGAATATCACAAGATTCTGTAATCTATCCAACCATAGACTCAACGGAACGTTAATCTTGCTTCATAACAAACGTCAGTCACATTGACAGAAACGTGTTATTGATTGTGATTATTGTGAAAAAAGTTAAGTTTTCCAGATTTTATACAAATATTTATCATGGCAGCAGATCCACTGGACGAATTACTCCAATTCCTGAAACATGAATCACGGATAGACCTCAAACACATAGCTGTGGAACATTTAGTGGGACTATCAGGCACTGAAAATGGGATCAACACCTTACTGTCGCACGAAAAAATAATACAAAGTATTCTTACTTTAACTGACGATAGAGTTGACGAAATTGCTAAAAATGCGTTACTAATACTAGTGAACATCACAGCGAGTGCAAAAGGCGTTATAGAGCTGTTAAAATTTAAATCAGACGAAAACAGAAACATAGTCAAACTTTTTATAGGTTATGTCTTGAACCCGGAAAAAAAAGACGCAGACGCGGCCGCTATGATCTTGTCAAACATTACTCGGGTGGAATCAGAACTAGACGGAATACTAGATACGTTTATGCCACGTTTAAACGACATTTTAAATGCGTACGTCAATATAAACTTCAACAAAAAAGGTTCTAATCTAAATTTCATTGGGCCAATGATTTCAAACTTATCGTGTCACCATCGTATACGCAAATGGTTGACAGAAGAAAACCCACACATTCCATTGATAAAACTGCTTCCATTTTGTAGCTACGAACTTTCAAATATACGGAGAGGCGGTGCGATGGGTACAATAAGAAACATATCCTTCGACCCAGAATTTCACGACTTCTTACTAAGCAATGACTTGGAGCTATTAACTTACCTGCTGAATCCAATAATGGGTGGAGAAGAATATGATGACGAGGAAATGGATACGCTGCCCATATCTTTACAATATCTACCCAAAGAGAAGCAGAGAGACAGGGACATAGACATCCGCAAGATGATTATGGAAACTCTAAACAAGTTATGCATGAGGAGGAAGGGTAGAGAGACACTAAGAGACAATGGAGTGTATTACATCCTTAGGGAATACCATAAATGGGAGAAGGATCCCAAAGTTAAACTGGCCTGCGAGAACGTAGTTGATATTCTGATACAAAAAGAGGATGAGGTTGGCGTTGAAGATTTGTCAGCCGTAGAAGTGCCGGACGATATGATAGAGAAGTTTGAAAAGATGGACGAAGATTATATAGGAGATAAATAAAAATATTTAATTAAAATTTTTGTTTTTTTATTTATCAAACTCGAATTCAAAGCATTTATTTCAATTAGACCATTACAGGCACTTTTGAATGTCACAAAAAAACAAAGAGCGAAGCTACAGTCACAGACACAAGGTATAATAACTTGTGAAAGTACTGTAGTTGCCCATTCCAAGGCATAGAGTTTCTTGCCCATTCTCCATAGAGAATGGAGAAGAATGGGCAAGAAACTACATGGACACTCTTTTCAATCAAAATATTGTTACAAAATCTTGGTTCATGTGGATACTATACATTTATGTGAGCACGATGTATAAAGAAGTGCAAGTTATGTGGAATGACTAGCTTCTGAGTGTGACTTCGTCCTTGTGAAGATGTTTGTTGACATAACTGAAAAATATGAAATTCGCAGGAGTAGCACTGAAGTGCAATGAAAATGTTTAGAGGCGTTTTTAATTGTAGGTATTTTTAAATGTATTCTAATTGTATTTTTGTTATCTAATAATTCTAATATAAGTTGGAGGTATCCTCCCATGGGGTAGTAACAGGGCTGCCAGATTGTATAATTGGATACAAAAACTGTATAATTTGGTTACTCATTGTATCCTCTTTGTATCCTGGACCTTCATGTGTAATTGGATACGGCGTTAAGCCTGTGAGTACTATAGGTAATAAATTTAAGAAAATAACGTAGGTAAATTCACGATTAATTATTATTGTGTATGTTTAAAAAAAAATTAGCACTGTTTGCATCCTGACATTGAATTTTGTATAATTTCAGAAACATTGCCGAATAATTTATAATTGTCTACTGGCAGCCCTGGGTAGTAACATCTTATTGGCGTTAAACTGCTTTCAGACTACGCTATAATATCAGTGGCGTGCCTAGGGGCCAACCATAAGGCAAGCAGACTGTTTAGAAACCCTAACATCATGAAGAGTAGCAGGTTAAGCTAGGTTCATATTGCTGTGTTAGGGTGTGTCGGGGTGCTATCTGTTGTGGCTCTGAGTGTTCACATTGATGTGTCGTGTTGTGTCCGGGTGTGGCGCGTTATAAGATCATTGTCAAGTCAGATTTGAGGTAAAACGCACGTATAAAATGTTTTCTTCAAGTAGTGATTTTGATGAAGATATTCAATTTCTTTTAATGACGAATCTTGTTAAAAAAGATGAAAAGAAAAGAAGATATTGGGTACATCCTTTAAATACATTAAGGGAGATTAGAGGAGCTTTTCCCTGTCTCGTTCAAGAATTAGAACCTGATGGTGAAATATTTCACCGATATTTCAGAATGATTAATATGCAGTTTGAGGAAATAGGTACACACTTGAATTGAGAAGGATATTAAAAAAATACATATGCAGTTTCGAAAACCTATAGAAACAAGGGAAAGGCTGACATTTTTATAAAACACGACGTTACCCCTCGCTTTAACGCATCGTACTGCTAGATTCACATCAATGTGGTGCGATGTGTCGCGACAGATCCCCCACCACCTCTCTGGCGCGACCGGGAGACGAGCGATGTGTCCCGCGACACACGCCGCCATAACACGTTGCGACACACCAATGTGAATCTAACCACAATATATGAACGAAACCGATAGCATTCTGTCGCGCCACGACACACCCCGACAGAGCAATTTGAACCTAGCTTTATAAGGGCAAGCCAAGCTTTTAGGCTTGTATGTGTTTAAAAATCCAAAAACTGTTCTTCTTCGAAATCACTTTATTTGTATGACAAAAACAACTTGCTTCGTAGCTCAAAGATGACTGCCGTAGAATCACCCATAGGTCATAAGAAAGATTCTTAGCAGTCCCTTCTCAACTGACTACCGCCGACATTTTACCGCCATTATCGTATCGGAAGTCAAAATTGAGCTACGAATTTAAAATAACAGTAAGAATAATAGGTATTACAAATAAAATATGAGATTATTCTAAAAATACAAGTAAAAATTAAAATAATTTATATTTGATTTACAATGAACAATAATTAATATTTTCCTTAATAGTTACAAACTTCCGTAAATTGTCAAGTTTTGATAGAATTCACAACTTATTTATAATGAATTTGGCAAATGTATTTTAAAAATGGACAATATTTAATAGAAATAAATACCTACATTAATTTTAATCAAGTTTACATATGAAAGCACCGCCACTGTATAATATATGTAATAGCATTATATAATAGCTCATAGCACAACGATATCGCTCACCATACATTGTTATGGACAGCCAATAATATATAGTACAGTACGGTGTGAACGTGTCCATAACAATGTATGGTGCGCGATATTGTTGTGCTATGAGCTATATACTATTATATTATAGCGTAGTCTGAAAGCAGCTTTATAGCCGTTACGGTGTTATTTACGTCATTTTAAATAAAATAAAACATATCCTAGAGTAATTAGGCTTATCTACCAAATGAGTAGCTATCATGAAAGAAATTTTGAAATAGAATGAGCAGTTTCAGATATTACCTCCCACATACAAAGTTAAAATTTTCTAACTCTTCATAATAATGAGTAGATCAGATTGAATTGCCAGCCCATCAGACTATGAGGGTCAGTGTTGAGAGAGGGGTTTGATCTAGCTAGTGGTTGCAAGCGCTGGCAAAAGTGTTATTGGGTTTTTCCACTAGGAATTTCTCAGTACCTAGCAGCAGCCATGAAGTTTAGATTTGGTCCTGGTAGATGGCAAAAGGCTTGCCTCTTATAACATAGGACTTAAAAACATAACTGGCGAAATGTGGGTATGTTCTATTAGGTTCACGTCGCCAGGGGGCAGCTGCCCCCACCCCCTAGAGGCTTAGGATTTTTTAAAGCTATAACTTTTCCTGCCTGGTACTACAGATGTATGTACGTAATAAATTGAACCGTACAGTAAAAACACTCTCAAACTAAAACATTTTTCAGGCTAAAAATTAGTCTCTAAGTACTCGTACTACCGCTACAAACTTACAAACGTGCGGTTCGTAGTTTCAACAACCACGCGAAAATACTCTAGGCTCCTTTTTTCTGCCTCTCTGGATTGGATCCAGACTCCCTTTAGATTTTCGCATGATCGACCGGTATAAACAGAGGCTGAAATAAATTAGGAGCTCCTTTTCCCGAAGCCTTAATAGACAATTATGGCATGCCTACTTATTTATACAAGGTTGCAAAAATGGAGCATGTAGACATTATGATCTCAAATTACATATTATTATCTGTATATTCGAGGCAAGAAATAAATTTTTCTAGCTGTCTTCGGTCGTTCTTGCAGTATACTTTCTCTTGTATCTTAACATAGTTTATTATAAGTCGCCCAAGTAACTCCGCGACTCGCAGCCTACTTCCTCTGGCCCTGCAGTCTCGACATAAGATAACGACAAAAATCGGTCGTTAAGTGTAATCGATGTCAAATTTCTTTAATAGATTTTCAACCTTATCCTTTCGAAATAAAGTAGAAAATCCATTAAAGGAATTTGACAACGATATGACTTAGCGACCGATTTTTGTCGCTATCTAATGTCGAGACTGCAGGGCCTGGAATCTTGACTTTGTCTGTAAGTCGTCCAAGTAACTCCTGTATGAAGGGTCGAACCAGTTCTAACCTGTTCAAGGAAGGGTGTATAAATTTGGGAAGAAATCAGAGTTTTTAATAATAGGGAAATCTTGAAATGGAAATTTAACACCGTGACTTCCGCCAATGGCATGGTATTCCTCGTAAACTACCGGAGTCATACTTTTGAATTTTGGGCACTAATTTTTATCTTGCAGGGCAGTCATTTTCTATGCAGGTTTGAGGAAAGCGACAAGCTCCTCAAACTTGGAATCAACATTCAAAGTCGAAGTCGGTCAAAGTTATCATCGTTGATTTCTCGGTAAATACAAATACCTATTTCAGTTCTGTTTTTTTTTTACGAAATGAATCACATTTAAGGGCATTAATTATTTGTATACCTACTTGGAATAGCTGTAGCAAGCCCTCTTTTTCGGTGCTCATGGTGGCCCTGCTGAAAGAAGCGTGACTACCGCCAGACCACCTTCAAAGTCGATTTTCTCGAAAACTACTAAGGCACCAATTTTGTTGTTCGAGCACTAATTAGCACCAATTGAGAACTAATTATTTACCAAATATAGAAGCGATTGGCGTTGGTGGTCCGGCTGTAATCACGGACATGTGATGTTATGGGTGTGTCCAATGAGATTGGTAGCGATGACTGACAGTCAGGAAGACTGTTTTATTAGTGTGTTGTCAGCATAGTATTCAAATCAAACAACAAACATACAGTAGGTACAGATTTATTTCAAAAAATATTAACGTCCGATTGAAATAGTCGTGACATAGACACCAAGTCATCAATATAATTTAAACTACATACCTATAGTATTACTACACTACTTACAGCCATTGAGAACAGAAGACTAGCACTGCACTGGTATTCTTTGTAGCTGACTCAGCTCAAGTCGAGCTCGACACGGAACACGCCGACACTCCGCCCCATCAGTCACACTGACAGTTAATTGACATAAACGCCCACGCTCCTATTTAAAATCTTTGACAAATGTTGACAACCTAACCAAGAAAGCATTCGATAAAAACACATTTTATAAAGCATTGATTAAAGTGACATTTAACATATTTCCAATTGATTTAAGCAGAATGCAACTATGGGTTTGATGAGGATGGCTTGTTTAGGAGGCAACGTACACCTGAAGTGGAGGTACCTTATTCGAAGGTCCGCCAATTGCGGCTAAGAAATACTAAGGCCCGTTTGCACCACAAATCGCTAAACGTAGGATGCATTCTATCAATCGTTTAAAGATGACAAAGACAAAATGATGTTTTAAATACTTTCATATTACACAATTTCATACTACATTCGTGGTGCAATCGGGCCTAAGAATACGATTTGGTGGGCGTTTTGAACCGTTGCCATGACGACTGACTCCAACTGAGCTGAGCAATTTACTTAAAGACAGGTCTTGAAATTGGAATACCAGTGTAAGTGTCCTTCCAGTACCTACATAAAATATCACATAGAGACATTTAATGGACATTTTTGCGAAAAAATAACAGAGTTTCGAGCAGAATTACAGAAGAAGTTCTGCAAAAATGTACCAATCCACATTTAAATTGCTTCCATTTTTCATCAGTCATAATGATTTTAGATACCTAGTTAATTTATAATTACACATTCAGAATGTATATGTACATACATGGGTTTTCAGTGATTTTATTGTATAGTAATAAATAACATTTAGATCATTCCATTAGTTTGTAGTTTAACTGAATTAATAACAGATTGTGGAACGTGGGTTGGCTTATTTTGACAGAATTAAGTCTACTTGAGTTAGATATTATAACTTCGGTAGTCTTTTTAACAAACCTAATGAAAAACGGCTATGGTAGCATAATTCGTCTCATACTCAGCCGCATTTTATGGTTGCAATGTTTTTTGTGCAAATAATAGATAAGCTTAATATAATTGTTTTTATTCATTTGAACGCGTCATAAAAGCTAAGAAAAAAAAGTTTTGGCACTTAATTTTTAAATTTGGAACTTACTACGCAGTGGAAGAGACATCGACTAATCGATTTTTAAAAAAAAGCTGTTCCATACATTTTGACCGTGTAGGTGTTGCATTTTTGTAGGAAACAGCTGTTTTTTTTGTTGTTAATAATCAATGAAAAATGTCCATATGCGTAACTGTTTGTGCGTCGATGGCCCTTCCACACTGAATTATAAAAATATCCCTAACTAACCTAACCTTACCCATTTGGTCGGTGTGTCCTAATAATAAAAAGGATAGTTACCCACCGCACCTAGGTATAGCCGGCTAGAACTGGGTGTAGCCTTACTTCGGCTTTTGGCCGTAACTTATATAAAAATATAAACAAAAATACATAGTCAATTCTTATGTAATTTAAGGTTTAAACCTGCATCTAGAACATACAACTAAGTACTAAAACTGAGACAGAAAAATACTATTTACATGTCAAAATAATATTGATATAATAACAATTATATCAATTACAATTAAAAGCAAAAAGAAAACACATCAATGTACATAATAGTCAAAAATAATGAAATTCTAAAGAACATTGGATTTTTGTCACATATTTTTGTCTTTGGCGTACAGGGCACGCGCTTGCTTGTCACGCATATGTGACAAAAGGTTAAGCGGGAAGCGCAACGCGAATTTTTTTTTTTTTTTTGCAATTTGCAGGTCTATTTGGTCATATGTTGCTTAAAATAGGATTCGCGACCAAAATACTTATGTAGTTACAGAATTATAATCATTAAAATCATGAATACAAGCCTCTTAAGTTTATTTAATGCCATTGAATAACTATTTTATGAAAAAGTCATTCAATGGGGTTGTGGTTGTATTTATGATTATGACTCAGTAAAACCTTATTTGTTACGACCGCGAATCATATTTTAATCAACAGAAAACCTGACAATGACCAGCAAATTGCAAAACAAAAAAAAATGAATTTCGCGCCATACCCTGGCCACCATAGTGTACTTTTCCAACCTCGAGGTCAAGCGTGAACTTTTTAAAACAGATGTCATTTGTTTCACGAGTCGACATAGAGGGTATAGACATAGAGGAAACGATTCATGTAAAATTCTAAATGGTCTAAAAGCGCCTTCTGTTTTCAAATGACGTGTTCAATGAATGTGCAGAACAGAATAAACGCTAACCCTCATAGGTTGTAAGCATGCCTGCCTTGGATTTATTTACTAGGAGACAAATATAGAGAAAAACATGGATTTTTGAATGGTATTTTTTTTTCACAAATTCGTGTACGAGTATGTTGTTTCAATTCCTTTACTCGATTTAAACTACGCTGATCACATTTATGAGACAGCTAGGTTTTGCCAGCGGCTTCGCTCGCGTTAATTTAGAATTTGGTAATTAAACTCTTTAACACACTACAAGTTCCTATAATAATATAATTCAATCATAATTCAAAAGACACGTGGCGCCATCTATGATCATAAAAACGTTATTGTTTTACTCGGGAACTGTACTTTTTTCGGTATGAAAGGTACCCTATGTCCGTTTCTGTACACCTGACAACGTTTATGCAGGATGATCGGTTCAGCGGTTTAGGCGCGAAAAGGTAACAAAAAAAACTTACTTTCGCATTTATAATAATAAGTTATGACTAGTTAAGATTTAAATAAAATAATCTCCACGTTTGGACGTACGATATTCGAGTGGGGCGGATAACTTTTTAAGTACGATTGTTCATTTTCTTTAGCTCCGCTGTAATTGTATCTTCTAAACTTATACTGTCACTTACGGGATATCTTACGTGATTGTTCTTTATTTTGACCTCCCGATATTTCGACGCTATTCACGGAAGATATCCCGTAAGTGACAGTATAAGTTTAGTTGTAAACCGTGAAAGGTTTAAACAGTGTTTGTATTTTCTAGTTTTGTTCTTCATATCATAATTTTGTGACATACAACACACCTATCAGCAGTGCCGGCGTTAGGGGGGGAGCGCGATGGGCCGTCAAATTTGGGGGGGCGCCGAGGTCTGGAGCAGACACGGCAAACGTTACGTTATACGTTCACATTGGTTCAGCAATAAATTGACACTTTATAATGATTTACTTAAGTGGGCGTCACAATATTCTTGCCCGGGGCATAACGCCGGTTTTGCTTGTAAGGTTTTTCACCAGTGTGTATCCGAATATGTTTTGTTAAATTACACTTTGCCATTGAAACTACGCCGCGTGTAAACGAATATGACGGTACAAAGAACTCTTGCGAGCAATTACGCTGGCATACATCACATTTGAAAGATTTCTTACCAGTGTGTGTTCGAAAGTTTTCAATTTCTTTACTCTATTGAAACTACGCTGATCGCATTTAACTCTTTGACCGCCATAGTCACATATACATGACAAGGAAGAGCGTGCCCTGTACGCCAGACGACACAAATATGTGACAAAATTGTGGCTTGGCGTGCAGGGCACGCGCGTGCGTTTATTCTCTGGCGATCAAAAGGTTGAAAGGCTCTTTAAATAAGTTCCGCTGAGCTGTGAGTATAACTTTTCAACAATACAAAGAACTCTTGCAAGCAATTTTGCTGACATACATCACATTTCAAAGATTTATTACCAGTGTGTGTATCCGAATATGTTTTGTTCAATTACACTTTTCCAATAAAACTTCGCTGACATACATTACACTTGTAAGTACAGAGTTTTTAACGAAATGAATATACCAAGTGGATGACACCGAAGCACTCACGGTTACCACGTTCATAACATCATTCCGAGTTCAGCACATAGAAAATTTTCATTGGTAATTTTGAAAAAATCAGATGTTCCATACATTTTGACCGTGTAGGTATTGAAGTTTTGTAGAAAACAGCAGTTTTTTTTTAAATAACGGACTAAAATTTCCATGTGGGTTCAGAATGATGTATTGAACACGTGTTAACCTATCGTCGGTTTATGTGTGGTAACCTATCATCTGTTTAATACGTGGTATAAGTTTCGTCATGTAAAAAGAACGCTGAGCGACAGTGGACGGGATGTGTTTGCGCACGTTATACAGTCGCGTCCTAAAGTACTAAGCTATTGTTTTACAATATAAGCATAGTTGTTTCATTGTAGAATCGTTACAGCTAGATTTAAGTTTAATGAATATAATATTTTAATGTGAAAGTTATGTATACTGTTATGTGATATTAGATTATATATAACACTGACACTGCAATAATTTTAGCTCTAAGTTATGTTGCTGCGCCCTAACAGGGTCATGTACTCACTAGTTTTAAGCCTAGCGTGTGAAATTGGTTGTGTACATTGTGCATTAAATAAATAAATAAATAGGTACTTTACTAGCTACTTAGTACTTTGGAAAAGGCTGGAATAACAAAAATTGAGAAAGTTTATTTGAGCGGCCAGCGTTCTTTTTACGTGACGGGAACTATGACCTATCGTCGGTTGAATAAGTGATGACCTATCGTCGGTGCACTCCACCCCGTATATCCCCCTACATTTGTCGCCTACTAAACCTAAATATCTTTACTTCGAACTTAAATTACTCTTGCGGTCTGTAGTTCTTGATGCCCTCCATGCGAGCCTTCCGACGTTCTGCGGGGGTAGCTCCTTTAATCTTCTGTATGACATGGGCCCCCTTCTTGGAGTAATCTGGCTTATACGCTATGTTGTTCGCCTCCTACAAAGAAGAATAATAGGTTAGGTTGGTAAGACTGGAGCGCGTGGCTAAATAATAACAGCCGCTCGGGTCGATCTTCAGGTTAAGCTCGCTTGGTCTGTGGATGGGTGACCGTGCCTCGGAAAGCACGTTAATTCAATTCAATTCCTTTATTTCAATCACCAATTGGATCATATAATAGCATTAGGTACATTAATTAAAAAATCATTAGAAAAATAAGACAAAAACACAACACACTGACACACACTTGAACACATTAATAGGTACTGACAAATTAAATTAGAATAATCAACAAATTAAAATTAACAATAATCATACAATTAGTAGTTACATACTTAAAAATCAAATTCATATACAAAAAATACTCATATTAAAATAAAAATAAATATTAAATAATTATAGTTAAGCCTTTGGTCCCGGCTGTCAATTGTAGATCTTTGCCAGTCGTTACGGATAGTCAGAGGCACAGTAGCCCGAAAGTGTCACAACCAGTCTTACCATGCTCATCATCTTCCTAGCATTTTCGCAACTATGTTGGGGTCGGCTTCCAGTCTAACCGGATGCAGCTGAATACCAGTATTTTACATGGAGCGACTGCCTATCTGACCTTCACAACCCAGTTAGTACTAGATAATACTATACCTCTTGGTAAGACTGGTTGTACCTGTAACAACTGTCAAAGGACAGCCAGGACCAACGGCTCAACCTAAAGATCGATCCGAGCGGCTGTTATTATTTAGCCTAGAGCTCATCCATTAGCCAGATATGACTACTTAATCAAAATTAAATTTAAAATTAAAAAAAACCCCAACGAAAAAGATGAAAGATAAATATCCACTTTCATCCCCCCTATTTAGTAAATGGCTACACCGATTTTGATAAAACATGTCTAATCTTAAAATACACAACATGCGCTTTCATTTGATACCCCACTTGGGTATTTTTGAAAATATTTGCATTTTCATACCCACTTTCATCGCCTATATCTAGTAAATGGCTGCACTGATTTTGATAAAACGTATCTAAGAACCATCGCCAAGAAACTAGCTTTCAAATAAAAAAAAACTGCATCCAAATCGGTTCACTCGTTTAAGAGCTACGGTGCCAGAGACAGACACACACACACATTGCGGTCAAACTTATAAAACAGTACTTACGCTCTCCCAGTCGTCCGCCACGTGGTCGCTCGTACTGGAATGTACAACAGGTACCACGGGCCGGTGGTCGTCATCCATTACATAAAGTTGGGTGTCCAGCATGTCACGTTTCGGGCAGGTTGACACATGGTACTGGTGGCAAGAGAAATACATACATTATAACAATAGCGAAGGGTCAATTTTATAAGCGGTAAGCCGGTGCCGGTGGAGCGAGTTAAGAATTTATAAAAGTACTAGCTGACCCGCGCAACTTCGTCTGCGTCACTTAAGGGTATGAAAAATAGATGTTGGCCGATTCTCAGACCTACTCAATATGCTCACAAAATTTCATGAGAATCGGTCAAGCCGTTTCGGAGGAGTACGGGAACGAACATTGTGACACGAGAATTTTATATATAAGATTTAATTTTAATTTAAGGATGACATGTTTGTTTCGATTTGTATTATAGATTTTTTTTTTATTGACATTTTTATACCGGGTGTAAACAGACCCTTCACGAAGCCGTCAACTAAGCATTCTGTACATCAAACTAAGTAACTCTACGCAAAAATTATTGCTGGGAAAAGACTTTTTTTTGGGGTGAACAATCACGTTTTGCGGTAAAACTCAATGTTACGCAATCAAAACTTAGTGCTGATGGATGCTTTGAATAATAAACGGGGCATGGAGGTAATTAGAGTAAAGTTAGAACCTTAAAAAGTAGTATTTTAAAAAAAACTTGTGAAAAAATTGGAACTTTGACCCCCAATATCTCCGTGACTAGAAGGTTCCCAGGTATGGTCCAGAACCAAAAACTGATCACAATGACTAGGAGACAAGTGCCTTTCGGCTTCCTTAAGGGTCTATTTAAACCCCTTATTTGATTTGATATACATTATTTATAATTGCTTGTTGTGAATTTGTGTCTGGCAATGGGTGACAATTACCTAAAATAAATGTTTTTTTTTATATATATTTATATTGTGCCATTGTACCCAATGCACGCACCTCTGATTTTTCGGATTCATGTGCGTATAGTATAATTATCACTTGCTTTTCGGTGAAGGAAAACATCGTGAGGAAACCAGCATGCCTGAGAGGTATTTCTTGACGGCATGTAAAGCCAAGTCAGAGGCCCATGGGCGGCATAAAAACTCTGACACCAGGTTACGAACTAACCACACGATAAAGAAGAAGAAGATTGTGCCATTTTTCAAAGGGAAGCCGGTAGGCATCGAGTTGTATGGAACCTTCGCCACTGATTAATAACATAACATAACATCACGCCTGTAATCCCCGAAGGGAGGGAGGTATACCTAATAGTACACCCACATTTCGCCAGTTATGTTTAAGTCCCATGTAATAGGGGGCGAGCCTATAACCATCAACCGGGAGCAAATCCAGTCTCAGTGGCTGCTACTGAGATATTTTTGATGGAAAAACCCAATAACACTTTGCCCGACCTGGGAATCGAACCCAGGACCTCATGCATGAGGCAGTGGACAGGCGCAAAGACATACACGTTAATGATACAATTATATGTATTTATTTCTGGGTTTGTCAACGAGCAATGGAGCGCAGTATCCTAGGAGTTAAGAGGGTGCCTTTTAAAGGTGAACGCAGACCTGGCCGCACCGCACGTGCCGCAGTCGCCGCATTCGAATTCTTTATATGAAATTCCATGCAACCTCGCACACCCACCCGCGCCGCAGTCACCGCAGTACCTGAAGCGGCCAAACTCCCCAAGCCGCAGCTGATGACGTCACCAACCGCATCGGACGCTGCGCCCGGCGCGGCGCGGGTGCAGCGTCCGATGCGGGCGGCACGGATGTGCATGCGCACTTGTTAACAAAAGCGATGACTGCGGCGCGTGCGGTGAGGCCAAGTCTGCGAACGACTGCGGTGACTGCGGCGCGGACAGACGTGCGAGGCCATTAAAAAGTGCGATGACTGCGGCGACTGCGGCGACTGCGGCGCGTGCGGTGCGGCCAAGTCTGCGTTCACCTTAAAAGTTGGCAACGTCGCAAATATCTTTCAAGTATATCGCTGTTATGATGAATTTCTTCAATAGTACTTTTCTTCAGTGGTGGAAGTAGTTGTGATTCATTGCAATAACTAATATGGTAGAGCTGATTATTTAGTTGAAGTTGTATAAAAACACTTTGAAATCTAAAGCTTTTTTTTATTAGGTTCAGCTCTGCCTAACCCTTCGGGGGTCACAGGCGTGATATTATGTTTTGTTCAGCGAAATATTTGACATTTATTATGAGACGTTGCCAACTTTTTGAATGCACGCTCTTATTTCACTGATAAGCTACACAAGGAACTCGTTATAGCGTTCCAAAGCTCAAATTGCTGAAGGAATCAAAATCAAGGCTGCGATACCTCAGGCCATTGTATAAAGGGTGTAAAAAAACCCTTAACGAAAACGAAAACCACATATTCTGCCCATCACTGGGATCATTTTTTTCTTCTAGACAATACCTGGGAACGTTCTAGTTACGGAGATATTGGAGGTAAAAGTTCCAATTTTTTCACAAGTTTAAAAAAAAAATACTACTTTTTAAGATTTTAACTTTACTTTAATTACCTTCACGACCCTCTTACTATTCAATCCATCCATCAGCACAATGTTTTGAGTACGTTACATTGAGTTTTACTACGGTAAACGTGATTTTTCACCCCAAAAAAAAAAGTCGTTTCCCAGCAATAATTTTTGCGTAGAGTTACTTAGTTTGATCTAAAGAATGCTTGGTTTACGGCTTCGTGAAGGGTCCGTTTACACCCTGTATACATTTGCCCGCCAACAGTGAGAAGCTGGCGGTACACACGAACAGCGTGTGGGTAAATTATACTCAGAAGCTATACAGCGATCTGCCGGTGCAATGCAAACTTGAAATAATTAATTTTTAGTAGGTACTTGTTTACCTACTTCCAATTTTATCTATAGAATCGTGACTTAAATTGCTATGAATAAATGTTATATCTAAGCCGGAGAGGTGATCTGTACCTCAGGACCTTCCTACTTCAGACACCTTTCTCTATATAATATTGTGCATATACCAGCGCCTGTAATTTCTGATGTTGAGATAAATAAAGATTTATGATTATGATTATGATTATTATGAATACGATAACGTCTTCAGAATGTTCTTGCGGTTGCCGCCGTTCTGCAGTGCTTGCGCGCTGAAGCGCATACGGATGACAAATCGTCATCTGCGTAGCCTTTTCCCAACTATATTGGGGTCGGCTTCCAGTCTTAACCGGATGCAGCTGAATACCAGTATTTTACATGGAGCGACTGCCTATCAGACCTCCACAACCCTGTTATTACTGGGTAATACGATACCCCTTGGTAAGGCTGGTTGTCAGACTTTTGGGCCACTGACTACCTAACGACTGTCAAAGATCTACAAATGACACCCGGGACCAACGGGTTAACGTGCTTTCCGAGGCACGGAGGAAACTCGGTATGTAATGGGTGGTCACCCATCCAATACTATATATCCAATACATTTCAATTTTCTACGTACAAACGCCAACACATCACGCTACTACAATCTGTCAAATTTCTTTAATAGATTTTCAACTATATCGCTAAAGTATTAGGTTAAAGGTTGATTGGGAAAATATGACAGTTTCAGACAGCTTGATTTGTTGGAGTACTACACTTTAATTTTTTATACGAATCTTTCTTTACTTATACTGTCACTTACGGGATATCTTCCATGATTATCTATTATTCTGAGCTCCCGATATTTCGACGCTGTTGCAAGCGCGATGATCGCGGGATGACTGGAGAATGCGGTTGGTAAATAAATTGTAAGGTGCAGAAAAACCTGTCTACCATCTTTCTAGACTTTTGCTACGTGCACTACTGGAACTCGACACAAAGTCACGGCAAAACACACTCACAGTAGCCCCCTACAGTAGCTCGCCCCCTATTACATGGGACTTAAATACAGGGTGTAAACAGACCCTTCACGAAACCGTCAACCAAGCATTCAGTACATCAAACTAAGTAACTTTACGCAAAAATTATTGCTGGGAAATGACTTTTTTTTGGGGGTGAAAAATCACGTTTTACGTTAAAACGTAATGAAACGCACCCAAAACTTAGTGCTGATGTATGCTTTGAATAGTAAACGGGTCATGGAGTTAATTAAAGTAAAGTTAAAACCTTTAAAAGCGGTTTAAAAAAAACCTCCAATATCTCCGTAACTAGAAGGTTCCCAGGTATGGTTCAGAACAAAAAAATGATCGCAATAGCGAGGAGAACAAGTGCCTTTCGGTTTCGTTAAGAGTCTTTTTACACCCTGTATTAGTACAACCCAAATTTATTGTCAAATTCTAAATGAACGCGAGCGAGGCCGCGGGGAAAAGCTAGTAAGTAAATAAAGTAAAAAAAATATGATAAAGTCTTATTTCTATGTTTTATATTGCAGCTGTTTGTTGTTCCTTTTTGAATAAAAAAAAATAAACAATACTCACATTTAGCTCCACCTCATTGACCACATGAGTCGCATCAAAAGGGCAGTTCACCTTCCCACTGTTCGGGTGCTGCTTTCTACATTTTTGCAGGTGTATGTGCATCCTATAGTGCTCAACCTGATGGGCGGGGTTGTAGGGGCATGTTACTATCTGGTGTGGTTGCGGGTCCATTGTCACTGTAACAGAAAAAAATACATCATCATCTGTCTAGCCTTTTCGCAACTATGTTGGGGTCGGCTTCCAGTCTAACCGGATGCAGCTGAATACCAGTATTTTACATGGAGCGACTGCCTATCTGACCTCCACAACCCAAATAATACGATACCCCTTGGTAAAATTGAAAAAAAAAAAATTACCTATACCTACCTACTTTTTTTTGACATATTTTTTTTTATAAACTTTTGTGCTAATTTACCGTAATTTCATTGAATTTTATTTTTGACTAGCTGTTGGTGTTGCCCGCAACCTTCGTAAGCGTGAAATTATTATAAAAATATTAATTCCCTATTATTCTTCTTTATCGTGTGGTTAGTTCGTAACCTGGTGTCAGAGTTTTTAGGCCGCCCATGGGCCTCTGACTTGGCTTTACATGCCGTCAAGAAATATCTCTCGGGCATGCTGGTTTCCTCACGATGTTTTTCCTTCACCGAAAAGCAAGTGATAATTATACTATACGCACATGAATCCGAAAAATCAGAGGTGCGTGCCTTGGGTTCGAACTCGAGACCTATGACTTGGCAGTCCGACGGTCACACCACTAGGCTATCACTGCTAACCCCTGCTATTCCCTATTTGAATCAGATTTTGTTAAGCGTTTTAACGGTTTTTTTTTTTGGAAAGTACACTAAACTTTTTAAAATAAAATTAGCCTAAGTTACTCCTTATTTCATCAGCTATCTGCCAGTAAAAGTCTCGTCAAAATCGGTCCAGCCGTTTCGGAGATTAGCCGAAACAAACAGAAAAATATGTTTTTTTTTTTATATGTAGGTACCGTAAATACCTTCATATGCATTCAGAAAAATATGTTATTTTGAAATTACAAACAGACACTTTAAATTTTACTTCTCAATTTTATTTCTTTTTATAGATGTAACTGCCTAACAGTGGAATTGGAAACCTTTTGGAATATTTCACTTCGCCCGCGACTTTCTCCACAAAAGTTGTGATAGCTCGGCTAATATGCATGATATAAATATAATTTATAGCCTGTAGCACACACGAATAATGTAGCTCTCTGCCAGTGAAAGAATTTTTAGAATTGGGTCATTAGTTCCAGAGATTACCCCCTACATACAAACTTTGCAGCTTACATTATCCCCGAGTGTAAGAGGCTGTATTAATATGCCCATAATGCGAACGACGCCGCAGGAAAAGCTAGTTTCACATAACACCTGCACGGGCACTTAGGCAACATCAAACTATAGATGCATGGTTCGACTTGGTCATTTCCTATAGAGAAGAACCAGCAAGAAACACTATGGTAACTCTTTTAAAAATAACATAATATCATCACGCCTGGTAACCCTGAACGTTTGGGCAGAGGTGTACCTAATGGTACACCCACATTTCGCCAATTATGTTTAAGTCCCATGTAATAGGGGGCGAGCCTATTGCCATGAACCGGACACAAATCCAGTCTCCGTGGCTGCTACTGAGAAACTCCTAATGGAAAAACCCAATAACACCGGAAATCGAACCCAGGACCTCATGCTCAGCAGTCATACTTGCGACCACTAGACCAACTAGAAGAGATACCACAGCCCTGGAACACAAAGGGCAAAGAAGGAACATGGATGGTTTTTAGTCAGTATGAGTCTACACTCCCTTCCACTCCGCCCAGAGCGGGCAGGATCATTTGATGTTTTCCATCCAAAAAAAAAAGGGCTGGAGAAAGATGATGATTGCAATACATACAAAACCACTTGATTTAAGCAGTCAGGTACAGAATAACACGGAGACAGGTTAGGCAGAGCTGTACCTAATAGTACACCCAGACCCACGTATTGTATAATGGGCTGCCCTCAACTCCACGTCCAAAGCGAGACACATAAACTTTATCAATTATGTTTAAGCCTAATGCAACAGGGAGCGAGGTTATGCCATCAAACAGGCACATATTGACTTCATAGCTGCTTTTGAGAAATTTCTGATGGAAAACCGAATAACACTTTGAATGACCAGGGAATTGAACCCAGGTCCTCGCACAACTGTCCTGGAGTGTAAATGTGGTGTTGCCCCACAAATGAATGATGAATTAGGACCAGAGTCCAAATTCTACTTAGCCGGGCAACACAATATCAGCTTTCTTGAGTCTCTTAGTATGATTTGGCATCAATAGTGAATATGAAAGGGGATTTGGATGGTTTGTTAATCTATCTTTGTATTTCCCTAGGTAGCGCTTCTTCTAGATCGTTGGGATTTCCAGGTGCTCATGGATTTCTGAGTTGAGAGCATATCAAGGTAAGGACCCGCAGGACACTGTTTTGACTTCTTTGAAAGCACATGATGTTTGATTTGCTTGCGGAAGACCATAATTGAATCCCATACGTCCATATTGGTTTTATGATGGAACAATAAACTCTAAGTTTGTTACTCTGGGAGAGTGAAGATTGTCTGCCTAGTAGCCAGAGCTGAAGTTCTTGAATAGGTAGTTTATTTTTGTCCTTTTTTTTCTTTGTATCCATTTTACTTGCTAATGAAATCATACACTGGACCTAAATAGATATTTATGTGTTTTTATTTAATCATGAGTTGCTTTAGTACGTTTTTTTAGTAATTTTGCAGTTAATACAGACTTTTTACTGTATAAACGCGTTTCAAATGTACAAAGTAAGATTTATTTTTAATCTGACTAACCTTCTTTAAATCAAAAGTCATTTATTCTAATTGGAGTGATAATATCAGCACTTTTCGAACACCAATATTTACATGAGACAGTCAAAGAGTAGAATACTTATACCATATGGAGGCAGTCCTTCAAAATCAGTCTCTTTTGTGTCTAAAAAGGTTGTTTAATAGAAAGGAGGTCAAAAATATTGTCTATGTCAGATGAGGACTCACTATGCTGTCAACTAGAAAATGATACCTTTCCTTTTGTTTATGATAGTAATTTATAATAAAACCTAATAAGAAGCTTACATCCAAAATATTGCAGTTTTTTCTAAATTTTTTAAGAAACTAAGTTTTAAAATCCCGAGGTTTTTGCAAATCCGCGCAGTGTGAACGACGCAAGTCGAAGCGACGGTATATAAGGGGTGGGTAACCAACGCGCCTTATTGTTCGATCCAAAACGTGGAGGGTAAGACTACCGAGTTTATTTTATTTTCGCATTCAAGTTTTTGCTAACACCGACATTTTTCTTTACTTACAGATGGTGATTGGTGGGAATCTGAAGAAATTGGTGATTTACGTAAGTTTTTAGGTTTTAGTACCGGTACTAGTTTTAGGTTTCGCAATGCACCAAAAATATTGATTAGGCGGTTCGCACTTGTAGGATGAGGGGCTACCGGCTGCGCGAAAATAAGACAGGGGAAATCGCATGCGCCCAAAAGAGCGGCTCGAAACAGTAGGTACCTATTTGATTCAAAAACTGTGACATTCAACTAAAAATCTTGGTTTTAATGCCTATTACAGGTAAACGGTGCTGGTGAACTTTCCAACAAGACTTTTTGCCGTACTTCAAACTAGTTCAAACCTATTCTACCCGCCAAAGCGATTTTATACGCAACAGCAACTTTTTTAGACCTTTGTATTTCTTGTACAATATGTAAATTAATTGTTGTATACTTACATGTTTTAATGTGGTGTCCGACAGGGAGAGTTTAAATAAATGTAACGAAAAAGACACCCAAAGAGAAGATTACTTATACCGAGACACCCAACCGTACCGTCCGCGCCAGTCAATTCTGTTCCAATTCCACTATTTGACACTTTTGACAGAAAAGTTTTTCTTATATGAATGATTGATTGTTAGTGAATGAATTGCAGTAATAATACTGCAACAACGACTAGAATATAGGGCTTTTAGGCAATTAACAATTTAAAAACACTTTATTTTGAAAATCTTTTATCCTTAAATCTCTGGGCCAGTGGGTCGTCTTAGGGCGGTCTGTTACAAATATTACTGGTACGATCACATTGCAATTGCATACTTAAACTACGAAAAGCGACCTAAATAGAATGGTTAATAAAGACAGGCGACCGCATTAGGTTATGTCCAGCACCAACTATGAGGTCACGGTGCCGCACCACCCAGGCTATCGCCAATTACCACAATAGTGGCAGTCGAGCATCGGTTTGGGCGTGGCACACGTGCTTTTCAAAACACCCCAGCATATTAGGTCTTACCTCCACTACTGGAGCATGCACTATAGAGATCGATTCTTAGCCTAGAAAGGGTAAAGAATAGAATAAAAGAGTTCTATCCTATTCGTTACTGGTTACCGCACAGCAGTCACTCAAGCCAAAAGTGTCCTATTTGTAAAATTGACGAAAGTAGACCACCTGTGTTTTATTTTTCAAAGAACGTATCTTTATCTTCCTGCTTGCCTAATGCATTTGTTTGATGTCGGTGCTGGACACAGTCCAATATTTTGCGAAAATCTATACATCTAATTCTTTGAAATCGTGGTATATAATAATCATTAATTATACATTTAGTTCGGGAGGGGGCGTGGTTTGAACTAACTCCGCCGACAAGCACGTAGGGCTGAAGCCCTGCAGGTGACCGATTTATTATTGAGTAACTGTAGTGTGAGTATGAGCATTATTAATGGTCTATCTCTATACCATTCTGACTTTGCATGATTATCAAAAATGATCCTTATCCATGTATTGATAAGGTTGCTGTTAGGTTACTGTCACTGCCAAGTCTTTCAAAATTACAATGTTCTTTACTGTTGTAACAATAAAGTTGCTGTTGGACTACAGCTAAGGTTAAATAACTGTGAAAGAAAAAAAAAAACTTTTCTTTACAAGAGCACATTGGCTTTATTTACGACTGGGTATGTTATCTCATGAGTAGGTATTTTTCTCTCGTACACTATCTATCTCAGAGTAGAGCTTATTTATCATGAAAAGCTTCTCCATTCTAGAATCACTCTTTGAATCTGTTTCCTCAGAGTACAAACATCACATAGTGATGGGTGACTTTAACACCGACCTTTTGAAGGACAACCCTAGGTCGCGTAGGTTGAGAGCAATCCTGGAGTCGTCGAGTCTGTCCCTCCTCGAGCTTAGTCCGACACATCACAACTCTGACTCAAGCGATTCCTGGCTCGATCTCATGCTTGCATCTGCTGTAAATCTCGTTGCTAACCATGGACAGGTCGCTGCTCCTGGGCTATCTAGACACGATTTAATTTATCTGTCATACAAAATTAAACCCCCTAAGCAGCGGCCTGCTATTGTTTTTATGCGGAATTTTGCGAGGTTAGACAAAGAAAAGCTCAATGCAGATGCACAAGCCCTTGATTGGAACGATCTTGTCCAGTCATCGGCAGTGGAGGAGAAAATTGAAATGTTTAATAGGTCTGTTCTCCAGCTCATTGACGCTCATGCACCACTGAGGGCCGTCCGCGTTAAGCGCCCTCCGGCCCCATGGATAACCCCTGGAGTTAGGATGGCAATGAGACGGCGTGACAGGGCTTTCAGAAAATATAGACGGGATCGCAGTGAGGAGAACTGGAACCTGTACAAGTTGGCTAGAAACCGCTGCAACCAGATGGTAAGGGCATCTAAACGCCGATACATTTGTGAAAATGTCCACAATTCTTCACCGGCTGATATTTGGAAGTTTCTCAAATCACTAGGCATAACAAAGTCCCCCTCTAGTATTTTACCATCTAATCTGTCCTTGAATGCTCTAAATAAACATTTTGCAACGTCAGCTACGCTTTCAGTTGATATTAAGAATAAAACTATTCATGACATAACTTCCAAGCCAATGTTACCTCCTGACTCTTTCTCTTTCTCCCCCGTGACTAACCTTGAGGTCCTTAAATTTTTTACCTCGATTAAATCTAGGGCTTTGGGCTGTGATGGGATCAGCAGAGTTATGTTATCTTTTATGACTGATAACGTAATTCCTATTGTTACTCACATCATAAACTTTTCTCTATATACTGGTGTGTTTCCAGCTTTGTGGCGTAAGGCCTACATTATCCCTCTTCCAAAAATTTCCAGTCCCAGTATGCCAATTCACTACAGACCCATATCCATTCTCCCTTTCCTTTCCAAGATCCTTGAAGCAGCTGCTCTTGGGCAAATATCTTCTTACGTTCTCAAGAATAACCTGTTGTCCAAATTCCAATCTGGTTTTCGGCCCGGCCACAGCACAGCCACAGCCCTGCTTAAGGTTACTGAAGACATTAGGGATGGCTTGGAGAATTCGAGGGTTACGGTGTTGGTTTTAATCGATTTTTCCAACGCTTTTAACACCGTGGACCACGATATTCTCTTAGCCATACTATCTCAAATTGGGGTCTCCTCGTTGTCACGTGATTGGTTTTCTTCATATCTTCGTGGTCGCCAGCAGGCGGTGCGTGCTGATCAGGATTACTCCGTTTGGTGCGACCTGGCAACTGGTGTTCCACAAGGCGGTATACTCTCTCCTCTCTTATTTTCGTTATTTATAAACTCTATTACTACTATCCTCAAGTGCTCTTACCATCTATACGCTGATGACCTGCAACTTTACGCTCAATCCGACATTGCTAACCTTAATAATTGCATCTCATTACTTAATGTAGATCTTCAAACTATCGGAGAATGGTCTGCTAAATTCGGCGTTGCTGTCAACGTCGGGAAATGCCAGGCCATCCTCATAGGTAGTTCGTACTATCTGAGAAGTCTGGATACTAGCCAGCTAATGCCGCTTGTGTTCGACAACTCTGTGATCTCCCTCTCACCACACGTAAAAGACTTGGGCCTGCACATTGACGAGACACTTAGTTGGAATAAGCAGGTGGCTCAGGTTTGCCAGAAAGTCACTTACTCACTGCGGTCTCTCTATAGATTCAAACATTTTCTCCCATCTAGCACTAAATTAAC
Source organism: Noctua pronuba (assembly GCA_905220335.1). Lineage (NCBI taxonomy): Eukaryota > Metazoa > Arthropoda > Insecta > Lepidoptera > Noctuidae > Noctua > Noctua pronuba. The sequence goes on from LR999920.1 coordinate 6,278,253, forward strand.
TTTGGTCCAGTCACTTGTGGTTCCCATTATCGACTATGCTGATGTTTGTTACTCTGATCTATCCCAAGAACTTTTAAACAAATTGGATCGTCTTCTCAATAATTGTATTCGCTTTGTTTTTGGCCTTCGCAAGTACGATCATATCTCTTCATATCGTTCTCAGCTTAAGTGGCTGCCTATCCGACTCAGGAGGTCCCTCAGATCTCTCTGTATGCTCTTCTCTATTATGACGGATCCTCGTGCTCCCGATTACCTAAAAGAATATTTCAAAGTTTTGGGCAGTTCACACAATCGTAACCTTCGAGCTTCTAAAAACATTCTCCTTGAAATTCCCTCACATCGTACTGGTTTTATGTCCAATTCTTACGCTGTCTCAACAATAAAGCTCTGGAACGCGCTACCCCTTGGTATTAAAAAAGCTGAAAGCAAAATGGCTTTCAAAAGAACAGTACGGAAGTACTATTTGAAATCTGACTAAATTGCTCATAAGTTTGTCATTAGTAGTCATAGTAATTATTAGAATGTTTCTCGTATTTTGGACTATTTGTATGTATTATAATATATATTAGTTTATTTCATTTTATTTGTATATATATGTATTAGTATGTGCCTATTTATGTATTTCAATTTATGTTAACATAATGATATTTTTCTAATTTATTTTTTTGTACTCTATCACTATGCTGTCCTATTTGACCCCAAGGTTGACTGGTAGAGAATGCCTTGTGGCATTAAGTCCGCCTATGTACCACTTTTGTACATGAAGTTTAAATAAATAAATAAATAAATAAATAAAAGCCACAGTCTCACGTCAATCACGTGCTCGAGTAGAACGTCTCTAGTTTAAATACAGAATGTATCTTTTTTATTAATTTTATAACTTTACTAGCTGTTCCCCGCGACCTTCGTCCGCGTAAAGTTATTAAAAATACAATTTTCCCCGTTTTTGCAACATTTTTCATTGCTGCTACGCTCCTATTGGTCGTAGCGTGATGATATATAGCCTATAGCCTTCCTCGATAAATGGACTACCCAACACCGAAAGAATCATTCAAATCGGACCAGTAGTTCCAGAGATTAGCGCGTTCAAACAAACAAACAAACACTGCAGCTTTATAATATTAGTATAGATGATCAAAATATTATTAAAAACCCGTAAAACATTATTTTTGTATTCATTCATTCTGCAATAGAATGAATGAATGGTAAAGTTACTCAAAAGACCAGGTATCAAACTACTCTAAATTTCTAAAACACGATGACACTGCGCGGACTGCGCCCAGCTTTTTATATAAACAATGAATGACATCATTCAATTTTATAGTAAGTTTCATACACGAAATTGAAATTGGGTTATGAAGGGCAAGGGCAGTCCGGAGTGTTTTGCATAATTATGTGTAAATGGAAACAATAAGTTGAAAAGCGTTTTTGCATTGAATGACGTTGTTGGTAACCTGTAAGATTCCTTTCAAACTTTTAGAATAGCATAAAATGGTATTTTTGTTGTAGGTGGGAAACAATTTAAATGGGTGGTAACTAATACAAAAGCATCTCTTCTTTACAACATACCGACCCATAGCTAGGGCGCAGTAAGCAGTAGTTGAACTTACTTTTAATACCTACTTTTCTTGGGATGATAGCACTCAAAGACATTCAAATATAACTTGTGTTTTAAATCTCTTTGATAGCACTATTATTTAAAAAGTAAAGAATAAATAATTACATTTGTATACTCCCTATTAGAAAGGAAACTAAACAAAAATTCTAGTCAGGTAATAACAAACTAAAATATGTACAAGAACTATTTCACAAAAAATAAGAAAAGAAAGAAATATATAGGTATAAATACACAAAGACCTGGTGAAAAAAGAAAAAAAAAAAATCTACTTATTGCATCTAATGTTTTATAAAAAAAAAACCATAAGTACGCCTGATGTCTTTCACACAACCAACCTTTTCTTTGGTCTACCACTTTACCGACTTAAAAAGGAGGTTCTGCATCTTAATTTTATTAGTCTTTCTTATACAACACATCTCATAAAGGTGTGGTGATATTAAAAGGTCTTCTTCTTAGGGTGTCAATGGCAATCTAAATTGTGTCGGCCCAGAACTGAGCTACTAGTTTGGCGCTTTCGGTAGCATCCATCAGTTCCTGTAGTGAACAAACAACAGGACACGCACGACACAATATTAAGCGCCCCATTGTTTGTGGAACAGCACCACATTTACTCCAAGGCAGAGTCATTAATGAATCTCCACCTGAGCAGGTTTTCCTTGCTGCGGCTAACCTGGGTCCAGAGACTATTTAAAGACTTCCAGGTCAGCCATGGCAAATTAAAGGGTGTGTGCATAATATTGTGTCCATGGAGTTTCCTGCCCATTCCTCTGCATGACAACACTTGACATATAATTTTTATTTGGCATTCTGAATTATTCTGATTAAGTATAAGATGCTATTTGAGTCAGAATCAGAATCATTTATTCATAAACATAGGTAATAATTACATACAAGATCTTAAAAATTTGGTTGTGCGCTGTTTTGCCAACTGACATAGAAATTATTAAACAATGAAACGATTATTAAATACAAGTGGGTACCTGCTATTAAATTAAAATATAAATTTACAAATTTACAATATTATTAACTTCTTTACTCAGGTACTCCTACCATAATATGATTGTGTTAACACATGGGAAAAAAAGTTTTATTGACATTGTAATATGATAGATTATTATTTCCTTTATTCATTCTATATACACATTTTTGACATTTTTAAATATTTCTAAAACAACCATTTAAAAATATAAAAAATAGTGGTCCGCCGGTGTCGGGAGCAGGGTCCAAGCTACCGGTGGTTAGGGCTCCAAAGACAGAAACCTCCTCACAATGCGAGCCGTATCGAGGAGTACTGCCTTCTGAATCAGGCCCTTGATCCAACCGCCTAAGGAGAGCTTCGAAAGATGGTCGTCGAGGCTCTTGGCCATAAGGCCATTGGCCGTCACGACAATCGGCACAATGACAGCCGAGTTCACATTCCACATGTCGACAACCTCGTGTGCCAAGTCGAGATATTTTATTTGTTTCTCTTTTTTTTATTGTTAGCTTTTAAGCTCATTAAGCTTAGAATGTATTTCTGAATAAATGAATGAGATTTACACTTTGGAATAGGCACCTACAGTCCTACATATGTTCCAGTTATTATGCCTGTGGCTGGATTGTAGGCAGAGCAGCTATACATACATACAGGGTGAAAGGGACACTAAACAATAATTACCAAGTATTCAGTATAATATCATTCTGAACGGAGTTTCGGAGAGTTTCGGAGGAAGACCACAGAAACAATGGATGGATTGTGTGAGGAATGATATGAAAGATAAAGGAGTAAATGTTAGTGTGACGGTTGACAGAGGAGAATGGAAGAAAAAATCGTGTTGCGCCGACCCCAAGTAACATGGGACAAGGGCAGGAAGATGATGATGATGAACTGACTTTCTGGATTGCTGGGCAAAGGCCTCTTCTCATACAGAGACGGCACGAGCATTGATCACCACGCTTGCTCAAGACGGGTTGGCGATTTCAGACTTATATTAATTATAAGTCCAGGTTTCCTCACAATGTTTTCCTTCACCTATGTCTGTGATGTCCAAGATAAACTTAGAAAGTACATATGAATTGAAAAAGTCACATTGGTACTTGCCCAGATTTGAACCCACAACCTCTTGCATGAGACGCGAGGCTTTAACCTCTGGGCTGGGCCATCACAACTTAGTAACGAATAAATCAAATAAAATTAAAAGTCTAGCTCTGCCAGAGAACAGGCTTTTGTACCAGCTTTTCTTATAGCTAAAGGAGAATTAATAATCCAAAAAAAAAACAATACATTATTCAAATTTAGATATTTATTTATAAAACATACAAAAATAAAATATAAGGTAAGGGTAAACAATCAACTTTTAGTTTTAACATACAGTTATAGTTATTTATTTCTCAAAAGAATTACAAATTCAGTTACAACTCGACTTCGACTTAACATAAAAAGTACAGAATAAACAAATCAGAAGAAGGTAGGTTACAACACAAAAGTTTTTGGCGATGAGGGTAGGGTGCAATTTAATAGTTTTTGCGTGTTTACTACGGCCTACGACACAGTGCAGAAAATAAGAGATTCATTAAATTGTTTTCGGTTAATATTTTTGTAAATATCTGCACACAAAATGCGCGCTTTGACGTGGAGTTGCGGAAACCAGCCCGTTATACAATACAATACAATTTGTAAATATATCTAAGGTCCCATTAAAATACATGGAATTTTTTTAACATAGCGTTCAGTACGTCTAACCAAAATTAAATAAAACACTGATTAAATTGATTTTATTTTGAAAAACATTGGGTAACCAACGTTTTTAGTGTTTTTTCGCTAGGTGTTTTTTCTTGTATGTTCTAATGCGTTTTTCTTATTTCTATTGTCCTTAGTGTGCTAGTTTTTCCATCTATTTTAATGCGACCTTTTATATTTATTTATTTTAAAAGTAACATAAACAGTAAGTAGATATTTTCTTGAATTGTAGTAAGATTTAATGACTAGGTTTTCATAGATTCTTTTTTATTTAGTTAGGATGATATGGGATCAGAAAAATGCTCCAGCAACTATTCTTTGATAGTGAACAGGGTATCTGACTGAAAAAATCTATTTAGTCCGTCAGTTAGATTATCAAAAATATTGGACAAGTATTTTTTCTTTTGTCATGTAAACGAAAAATGACCGCGATACAGCGCGATGACTTTTTACTAGCCAGTGACGTCACAAGCCCCCTCTCTGGAACTTTGATGAGCTGTATCGTCGTAATTTTTTGATTATATAACAAAAGAAAAAATACGTATCCAAATTTTTTTGGTGATCTAACTGACGGACAATTTTTTTTTTTCGGTTTTGTTCAACAGCCTGTTACGACCAATTGAAATTATGTTTAAAAATCTCGTTCAAAACGGTAAAAACTTATAAAATATTCTAAAAGCTTACGTCGTAGGTTATAAGTACAGTAATTTATATCAAAAGTGCCTAAGTAGTAGTTAAATGTAACGTAACATCACGCCAGTAATCCCTGAAAGTTTCGGCAGAGGTGAGAGGTGTACCTAACAGTCCATCCACGTTACACATTTCGGGCGAGCCTATTGCCATCAGCAATCCAGACTGCTGTGGCTGCTACTGAGAACTTGCTGAAGAAATTTAAAAACCAAATAACACTTTGCGAAACCTGGACTTATAATTAATATAAGTCTGAAATCGCCAACCCGTCTTGAGCAAGCGTGGTGATCAATGCTCGTGCCTTCTCTGTATGAGAAGAGGCCTTTGCCCAGCAGTGGGACAGTAATAGGCTGGTATTATTATTATAAGACCTAGGAATACAATCCAGGACCTCACACTCCGTTGTCGCGCTTGCGACTACTATACCATCGAGGCTATATGACGGGTAACATAAGTAATACTTAACTACTACTACGTTTTAAACATTAAAAAAGAATTTACAAATTATCAAACAGTCTCAAATCCGAATAGTAAAAATCTTAAAAGTTAAATTTGACCCACTTCCCGGTTTCCGATTGAGCTGAAATTATGCATACATTGTTTAGTTTGGATGACAGTGCATGGTTAGCTAAGTGACGTCCTTCCAAATCCAATATGGCGGACTCCCAAAGATGGCGGACTAGTATTTTTTTGTGCATTCCCATGATATGGGTATCAAATGAAAGGGTTTGCTGAGAAGAATACGAGAAATAAAATGATGTCACTTTAAACCTTGTTTTTTTTTAACTATAATAATATTATTGACTTTTTCATCGTTATTGCTGACAGAAAATTACTCTGTGCTAGCTTTCTGGCGCAACGGTAGGTACATGTATTAGTGAAGCGCGTTTGAGACATGTATTACCATGGTGGATATTTAAAATGCTACTGAACACATTGTAGGATTTGCAGCCTTCTGCACAGTCGAAAGGGGACGTCCATTATTTACGTGAGGCGTTTAGGGGGGGGGGGGGGCGAGCCGAATCTCACAGGAAGAGAGGGGATGTCTCGGCAAAAATCACGTAATTTTTTGCCCCGCAAGAAACACTGTAAAATTGCGAAAATTCTGGGTTTAATTAACTAAACAAGTGCTTCTCCACTAAAATATGGCTAATTGATGAATCTCACGTGAGATTAGGTGGGGGGTCAGATTTGACTTGATCCCCAAGTCAAATCTCACGACATCTCACCAAGGGGGGAGGGGGGGTCGAACGATCACCAAAATTGTCTCAAGTAATTAATGGACGCTCCCAAAGTAAAAATTTCAACAGCACACATCTTTTTTCACACGCATTTCAATTCGTCGATTACACTTTCTTAACAATAGAAACCTTTTTCCTCTTACCGTCGCCATTTTCAAGTACTTCTAAACATTTAAACTTACTAGTCAAATCCTTAATACACATAATTTCACCTTTACTCAAACCTTGCGGCAAATCGAACTTAGCAAACTCACTCCTTCCCGCCAAATCTTGACACATGTCAGCGACGCCATTTTTAAAATCGTCATCGACAACGTAGACTACTTTTTTTTCTTCGAACTCTGTCGCGTTGTTTAGAGCCTTACGCCACATCTCTTTCTCATTGATAGTGGACTCTTTAGTTTTTTCATCTATCTTGGCAAGAATTTGTCCGATTTCTTTGTTCTTTGGTTCAAGTTTTAACGCTTTTTTGTAACAGATAATCGCGTCATCGATTTTGCCCATCAATTCGTACGCTCTACCGTAATAAAAAATACCTTTGCAATGTTTATTAATATCTATACATCTATCGATATGCTCACACATACCTATAACATACTTTGGTTTATTAAGTTTATAGTAACATATAGCTAAGTTGACATAAATTTTGACTTTTAAATCTTTTATTTCTTTTTCTTCTTTTTCATTCTGAGGTTTTGAGAGGGAGAGGACGGACATGGCTTGTTGGTAAGTTTTGACAGCTTGTAGGTATTTTTGTCGTTTGAATAGGTCCTTGGCCTCTGTTCTGATGTCTTTGATTGTTTTGAGTGTAGTTTCGAACTTGGCTTGCTCTGCCATTGGTAGGTCGTTGAATCTGTAGAAGTAATGTTACTGTGTTTAGAAAAATTACCCTGTGAAAAAAATTAACATTGGAAGCAGACAAAATTTTAGGGCCGACGTAGTTTTAGGTTCTTCTACAACCCAAAATACGTTGTGGAAGGGACACCGACGCGAAAACGGTTTCACGTATTCAGTACATTATTCTGGGCCTCCCCAAAAAGATTTTTTTTTATCGGTTATTAAAAAAAATCAGCTGTTCCATACATTTTGACCGTGTATGTATTGCACTTTTGTAGGAAACAGCAGATTTTTTTTAATAACCAATGAAAAATTTCTATGTGGGGGGGGGGCTCAGAATGCTGCCCTGAATACGTGGTAACCGTTTTAGCGTCGCTGTCCCTTATATTATATTATATCTAGCCCACGTTGTCCCACGGCTGGGCAAAGGCCTCCCTCCATTCCTTCCAAAGGTCACGCTTCTATGCTACTTCTTTCCAATTCTCTAGGAAGACATCCAGTTCGTCCCGCCATCTCCTTCCTGGTCTACCGCGACCCTTCCACCCCATATTCTTCGGGTTGTGAGAGACTTCTAAAAAAGCAGAAGGGTGGTATGTATTCTTGCTCAAATATTAAGATCTCTTACCTAGCCGCAGCATCCACACATCTCACATCATACAACGAGATGACAAACAGCACAGGTCTAGGTTGTATCCTGGGCAGTATACCCCGTGGTCCCCAAGCTGCAGCGGGCTGTAGCAGCAGGTGGAACCGAGCCGTGGGGCCTTTGACGTGGCTCAAGCCTATTTCAAGACCGGGCAGCATCTTGCCGATGCCCATGCGTATGCGCTGAAAAGTTGAGAAATAATTATCAGGTTACTTTTTTACTTATATTTTAAACTAGCTGTTACCCGCGACCTTCGCTCTCGTGAAATTATTTTAACCCTAGAAAGATAATCTACGTCAAAATGACTCTCACGCGGACGATTTATTGCTGTTTTATTTTAATTATTTATTTATGTATAAGTATCAATTTATGTTAACAAAATGGTATTTTTCTTATTAATTTTTTTTGTACTCTATCACAATGCTGTCCTATTTGACCCAAAGGTTGACTGGTAGAGAATGCCTTGTGGCAGTAAGTCCGCCTATGTACCACTTTTGTACATGAAGTTTGAATAAATAAATAAATCTGCCCAGCCTTTTCCCAACTATATTGGGGTCGGCTTCCAGCCTAACCGGATGCAGTATTCTACATGGAGCGACTGCCTATCTAACCTCCACAACCCAGTTAGTACTGGGTAATACGATATTCCTTGGTAAGACTGGTTGTCAGACTTTTTGGGCCACTGACTATGATCAAATGACACCCGGGGGTGTCATTTGACTTTCTTGTGCGATAATCTACTGGACTCGAGCGCTAGGTAGGTAAATTCTCTCGTTGGACACGTAAACATCATTAACAGGATGTTTCTTTCTCCTTCCTCTTTGTTTTTTTTTTTGGGCCACTGACTACCTAACGACTGTCAAAGATCTACAAATGACACCCGGGACCAACGGCTTAGCGTGCTTTCCGAGGCACGGAGGAAACTCGGTAAGGGCGGTCACCCATCCACAGACCAACCTAGGCAAGCACGGCTTAACCTAAAGATCGACCCGACTGGGTGTTATTATTTAGCCTCAGTGATGGATAAAGTAAGGAATAAGTGTATTAGAGGAAGTTTGAAAGTGGAGCTAGTTACAGAAAAGTCGAAAGGGAATCGACTGTCGTGGTATGGGCTTGTTATGAGGAGCGATGAAACGCATGTTACTAAAAAAGTGATGGACATGGATGTTGGTGGACGGAGAGGAGAGCGGAAGGCCAAAGAAAAGATGGATGGATTGTGTGAGGAATGATATGAAAGAGAAAGGAGTAAATGATGCCGTGACGTCTGACAGGGGAGAATGGAAGAAGAAGACGTGTTGCGCCGACCCCAAGTAGGATAGGACAAGGGCAGTAAGATGATGATATTACAGGCAATAAAGAACACGGAAGACCGGAAATGAATCATACCATACAAAAATCAGAAGTCGAAGATACAGGGTATAAGCGGACCCTTCACGAAGCCGTCAACCAAGCATTATGTACATCAAACTAAGTCACGCAAAAATTATTGCTGGGAAATCACGTTTTACGGGAAAACTCAATGTAACGGACTCAAAATTTGGTGCTGATGGATGCTTTGAATAATAAACGGGTCATGGAGGTAATTAAAGTAAAGTTGAAAGCTTAAAAAGAAGTATTTAAAAAAAAACTTGTGAAAAAATTTGAACTTTGACCTCCGTAACTAGGAGGTTCCCAGGTCCATACCTGAACAAAAAAATGATCGCAATGACGGGGAGAACAAGTGCCTTTCTGCTTCGTTAAGGGTCTTTTTACACCCTTTATGTGCGAACTTCAAGAAGGTCTACATGCACCATTAACAGGATTGTGTGAGAGATACATGGGACAAGGTCAGGAAGATAATGATGTATTGTAATTTTCAATTGAAGCTTGTAAAAGTACTTACCATCGGATTCCCACCATTCATAGTGAGGGTAGTGTCGAAGGGTATGTCACACCGCTCATAGTATGCCGCGTGGTGGATTGTTACTTCTGCATTTGGGGGTACCAGGGGTCCATCTCCTGTAAATACAAATTAATGAATGTTATTGTTGGCACTTCCCTTGGTGTGTTTAACAAAATAATATATATTCATACAGAGTGTACGTAACAGCCCTCCACAAACTGATGAGGTGAATTCAGTATATCATACTAAGATGACTGGCACAAGAAATTATTTCAGGAACGTTATGAGAATCCAACGATTTGTTTTATTTCCTCATACGCATAAGGACAGTTATTGCCAAATCTTGAATCTGCTCATTTTTAAAACGAAATCCCATGCACACCATGGCCACATCTGTTTACCGTGCCAACTAGTAGTTGTAAAACAAAAAAAGGGTTCTTTTTTTGTTTTTGTTTTTTGTGGGGGTCAATAGTAGTAAACCGAAAAATATGCTCTCTTCTTTATTATAAAGGGTGTAATAAGACCCTTAACGAAGCCGAAAGGCACTTGTCTCCAATGTTTTTTTTGTTCTAGACCAAAAAAAAAACTTGTGAAATAGTTGGAACTTTGACGCCCCATATTTCCGTAACTAGAAGGTTCGCAGATATGGTCTAGAAAAAAAAACAAGTGCCTTTCAGCTTCGTTAAGGGTACTTTCACACCCAGTATTTACCTACCTTCTTCAATGATCAATAGTTTTACATCCCCACTGGAATGGCAGTCCATCATCTTAGTCGCGAGCTGGTCAAACGAGTGGTACTCCGGCGAAGACAGCAGCATCTTCTCTGCAGACTTTTCTATTACCTTCATAGTATCTTCTCCGTCACTGGAAATAGAACATCATGGTAAGCATCACACCTGGATGAGGATGGCACAGGAACGTGGAGGTTGGTACGCGTTAAATTTTCATTTTATCCATGTTTTACACAATGTACTCAACATGTCCCGCACAGGTCAAAACAAAATAATTAAATCTAAATATATAAAAGCGAAAGGTCACTCACTCATTCACTCATCACGAAATATCTAAACCGCTTGACGTACAAAGATGAAATTTGGCAGGGAGGTAGTTTATAGTTCTTCTTCGTAGTGTCGATGATTTCCCCTTTTTTTTTAAATTATATTTGTTTTTTCTGTCACCTCGACGGCGTTGGTGGTGGCCTCGGACAGGTCCCACAAAGTGCATGTGGAACCACACATAGTGCAGGATAAGAGGTGAGCCATAGTTTGCTTTGAGCCACCGCAGTCACACATGTCTTCAATTCGGAATACCCCCAACGGACCAGGTTGTATCTGCAGTGCCCCCACCTGGCTTTGCAATCGGTTGGGTCTATAGGTGGGCCATGGCAGCAGGTGTCCCGGTGGGAGACTTTCCGCAACTTCGACATAATGTGTTGGAGGGGTATGTCTTGGGAGCCACAACTGTTTTTTTGCTTCACTAGCCCTTCACTAACTATCTTGTGGACTAAGTTTATAATTAATAAAGGTCCACTAACCATTGTTACTGGGCCAGATTAAGGAGGTCTAAGAGCTCTTGCAAGTTGTATGAATTTCCTTCATTTTTTGTGCTACAAACTTGAATTTTGGCAGGGACTTAGTTAATAGGCTGTAGGTAGGTAGTGAGTAGGTACTGGGTAGTTAGTAGGTAGGTAATAGGTAGGTTGCTGCATTGCAACGCATGCCGGGTACATCTAGTCTACACTAATATTTTAAAGAGGAAAGATTTGTATTTTTGTGTGTATGTTTGTAATGAATAAACTCAAAAATTGTTCACCATTAGAAAGCTACATTCACCCTGAGTAACATAGGCTATATTTATTACTAGAAAAACAAATGAGGGGGGGGGGGAATCAGGGGAAAATAAATGCACCCGTGCGAAGCCGGGATGGGCCGCTAGTTAGGAATAAAACAAAATACATTCTGGCCGTAAGGAAAAATAAGCGACTAAAAAATATTCACCTGTTGTCACCGTAGTCCATATCAGGTAAAAGATCATCATCAATATTAGAGTTGAACATTGTTCCATTCTTCTTTTTAAAATCCAGGTCTATTGAGAACTCTACTGATTTCTCCTCCATTAGTTGTCTAGAAAAAAGAAAAAAAATAAGTGAGACTTTGTCGTTATCTGTGAAGCCTTTCACAAACTCTGTTGGGGATGGGTTTCAGGCAAACTGTGGATGCAGCTTAACTTTGTGAACGGCATTGTCACATACAAGGTGTAAACAGACCCTTCACGACAACCAAGCATTCTGTCCATCAAACTAAGTAACTCTATACAAAAATTATTGCTGGGAAACTACTTATTTTTTTGGGATGAAAAATCACGTTTTACAGTAAAACTCAATGTAACATACTCAAAACTTAGTGCTGATGGATGCTTTGAATGGTAAATGGGTCATGGAGTTAAAACCTTTAAAAGTGGTATTTAGAAATACTTGTTAAAAAATTAGAACTTTGACCTCCAATATCTCCCTAACTAGAAGGTTCCCAAGTATGGTTCAGGAAAAAAATGATCGCAATGACGGGGAGAACAAGTACCTTTCAGCCTCGTTAAGGGTCTTTTTACACCCTTTACACATGACAATCAAGCATGTGCCGTGTACGCCAACAACACAAATATGACAAAAAATGCAGTGCACTATAACACCAAATAAACAATTAAATAGTTTTAGGATCCATATTCTTTTTGTAGGTATTTATTTCTATGGTGAAATAGTGGCTTGGCGTGGAGGGCACTCGCGTGCGTGTATGGTCTGGCATTCAAAAGGTTTTTACCAGTATTTTAAATGGAGCGACTGTCTATCTGACTTCCACAACCCACTAACTGGGTAAAACAATACCTCTAGGACTGGTTGTCAGACTTTCGATTTTCTGACTGTCAAAGATCTGCCTAGCCTTTTCCCAACTATGTTGAGGTCGGCTTCCAGTCTAACCGGATGCAGCTGAATACCAGTATGTTTTGCAAGGAGCAACTGCCCACAACCCAGTTAGTACCGGGTAATACGATACCCCTTGGTAAGAGTGGTTGTCAGACTTTTTCGCCACTGACTTCCTAATGACTGTCATAGATCTACAAATGACAGATGGGACCAGCAGCTTAACATGCTTTCCAAGGCAAGGTGGGAACTCGGTATGTAATGATAGTCACCCATCCATGAACGGAAGTCATCAAACACTGTTTAACCTTGAAGACCAACCCTTGGAGTTGTTATTATTTAGCCACAAGCCCCATGTGATAGGGCACAACTGCAGTCCAACATCAACCCTATTGTCACTTTTTTTTTTTTTTTTTTTTTTACGGATGGAACTGTGTGATACAGGCTTGAGGTATATTTTCCATAAATGTTCCGATCTTTATGATCATCCTGACTGCGTCGATACGTTTGTAGTTCTGTGCTTTCTGATATTTTTAGCTTGTTATGTGTTCCGAATTTATTGAAAAGTAATGCTGCTCAGAAATATTTGAGTACCTCGCCCGCTACGATATATCTGATGGGGACTGTACTAGGTAGACAGTGGCCCAAAAAATCTGACAACCAGTCTTACCAAGGGGTGTATCGTATTACCCAGTACTAACGGGGTTGTGGAGCTCCATTTGGAATACTGGTATTCAGCTGCATCCGGTTAGACTGGAAGCCGACCCCAATATAGTTGGGGAAAGGCTAGGCAGATGATGATGAATCAGTAAAATCATAAATACAACTCTTAAGTTCATTTGATCCCATTGAATGACTTTTTCATTAAGTTAGAATTTCGCGGGCTACATTGGCGCTTCCACCCTACTTAATATAAACAAAAGTTCCTAATGACATGAAATAATATAACATAATATTATGAAGCTAAGTCGAGTTGGTAATTCCGATATGCTGAGAGATAATGTCGACGATTGTGTCGAGCTTTGTCAGTAGTTACACTACCACAAGTGAAAAACCTTATTGCATATCTAAGCAAAAACGCAATGTACTTAATGTGTTTTTAAAAAGGTTAAAAGCGTTTTGAGTATTATTACCTGATATTAATTCCTTCAGCCAAATGCACGGGTTCTTTGAACACATCATCCATCTTTGCAGCGTGTGAAGCACTTCAACAAAAGTTTTAAATCTAAGGTGCGAAAAAAACCGCGTACACGCAAAGTACACAAAAGCGAATTGTATTATCCCGTTTGGGTTTTTGACTTTGACAGTCTTTAAAACTTGACATTGACAACTTACTTTTTAATTTTGCTTATTGAAAAAGTCTCTACTAAATCTCGTATCCCGGTCTTTTAGGATTTGAAATTAACTTTGACAAAAGAGGCGCCAAATCCACCAAACTTAGAGCTTTTAAGCTTATTTATCTATGCCACCAAACTTAGCGACAAGCCTGCGAAGTCGAAATTTTATCACACTCTTAAAATTATGTTTCGCGAACATAAAAAGAACGTATTTGTAAACAAACAAGTTGGGGCCAAAGTAATGATTTCATGTGAACCTTGAACTTTGTTGGAAAAGAAAAAATGAGTTCTGTTTTCACTGATATTTTAATTAACGGTGTGAAATTGGTGACTGCAACTTAAATGTCAAATTATAATTAATAGATTTTGTATAACAAACACATTTTGGATTATATCTTTTTACTCTGAACGCTCTTAACTTTTACGTCTTTCTACATCGTTCTCACATAATTAGGTATGATGACAGCATGATTGTTGTAGGTAACCAAGATTTCGCATCAATATTTTGATTTGAAAGAGTGTCCGTGGAGTTTCTTGCCCATTCTTCTCTATAGAGATCTACGCAAAGAATGGGCAACTACATAACAGTACTTTCACAAGTTATTACGCCTTGTGACTGGGACTTTAACTTGGCTTTCTTTGTTTTTCTGACATTCAAAAGTGCCTCTAATGGTTTAATTGAAATTAATGCTTGAGTTTGAGTTATGGCACGTTCAATTGATACCATTGCTGTTGTCTAACAATATTATGCACTCATAAAAATCGTCATTACTGCTTTCTAAGTTCTAGTTAAACTTTAGAAGGACCTTTGGGGCCAATTTTAAATATATTAATAAACTCAGGCCTTTTTCCCTAGGGGCAGGCAGAAAATACAGAAAGCCACGCCATCCTTACAACATACTCCTTTCACCTCTTCTGTGTTGCCATTTTAAATAATTATGTATGAATAGCTGTGCCCGCGGTTTCACCCGCCGCTTCCGACTTCTTTTATTTATGCTCGGCTCCTATTGGTCATAGCGTGATGTTAAATAGCCTTCCTCGATAATTGGACTATTCAACACTAAAAGAATTTTTCAATTCGAACTAGTAGTTCCTGAGATTAGCGCGTTCAACCAAACAAACAAACTCTTCAGCTTTATATATTAGTATAGATTGTTGAATTGATGATTCTACTGACTATTCTATTACTGGGGCTTCCCTGCTCATTAATGTTACTTAGTTACTTTTCGTATTCAATATATTTGACGAGAACCCCTGTAACGTCACTTAGGTATTTCTTGCAGACCAAAAGCTTCCATATTTTGAGTATGCTAGAATTATCTATCTTTCTTTTTATTACATTTCTCAGTAACGGTAAAAATACTTACGTAATTTACTGAATATTAGAGTGCATGATTAAAATATCAATATTTTGTTCATAAAAAGCATTTGTGTAACTATACACGTTAATGAGTTATACTGATAATAAGAACAAAAAAACTTTAAAACGCTGTTATCTCGAAACTAGCTTTTTGCGCTGATTGCAATTGCTTTGTAAAAGACGAGCATAAAAAGGCCTTTCTTAAATGCTCTTTTCGAGTTAAACATGGACAACGGACATCCCTACGATCATAGAAACCCTCTAGATATAAGTCTCAAGTCTCAAGCATCAAACATCATTCTCCTTCCCCTAAACGAATTTATTTGTGGTCGGCGTAGATAGAATGTCTTCCTCCATAGGGGATGGAAACTGTGAAACTATTGGCGCTAGCATAGCTTGTTCCAAGCATCGTGATGGGTTGGGACCTCATGGGTCAGATTGAGAACTAGCTATGGTCACGCCATCTACAATTAGCTTTTAACGGTCTTCCCAGTTCTCGTCATCTCAGCAGTCACCTTCTTTCTAGCCTTAACATCCTTCACACAGTCCACCTATCGACTCAAGCAAAGTCACTAAAGTCTGTTTTTTAATCTCGGAGACTAAATTGACTAGCAAAAATGGCAAACTGACATAGATTTCAATAGAATTTACGTCAGTTTTGACATTTTCACTTGTCAATTTAGTCTCCGAGATTAAAAAACAGACTATAAAATGATTCATCTACCATAATAAATTACCTATTTTGCGTCAAAATGATTACATATTCGAAAGTTTGAATCGAGTGAGAACTATTCGATAGTTTTAAAGTTATAATGTAACTATCGTAATCGGTCTAGAATCTAGACTGTCTTCTCAGTGACCGTTCCCGCCTGTGTTGGAGTGCACCGCAGTGTAATTTCGGTGCGATTAAATTGAAACCAATCTTCGGGCCTTGAAATCTTGTCTAGAGACACATTAACTATAGCTTCAACAGCTTGTAAGTAATTAAAACTACTTGGTAATTTGATTTTTTGAGTTTATTATCGTTTTAAGTTATGTTAATAGCATTGGCATACAAAATATGAGTTTGGGTGGATTTGGCGCGCAAAAATTCTTTCGGTTACAAAAAAAAAGTGAATAGTAAGCTTCATCTCAAAAATATAGGTCATCAATACTTTCAATTATTGAAATAATTACATTTTAATTTACCAAAGATCGCAGTTATCGATTCACTTCACACGCATGCGCTTCGCCCCTCACACATCCAATAAACATTGAAGGCCACTAATTGAGTCTCATCTCACTGCACTTATCCGATCGTTTAACAGTAAAATAAACCGTAAAAACTGTGCTAAATCATCTAAAAAACACATTTTAGTGAAGTGGTGACCCGAAAACGACATCTGGTGAATATATTTTGATTAATTTCCGTGATTTAAGTTGAACAAAACACGCGACGGTACCGCGGTTTCGAACACTAAACTCGGCTCGGCGGGATCTCCCTTCTATATATACACTGGTGGCCTGCGTAATCGCTTTGCGTCTTTTTGACCAAAGTTAGCCTTGAGCATGCGATGCGCAAAGCTTTACTGGGCCTGCGTAGTGGTTTACGGCTTACGGCCCAATCCGTCATTGAAAAGAGGTTTGAGCTATGGAGAACTTCATAACATACTTATTGCGATAAAAGTTAAGCTATTTGTGTCCTTAATGATGTTTATTTTGTAATTTGGTTTTGACAAACACGTCAGATTTTTTTTTTTAAAGCTAGGCGAATGATCTAGATGCGGTGCATCCCGCCCGGCTAGTCAGAGAAGAAACAGCCTAACAAACTTAAGAGGTCACAGTCTAATTAATTTAATTGGCTTTCTGGTGACTATGGTTTCCTTTTTTGTTTGTTTTTATTAGCTGTAAGTCCTCCATGTACTAAAATAAATAAATAAATGACCAGACAAGGTCTAGTCATGTTACATGAGGACCATGCATAAGTGTTTGAGATGGATGGAACTTGGTTGCTATCGTGATGGTTTTATCGATTACTAAGTGAATAGATCATTATGAATTATTTGTCAATACGCATTCTTGACAACTGGTTCTTATCGCACTACAATTATGTTCAATTAGTTAGCTGTAAGTTTCCCGAATAGTATAAAATAAACATGCAATGTATTTCACACGGGTGGATTTTTAAGATTTTTTCGCACACGTGCGGAAATTAAAATTTTCACAGATAACTTTACTTATACTAAGTCCAAATGGGTTCAATGACTATAGGCAGCGGTGATTTTTTTTAAATCTCGGCATAGACATAATGGTATATTTAAACGGTGTTTATAAATAGAAAATCATAGATAAACATGATTATTTAAAACAAATAATTATTTATTTTTATGAACAAATTAACATTTATTTGTGTTGTAAGTTCAAAAATATTCGAATTTTCTATTTTACATATTAGGCTATTTAGCAGTTTCATACCTTTGCTTCTTCTTCAACCTGGCGAAAGCAAAGCGAGGAAAAAAATCAAATTAAATCATAGTTTCCTAATCATTCCTGACAAAAATACTTTCCTTTCTAATATTTTATTTCTTCGAAAGTGTATTGGAGATACGCGTGGGGATTTGTTACTGCAGTTCTCGGTCCCAAAACACCCTCGCCTGCGGCTCGGGTGTTAATTCCGCCTCGAATGCAATTAACAAAGATTCCTCACTTCTATATTGAACACCACATGAAAGAAAAAAGTACAAACGTATTTAAACCTAGTGTACGATGTAGTGTACAGATGGCAGCACATTAAGCTACTGCAATCTGTCAAATTTCTTAAATAGATTATCAAGTTTATCGCTAAAGAATTAGGTTCAAGGTTGATTGGGAAAATTTGACAGTTGCATTACTATTCGGATAGTACGAATAAAACGTTCAATTTTTGGTTTATTTTTTTTACGTATAACATAAAATATTTTTTTGCACAATTATTCGGGCATTTTGTGAAAATGGCAACACTGAACTGAATCCAACCGCCATGTTGTGGCCGCTTTGTCCGCCATTACTATTAGTTGCGGCTCTGAGTGATATTTGTACGCACGTGTTCGTTTATACATTATCAAAGACTGGAAAAGTAATATTTAATTGTTTCAATTGGTCAGTGGGTCGTCTTTGATTTGTTATTAGATATAGGTATGACTTTATTTTATTTTTTTACCATTCTTTTCTTTTTTTATTTTATTTAAGAACTAAGTTTAAGATAGGCCAGGCACTTCTCAAAAAATAAGGTTACCTTGCTTGGTTACCTTAAAATATTACTTTTAAACACTTGTTCTTATGCTTATTCTTTATTGCACACAAAACAACAAAAATATACATACAAATTGCAATAACATAGCTTATGTACAATGGCGAGCTTAACCCAGAATTGGGTTTTCTTACAGCAAACCAAATTTCGATATCGACTTAGGTAGAGATTATAGATTTTAAAGGGAATTATAGATTTGATCTCATTATGTCAACTGACATTTAACCCTTAATTTCATATTGTCCACTGGTACGGACACAATTTAAAAAAAAATCCTGCGCGTTACTCATTGAATATTTTGTTTTTCTTTTCGTCCATTCTTAGATAACAAAATAAAGTAACAAAAGTCAGCAAGGAGTCCAAGGAGCCAGTCTTTACCTGCCTAAGTAAAGGATGACGGGCCGTCCTTTGTTTCCGTTTTTATGTTTAAGTCATAATATTGAATCTTTTTGCTTTTGGGGCCAGAATATAATATTTGTGATAACGTTTACTCGGAATGTTTTATATTTTGTATGGTTTTTTTGGCATGCAAACCTTTGAGTCCGCCACAGCGAACATTGTGAAACACGCACAAATCTTGTTTTATCCGCTGTAACGGTTTTTTGCCAAAACTCACAAAGTTTGCGGTTATGGGCTGTTTCGCTTCAATAGCATCAAGAATATTCGTTTTGTCCTAAAACAACATGCTCCATCAGAGGCAAGTGATAAATCTGATTCTGAATCAGAATTTAATGATTAATGAATCTAATGAATCGCTATCGAGCGACTACTGATAAACATCAAGAAGACGATTTTATCAAAATGCTGAAAGGTTCTGCTTGATTTATATGTTCTTATGAAAGATATACTAACAGATATTTTTGACCAGACCGATTTCTATTCAGTACAGAACTGTCTGACGGTCTAAAGATGCCTTCAAACTGTTCAGCTATCCACATAGCGGATAATTACAGGCCCTAATTATAACACAAGTTGAGAGAGTTAGGTGCGAATTACACAGAAACGGCGTAAGGTGCGGCGCAGGCGTGGAATTTATAAGGAAACGAAAGAACGGCAAGCCTGCGTCGCGCCGCTTGAGTGTAATTTACGACATGATAATTCACGTACATTCACGAAAATGTTTTGAAGCGGCATCATGCCTGCGCCGCGCCGTCACCTTACGCCGTTTCTGTGTAATTCGTGCCTTAGAGCTACAATCACATTTAGCTATGTTTAAAGTTGCAGTAAACAAATAATACTATCACTTTCTACATTAAATAATCACATACGTAATTAGGTGTGTAAAGTAGATATTATCTAAGTAAACACTAACGTTAGAGTATTTAATTGAAACATGAAATAGTCATTGAATGCGTAACATGGTTCTAGTCTCCTTTTACTTGTGGTCGGCGCAATTCGTTTAGTTTCTTCCATACTGCCCTGTCAACCGTCAGACATATCGTTTACTCCTTTTTCTTTCATAATATTCCTCACTCAATCTAACCAACATTTCTCTGGCGTTCCTCTCCGTCTCCATCCATCGACATTAATTATTTTCATTCATCACTCTTTTGCGTTTCAACCCTGCTCAACACATGTCCATACCATACCAAACGACTGTCCTTCATTTTTTCTAATTGGATGTAAAAAGTCATTGCGATCTTTTTTTTTTTTACGGATTTGGGAACCTTCTAGTTGCGGAGATATTTAACGTCAAAGTGTCAACTTTTTTTTATTTTTTTATTAAAAAATGGCCTGCTCTTGACGTCGATCATCCTTTTACAGATTGGTGAACCGCAATGGCGATGGCGCAGTCGTCGAGAATATATGGCGAGGACGACTGGAAGAAAGTAGTAGCGCGCATCACGATGAGAGCCAACGCAATGGATAATGGTCCCTTTACATTAGAAATGAATATTGATCGGCCTGATGACATAGTAATGACTACTGAGGAAGTGAAGTTGCAAGCTGACATCCAATTGGCGATCTACTTTTTTAAATGCCGAGACTACCCTAGCATGGTATCGAAATGTCGAACACTGGTTGAAGATTATCCTATTGACATGCTACAACAATACAATTTGCTTTAAATTTTAGTTGTTTTTTTTTTGTCTATGGTGTAAGGGAAATCGATGACAAACTATCCATTCGGAACATTTTCAATGCGGAGGTCTATGGTCCTTTTACAGTTACCTACTTGATCAGGAGTCGAGGTCCAGGGCGGGCATGCAAGCGGCGGACCACATCTAGCTTTACAATAAAAATATTTTTGAAATAAATGTCAGTGCGTACTGGCAAGCTGGAGTGGAGGTGCAGTTACGAAGTGTGTCCGTACTGCGACTCCTGACGCCGTACGTGCATAGCTACATAAAGAAGCGGGAAGGAATAATAGCCGCCCGCGCCTCCACTCTACATAGAGTCCACGAGTCGACAGTTCCGTGATGGCGCCCCGACTTACTAGTGGGCGATCCACTTAACAGCTACAACAGAACTAGATGTAACCTTACTTCGGCTTTTAGCCGTAACATATTTGATAGTCTATGGATCACTATTATAAACTCAATATCAGCAACTAAGACACGATTATAAAATCGCAGTCATTTTGACAGTGATGCCCAATCAGGAGAAAACAAAATGTGAAAGAACAGTAGAATCATGTCATCAAATAGTAACAGATTAAATAATTATGGTTTAGCTTTTAGTTTAGGTCATCTCTGTAATAATGAAAATAATTCTTTCATGACTGTGGTAAATTCGTTTTAACGGTTTGTACATCCTTGTCCCATACACCCTATATTGTGCTAAAGGTATCTTTTGGCGCTTAAATGTGACGTTGCCACACGCTGTTGGTGAACATATTTTATGAAATGTATAGAAAAAACAAAATGGCGGTGCTAGTTCCGTTTTGACATGCGCCAAAAGATCCTTGTTCAACTTTTATATTATGATATTTTGTGTTAAAGACACCGGTACAGCGTAATTCAATAGCACCCTAAATCACTGAACACGATTAATAATGATTATAGTCTCACCTAAGTGTAGATTTCAAAATAACAAGTCCTATTGAAAAAGTCATGACAATGTTTGAAATTGTAGTGGAAATTGAACATTATGTGGTAGTCAAAGTTTGGAAACAAAATTGCGAACTCTAATTTTGTTTACGAGTAAGTAAAATTAGCTTTCAAGTAAATTCTTAAGCCGCATTGCAAAGTTATTTTACCTCTGAATAATTTTAATTATTATTAATTTGTCAGTGGCAGCAAACCAACATGGACCACTGTGATTTTGACAATAATGTAAAATAACTGTCACAGGACTCCGTTTCCCCGCCACTTCTTCTCCCCAGTCAATATTCTAGAAAGTACCTAGTGAAGTTAAGGGCGCCAGTAATTGGCTTGATTCGAATGTAAATTTGACGTTTAAAAAGTACCGATTCACAGGTTAGTTTCAATATTTGTTTTTCTAATCTAAGTAAATATATGTTTCAAACGGACTTCATTTGATTTTGAAATGGATATGCATCCGAATGAAGTTATAAAATAATTAAATAAATGAATATAGACTTAACAATAGACAACCAGAGAAATATCATGCTTAATCTTAACATTCGTCGACTGTACATTTGACTCCAGTCTAACTGCAGTAAAGATGATGGGTCAGGATCTGTTATTAAACAATACATAGTCAGTGTTTTATTAATTTTATGGCACAAACATGGTTTTGGTACTACTTTAGTACTGTTTAAAGAAATATTTATAAGTATTTTTCTTTAAAACTGTCTCAACTTAAGTTCAATGTAGTCTCATAAGCTCAAAAATATAAATAAAAATATATATTTGATGTGTTTACTGTGTTTTTTATTTCTTTTCTTATATTGTTCAATGAAATTACTATAAAGAAATGGAAAGTTGAATGGATTGTGTGGAATGCTATGAAAGAAAAAGGAGTAAATGATAGCTTGACGGCTGACAGAGGAAAACATCGTGTTCCACTGACTCCAAGTAATATGGGTCAAGGGCAGGAATATAACGATTGCCCAAGGGTATTACTGTCATCTATGGCTCAAGTGTTACCCCGCGTACCAATCAAGCGATTGAGTTTAATGAAGCCAAATAAACCTAAAACTTGGATTCTTAAAGTGCCGAAAAGCCGAGGTGCTAAACAATTAGTGTTAAAATTATCAGTGTTCTATCTTTCAAAACACTGATCAATTTTACTAGAAAATTCGAGTAAATTGCTATTAGACAGATAAATACAACATGAAATCGAATTTTACTCAAAATAGTATGGATAACAAAGCTGCGAAAAGAGAAACGACGAATCCGCGTGAAATGAAACACCAACGTCAACGTCAAAAAGTAAGTGACGTGACGTGTAGGTAATCCCTAGGTATCTTTTGAAAACGTTTGCGAAACTCATCGACATACGGTGAAAATAGCGTCATATTTTATCAATACATCAATTCGATAAGGATATTATCATCCATATTCCACGTCAGAAGTTTACATACACAGGTAAAATCAATTTTCCATACATTTCTCTCACACCGAATTAAAAGTAAAAAAAAAAGAATACATAATTTTATTACCAGTTGCCTTTGCCTATCGCGGTAAATGTTAATTCAAAAAAGTTGTTCGATTGGTTCTGACGGCTGTGAATAACGTGGTGATTTTTTTTTCAGAAATAAAAATGTTGAGATTTTTAATCTTGGCTGCTTTACTGCAGTGCACGATATCTCAGCAGTATCAGCAGAAAGTAGCCCCAGGAGTGCCTCCACAGAACTATCAGGTTAGTTTAAAAAAGTTTACATGTCTATTTAGTGAGGAGTATAGGCAGAATGTCCAAAATTGTTGTGCTTCTAAAAGAGAAAAAGTGAAAGTAGGCTTGATAGGTTATAGGTAAAAATGTATGAAGGAAGATTCATGTCAACCTCTGAATGAATATTATTACATACTTATCCATCCCAGATTTAATTAGTTTAAAATATGTAAAGTCCCTTTTTTTTCCCAAGAATTTACTATTATTTTCCTTATTATTCCGAGTATGTTGGCTCATTAAGATAATAGTTCATGACCTATCATTCCATTTTGAATAAGTGTGTTGTTTTTTTTATAAAACATAGACTAGATTATTTTTTCTTTAGTGCAACAAGTTGCTATTCAGTATCCATAAACTGAATAATTCACCTAATGCTGGGTAAAGATCTGTCTTTATTTGTGCCAATCTATAATAAAATTACACAGTAAATAAATAATTTGCAAGAAAATATTATCAGCCTATCTCACTGCAGATCAAAGGGATCTTTCAGATAGAGAAGGCATCTTTTTGACGATGTTTTATAAGTGCCCATCTAGGCCTATGTGAAATAAAATATTTTATTTTGATTCATAACTGCATAAGCATTGATTGCCATGATTGCTGACGGATTGGTATTTTTAGACTTTTACTCATTATAAGTCTAGAATTTCAAAAAGAAACATCTCGGTCCATGTATCCCTCGCTCTACTCAGGATTCTACTCTAGAATCCCTTGCTATGCTTGGGATTCCAGTCTAGAATCCTTCATCCTTCGCTGCTCTCGGGATCCAACTTAAACCCTCAATTTTTTTTTTTTTTAATAGCCTGTACTGTCCCACTGCTGGGCAAAGGCCTATTTGCCAATCCCTTGAATTAAATTTTCTTTTTTTTCCCTTGTTGTATAATCTACTTTTCTTACACCACTTTCATTCATCCCTTTTGTGGCCTAACATTCTGATCCATACAAGACAGCATGTTATGCTATGGTTTTTTTTAAATACAATTTAAACATTTCTTTTTTGTTTACATAAAAGTGAATGCATTGATTATAGGTGTCGCAAGTCATGTTCATTTTTCTAGAAGTTTATTTTTGATCACAGGCCATAATAAAGAAACTATTAAACATTTGAACACATTTAGCTTATTTAAGAATTAGTTCCAACTGATAATATGTATGCACGAGCTACACGATTACTGACAAATGCTTGCACTGACTGGCACTAGCTGACAGGTCCACTCAAATCTGTGTGGTTATTTCTTCAAAATACCATCTCAGACAATCTGCATGGTCCTCATATGTCTTGATCAATGTCTGGACTTTAAAAGAGACAGTGACCTCTGAGTTTGTTTCGGATGTTTCTTCTCAGAGTAGTCATGTTCGAAACACCGGCCCCATTTAGTTTTAAAACAACATGATGACATGTAAAAGTGTTTTGTAAAGCCAATTTACAGAAATAAATATGATTTATGATTTATAGGCAGAATAGCTGCTACTGATTTTTTGATAACTTTATTACAGTAACAGCCTGCCTCACTGATCTTGTAGACGCAAGCGCGACTGCTGAGCATTGAGGTCCTAGGTTCGATTCCCAGGTCGGGCAAGGTGTTAGTGGGTTTTTCCATAAGGATTTCTCAGTACCAGCCACGGACTATTTGCGCCTAGTTGATAGCAATAGGCTCGCTCCCTATTACATCAGACTTCAAAGTGAGACTTACCGAGACTTGTCTGCATATATTTCCATAATATTTATTATTATGCATAATTTCTATGTCAGCCAATGAGGTCAGCATTCAATTTATATAACAATATGTTAATACTCTCTCTTCATAGAATTTAGCTTGCTTTGAATAAAATATACAAACACAGCATTTTCTGAAGAACTTGTTGAGATATGTTGTTTCTTATATTTATTACTAGCTGTTCCCCGCGACCTTCGTCCGCGTAAAATCCCGTCCCGTTTTTGCAACATTTTTCATTGCTGCTCCGCTCCTTTTAGTCGTAGCGTGATGTTGTATAGCCTATAGCCTTTCTCGATAAATGGACTACCCAACACTGAAAGAATCATTCAAATCGGACCAGTAGTTCCAGAGATTAGCGCGTTCAAACAAACAAACAAACAAACAAACAAACCCTGCAGCTTTATAATATTTGTATGTATAGATTTAGTCACGTTTTTATCAAGGTAATTTCAAAAGCTACATGATGATATTCTAATATTATTTACTAGCAAATGCCCGCGGTTTTGTCCGCGTGGTTTTCGGTAATTGTCCCACGGGATCGTGTACTACCGGGATAAAAAGTATCCTATGTGTTAATCCAGGATATAAACTATCTGTATGCTAAATTTCATCCGTATCCGGTCAGTAGTTTTTGCGTGAAGTCACTTTTTTCACACACAATTTTTTTTTAGAATTGGATCATTAGTTCCGGAGATTACCCCCTACATACAAACTAACAAATAAATTATACCTCTTTATGATATAGTTTAAATATGTGTATTGAAGGATAAAGGAAAGAATTAAATCTATGTAATTGTTATCAATCACAGCCAATTATGTTGTTCGTTAATGGGCTAATTAACTTAAAAAATGTTTATTTAATGACTTACCTTTATTAACTAGGCTAGGAATGTTATCTTTTAACTGTTATGTAGTACTTAAATGTGTAATAGTTAAAATATCTAACTCACCAATCGATACACCAGTGGCGAAGGTACCATACAACTCGATTCCTACCGGCTTCTTTGAAAAATGGCAGTCGGTATTCTATAGACAAATAAAATAATCACATTAAAGATATGTACTCCGGCTTACCTCTTACAAAATTGACCCTTCGCTACTGCAATACTCCAAGACAGGCATCACCTATGTTGGCGATAAGTCTGCGAGGTTAAAATGGGACTGGGCGGGTCACATTTCCAGGATGGGTCAGGAAAGATAGGCCAGAATCGTCACACAGTGGGTGCCTGAAGACGGTCGTCGTCACCGAGGCAGGCCCAAGAAACGCTGGCGTGACGATTTGGGTAGTTCCTGATTGATTAGTCAGTGAAGGCAAATTACCGAGACTGCTGGAATGGAATGGGGGAGTCCTTTGCCCAGCAGTAGGACAGAATAGGCTGAACATGAAACAAAAAAAAGGTTATAATGCGGTTGGGTTCCGTAACCGAAGGGTAAACAACGGGGCCCTGTTGCTAAGCCTCCGCTGTCCGTCCGTCCGTCTGTCTGTCAGCGGGCTGTATCTCATGATCTGTTATAGGTAGACAGATGAAATTTTCACAGAATGTGTATTTCTGTTGCCGCTGTAACAAAAAAAAATTAAAATAGGTCTCTGAAAAACAAAAAAAAAGGCAGTGTAGCGCATGGGCACAACTAGTAAATTAAAAATCAATAATAAAAATCAATTTTATTTGTGTAAAACAGGTAGTATAGTATAGGTGGTATAGTTTTTTTCCTTAATTAAAGGTATATAAAATAAAAAAATATGAATGCGAGAGGTAAACACAAATAATTTGGCAAGTATGTCAAAATTAATATGATGATAAATAAATAAAAACAAAAATTATAAATGTTACAATATGGAGTAGTTTCTACAGTCAATGCTTAAATAAATAATCATAAATTACAATAAGTCTCATTTTTCAATTAAAAATGGTTTATTGTGTGTATTCTCCAGTCGAATAAATAAATAAGTCTACATTAATTTATCATTCAGAAATTCCTCAGGCGTATAATAAAAAAATTCAATTAATAAAATTATTAATTTGTGTTTTACAGAATTATCAGCAAGCGCCGCCCCCGCCACCCCCGCAGCAAGTAAGTTTACAAATATAACATTACTTTTTTTACGATCGCGAATCATATTTTAATCAAAATACAACCTGACACAAATAATAGTGTATTATCTCCTTTATTTATTTCTCTACACTTTTTTACATTTTTAAATATTTCTTAAAAATACCACTTAAAAAAAACATTTAAAAATACAAAAAAATAGTGGTCCGCCGGTGTCGGGAGCAGCGTCCAAGCTACCGGTGGTTAGGGCTCCAGAGACAGGAACCAATAAATAGTGTATTATTTATTAGCTAAATATTAAATACATTAATAAGTTAAAATAACCTACAGTAACTAACTTAATAATAAACTTAAGAAATGGCGTCAAAAACTCCTCAACGCTGTCAATGTGCCCAAGAGACTGGCGGCGTTGCCACGTTGTATGGCAACGCCGCCAGTATCATACGACAGTCATATACGTTGTCAGGTGTACAGAAACGGACATAGGGTACCTTTCATCCCGAAAAAGTACTGTTTCCGAAGAAAACAACACTAACGTTCTTATGATAATAGATGGCGCCACGTGTCTTTCGAATCATGATTGAATTATAAAGGGAGTAAAAAGACCCTTAAAGAAGCCGAAAGGGACTTGTTCTCCTTTTTTTTTGTTTTTGGTCTAGACCAGGGTTTCTCAAACTTCTGGCTCCACGAACCCCCATTCAAGTTTCCAGATGACAGCGAACCCCCCCCCCCCGCCCCAACAAGAAAAGAATAACATTGTATATATAATAAAATAAAGTTTATTTATTGAATAAAAGGTAACAAATACAGGCCAAAAACAAATACCTTATTAATATTATTGCGATTCGACCAATAGGAGCGTAACAGCAATGAAAAATGTTGCAAAAACGGGGAAAATTGTATTTTTAATAACTTGACGCGGACGAAGGTCGCGGGGAACAGCTAGTATATTATAATGTTATTTTCCTGTGTTGTCTACTGTGTGTACATAAATAGTAAAATAAATAAATAAATAATTCGTTGACTACATTCTTCAAACTCTCTTTCCAGCAACAATACCAGCAACAACAGCAGCAACAGCAATACCAGCAGCCCCCTCCTCAACAACAACAGTACCAACAGCCCCCCCCGCAGCAACAGCAACAGTTCCAGCAACCCCCCCCGCAGCAACAAGCACAGTTCCAACAGCCACCGCCGCAGCAACAACAACAGCAACAGCAACACGGTCATGCTCATCATGGAGGTAATTCATATTTGTGTCATCATCATCTGCCTAGCCTTTTCTCAACTATGTTGGGGACGGCTTTCAGTCTAACCGGATGCAGCTGAATACCAGTATGTTACATGGAGCGACTGCCTATCTGACCTCCACAACTCAGTTAGTACCGGGTAATACGATACCCCTTGGTAACACTGGTTGTCAGGGCCTTTCGGGCTACTGACTTCCTGTAATGACTTTCAAACATCTACAACTGACAACAGGGACCAACGGCTTAACATGCTTTCCGAGGCACGGAGAAAACTCGGTATGTAATGGGCGGTCACCCATCCACGGACCAATCTAGGCAAACGCGGCTTAACCCGAAGATTGATCCGATCGGCTGTTATTATTTAGCCACGAGCTCCTCTTTTACGACACTTACAAATTCGTGAATAATACTCTCCTTTATTAATTTTTCATACATATTTTTAAATATTTCTTAAAAAAAACATTAAAAAATATAAAAAATATTAGTCCGCCGGTGTCGGGAGCAGGGTCCAAGCTACCGGTGGTTAGGGCTCCAGAGACTGGAACCTCCTCACAATGCAAGCCGTATCGAGGAGTACTGCCTTCTGAATCAGAAGGCAATATTATACTATTTCCTTTATTTATTTTTACACATATTTTTTACATTTTTAAATATTCATATACAAAATACTTACCATAAAAAAAAACATTTAAAAATATAAAAAATAGTAGGCCACCAACACTGGGAACAGGGTCCGAGCCGCCGGAGGTCAGGGCTCTTGAGAGAGGAACCTCCTAACAATACGCGCAATACTAATATATATTATTATATCATATATTATACTAATTATTATTTTCTTTAATTTCAGATCCTCAATTGTTGAACCCTGCTAACATTAATCAAGAGAGAGAGTGAGTATTCATAAAGTTCTATAGTTCAAAGAAAGCAAAATAATCTTGATTCGCCAAAGACCCATTTGATTTAAACAACAAAAAAAAAACAATTGTTGATTTGAACAAGTTAAATCAAGATCTAGTTAACATCGAAAAAAAAACAAAAATATTTAGTCCGTCATGTCAGTTAGATCACCAAAAAATGTTGGACACGTATTTTTTCTTTTGTCACATAATCAAAAAATTACGACGATTCAGAATGTTAGTAGGAAATCAAGTAATCACAAACAAATACACACCACACATTACTATTATAACTAAGATTACACAAAATAAAATTATAATTAAATATTTTTTTGTCAAATGAAAAATATAGAAAGTCTGTAATCAAAAATAAAATTAACATAAATGTTAATTTCAATACATAATCAATATTAAAAAATAATAAATCAATATAAATTATAAACTACTAGCTTTTGCCCGCGACGTCGCTTGCGTTAATTTAGAAAAAGAAACTTAACACACTACTAAAGATTCTTAGTAATATTTAATTCAATCATGATTCGAAAGACACGTGGCGCCATCTATTATCATAAGAACGTTATTGTTGTTTTCCTCGGGAACAGTCCTTATTTTCGGGATGAAAGGTACCCTAGGTTCCGTTTCTGTACACCTGACAACGTATATGCAAAATTTCAGGATGGTAGGTTTAGTGGTGTAGTCGTGAAAAGGTAACAAACAAACAAACAAACTACTTTCGCATTTATAATATTAAGTTAGGAAGTTAGGATTTTAAATTCTGTGGAGATTATTTTACATTTTTACCTGCCCCAAGCCCGATATACGGGTGTACGCCTACCTATGTCGGCTATATCTAATTATAAATTATCTCTTTTCAGCCATATTCAAGAACACATGGAAGTGCCCATAGACACATCAAAAATGTCGGAACAAGAACTTCAGTTCCATTACTTTAAAATGCACGACGCTGATAACAATAACAAATTGGACGGTTGCGAGCTGATCAAGTCGCTTATACATTGGCACGGTGAGTGACTTTTGTTATTTGTTATGTCGTAAGCGACATTGAGTGGGTAAGGGGTCGTCCAGTCATCACGTAAAGTTTGTTTGTCCCTCATGGTGATACGTGGTGAGGTTTTAGACTAAAAAAATCACGTGTATTTTTTTGGTATAAACTTTTTTTCTTTCTTAGCCACTATTATCCCACTGCAGGGCAAAGGCCTGCCCCATAGAAAACGCTGGTATAAACTATATTTAAATTCTGAATATTTTCTTTCAATACAAGTTAACAGGTATAATATAATTTAATTCTGGAAAATTCAGTACCGTGATAAAAATGTCAAGGTCACGCACCGCTTTTTGCGCGTTCAAAGAAATAATAAATACACGTGATATCTCACTGCACCCGCCCCTCTCCCCATAGTGATATTTCGTGATTTTTTTCCAAACGCCCTCTCCCCCTTTCAAGCCTCACGTTATTAATGGACGACCCCTAAAGGATTTGTAAATTTAGGTGAAGCGGACAGAGTTGGACGTTTAATGGCACGCTCGATGTCGCTTGCGTTACTTTTGTTTTAAGTATAGATCTTTTAGTTATTTTATAGACGTAGCCAGTTAAAATCTCATTAATAAGTTTGTCAATTTTGACAAGTACACAGCTGGACAATTTTCGTGGAAAAAAAAATTGATTTTCTAGATCTTTTACTTATATTTTGGTTAAAGTAGTCATTATATTTTTTTTCGGAAAAGTTTTTTTTTCTGTTATTTGTTTATTTTTAAGCATATATAATTTTGGTCTATGGTATTTTTACGGGTAAAGAAAGGTTACTTGTAAATCTGTGTGCTTCAAGGTATGTGGTTTGAATTAAGAATAATGTTTTTTTTTTTTTAATAAAATTTAACAAAAATCATGCGTATTTTTGCCATTTTTATATACGAAATAGGAAAAACTGTTTTTAATATAAGTACTGTTTAAAAATGTAGTTTTTCGTCGCAGTTACTTAATAGACATAATGATTATGGTGTTTCCAGTACCAAACTAAAACTAAAAACCTTTTAATTTCACTTTATTGTATCAGTGATCTGTCGTTTGTAAAAAAAATTTTTTTTCATGAGTACAGCATATTCTTTTGATATTTCTTCTTTCGTTATAAAATTGGCAAAAAATCATAAGAATAACATAAAGGGTGTAAAAAGATCCTTAACGAAGCCGAAAGGAACTTGTTCTCCCCGTCATTGCAATCATTTTTTTGTTCTGAACCATACCTGGGAACCTTCTAGTTACGAAGAGGTCAAAGTTCCAACTTTTTCACAAGTTTTTTTTAAAATACTACTTTTGAAGGTTTTAACTTTCCTTTAATTAACTCCATGACCCGTTTACTATCCAAATTATCCATCAGCAATAAGTTTTGAGTGCGTTACATTGAGTTTTACCGTAAAACGTGATTTTTCACCCCCAAAAAAAGTCATTTCCCAGCGATAATTTTTGCGTAGAGTTACTTAGTTTGATGTACAGAATGCTTGGTTGACGGCTTCGTGAAGGGTCCGTTTACACCTTGTATATGTAAGTATTATAGAAAACTCATTTGTGTGTTTGTCTCCTTTTTCTATGTGTGTCGTCGTCGGCGTTTGGTGTCGTTTCATCAATTGCTTCGCCATACTGGAAATCACCGTATTGGTAAAAAATATGGGTATTTTTTATTATTTATACTTGTATTTATTCGGTATAAAATATGGTTAATGTTTAACTTTTAATCATTTTGCTTTATGTTAAATTGTGTGACATTAATTTATGCTATCACAATAATTAAAAAACGATACAATGCACCATAACTCTACAAAACATAACACCGCCATCCACCACATATAATGCGAAAAAAATATCTCGCCAAAAAACCTGTCAATGTCACTTTGACATTAAAAAACCCGCCATCCGACCTGTCACTTTGACATTTCAAACTTTTTAAAAACTCAGAGCAAGGCCACAAACAGGCGCCGCAGACAGGCACGCCTCCCGTAGGCGAGAAAATCTTCGGTGACGACGAATTAGTTAATTTAATAGACCCCATTTTAAATATGGATGACCATAACAGAGATGGATACATAGATTATCCTGAATTCGTAAGGGCACAGCAAAAAAGTCAGCAAAAACAGGGCGGGCAATAAGTTTTAAGAATCTTGTGTAGTGGGATTAGATAGCATTTGATACATAAATAAGTAAAAGGAAAAGTGGCCTATGTATGTGTTAATCCAATATATCGTCGACCTGATTCGAATATGGTGTAAATCATCATTTTTCAGGATGCGGAAAAAACCTTTTGATTCCGTAAAGTTCTTAGAAAACTTAAAATGAATTTTCTAACCAAAGAGGTTTAAAGAACTTATAGAGCGGACATTGGGGATATTTTCGTAAAATAATTTGATCCCGAACATTTTCGATTTTGACACACGAATGCTACCTGACAAGCGGGCGTATGACACTAGACAGAACGATTTGTTACTTAGTAGTAACAAGTTTTGGATTACGATTTTCATCGTCTTGTCCCGTCTATCGTTCGTAAATATTTGAATGTCTTTGGTTCTAACTAAAGTATTATTTAATTTGCTTTAATTTTTCCGTCTTTTTAGATATAACACTTTTAGATAACTCCACCTAAATGACAAAAAGTAGCTGGTTGGTCAATTTTTACTTACGCCATATTAGAATCAAGTCGACGATATGGCATATCTTATTGCAAAAATATCATTCAAATCTGTTCAGCTGCCGAATCAAAGCATTTATTTCAATATAGAGATTTTCTAAAACAAAAAGAGTAAGCTAAAGTCCAGCCACAAGGCTTTGAAACTTGTGAAAGTACTTCAGTTTCCCCTGTAGTTTATCATTCCAAAGCGTAGATCTCTATGGAGAAGAATAAGCAAGAAACTCTATGGACACTCTTTTAAATGTTGATTTTCGTTCCAAAAACCGGGAATGGGTGACAGTTGACAGGTGTCAGTTGAGTGACAAGTCACTGGGATAAAAATCTTTAATATCCATAGATACGAAAATAAAAATCAAATCTGTGGTTTTAATCCGCCAGTCTTTATATCCTTCTAGTTTTTCCTGAAAATTTTCGTTTTTACAATGCTATCTAGCCTCAACTATACCAAGCAACATTCCGGAGAAATTAATGAACTGAACGATGTATGAGATTTGTATAAAATACTTTTTTGATGCAGTTTTTAAATGAATAAGAAAATTTTTGATGTAAGTACGAGAACATAAGATTAACTCATGTCATGATTGGCGTTTGCGACTTTTTTGTCGTTGGTATGTGCCCTACTTAATTATTTTATTTTGCAAATGGATATTTTTGTATACTGATAGAAGTCAAAGAACTTTTTGTCATGCAGCAAAATACTGGGTGTAAAAATACCCTTAACGAAGCCGAAAGGTATTTGTTCTTCCCGTCATTGCGAACATTTTTTTGTACTGGACCATATCTGGGAACCTTCTAGTTACGGAGTTATTTCAGGTCAAAGTTTCAAATTTTTGACAACCCTTCTTTTAAATACAATTTTTAATGTTATAACTTTACTTTAAATACCTCCAGCACCCCCGTAATTTTTCACACCAAAAAAAAATTGGCGTAGAGTTACTTAGTTTGGTGTACAGAGTGCTTGGTTGACGGCTACGTGAAGGGTCCGTTTACACCTAGTATAAAGTTCTTTCACAAATTAAAAATAACCTCTAATTAGATATCAACAGTGATATTTATTGTTATAACAATAAGATTGTTTTTGGATGCCACAGAGGTAAAATAACTGGAAGGACTGTAGTATAGTTCTTGACAAACCTCTGACAGTAGACTTTGACAAGTTGACTTTGACAGCTGTCAATAATAATAATTCTCAATAGTTATAAACAGGAAATAATTGTATCTGTCTTTTACCCACCCGTAAGTATAGTAACTGCAGAATTGTATTTAAGAAATAACTTCCATGTCTGATTATAAACATTTCTAGTTAAAAGTATATAATTTACATCAGCCGCGTGCCAATTTAAACAAAATTATGAAATTTCCGAGTCTTTTTACTCAAATTTGAAACTATGGTTTCTAAATTATTTGTATATTTTGTTTCTAAATACTGCTCAAAAATAACCTTCTATATTTATTTATTTATTGTTATTTCGGCTTTAAATATATACATTAATAAAAATATACATAAATATTAAGAGTTCTCAAAATGCCGCCGACTCCAAAACACTTTTGAAAATGCTCGTAGATAATGATAAGTGTATCACTGTCAAAATCATATTGATTTTTAATACTGTGACAAAGTAGCTGTTGGGTTGAAAACGACTGTATTCTCTTCACTATAAGGTTCAATAGCAATAACTATGGAACAACTGTAAACAATATATCTGTCAAAACCACAGAGTAGTTTATAAATGGAGTTCTAAGTTTCTTTTTAAGCTATATTTAAAAAAATATTAAACTCATCGAATTTATTATATTAAAATCGGTCAGTTTAATATTCTTTTTCTCTCAAATTCGAAGGGCTCTTTTAATTTAACTAATATCGAATGACTAGATCTGTCTCTTGTGATTGTTATAAATATTTGTTTTATTTTTCTGTAATTATACATTAAAATAGGTAAAGGAAAGTTTTATTTTTAAACGGTACCTTCTCTCTCGCCACTTTAATTTAATGTCTAGTTTTTTTCTTATTTTTTTTTTTAAATAATGAAGTTATTTTTATTTTTACCCATTAAAATGTGTAAG
The DNA here is from genome assembly GCA_905220335.1 of Noctua pronuba. Taxonomy (NCBI): domain Eukaryota; kingdom Metazoa; phylum Arthropoda; class Insecta; order Lepidoptera; family Noctuidae; genus Noctua; species Noctua pronuba. The sequence continues at coordinate 6,313,240 of LR999920.1, forward strand.
TAACTAAAAATTTGTAGTCTAAAAATATAATTAAAAATTTATTTACGTTGATTTTTAAAGTCCATTTTTTAAAATAATTTGTTCTAAGTTAATTGTATTTGTTTAAAAATTGTTATTTAAGTAGTCTTTGGTCTTCCATAACAGTAGTGAAAACATAAACATAGGATTTTCGACTTTCGGCGCCCAGCCAAACTTAAATTCAACCTCGCGCTTATGTCCCTTATATTTCACATCTTGTTGCCACCTTCGATAATATGAAAACGTTTTTTTTTTTAATATTAAATCCTGGGTATAAAGAGGTTTTATTTCATTTATTTTAAGAAAAATAGCCTTTCTTCTGTCTGTCCTATTAACGGGTATCGTTTTACCCAGTAAATTGGTTGTCGAGATTAGATCAGTCGTTCCATGTAAAATACTGGTATTCAGCCGCATCCGGCTTTTCCGTGTTGGGGTAGACCGGAAGTCGAACTCAATACAGAAAAGGTTTGGTAGATGACAGCCCTCTTTTAGTTAACCGACTTTGCGTAGTAAAAGAGTGTTATGTTTTTTTTTGTTTTCTTTTTCATTTTGAATGGTTGTGTAAGTAATAGAGTAAGACGTTGTCAATATCAAACATTAATAAAATTTGTATTGATTCAAATGTTTTTTCTTTTTGTATTTAGCTGAGGAAACAAGTAAGTATGTACTTCGAAGTGTTTTTCAAACTCGAATACACAAATAGGTTTTTTTCAAACTTAATAATTAACTAGATACTATTCTAAACTAGCTTCTGCCGGCGACTTGGTCCGCGTAAAGTTTCTTGTATTATCAAAAAATAATAAAAGTCGCTTGAGTCGATCTTCAAGTTAAGCCGCTCTTGCCTAGGTTGGTCAATGGATGGGTGACCACCCATTACATACCGAGTTGCCTCCGTGCCTCGGAAAGCAAGAAAAGCCGTTGGTCCCGGTTGTCATTTGTAGATCTTTGACAGTCGTTAAGTAATGAGTGGTCCGAAAGTCTGACAACCAGTGTTTCCAAGAGTTATCGTATTACCTAGTACTAACTGGGTAGTGGAGGACAGATAGGCAGTCGCTCCATGTAAAATACTGGTTCGGCTGCATCCGGTTAGACTGGAAGCTGACACCAACATAGTTGCCAAAAGGCTAGGCAGATGGTGACCTAATTCGAAATTTTACCTGTTTATAAAGGGTTTATGAAGGCGCGTGTGGTTCCTGTCATTGCGATCATATTTTTGTACTGGACCATACCTAGGAATCTTCTAGTTATAACATCGACGAGCACAGTTTCAACTATTTGACTTCATGACCCTTGTACGGGTCCGTTTATATGGGGGTACGTTTTCTTCTTCCATGGGGTTAGTTGACACTAGGAATTTCTCCTGTATCGTGGGTGCGTTTACAAACATTTAAACTCACATACACAAACAACCGACCCGATTGGTGGTGTTAACTACCATATTCACCACTGTCAGACGTCACGGCATCATTTACTCCTTTCTCTTTCATATGTTTTGTCGCTTTTTTATTAATATTAAGCTCGCTAATATGAAGTTTAAATAAATAATACATTTTTAAGGGGTTGGAAGAATTTTTTATGAAGCCTGGCCGCCTACCTTCCGCCATTTTGTTTTATATTCAAAATTCCCGCCACGCATAAAACCTGTCAGTTATTATCGAGCCGATAACGACGCTTTAGACAATTTTGTCTCATAAAAAACTTATTTGTATTGATGCCAGCAATTGATTAATATTAATTTAAGGTTTTATGAGTGGCTGCTATGTTGAAAAGGATAGTATTTAAACGAGCAAAAATCAATACAAATTAAAGGTGTCAAAAATACTGAATATGGGCGGCTCAAATACTAAGTGGGCGACAAACTGTGGGCGAGTACAACGGCGACTTCGACTTAGCGCCGCTGCGCGTGGCTCTCTTTTTGTTTGCAGGGCTTAAAGTAATCTAACCCGAAGAGGATGCCGGGGTCTTCACTTCGCTCGCTAACTAGACCCCCCCATCCCCTTCGAACCTAATCTGTCCGAGTCGGGGTGTCACAATACCCGAGCTCGCTTCGCTCGCTCTTGCTTTCTATGTTCTCCTTGCCGCAATGACCGGATAAATAGTTACTTGGTATAATAGTCGCCCATTTAGTATATCATTCGCCCGATTAATAATTTCCCTTTTGCAAATAAGCTAAAATGGCGGAAATTAGGCTGGCCAAATAATTCAAACCTCGTTACTAACTTAATTGACTAAAAGAAAATCTATTAAAATAGTTAAAAAATGGTTAAATTTACCAAAAACTTTTTTAAAGTGTAAACTCATCTTCACGCTTTATGCTAGTCACAGAATAGCGAGTAAATGGAATGCTCAAACACATGTTTGTACTTAAATTGTATCTGCAAGTGTAGGAAATTTTGAGTCATTTACTTTTAAGTGCCTGGTGTAAACCTGTCAAACCATGAATATAACATGAGACAGAGGACATTTTGTGAATTTGTGTGCATGAAAGAAAACCCTACCTGAAACTGGGGTAAGCCTACATGTGGGTAAGTATTGTTATCATCATTATAATATTTTTTAAGTTTGTATTATGTTTCATAAAGTTTATAAGACCTAATAATACCTACAAAATAATTGTAGGCTAGTTTTTGTACAAACGCCAACACATCAAGCTACTACAATCTGTCAAATTTCTTTAATAGATTTTTAACTTTATCGCTAAAGCATTAGGTGCAAGGTTGATTGGGAAAATTTGACAGTTTCGGGTTACTTGATGTGCTAGCATCTGTACTCATCTTCTGAACAAACAGCCCTGCAATAGCAAAAAAACGAGTGTGCTTATGACCACACGACTGAAGTGAAACTTCTGATAATTGCTTAGATATACGGAACGTATTTGGCTATGAGAGGAAAAGAGAAAGAAAATGTGCGCGCGCACTGCTGTCTCTTGCTTATATCCCCCACTCAATTCCCGTTCACCTCGTCCGATCACACTTTTCGTAACGCTTACGTCACGCGTTCGCCAGCTTACTCCCCAAGTCAAGCGTGCGTAAAGAAGTTTCACTTCAAAAATCAGCTGTTGCCTACATTTCGACGATTTACACGAACGCAAATGTGATGCTGTTTTTTTTTCGTAGTAAAAGTCGTTCATAAATATAAATACAATGACCCCTAAAGGTAGCCCGCGAAATTCAAATTTTGTTACGTTTTTTCTTCTCTAACAAAGTCACGAACGTCGCCTTTTGTTTTCACAAAGTGACAATTCATAATATCAACTGCGTCTGTGTCAAAGAGATTTAAAAAACTTTTAGAGCGGACATTGGGAATATTTTCATTAAAAAAAATCAATTTTGACACACGAATGCTACGTGTAATGTTACTAAGTAGTAACAAGTATTGGATTTCGATGTTCTCCGTCTTGTCCCGTCTATCGCTCGTAAATATTTGAATGTCTTTGGTATGATTCTGATAAAGCGGCCATTTTAGAACCGCTGCTCTCGCCAAACTTTAGGTCGATTCAGTTTTTACTCAGATTTCATCGGCACGCTATTAAGAAGAAGTAGTGAACTTCTCACTCCTCCATTTGTTTTTACATTTCCAGGTCAAGTCGACAAGGACCACCAGACTTACACCGACGAACAATTGGAACAGCTTCTTGAATACGTGTTCGAGCATACAGATATCAACAAAGATGGATACGTGGACTATTTGGAATACAGGATTAGTGACTTCAAGGCTAAAAAGGCTGAAAAAGAGAAGGAGTTGAGTGGGGCTAAATAGACGAGCTTTAGAGAACCCCTCTTTTTCAGCATCATTCTTCTGCCCTTCATTATCAACATTTTCTTCCTGCCCTTGTCCCATTCTACTTGAGGTCGGCGCAACACGTCTTCTTCTTCCATTCTCCCCTGTCAGACGTCACGGCATCATTTACTCCTTTCTCTTTCATATCATTCTGCACACAATCCATCCATCTTTTCTTTGGCCTTCCTCTCCATCTTTATCCATCAACATTACTTTTTTAGTAACATGCGTTTCATCCCTCCTCATTACATGTCCATCATTCTCCTGCCCGTATCCATATTTATTTGTGGTCGGAGCAGCATGTCTTCTTCTTCCATACTTCTCTATTACTAATCATCTCAGCAGTCACCTCCTTTCTAGTCATAGTAAGTCCTGCTCGAACAATAAACTCACTAATTAGCTTAACTATTAACCTTTTGACCGTCATAATCACATATACGTGACAAGCAAGCGTGCCTGTACGCCTAATGACACAAATATGTGACAAAATGGTAGGTGGCTTAGTGTGGAGGGCACACGCGTGCGGTTATGCTCTGGCCGTCACAAGGTTAACTATTAACTAATCTTTATTTTTGTTATTTTTTTCTTTACCCTGCCCTGTTTTTTTCTTTTGTTTTCTAATCATGGACAAAATCAGTCCTTACCTGGTCACAATAAATTTTTATTTTTTCATTATTTGTTTGTTTCATTATGATTTACATTACCATTCAGTTTCAGGTGTATACATGATATTTGGTGAGTTGAATTTTCAGTAGATTATTGTATCTTATAGTAGTAAATGTAATTTAAACCTTTGAACGCCATTGTCACATATACGAGACAAGCAAGCGCGTGCCCTGTACACCAAAGGCTTGGCGTGGAGGGCACGCGCCTACGTTTATGCTCAGGTTAAATGTTGAAAAATGGGTTCCCAAGTAATTATTTCTTTAGAACGCTCTTGGACAACAGTTAAAATTATACAGGGTGTCCAGAAAATAGTACGACATAGTGCAGGGGGGTGATAGCTCGGGTACCTACCAAAATAACACAATATTTGTTATTCAAAATGTTACGGATTTACAGTTATATTACATTTTCCAAAAATAGCGAAAAATCCTTAAATCAGTTTTTTAAGCATCTTGTAATGGAAAAATCCTTTTCTAGTATTTTTTTGACATCAAGTTATTCTACTCACTGATATGTCTTTTTTCTCAAAGACAGGACTGTGTTGAAGTACTTAATACATTTATAAAAATATTTTTCACTGAACGATTTTCTTATGGCTTGAAGTGAGGGTTGAAAAAAAATATAGGTTTGTGACAGTTTTGTACAAAAAAACTTAAAAAATGGTTCAAAGGAGGCTGATTTTGATATAAATGCAAGCTTCGGCAATAAGTAATCTATGGCAATTGTCCAGTCCATGTTTGTGTAAATGAAGGCTCAGATATGGCGCAGCCGTGAGACATTTTTTGTCTCTTTTTTTTTTTTTTTGTGTGGGCAATCTGTCAAATATTTTTTTTTTCTTGCTTACATGGTATTTCCTCAGTATTTCCATAGAAAAGTATCCTCCTTCTTTAAAAAATCTCCTAATGTCTGTTTTTTAATCCCTGAGACTAAATTGACAACTGAAAATGTCAAAACTGACATAAATCCTATTGAAATCTATGTCAGTTTGCCATTTTTACTTGTCAATTTAGTCTCAGGGATTAAAAAACAGATTATAGGTACTCTATGCTACCATTTCTTCCAGAAGCTGACAAAGAGAACGGGATATCTTACAAGGATGCGGACTTAGAAGAAATGGTGGAAGGTGCGCTGAAACAGACAGACAAGAATAACGACGGTTTTATCGAATACGCCGAATTTAGGGCTGCTACCGAGGTCAACGTGGCTGCACCATAGTATTTAGTAACAAAAACTCGACTAAAATCTCTAACTCTCTCTATATCTGTACCCTCATCATCATCATAAAATCTCTGTTTCTATACGTTCATAATATAAATGATAAGGTACCTACATTGTTTTATTTTTTACTTAAGGTAAAACGCCAGGGTATCCCGCGGAATTCAAATTTACCCCCCGGTTCAGAATGATCTACCGAGTACGTGGTAATTGTTTTCGTGTCGGTGTTCCTTCCACCCCGTATGTATAGACATTGGCAACTTTAAAAAAAAAATACAAGTTTAGTTTTAACCCTCTCGCTGCCCAGCACCCAGCATATGAGTCCAATGCCCATATTACGCTGGGTGCTGGGCAGCGAAAGGGATAACTTTACTTTAAACACCTCCACGACCCCCGTACTATTCAATGCATTCATCAGCGCAATGTTTTGAGTGCGTTACATTGAATCCTACCGTAAAACGTGATTTTTACCCAAAAAAAAGTCATTTCCCAGCAATATTTTTTATCGTAGAGTTGCTTAATTTAATGTACAGAGTGCTTGGTTGACGGCTTCGTGAAGGGTCCGTTTACATCCTGTATAGTTTCGTTAGTGGTCGCGAAGAATAACAAGACACACCAATTATGGTCATTGGGTTTTGAAGTGGGTACGTGGTGGGTCGGTACATAATTATCGTGCCAGCGATACGAGCAAGAAGACTATGTACAACCACATTTCGCGAGCTGTTTAATTTCCATGCAATTGGGGATCAGCCCTCTCCCGGAGCCCGACCTGAAGGATAGCGGCGCGGGCGGCCCAGTGGTGGCGGCTCCGACTTATGAGCAGTAAGTCGTAGGTTCGAACCCAGGCAGGCGCATTACTTAGTGTAATTTATTTCATCACCACTGCTCTCAAAACGGTGAAGCAAAACATCGTGAGGAAACCGGCATGTCCTAGAAACAAAAAATCGAAGATATGTGACATCTGCCAACCCTCACTGGGCCCGCGTGGTGGATATAGCCCATTCCCTCTCATAGAGAGGAGGCCTGTGTTCCAGCAGTGGAACATTAGGCTAATTATGTAGGGGACCAGCCTATTGCCATCAACCGGCCACAAATCCGGAGCTGCTACTGAGGAATTCCTGACGAAAAAGTACAATAGCACTTCCTGACCTGAGAATTGAACTCAAATCAGCATGCTATGCAGAGACGCTTTCATACTCATTGCTGATTTGTTCATAGAATAATAATTTATATTGTTTGTGTAGTTTAGAATAGGTTAAATTATGATGAGGCTGACTTTTGCACTTGAGGCTCGGATAAATAGTATTTAATTTATTTATTTTGATTGATTTGCTTTAATTAAAATACAAATTACAAAATACTATCTCGCATGTATTTAAAATACGAAATACATTTTTTTTAAGTCGTGTATTTGAAATATAAAATAGGTAAGGTACCTATTTTAACTATTTTTATTTAAAATACAAAATACAAAATTCAGTCAGGTGTTAGGTGACGGCTCAGGTCAGGGCTCTTGCCGTGTCCAGAAGTATTGCTTTCTAAATCAAGCATCAAGCCCTTGATCCAGCTGCCAAGCGAGAGTCTCCTCAGATGTTGGTCGAGGCTATTGGCTTTTAGGGGAGAACGGGCTAATGGGAGCCTACTAAGGGAAAGTTTCGATAAAAACGTCATTTGTTTACATTTTTATACTTTTTAATTAGGAACTGTTATCTTCATTATTAAAGTATATTTTAATCACAGTTATAATCAATTACAGTCATGTATTAAGATACAATAACGATTATACAAAAAAAGTCAGTCGCTCCCATTACCCGACACATGCGGGTAATCAGAGCCCATTTAACGCTAATATGGGAAATGGGAGCCATAATATTTACTTTTTCCCGAAATTTAACTAAACATACTTTAAATGAGATCTTTCTTATGAATACAACGAAGTACTTGTTGCACAAATAAAAAAATGTACTCTCCAAACAAAATAGTGAGAGCCATGCTAGGCTACCATTACCCGTTGAACACCATTTGGAACACTAAAAACATAAATAAATAATTCTACTTCCAATCACAATTTAACCAATTGGACTTGTTAGTAAATGAATCTAGGGATGTAATAAGCATAAACATAATAATAAAATAAGAATATAACTTCATGCTTAGCTTGACGCTGGCAATCGGCAGTTTTTATAAGCGTGGAGCGAAAAACACATAACCGTCCCTCATGACTTAACACATAGAACTAACGGCTCGTGAGCGTCAGGTAAAGTTTCTCGATGGTTGACGGAAGCGGCCGAGTGCTTACGATCGCGAAAATTGTGCATACTTTCCATTCAATCACCATCGCTCCCATTACCCGACCGCTCTCATTACCCTGTTCTCCCCTAAGCCATTGGCCGACACGACTATCGGCACAATGACTGCTGCAACCTCGCGAGCCAGATCTAGATACTTGAACTGCTCATCTTTCTCTGCTTTCACGAGATTCTCAAGGAATATTAAAAGAACCACTAGACCTTGAATTGGATCAATAAAAACACATTTTACGTAAAATACTATTTAATTTAATTGTACAATTTGGCATCAAGTCACATCATGTCTTACAGAGCAAAATATTAAAAAAATAATATAACATTTTGTACATTTTTAAATACACTTTAACATACCTACATAAATATATCTATTACCTATATATCTACTAATCTAAATCACACGCCATGCAGTCAATTAAGTTAATTTAATTTCGTTACATTTAGGGGCCATCCTTTACTTACGTGAGGTCTTTTAGGCCACTTTTATACCCCTCCCCCTTGGTGATACGTCGTGAGGTTTTAGGCCAGCTCTCCTCTCCCCTCCCAGCAACACGTGTATATTTGTTATTCAAAAAAAGGAGGAGCTCGTGGCTAAATAATAACAGCCGATCGGGTCGATCTTAAGGCTAAACCGTACTTGCCTAGATTTGTACGTGGATGGGTGACCACCTAACCCATTACATACCGAGTTTCCTACGTGCCTCGGTAGATCTTTGACAGTCGCTACAGGTTGTGGCCCGAAAGTCTGACAAGCAGGCTTACCAAGGGGTATCGTATTACCCAGTACTAACTGGGTTGTGGAGGTCAGTTAGGCAGTCACTCCATGTAAAATACCGGTATTCAGCTGCGTCCGGTTAGACTGGAACCCGGTCCCAACATAGTTAGGAAAAGGCTAGGCAGATGATGATGTTGAAAAGAACAGAGAGATCTATTTTTTGGATTTTTTCACTTAAATTCACTTGCTCGGTTTTTTAGGTGGTCACACAATTAAATGCAATCCGATATTGGTCAAAAATATTTAATACGTAACAAATTTCCTTTTTTTTTGTGTCACTAATACCTACGTACACGCGATTATCACTATCCGTCTCCCCCCATTTTTGTGATCCCCTCCCCCCTGTTTGAACCTCACGTAATTAAAGGACGACCCCTTACCTACATACAAAGTCAAAATAAAATAGCTAGTGAAACTCCAAAGATGGGTATCGATATCAAAACACGACCATCACCATCTGTTTAGTCTTTTCCCAATATTGGGGTTAGCTTCCAGTCTAACCGGATGCAGCTGAATACCAGTACCTATTTTAAGATGAGAAAAACAAATTACGTCTTTGGAGTTTTGCTAGGTAGATGTAGGTGGTGTTTTGTTTAACCTTATGACCGCCATAGTCACATATACGTGACAAGCAAGCGCGTGCCCTGTATGCCAAACGACACAAATATGTGACAAAATGGTGAAATTGTGGTTTGGCGTGGAGGGCACGCGCGTGCGTTTATGCTCTCACGGTCAAAGGCTTAAAAAAAACCACCTGTATACGAATACCTACTCATCAGTTCTGCGGAGTTTCAATAGGAAATTTATTTGGAACTTGTAGTTTTCACGCAGTCCTGATCCCCATCACCAATCCAGTGAGTTCTGGTTGGCTTCCCGGAAAGGTATGCTGTTCTCGCTGTAGAACTGCGAGAACCAGGTCCTGAACGCGCGTATCGTTTTGTCGGTTTTAACGTAAGCTGGGGCCGATACGAATCGCTTGCTATTCCATATTAAGATGTCACGTTCAAACTGTTGGAGAAGAAATACATTTTTTTATAATAATTATAACATTACGCATTACATACCGAGTTTCCTCCGTGCCTCAGAAAGCACGTTAAGCAGTTGGCCCCGGCCGTCATTTGTAGATCTTTGATAGTCGTTACAGGAAGTGGGGCAAAAAGTCTGACAACCAGTCTTACAAAGGCGTATCGTATTGCCCAGTATTAACTGGGTTGTGGAGGCCAGATAGGCAGTCGCTCCATGTAAAATACTGGTGTTCAACTGCATCCGGTTAGACTGGAAGCCGACACCAATATAGTTGGGAAAAGGCTAGGCAGATGATGATGAACTATAACGTTACGCCTGTTCTTTTCAAAAGGTTAGCAGAGGTGTGCCTGATAGTAGTAGTGCCAGTGTTAGAGTCCAATGTAATCCTAACTCCTAACTAATATTATAAATGCGAATAAGTTTGTTACCTTTTCGAGACTAAACCACTGAACCGAGCTTTCTGAAATTTTGCATGAAACGTATATGCAAAATTTCAGGATAATCGGTTTATTATAAGAACTGCCTCGTTGGTCGAGTAGTTGCAAGCGCGGCTGCTGAGTATGGCTACCTGGGTTCGATTCCCGGGTCGGGAAAAGTGTCATTGAGTCTTTCCATCAGGAATTTCTCAATAGCAGCCACGGAGTCTAGTTCTGTGCCCGGTTGACGCCATTAGACTGGGCCTTTATAACATCTACTAGCTTTGAACCGCGGCTTCGCTCGCGTTAATTAAAAAATTGACTATCAATTCGGGTTGTACTCCGCTAGTAATAATAAAATCCAATCATGATTCGAAAGACACGTGGCGCCATCTATTTTCATAAGAACTTTATTGTTGTTTTCCTCGAGAACAGTGAAAAAAAGTACTGTTACGGGTACCCTATGTCCGTTTCTGTACACCTGACAAAGCACATGCAAAATTTCAGGATGATCGGTTCTGTGGTTTAGGCGTGAAAAGGTAACAAACAAACAAACTTACTTTCGCATATTAAGAATGGATTGCTGTAGTACTCTTTGTAGTGCCGCTACAGACCAACGAGGCTCCCTAAGAAGGCTAAGTAGGCTAAGTATTACTCACCATATCACCTTCAGACTTGACCGACAGCGCCGCGAAGGGCGCATTGTAAGCTGGTGAAAACATCCTGTGTATGACCCTCTGTAGCGAGGGGCCGAGCGGGGTCACTGACTGGGAGACCAGGATGGGTCCCACTGGAGTCTGGAGCATCAGGCGGACGTGGCCAGGTCCTATCTGTGGGGAAGAAAAGCTTTAGTTATTAGAATGTTGAGAAAGTGTATCAACATCTGCTATGAACGAAGAACTGCTATGAGATCTCAATACCAGAATCTATTATGCACGGACGTATTTAAAACCAGCTTATTTAAAAAAAAAGTGATTTGTATGGCTAAAACCTTACCGTTGCAAAAATTTAAAAAACGTTTCACAGAGTTACTTGTAAACAAATGTTATATATACTTATTCAGTGCAGGATTTCTTAAATGATATTTTTTTGTAATATCCTTATTATCCTCTGTAATGTATTACATTTGCATGCTATATTAAGGCAGAATGTACATGGATTCTTTTATACACCGTGACTTTTTAGTCGTCTTACAACGGCAGCCCACTTCATGTATCCAATCACTACCTACTACACATTCATAAAAAAATTGGTATTTCTGAGATTGTAATAATTTAAAAATAAAAACATTATTCAGTATTACGACGCATGACGTAATTAAAACACCCTGTTGCTAGCGATAATCTACTCGACTCGAGCGCTGGGTAGCTATGTTCTCCCGTTTGACACGTAAACATCATTAACAGGGTGTTTCATTAATTTATTCTAATGTATTATTTATTTTTCTTTGTACCTGTTATTGTAGGTAACAAAAAAAAATCGCGCCTAGAGCTATTTCATGTCGGGTACCTACATTGAGTGGACCACATTTGTAAGACGACTAAAAAGTCACGGTGTATAATTTACCAACTTATTTTTATGTAGGTACCTACATTCTTAGCAAATAAAGACCTATTCTATTCTGCTTTTTAGAAGACTTTTTTTAAAACTACTGACGCAGAGACACATTCGTGTCCATCCCCGTTTCATAGAGCACATGTGCCATCCCACCATACGTATTGCGAGTAGTGTAGCACCTCCAACACGCGTAGCACGACCACCATAGAAACGGGTTTCTTTGACGGAAGAATCGACAAAATGACAGATTGTGTCGACAAAATGACAGATTGTGACGACAAAATGACAGATTGTGTCCACAAAATGACAGATTGTGTCGACAAAATGACAGATTGTGCCGACAAAATGACAGATCTCTTTTCACAATCTGTCATTGCTACGCGTGCAGGTGGGCTCACGGCATTGCAAGTGCGACTTGAGTGAGTATTTTATTAAAGAAATTAACTAAGACGTTGCATACCTGTGTAACTTTAACATCAACATGGCCGAGGTCATATTTCATGATCTTGTAGTCGTGCGTCAAATTCATACTCGCAGTGTGGTCTTCATTCTTAGTCCAACTTGCTGCCCAAACGTGATAGCCTGAAATAAAACCCCAATTAATATTATACATCATCATCTGCCTAGCATTTTCCCAACTATGTTGGGGTCGGCTTCCAGTCTAACCGGATGCAGTTGAATACCAGTATTTTACATGGAGCGACTGCCTATCTGACCTCCACAACCAAGTTATTACCTACTGGGTAATACGATACCCCGTGGTAAGACTGGTTGTCTGACTACTACCTGTAACGACTATCAAAGATCTACAAATTACACCCGGGACCAACGGCTTCACGTGCTTTCCGAGGCACGGAGGAAACTCGGTATATAGTGGGTGGTCAACCATCTACAGCCCAACCTAGGCAAGCGCGGCTTAACCAGAAGATTGATCCGAGCGGCTGTTATTATTTAGCCACGAGCTCCTCCGAGCGACTTCCAATCTAACCAGATGCAGCTGAATACCAGTATTTTATATGGAGCGACTGCCTATCTGACCTCCACAACCGAGTTAGTACCGGGTAATACGATACCCCTTGGTAAGACTGGTTGTCAGACTTTTTGGGCCATTGACTACCTAACGACTACCTACCTTATTTATTTTTTTAAATAAATAAGTGAATATGAAATAACATAACATCACGCCTGTAATCCCCGAAGGGTTAGGCAGAGGTGTACCTAATAGTACACCCACATTTCGCCAGTTATATTTAAGTCCCATGTAATAGGAGGCGAGCCTATTGCCATCAACCGGGCGCAAATCCAGACTCCGTGGCTGCTACTGATAAATTCCTGATCGAAAAACTCGATACACTATATCACTACGACTAACTAAAACTGACTATGAAATAAATACAAGGTGTAAACGGACCCTTCACGAAGCCGTCAACCAAGCATTCTGTACATCAAACTAAGTAACTCTACGCAAAAATTATTGCTGGGAAACGACTTTTTTTTAGAGGTGATCAATCACATTCTACGGTAGGACTAAATGTAAGGCACTCAAAACATTGAGCTGATGGATGGATTTTATAGTACGGGGGTTGTGGAGGTGTTTAAAGTAAAAATTTTACATTAAAAACATGTATTAAAAAAAAACTTGTGAAAAAGTTGGAACTTTGACCCCCAATATCTCCGTAACTAGAAGGTATGGTCTAGAACAAAAAAGTGATCGCAATGACGGGGAGAACAAATGCCTTTTGGCTTCGTTAAGGGTCTTGTTACACCCTTTATGTATAAAAAGAAAATTGCTTACCTATTAGGTCATACAATAACGGATACTTCTCTCCCAAACCAGAAAGTAAAGATGGAGAATGTACAGCATTCAAATGAGCTACATCAGCGCCGTTCTCGGGGATTTCCTGAAAAAAGAAAAATAACGTTAGTCATAATGTATTGTTAGGTTCCGATGTGAAAAATAAGTATTTGATACGATTTATATTTTAGTTAGAATCAGATTTAAATTTAATTGTTTTTGTAATCGATTATTTGTTGCAATCGATTAAATGTGCTCGCAACTCCGACGGTTGAATCGGTGTGATTATCTGTGGTAAGCTGGGAGTGTGCCGAAAGGGCGGGCGACGCTTTTTTAAAAAAACGTTCTGAGTTTTTTGGCGCTTTTCTAGGTCGGACGCGCAATTCGTCTTTTGCATTAAATAGCAGTATTAGGCTAACATAAAATATTGTACTACTACATGGTTGTCTAAACCCATTTTGTAACATCGGAATAAATACTTATAATATACTGGAGTGCAGTGGAGTGCAGCAGTTTTATTACAGTATGTACAAATAATTGGATACTGAAGCAAATATGAGGTCAGACTCAATAATACTAGTTTAAAAAAAAACTGGCTAAGTGTGGGTCGGACTCGCGTATGAAGGGTTCCGTACCTTCGTTGTAAGGGAGCCCCCTTTAATTTTAAATTTGTTGTTGTAGCGGCATCACAAATACACATTCTTTAAAAATTTCAACGGTCTACTAACTACGGATCATGAGAAACAGCCCGCTGACAGACAGACGGACGGACGGATAACGGAGGCTTAGGACAATAGGGTCCCGTTGGTTACCCTTTGGGTACGGAACCCTAAAAGTAATGGTGGCCTTTTTTTTCATTTACTGATGGGCATACTCTTGATCTCGATCACATCAGATGGAAAGCGATGGAACAAGTGTGCCCAGAAGACGCTCGGTCACTTTTGCTTAAAAGGCTGACAGACCATTAAAGAGTAACCTCAATTACCACACAACTTTTCAGTCACCGGAGCCACTTTCAGACTTCCTCACTCATTTCTTATTTTATTCATTCTATATAAGGTAACTGGTAATTAGTGACCGATACTTAAACACGTGATTGTACTCATCATAACAAACAACTTTCCCAAAGAAACATTGTTTTTCATACACACACTTATCACAATAACACAACAGCCGTATGAAATTCGCACGCGCGCGCCTGTGACCTATCAGCTGTTAGCCGTTTAAAAAAAAAATCTTTGCGAAAGTTGTTTGTTATCAAGAGTACAATCACGTGTTTAAGTATCGGTCACTAATTACCAGTCACCCTATATTTTAAAAGACTTCTTCTGACTTCCAGTTATTCTAGGAAATGTAGGATTGCTTACTTGTATGTGAGCGCTGACTGTGAACTCGTTCCTGCCCCTGTACCCCCAGGTCTTCAGCTCAGGGACCTCCGTCATCTCCCATAGCGGAGCCCTGCCCTCCGCGTCGTACCAGATCCAGATGGCGCCGTCCCGCTCGACTGAAGTCCACTGCTTTATTGAGACGCCTTTGGGAGCTGTGGAAGAATATTTATTTATTTATTTAAATGCCTTACACTATCATTACAGGTCTATAACCTAATGCAATAGTCTAGTCACACACACACTATTAAAATTAAATCACAACACATCTCAAGATCATTGTTTGTAACACAGTGTAAAGAATAGTACTTTTGCAAATTCACCCCAGTGACATGTAAATATATCAATTTCGACCTGAATGTAATTGGTGGTGCGAATTGCTCGAGTCAGAGGGGTTTTGGCCAGCAAGTTAGTCCTAGCTGAAGGAACGACCAGCAGCGGCGGCGGCCGTCGCCTCCACACATAACGGTCGGGAACGCACAAGTGCAACCGTTGCAAGACTGCACAATATATCTGGTATTATGTAGAATTTTAGTATTTACCTACTAGGTATCTTACAATATAGCTGTTAAGTTATACGTATGAAGACATACACAACGAAGCCAAAAGGTACTTGTTCTTTCCGTCATTGCGATTTGTTTTTGTTCTGGACCATACCTGGGAACTTTCTAGTTACGGAGATATTGAAAATCCAAAGTTCCAACGTTTATACAAGCTTTTTTTTTTAAACACAAGTTTTTAATTTTATAACTTTACTTTAAATAACCCCAATTTATTATTACATTGAGTTCGACTAAGAGTACCGTGATTTTTCACCACAAAAAAAGTTGTTTCCCAGCAATATTTTTGCGTAAAGTTACTTAGTTTGATGTACAGAATGCTTAGTTGACGGCTTCGTGAAGGGTCCATTTTCACCTTGTACGTACCGTGTTCCACCCCCGGCACACTAACACAGGCGCCGTCCTCTCCAAATCTCCACTTATGAAAGGGGCACTCGATACAGTTGCCGCACACACTGCCCCCCACAGCCAGGTTGGCCCCCAAGTGGGGACAGTACGCGTCTACAACGCGAGCTACGCCGTCTTCACCTCGGTACACGCAGAGGTTTTGGCCTGGAAATAAAGTAAAACATCTTTTTTATTTGTAAAACTAACCTTTTTGAACGCCATTGTCACACAAATGTGACACACGTCCAAAAATGCGCGAAAATAAACAATTAAATAGTTTTGGAATCCCTATTCTTTTTTTATTGGCGGTAAAACTGTGGCTTGGCGTGGAGCACACGCGCGTCCGTTTATGTTCTGGCATTCAAAAGATTAATTTGTAAAACTAATCTGTTGAAAAGTTTTACTGCTAATAGTAAAATGATTAACAAGTATGAAGTACAGACAATCCGTAATGCTGAATAATGCAATTAATCAATTAATGGCATATGAAATTTTAGTAGCTAACAGAAACTTTGAAAAGATAAAATTCGTTGATTCGGCTACTCGATACTAGATGGCGCTACTAAACCCAATCAACATAATAATTTTTCAAACAATTATTCTACATCGCTCTCACTCTAGTTTCTAATTTATTCATTTTAAAAGATTATTTTCCTTTTTAAACTGAATATTTATGTATAGATTTTGAATGATCAAATGAATTAAAACTTCGGCTACTCAACAACAGATGGCGCTACCTACCTAAAGCATCAACTGCTAGAACACCTCCAACCTTCAGTTCCCTGCTCTCCCCAACTGCAAACCATCCATTAGGATAAGGAGGTGGTATCTTGTTGCCCATCCGTCTGGTGACCTGAGCCCTAGATATCCGCCTGTCACGGTCTGGGCCATCTCCGATGTGCTCGAAACCGATTTCTGTTAGTTCCTGAAAAAATAAAAGGGTTTTTTATAAAGGGGGCGTGTAACTTATTGTTATTGGGGGCCTAAAATGGCCGGGGGCCTAAATTTTAATATGGTTTTAGGCCATTTTAGGCCCCCTGTAGTTTTTAAGACTGAAATCGTCAGCCCGTCTTGAGTAAGCGAGTGATTGCTTTTTCTGTTTGAGAAGAGCTTCACTGCAGAGGGATGGCTATGGCCTGGTTTTATTATTAGCCTTACTGCTTGCATCTTCTTTGTCCAGTAAAGTTTAATACCTTTTCTCTATCTCAGATGTGACCTTTTTAGACAAACGGTGACAGAAAAGGGCTTTTCATATGAAACATCTATATAAAGGGTGTAAAAAGACCCTTAACGAAGCCGAAAGGCAATTGTTCTCCCCGTCATTGCGATCATTTTTTTGTTCTAGACCATACCTAAGAACCTTCTAGTTACGGAGATATTGGAGGTCAAAGTTCCAATTTTTTCACAAGTTTTTTTTTAAATACCACTTTTAAAGGTTTTAATTTTACTTTAATTAACTCGATGACCCGTTTACTATTCAATGCATCCATCAGCACAGTGTTTTCAGTGCGTTACATTAAGTCCTACCGTAAAACGTAATTTTTCACACCAAAAAAAATAGTCGTTTCCCCGCAATAATTTATCCGTACTTTTACTTAGTTTGATGTACAGAATGCTTGGTTGACGGCTTCGTGAAGGGTCCGTCTACACCTTGTATAAAGGCCTTTATTTTTTTGTTACTTTTTTTTGGATGGGAAATCATCAAATAACTCCCTCCCGCTCTGGGCGGAGTGGGAGGGAGTGTCAGACTTTTACTGACTAAAACCCATCCATGTTCCTTCTTTGCCCTTTGTGTGCCAGGGCCGCGGTATCTCTTTCGAACAGTCCCGCAGCCCAGTATAACCTGGCCTCTTTTTCTAATACTCTAGGCTAGTTCAATGCCAAAGCGTTATCACTTATCACAAACATGCTGTACCATAAAGTGTTATCTATCTAGGAATAGATAGATAGAAAGATAGACAGAATAGATATGGGATAACTGTCAGTTTAAAGTGGCTATACGTATGTCTATAGTCACGCGGATAAATTGAATCCGCGATACGTAGCGCAGAAACTGTTTATTGCTATCCAACAAAATATTAATCTATCTTTTGTTTTTTTTTACGGATGGGAAATCATCAATTAACTCCTCCCGCTTTGGGTGGAGTGGGAGGGAGTGTCAGACTTTTACTGACAAAATCCATGTTCCTTCTTTGCCTTTTGTGTTCCAGGGCCGCGGTATCTCTTTCGAACAGTCCCGCAGCCATTATTAATCTATCTTCTTCTATCATCATCTGCCTGCCTTTTCCCAACTATGTTGGGGTCGGCTTCCAGTCTAACCGGATGCAGCTGAATACCAGTATTTTACATGGAGCGTTTGCCTATCCGACCTCCACAACCCAGTTAGTACTGGGTGATACGATACCCCTTGGTAAGGGAGCGTTCAAGAATTACGTAACGCAATTTTTGAAGATTTTTTACCCTCCCTCCCCCCCATGTAACGCACCGTAACGTTTTTCTGTACACCCATTTCCCATAACGTTACGTAACATCCAAAGTGACCGTAAAGTCACAATTATTTTGCGCAAAGTACTGGAAAGTCGCTAAAATACCTTTGATATGGCTTTAATCCGCTCGCGCTGCTAGCTTCTGATACGTGTACAATACAATCGAGGGATTCCCCGTAAGGTATGAACGAAAACGCTTTGTCCGATTTGGGAATCGAACCCAGGACCTCATGCTCAGCAAGTCGCGCTTGCGACCACTAGACCAACTAGACAGTTAGTATTAAACTAAATGGAATTAAAATATAGATCAAATCTTGAAATTGTATGAAAAAGTTTTTGAAATTCACGATAAAAATTATTAAAGTCGAACTAAATAAAAATGCAGAAAGGGTGTGAACACACCCTTAACGAAGCCGAAAGGCACTTGTTCTCCCCGTCATTGCGATTTTTTTTTTGTTCTGGACCATACCTTAGAACCTTCTAGTTACGGAGATACTGAAGTTCAAAGTTCCAACTTTTTCACTCGATTTTTTTCAATATTCTAACTTTACTGTAAATTCCTCCATGACCCTTGTACTATTCAATGCATCCATCAGCACAATGTTTTATACGCGTTACATTGAGTCCTACCGTAACATGATTTTTCAACCCAAAAAAAAAAGTCGTTTACCAGCAATATTTTTTGCGTAGAGTTACTTAGTTTGATGTACAGAATGCTTGGTTGACGGCTACGTTAAGGATCCGTTTACACCTTGTAGAGGAACTAACTTAACATAAAAAAGTGAAGTATTCCTCAAAGCGCAACAATTTTTAAGCGCAACCAACTAAGCGCAACTAAATTATACCTCGAAGCGCAACCATGATGAAAAATAGAGATGAGTATGTTGGATTTTTTAACGATATTTTTCATCATGGTTGCGCTTTGAGGAACAATTTAGTTGCGCTTAAAAATAGTTGCGCTTTGAGGAATACTCAAAAAAAGTAAAAAAAAAATACTCACTTTTTTATACAACACTGGATTAATAAAACTTCTATAAATTACTTTTAATAAGAAATATACAATCACAGCGAAAATTAAATACGAACTATATTCGCAAAAAAACTCGAAAATTGTTCTGAATATTTGGACCATTAAGTTCACGTAAAATAAGAGGACATCTTTTTTGAATTGTTTGTCTTGCATCGCACTTTGACATTCGGAAAACGTAATTTCCTTTTTTAAAACACTGTCAACGGGCTGCGCGCAGTATTCCGCCATTTTGAATTTGTGTTCGCAAGATGGCTGACTGAAGAATTCTTGACATCTGAAAAGAGGAGAGGAAATCTGTTAATTTAATATCTTACACAATAATAAAGGGTGTAAAAAGACCCTTAACGAAGCCGAAGGGTACTTGTTCTCCCCGTTATTGCGATCATTTTTTTGTTCTAGACCATACCTGGGAACCTTCTAGTTACGGAGTTATAGGGGGTCAAAGTTCCAACTTTTTCACAAGTTTTATTTTAAGTACATGATTTTTATGTAAGATTTTTACCTTAAACACCTCCACGACCCCCGTACTATTCAATCCATCTATCAGCACAATGTTTTGAGTGTGTTTCATTGAGTTTTACCGTAAAACGTGATTTTTCACCCCAAAAAAAAGTCGTTTCCCAGCAATAATTTTTGCGTAAAGTGACTTAGTTTGATGTACAGAAAGCTTGGTTGACGGCTTCGTGAAGGGTCTGTTTACACCCTGTAATTATGTTTGGCACACCAACAAAATATATATGTGTATTAGTATGTACCTATTTATGTATATCAAATTTATGTTAACAAAATGGTATTTTTCTTATTTTTTTTTTTTTTTGTGCTCTATCACAATGCTGTCCTATTTGACCCAAAGGTTGACTGGTAGAGGATGCCTTGTGGCATTAGGTCCGCCTATGTACCACTTTTGTAAAATATATAAATTAAAATAAATAAATAAACTAACAACAAACTATAAAGGCCATCGAAAAACTCCTCCTCAACGCTGTCAGCTGGTAATGTGCCCAAGAGACTGGCGGCGTTGCCACGTTGTATGGCAATACTTAGGCTCTGGCCAAGGTAAAAGCCAGCCCTTAGGTCACGGGAAGCGTCAACAAGGCGTTTCTATATTTACTTAAAAAGGGTGTGGTCACTCGACCCCACGGCCCCAGAGTTTCAACCCCCAACAACTCGAAAATATAGCTGGGTGGTGGAGGTCAGATAGGCATGTTGGGTTGGCTTCCAGTCTAACCGGATGCAGCTGAATACCAGTATTTTACATGGAGCGACTGCCTATCTGACCTCCACAACCCAGTTAGTACTGGGTAATACTATACCCCTTAGTAAGACTGGTTGTCAGACTTTTTGAGTCACTGACTACCTAACGACTGTCAAAGATCTACAAATGACAGCCGGGACCAACGGCTTAACGTGCTTTCTGAGGCACGGAGGAAACTCGGTATGTAATGGGCGGTCACCCATCCACAGACCAACCTAGGCAAGCACGGCTTAACCTTAAGATGGACCCGAGTGGCTGTTATTATTTAGCCACGAGCTCCTCCACACACCAACAAAATATTTGAACTAAATAACTAATCTAACAACAAACTATACTTAAAGGCAATCGAAAAACTCCTCCTCAACGCTGACAGCTGGTTTAGCCTCTGGCCAAGGTAAAAGCCCTTGGGCCACAGGAAGCGTCAACAAGGCGTTTCTATATTTCCTCAAAAAGGCTGTGGGCACTCGACCCCACGGCCCCAGAGTTTCAACCCCAAACAGCTCGAAAATATAGTTTCCAAAAAGGTTATATAATATATCTTACACATTAGGCTGGGTTATGGAGGTCAGATAGGCAGTTGCTCCATATTAGGTTAGACTGGAAGCCGACCCCAACATAGTTGGGAAAAGGCTAGGCAGATGATGATGAGATAGATATGTCATCAGTTTAGTCGGATGCAGCTGAATACCAGTATTTTACATGGAGCGACTGCCTATCTGACCTCCACAACCCAATTAGTACTGGGTAATACGATACCCCTTGGTAAAACTGGTTGTTAGACTTTTTGGGCCACTGACTATCTGTAACGACTGTCAAAGATCTACAAATGACAGCCGGGACCAACGGCTTAACGTGCTTTCCGAGGCACCGAGGAAACTCGGTATGTAATGGGTGGTCACCCTTCCAACCTAGGCAAGCACGGCTTACCCTAAAGATCGACCCGAGCGGCTGTTATTATTTACCTACGAGCTATCTATCTAATATCAATTCAGTAATCAATTTATTGGTCATTAAAAGTGTAAAATTATAATTCTTACGATAAGATTATTATTTTATTAGGTCTACGGCAATTTATGATAGCTACGCCATTGTAAGTCTATGGTAAATTGTCCGTATTTATGCAAAATGGAACCACACGACAAATTTCGGTTTTTGCTTTTTTTGCAGAATACTATTTAAAAGTGGTTTAAATTTCTTATAAAAAAAAGAACCACATGATTTTTCCCTTGGAAAACAGGTATTCTAAAAGCAGAATAGAACCAACAGCAACAATAAACATTACGTATAAAGCAAAACCGAACCACAGTACAACGGGACTTGATTGTTCAAACAAATAAACGATATTACTACCATGTCATTTTATACAAAACAGATCCACACTTACTTGGTACCATTATACTTTACACATATTTCTATTATTAACAATTATTTTTAATACACCAAATGAAACCAGGTTTCTGTGGTATCGTTATGCGTAAAGTAAATTCATAATTTAATTGCTAATATTTTTTTGCAAAATTGAACCACAAGCATTCGGTTCTATCATGTATAAATAAATGTTGTAAAACAGTAGATCCACTTGTATGTGATTCCATTAAGCATAAAACGTTTTGAAACCCATCATCGCTCAATGGTACCAAATGACAAGACTTTTTACATGCCTAACAATGAAATATTTACTTTATTCCTTTGTATATATGGGTCAAAGTGCAATAACTCGAAGTTTCAAAGTAAAACGTCAAACATCTGTCAAAATAGGTGACATTAAACGAAGCAGTTCAAATGTGTGACGACCGTTTTTTTTTTTGTTGTTAAGTTTGAAAATATTGAGTAGAGGCAAGCAATTGCAATTAGATCATTGGAGACGAATATTGAAATTGATAACGAAGATACAACTGGTAAGTAGTTTTATTTAATGAATTTAAGTGCTTAATGAATTTGAGATGCAGGCTTTATCCACATTTGATTCATTCCCGATTGTGGAGTGATTTTAAAAAGATTGCGCCACAAGAGGAGTCCCACTGTGGATTGGGCAACATTCAAAAGATAAAATTGGAGCAATACATCGGCTTATACGTATTTTAACGAAACTAATTATATTTGTTAATGCGGGTTACATGGCTTTTATGACGTCGAAATAAGAGACATTTGAAACATATACTGTCATTTACGGGATATCTTCCGTTGCAAGCGCTATGATCGCGGGTTGACTGAAGAGTGCGGGTGGATGGAAAATAAATTATTAAGAGCAGACAAATCTATCTACCCTCTTTCTTTGTCTTTTGCTACGCGCACTACTGGAAGTCGACCCTCGATCATGACGCTTGCAACAGCGTCGAAATATCAGGAGCTCATGCTAATGAACAATCACGGAAGATATCCCGTAAGTGACAGTACAAATTTAGTTGTAAACCGTGAAAGCTTAAAACAGTCACTTTGTTACGATTCATCTACTTTCGTGAGATGAAACCGATGCGGTTCGATCGATGTTGTAATTTTTTTTGAACTTTCGATGGTTTAGGTTCTAGTTTGGTAAAATACATTCTGGTTAGTTCTAGTTGTTGTGGATCAGTATAAATTATCCGTAGTTTACCGCGATGCCGGGACAGCTATTTAATTATTTGTTTGATTTTAAAACTCACGAGGCCACTGTTTTGTGCGGAACAAGGTGGATTGCTACGCCCTTACCCGCGAATTCAAAATTTTAACAAGGTTACTTCATTTTTTGCTAGGGTCTGTTACTGTTGCGCATGATTTTTGTACATGGCGCATGTACAACATACTTTCTGAAATAACATAAAGCCGCATCCCCACTAGGCGACAATTGTCGTCCGCAGTGGCGTGCCTAGGGGCCAGCAAAACGGCAAGCCCTTAAGGCAAACAGTCTGTTTAAAAACCCTAACATAGTGAAGATGAAGTGAAATTGGATATAAGGGCATGCCAAGCTTTTAGGCTCGTAAGAAAGAACCACCATTAGTCGCCCTATGTCTCATCTCCGTCTGGCAACGTCGTCACCTGACGTCTTCGGGTACACGTTGTTCGACAAATATCGCCTAGTGGGGACACGGCTTTATAAGAACTAATAATATTTTGCTGTCACCATATACCTACATATAAAAAACATGCGATTTTGTTGTTTTGATTTTAAAGGTTTTTTTCTCATTCTACAAGATGACAGAGTTTTTATAATGGTGTCATTTGTGATGATGTATTAGAAGACGACATAGATGGACCAGACACGGTGGACTTCGAAATCCAATTTGATGATAACGTCGAATAAAAGCTCTTTATATGTATTATTTAATATTTTTTTGTGAATTAAAGCTTTATTACGATAATATAAATACATAGTTTCATTTATATTAGTTAATTCCTGGGTTGTGGTTCTTTTTTGTATATAAGAAAACCTATCAATTAGTAAATGTTAAAAGGAACCACATGCACATTTACTTAATTATCTAGAAAGTTTAAGAGTATTCAGAGCAAATTTATATACACATACATAGATAAGCAATTTATCAATAAATTTAAATAAAATAAATAGTAATATTACTTCATCTAACAGAGCTGCACAAGTTTTTGCAAATTCTTTAATATCTCAAAAGTGAGTGTTTGCTGGGTGGTTCCTTTCTGCATAAATACGGACAATTAAAAAACAATGGTAAATAGTTTTATTAATATAATAAGAACTGATTGACATGCTTGAAATTACAAGATCTTTGTGTTTAAGCTTGCGTGCAATAACAATAAAATTGTATTGGCTATGGTCTGTCAGGGTCAAGTTGATGAAGAAGGTTACACTAAAATAGAAAAGAAGAAAGGACGCCCTGTTTCCGTAACCAGTGCGGTACTGCACCAAGTGGACCCAACATGATGCTGCGGCCTGCTGTGCCTACGACTATAGTTGTAAATAAAAAAACCAAAATCCGTGGTTTAAAACCGGTTTTAAATTGGTTTAAAACGGTTTAAAACCACGACCACGTGGGCCGTACATTGATTATAAATTATTTTAAAAGGCTAATTGAAATCATTTAGCATTTTTATTAATATATGTGAAGTCATATATCATACTTATACTACTTTTTAGGATTAGACAGACTGAAAACAATCATGAAATGCGTGTTTATTAAAATATAACGGCAATGCCGTATTCTTATTTTACAATTTGCTACCAAAAACGTAACGTAGGGTATGAGCAGAGAGAAGAAAAAAGAAGAAGAAGAAGAAAAAAACATTTTAAACCATATTAAACCGCTAATTGTGGTTTTAAATCGTTTTAAACCAAAAAGACGGTTTAAAACCAAATGGTTTAAAACCCGTTTTGCAGCTATACCTACGACGCAGCTGTACATGCCGCGTCTGCATTACTCCACGAAGGTTGAGGAAGTCATGGAGTATTTGAGAGTGAAGACCAACTGGACTCTGAGGGTCGAAAGGTTGGAATCGCGCCATAACATCAACTTTAAGTCATTCGTGGTACGAGTTCCAACCTACCATCTACAGACCTTCATGAAAGAGGACTTTTGGCCGAAAGGTTCGTATACCGACGATTTCGAGGACGGTTACGCGACACCACGCCGCAAAACACGACGCCATCAACGATACGTGTCTAGTTATAGATAGATAAGGTTTTTTTATACACCGTGACTTTTTAGTCGTCTTACAAAGGTGGTCCACTCAATGTGCCCGACATAAAATAGGTCAAGGCGCAATTTTTTTTTTTTACCTACCGTTTATGTACAAAGAAAAATAAATAAACATTAGAAAAGGTTATGAAACATCCTGTTAATGATGTTTACGTGTCAAACGGGAGATTATAACTACCCAGCGCTCGAGTCCAGTAGATCATCGCTCACAACAAGGTGTTTTAACTACGTCATGCGTCATAATATTGAATAATATTTTTATTTTTAAATTATTAAAATCTCATAAATACCTATTTTTTTTATGAATGCTTAGTAGTCATTGGATACATGAAGTGGGCTGCCGTTGTAAGACGACTAAAAAGTCACGGTGTGTATGTAAGTTTTGTTATTGTATAAAATTATTTTGTGTATTTTTATCTATGGGCCTCAGTTGCCTGTCAATAAAATGATTGATTGATTGATAAACAATGATAACGAATAAGTTTATGCAATATTCAATCTTCTTCAATGTAGAATTAAGTTCAATAGCAAGGCTTTTTGACTGCATTGCTTTAATGGTTGCAAGGTGATTCTGACCGCAGGATTCTGGGTCCTGTTGTGCAGTGCAATATCGGACTCTTTCTAAAAAAAAAACGTATTAAAGAAGCTAACTCAAAGACTACCTAAGCAATAAAACATATATGGGACCACCGCGCGAACTTCCTCTACCAAATAAAAAAAGAATTACGTAAATCGGACCAGTAATCACGGAGTAATCGGTGTACATACAAACATGAAAAAAAAGCCGGCCAAATGCGAGTCGGATTTCGCATGAAGGGTACAGTAGTTGGGCTGACAAAGGGCAAAGAAGGAACATGGATGGGTTTCAGTCAGTACGAGTCTGACACTCCCTTCCACTCCGCCCAGACCGGGAGGGGTCATTAGATGATTTACTATCCGAAAAAAAAGGGTACCGGGGAAGCCTCCCTTTAATTTTTAATTTATTTTTATTATTTGTTATAGAGAGAATAAAAATACACATTCTGTGATAATTTCAACTGTCTACCTATTACGGATCATGAGATAGAGCTCGCTGCCAGACAGACGGACGGACGGACAGCGGAGGCTTGGTAATAGAGGGTCCCGTTGATTAAGGAACTCTAAAAAGATGCCAGTCGAATACAAAACTCCCTCCATTTTTTGAAATCGGTTAAAAAATCAAACTAACTCTTCAACTTAATTATATTTGTATATATTAAAGGAAGTGTTAATAGCAGTGTCGACAGTTTTCTACGAAACCCGTGTATAATATCAAATGTCAAAACGAATGAAATCAAGCTGAATTATAGGTAAAGTAGCGACCTTGCATACTTTGCTAAATTGCATTTTATTTATAATGATATAGGTCATGTAATTGATGCACTAAGTCAGCTTTCTTAGTACATTGTAAAGGTTAGTAAAGATTAGGGCACAACGCATTGCATAAATCCTCCCACATCATAGTACAGTCACGAGCACCAATATGTAAACATTTAAAAACTTTTTAAAGTGTTTTTCTCCTAATTTTCTGTTTAAAATTTCATGTTCTTATGACCATAGTATTCTGGAACTCATATTTTTGTGATAAAGATCTCTATCTCCAAGTTACAATCGTTATTTCTCGCGAAAATTGCTTTTAAATTAAGGAAAGTGTATACATATTGGTGCTCGTGACTGTACGTATACAAGGTATAAACGGTCCCTTCACGAAGCCGTCAACCAAACATTCTGAACAAGCGCCAGCACATCGAGCTACTACAATCTGTCAAATTTATTTAATAGATTTTCAACTTTATCGCTCAAATATTAGGTTCAAGGTTGATTGGGGAAATTTGACAGATTCGGGTAGCTTGATATTATTATGCTCTAACTGATCAACCGATCAATATAGGTCAGGGTTAGTCATCTTTGGTCAATGATCCGTGAGTTTTTTAATTAAAATTCATTTTCTTACGCGCAGTCTCTACTCATGTGGAACGCTATAGACCAACCGCTTTAATGAGTCCTCGCGAAGGTATCAATTTAAATGTATTTAGTTATTTTAACTTCATGTACAAAAGTGGTACATAGGCGGACTTAATGCCACAAGGCATTCTCTACCAGACAACCTTAGGGTCAAATAGGACAACATTGTGATAGAGTACAAAAAAATAAATAAGAAAAATACCATTTTGTTAACATAAATAATAATATTCTGATTGATTTAGTAATATTCTAAAGGTTGATCACGTATTGGTTCAATTAGTATCGTAATACCTACGTGGATTATGGTTATTTTAAAGCAAATAACCTGTGGGATATTGTTAGGACTTTGTGGACGCTTAATGTGCCTTTGATGGGGCAAGGCGGAGGAATCATTAAAGCGGTTGGTCTATAGTAAATGCTGTGCTACGATTTGCTTGAAGTTTTCTGAGATGGAAACAGTTTTTTGATGCTAAAAAGAGACTACAAGAAGATTTTTTTACTGACGAAAAAAAATTAAAAAAGCGTATTTATTGGAGTCACACAGGATCATCATCTGCCTAGCCTTTTCCAAACTATGTTAGGATCGGCTCCCAGTCTAACCAGATGCAGCTGAATACCAGTATTGTACATGGAGCGACTGCCTATCTGACCTCCACAACCCAGTTAGTACTAGGTAATACCATACCCCTTAGTAAGACTGGTTGTCAGACTTTTTGGGCCACTGACTATCTGTAACGACTGTCATAGATCTACAAATGACAGCCGGGACCAACGGCTAAACGTGCTTTTCGAGGCACGGAGGAAACTCGGTATGTAATGGGTGGTCACCCATCCACAGAACAACCTAGGCAGGCACGGCTTAACCTAAAGATCGATCCGAGCGGCTGTTATTATTTAGCCACGAGCTAATCTGTTTTTTTTTGGGGGGTTCAGTTCAAAATGATATGGACTAAAGTATTTTATTATGAAAGTCATCATTGCCTTTGTATTTTAAAATATAACCCAATTTCTGTATGACGTTATCAGTAGATATAATATCATATCGGACTATCGATTGCTATTTTTTATTGGTATGAAATCATTCAACACCAAAATGATACGTGCTTTCCGAGGCACGGAGGAAACTCGGTATATATTGGATGGTCACCCATCCACGGAATGACCTTGGCAAGCGCTGCTTAACCTTTAAGATCAACCCGTGCGGCTGTTATTATTTAGTCACTCCTCAACGTTACACAATCGTCAAAAAGTTTATAACAGTTTTTACAATTTTGTTACATAAAATTGCTTTTCGCGTCAATGTAAATCGAGCCTTATGTAGTTGAATCATTTATACCTATTTGAGTCACAAAAGTGGGTAAGGTAAAACCGCTATCTAGATTATATGCCCGTTATCATTTTATCAAAAAGAGCCGAAAGAGTTGACAAGCTTACACATACAAAATCAATATATTACTTACCTATTCATTTATTTATAATACCTATACACAAATTAATAGGTAATCTCCTAATTCGTAATTATATGTGATGGCGCGTGCCAATGACAAATGAGAAATAAGTACATAAGAGGAAGTCTGAAAGCGTGAGGAGCTCGTGGTTAAATAATAACAGCCGCTCGGGTCGATCTTTAGGTTAAGCCGTGCTTGCCTAGGTTGGTCTGTGGGTGACCACTCATTACATACCGAATTTCCTCCGTGCCTCGAAGCCGTTAGTCCCGGGTGTCATTTGTAGATCTTTGATAGTCGTTACAGGTAGTCAGTGGCCCAAAAAGTCTGACAACCAGTCTTACCAAGTGGTATCGTATTAAACAGTACTAACTGGGTTGTGGAGGTCAGATAGACAGTCGCTCCATGTAAAATACTGGTTTTCAGCTGCATCCAGGTAGCCTGGAAGCCGACCCCAACATAGTTGGGAAAAGGCTAGGCAGATGATGAGGAAGTCTGAAAGTGGCGCCAGTGATCGGTTGTCGTGGTATGGGCATGTGATGCGGAGGAATGAGGAAAATGTCGTGAGGAAAGTTTTGAGTATGAATGTGGATGGGTATAAGAGTAGAGGAAGACCAAAGAAACGATGGATGGACTGTGCGAAGGATGATATGGCAAGAAAGGAGGTGACTGATGAAATGATGAGTAATAGAGAAGTATGGAAGAAGAAGCCATGCTGTGGCGACCCCAAATGAATTGGACATAAGGGCAAGAGAGTGGTGATGATGATGTGTGCCAATGACAAGTCATTGGGTCTGGTGTAGTCGTGATTGATCGATCATATCCCATTAAACGTACCCTTAACGAAGCCGAAAGGCTCTTGTTCTCCCCGTCATTGCGATTTTTTTTTCCTAGGCCATACCTGGGAACCTTCTAGTTACGGAGATATTGGGGGTCAAAGTTCCACTTTTTTGACATTTTTTTTAAATACAAGTGTTTGACTTTATAACTTTACTTTAAATACCTCCACGACCTTAGTAATTTTCAATGCATCCATCAGCACAATGTTTTGAGAGCGTTACATCGAGTCCTACCGTAAAACGTGATTTTTCACCCAAAAAAAAAAAGTCGTTTCCCAGCAAAATTTTTTGCGTAAAGTTACTTAGTTTGATGTACAGAATCCTTGGTTGACGGCTTCGTGAAGGGTCCGCTAACACCTTGTATACCTCCACGGCCCTAGTACTATTCAACGCATCCATCAGCACAATGTTTTGAGTGCGTTACATTGAGTCCTACCGTAAAACGTTCCATACCGGCTTCTGGTAAGAAACTCGTTTGTCCCAAAACAATTGACGTAATGGGTCCAAAGGTTTACAATAAACTACCAAAAACTTTAAAAAGCATGGCCAACATAAACCATTTTAAATCTCAACTCAAGAAATTCCTGATTGAAAAGGCTTACTACTCTATCAATGAGTTTTTAGAAGATAAAACCATAAAATAAAAGTGTCCGATCCACTTGTTATACTATTTTGTTTACGACGTTACTTGTTTGAAACAGTTTTATTTAGTTTGTAGTTTTTTAACGCCTAATTTGTACGCCTTGCAAGGCAAAACATAGTGATACAACACAAATTTTATACCATGTACCATATTACCTATGTTTAACAAATAAAATACTTTGACTTTAATATTATGCTTTTTTTAATGACTTTTTAATTTTTGGGTGCAAACGTACTGAATGTACTCAGGTCTCATTGCAATGCCACTTCACAACACAAATTCGCAGCATCCTTGGGTAAATCACGTGTTAGCTGATGGTATGACTTACAGTTCATCTACCTCTGATGGCTTCCTCCATACTTCTCTATGACTCGTCATCTCAGCAGTCACCTCCTTTCTAGCCATATCATCCTTCACACAGTCCATCCATCGCTTCTCTGGTCTTCCTCTACTCTTATAGCTATCCACATAAATGGGATACATTCATCATCTGCCTAGTCCTTTCGCAATGAAAAAAAAATGGAGTGACTGCTTATCTGACCTCCACAACCCAGTTAGTACTGGGTAATATGATGACCCTTAGTAAGACTGATTGTCTGCCTTCCAGGCCACTGACTACCAGGACCAACGACTTAAGGTGCTTCCTGAGACACGGACGAAACTGGGTATGTAATGGATGGTCACCCATCCACAGACCAACCTTGGCCAGCGCTGCTTAACCTGAAGGTCAACCCATGGCTGTTATTGTTTAGCCACGAGTTCCAGCTCCTAACCTAACCAACTATTCGTCTATATTCATCTATTACCATAGATAGGAAAATTAAACGGCTAGGCAGCTGACGACCATAGACCATGGGAGTAGCCACGGTGGGGCAGGGTGGGGCGCGTGCCCCACCCTGCTCTCTGACCCGAAGCTGAGAATTTTTAGGGAAAATTAATATAACGACAAAATTAAATATTCATTTGGGTACTTTAACATTTAAATAAAAACTTGGTTAAGGTCAACAATGACAGAAAACCGTCTTGTCGGTCTCTGAATGATAAGTGTGCATAGAAAGAGGGTTCTGAAAGCACAACATACATTTGAAAACGAAATTTTAGCTAGATTTTGCAAGAACTCTCGCAGGTTATTATTGAACTAAGGTAATAAAACGTATCAGTCAGTAAATAAAAAGCATAGAATTAATTTCCTATTACTTAGTTTATTTACTTCCACCCCTTAAAAAATGCTAGGTACGCCTATTCCATAGACACAACTACACTAAGTCAGACTTCGAGGTGTACGAGAAATTGTCTATTGAATATTTTTTTTTCTGTGTTGTTTTGTCTCTGCATCACACTTAGAGAGACTGGTAGAAAATGTCCAAGGTTTTAAGTCCTCTGGAGCCAATGAGACACCACCGAGGCATATCGTCATTATTTAAGATCAAATTAATAATAACCGAATATTTATGTTAGCAGTTACGTCAATAGGCTCGCCTCCTGTTATATAGGTAGGTATAGGTGTACTATTAGGTACATCTCTGCCTAACTTTTCGAGATTACAGAGGCCATCGATATAGACCAGTAAACAAAAAGTAGTGAAATACAGTTGTACTAATACAACACTGCCTAGCCCTTAAAAGCATAAGCTTTAATCAATAAAACGAAAAAAAAACTCACTATAAAAACTAAAACATACCTGTCAATACGCCATCTTTATCGGGGAGAAGCGCGGGAATCTAAAACCACAGGTTACGTATAGTTAAAAAAAAAATAGGGCACGGGTAAGCGTGCGTGCTCAACCAAGGCTCACGGCGTACTGTATACATCCTTGAATGTTTGCTCCGATATATATTCGATAGATTTTTTTTACAGGTTCAATTTTCGAAGCAAGGAGGTTCTTTGAGTATGGAGTTTTTTATATCCTTGGTTAAGGGCCTTGGTTGTTTCAAGAAAGAAGGGTGTTTTATTTGGCTGTAAGAGTAAGGAATTACCAAAGAAACGATAGATGGACTACGTGAAAGATGACACGCATAGAAAGGGCATGACTCATGAAGTCATGATTAATAGAGAAGTATGGAAGAAGAAGACTTGCTGCGCCGACCCCGCGAGAACGCCCGCCCCTGCTAGCTATGCCTGCAGCCAGAACCAACTTACTGGCGAGGACTCCTCCCACTAGAGCCATGCGTGTGGTGCGAGGTTCACGAGAGGGTTGATGTATTGCGGTGCAACTTGAGTGAATTCGCAAAAGCTGCATTATATAAAGGGTGTAAAAAGACCCTTAACGAAGCCGAAAGGTACTTGTTCTCCCCGGCATTGCGATCATTTTTGTGTTCTAGACCATACCTGGGAACCTTCTAGTTACAGAGATATTGGGGGTCAAAGTTCCAACTTTTTCACAAGGTTTTTTTAAATTTCATGTTTTTAATGTAAGATTTTTACTTTAAACACCTTCACGACCCCCGTACTATTCAATCCATCGATCAGCACAATTTTCTGAGTGCGTTATATTGAGTCCTACCGTCAAACGTAATTTTTGACCCCAAAAAAAAAAGTCGTTTCCGAGCAAAATTTTTTGCGTAAAGTTACTTAGTTTGATGTACAGAATGCTTGGTTGACGGCTTCGTGAAGGGTCCATTTACACCCTGTATTTAGAATAAAGTATGTAATTTTATAGGATGTAGATTAAGGATTTAGCATGTAAGGCCACTCTATCGCATTGGATCGCAGATTTGTAATGGTAGTTGTATGTAAGATTTCCGTAAATAAATCTACATATTATATAAAAATCAATTGCTGTTCGTTAGTGTCGCTAAAACTCAGAAACGGCTTGACCGACTTTGATGTTTTGCATAGTTGTTCTACATAGGTCAGGGATGGTTTATAAGGTAGTAGGTAGGTGGTAGGTACGTGGTAGGTAGGTGGTTGGTAAAAAGGCAATACTCACCACTATTGCCTTTTATGGGTTTTTGAATGGGCCTTAGTTTAATGTAGGAAGGTGAGGTTTTGTTTGGCTTGGTAGAGGAAAAATGATGGATGGACTGTGTGAAGGATGATATGGCAAGAAAGGGGGTGCCTCATAAGATGATAACTATTGGAGTAGTTTGGAAGAAGACATGCTGCGTTTTTTTTTTCGGATTTACAATCATCAAATGACCCCCTCCCGCTCGGAGCGGAGCGGAAAGGACTTGTACTGACTAAAATACATCCATGTTCCTTCTTAGCCCTTTGTGTTCCAGGTTCGCGGTATCTCTTTAGAAAAGTCCCGCAGCCCCGGCAGACATCGGCTCTTGCTGCCATCTCTTTGAGGCGTGCGCGTGGAATATGAACGCGCCATCGTCGACACGGCCTGTCGTCATAAGACGGACGGACGGCGAGCTAGCCCTCTTATTAATTTCAATCACCAAAACACTGTTTGTTTACATTCAACATCAAACGCGCGGGGCACATGACGTTCAACCAAACAGCGCGCAAGGATGCGTTCCGTCGCATGCCATTTCAAAATTTGACGGTTTCACTTCGATAGATTATAATCTACCGAAAAATAATGCGTTAAATTGTAAGCAGTATTTTACGGTTCATAATCTTTCGACAGTTTACAATCTCGCGAGATAGATTATAATCTAACGGTTTTTACAATTTTACGGTGACATATACACTAATCTTTGTCTTTAACTTAAGTCATCTTCTTCTTAGCGTGTATAAATTGTGTCGGTCCAGAACTAGTTTGGCGCTTTCGGTAGCGTCCATCAGTTCCTGTAGTGAACAAACAACAGGGCACGCAGGACACGATATTAAGTGCCCCATCGTTTGTAGAACAGCACCACATTTACACTCCAGGATGGAGTCATTAATGAATCTCCACCTGAGCAGGTTTTCCTTGCTGCGGCCAACCTGGTCTTTAGGTCATGGGATCTCCAGACATTGTCATTAAGCCGTAGAAATGCAGCGGCATTTGCAATGCGCGATGATATCTCCGAAGCCAAGGGTTATCATGCCTAATGTTGCTTCCAAGGTATTGAAATTCCGGGGCTGCGGGACTGTTCGAAAGAGGTACCGCGCCCCTGGAACACAAAGGACAAAGAAGGAACATGGATGGGTTTTAGTCAGTAAACACTGACGTCTGACTTTCCCTCCCTCTAGTGGACTCCCATCTAGATTCAGAGTGGTTCCATCAGCTTCGCAGCCTCTCGGTAGTTGTTTGAGGACTTGCATCTTGGAAGCGCTTATCACTAGGCGGGATCGTTGACAAGATTGGTGTAGTGTACCAACGTAGCTTTGCAGATTCACCATGCTGTCGGTCATGAGGTCGCGTAAAGTATCTTCTGAATGGAGATCTTTTGCAATTTTGATTTTGCTCTAAACCTAGTGACATCAAACACGCCTTTATCAGCCTGGATGTTTAATTGGATTTGGTCACTACAGTAGTGCAGGGCGTTTTTCATAACAACCGCGAAGTAAATGGCAAAGAGACGGGGTGCCATGACGCAACCTTGCTTTACTCCACATGTAATATGGATCTCCTCAGAAAGTTCGATTTCGTGTGAAACCTGCGCTTTCATGCCACCATGAAATTGGCGTATGACGTTGACGAACTTCTTTGGGGAACTGTATTTTTGGAGAATAAGCCATAGGGCCTCACGCGGAATAAATATTAATTTAGCATCCCAGAATCTGAATCTGAAACTAAAAATGTAGGTATAATAAATGTTAGATGCCTGTACTAGGATAATCCTGTGTCACATCCTGCAGGAGCTCTAACAATATGGTATAAAGGGTGTAAAAAGACCCTTAACGAAGCCGAAAGGTACTTGTTTTCCCCGTCATGGCGATCATTTTTTTGTTCCAGACTATACCTGGGAACCTAGTAGTTACGGAGATATTCGGGGTCAAAGTTCCAACTTTTTCACAAGTTTTTTTTTTAAATACATGTTTCTCACCTTCACGACCCCCGTACTATTCAATCCATCCATTAGCACAATCTTTTGAGTGCGTTACATTGAGGTTAACCGTAAAACGTAATTTTAGACCCCAAAAAAAAAATTCGTTTCCCAGCAAAAATTTTTGCGTAAAGTTACTTAGTTTGACGTACAGAATGCTTTGTTGACGGCTTCGTGAAGGGTCTGTTTACACCCTGTATGTAAGACATCAGTTTTTTTGTTCAATATTTAACATCACACCGCGAGGATAGCCTCGTGGTGTGACCGTCGCTGCTATACTCTTGAGGTGACATTTAACTTTGAGGATTCTTTCTCCGAAAGCTACTACAATTGCCAGTAGACCCGTACACAGTATTTCTAAACGCGTAACCTTATCAATACTAATTCCGCGACGTCAAAATATTTAATATTATCATTTTAAGTAATTACCTATAGTATTTTTCAAACATCAGACAGACATCCCACCCCTCCTCACTCCATCAATCCAGCAGAACATCTTCCTCCTGGACAGAAACTGCAGTGGCCAATTTGGAAATCACTTAACCGTTTGCGGGCCCAGGTTGGCCGCTGTAGAAATAATCTGGCCAAATGGAGTATCATTGACCCGTCCCAAAGACAATGTCAGTGTGGAGCCTCTATACAGGATATGCCCCACCTCTTTTCTTGCCCAACCTGCACAGCCACCAGCAGCTTCCAGGATTTAAACGAAGCCAATGACAGAGCTGTGCAGGTGGGACTCAAATAATATCCGACCAGTATGCAATAGTACTGGTCGGATATTATTTGAGTCTATTTGAGTCTATCGACAAGCAAAGAAAAAAAAAAATGTGTTTATTATCTTAAATCTAGATACAATTAAGTTGCCGGGGCTTCCCAGAATGTAATCCGAAGATACTTGTGATGGGATAAGCCTCGATCTTCCTCGATTAGTTCACTTGTTTCGTTGTGCTAATTAGGTATAAGTTACACATTTTTTTTTTTATAAAACCAATAAAAACAAAAACCAATAAAAACAAAACCAATAACAAGAAAGAAAAACAAAAACAAAAATGAAAATCGTGCGTATGGTAGAAAGGTGTAAATGTGAGTTATGTGCGTGTGAAAGTATATTTTGTGTGTATGTGTGTGTGTGTGAGTGGGTGTGTGTGTGTGTGTGTGTGAGTTAGAGTGTATGTGAGTGTGTGTGTGTGAGTGATATGTGTGAGTGTGTGTGTATGCATGACGTTCAACCCTGTGTAACCAAAATGTCTTCCACGGCATCATAATTAAGTGTGAGGAGCCATTCCTTCAATATCTTCTTACACTCGTACAGCTGCATAGGGTAAATGTTAAGTATGCGATTTACTTTATTATAAGAAGAAGAAGAAGAACATAAATATAATTAAACTTACGCCTTTTTCCCGTGGGGATACGCAGAAACTAGTACTGCTTAGATCTTCACATACTCCTTTCGCATTTTCTACGTTCATACAGTCATCTGGTCAACTTCTGTTTTTTGGAGTTTTCAGTGTTTTTATTGAATATCGGTTGTATTTTTTTCGGGTAGTATTTAAACGAGCCAAAATAAATTCAAATTCACAAATACTGAATCAGTGTCAAAAATAATGAATTTATAAATTATCTACTGAAATACTAAGTGGGCGAATACAAATGTTTAAAGCAGCGACTTGAAAATACAATTTGAGGCCCTTTTGGCATCATTATTTTTGTTTGTTTAAGTATTTTGTTAAATTTTTAATGTGTTTTCGTTTTTAATAATGCCGAATAAACACAATTTGGCCCGCTCACCCCGCCATCCATTTCGAACCTAACCTGTCCGAGGCGGGTTGCCATAAGTCCCGAGCTCGCTTCGCTCGCTCTCGCTTCCTATTTTATCCTTACCGCAATAACCGGATAAATAGTCGCCCATGAAATTTTTATTCGCCTGATAAATAATTTCCCTTTTTTTTCTATCATCATTTTCGTATTTGCTCCACTCGATAAGATAGAGTAGACCATCTTATCGAATCGGACTCGCACTTATCAGGTTTTTTGACACTTTTAAGTACATTAAGTACACGTGCACCGAGAAAGCAAAAACAATAAATAAAGGGATTTTAACACAATTTTTAGGTAAACTATTTTATCATGAAATTGTTTTTCCTTTAAATTGTTGTTGCCATATAGATTTATCTACATAATATTACATTAGCCTATCTTTTAATACATTTGAAAATAATTATGGAACTGCTTATCTGATTTGAATGTTTTCTTATTAACCTGTATTTTTACATATGGGTTAACCATTTCTGTAACATACCGAGACTCTGTCGAGCTTCTGAAAGCATCTTAAGCCAGTTGTAGATCTTTGATTGTCGTTACAGGAAGTTAGAAGCTTAAAAATCTGAATACCAGTCTATCTAGATATCATCATCCTGTACCCCCGACACATAGAAATTATTCATCGGTAATTAAAAAAAAACAGCTATTCCAAAAGTGCAATACCTACACGGTCAAAATGTATGGAAAAGCTGATTTAAAAAAAAATACCGATGAAAAATTAGGATATATGTACGGGTGTTTAGGATGATGTACTGAGTACGTGCTAACCGTTTTCGCGTCGGTGTCCCTTCCAAGCTGTATTGTTACCAGTAACAATACAGGTTGGAAGGAGGTCAGATAGGCAGTCGCTCCATGTAAATTACTGGTATTCAGCTGCAACCGTTTTGCCTTTAAGCCGCCCCCAATATAGTTGGGGAGAGGCTAGGCAGATGACGAACTACGTTGCAAAAGGCCACTTCTCATACAGAGAAGGCACTAGCATTGATCACCAAGCTTGCTAACTACACGTTAGTGATTTCAGGGTCTTAATAGGTTTTGAAGACCTGGATGTCTTCCTTGAGAACTGGAAAAAATCCTGCCAAGCGCGAGTCAGACTCGGCAATACGGCAAGCCCATAAGGCAAGCAGACGGTTCAGAAACCCTAACATCATGAAGAGTAGTAGGTTATTAGGGCAAGCCGAGCTTTTAGGCTTGTATGAATGTACCGCCACTAGTACCATCGTAGTAGGGGAGCCCCCTTTAGTTTATTTTTATTATTTGTTGTTATAGCGGCAACAGAAATACACATCATCTGCCTAGCCTTTTTCCAACTATGTTGGGGTCGGCTTCCAGCCTAACCGGATACCAGTACTGGTATTCAGCAGCAGCTGAATATTTTACATGGAGCGACTGCCGATCTGACCTCCACAACCCAGTTGGTACTAGGCAATACGATACCCCTTGGTAAGACTGGTTGTCAGACTTTTTGGGACACTGACTACCTAGCGACTGTCAAAGATCTACAAATGACACACGGGATCAAAGGCT
The DNA here is from genome assembly GCA_905220335.1 of Noctua pronuba. Classification (NCBI taxonomy): domain Eukaryota; kingdom Metazoa; phylum Arthropoda; class Insecta; order Lepidoptera; family Noctuidae; genus Noctua; species Noctua pronuba. The sequence goes on from LR999920.1 coordinate 6,351,723, forward strand.
TAACGTGCTTTCCGAGGCACGGAGGAAACTCGGTATGTAATGGGCGGTCACCATTTCCTTGTGTTTTAGCTGGGAGGAAGAAGTAGCAAAAAGCTCTCCAGCATCTCCAGCACATCTGCCCGTTAAGTTCTTGGCAAGAGTCCTTCCATCGGTCACGATTTAACGCTCCGTTTTTAGTGTTCCGTACTGAGGAGATCGTGGCTAAATAATAACAGCCGCTCGGGTCGATCTTTAGGTTAAGCCGTACTTGCTTAGGTAGGTCTGTGGATGGGTGAGCACCCATTACATATCGAGTTTCCTCCGTGCCTCGGAAAGCACGCTAAGCCGTTGGTCCCGGGTGTCATTTCTAGATCTTTGACAGTCGTTAGGTAGTCAGTGGCCAAAAAATTCTGACAACCAGTCTTACTAAGGGGTATCGTATTACCCAATTCTAACTGGGTTGTGGAGGTCAGATAGGCAGTCGCTCCATGTAAAATACTGGTATTCAGCTGCATCTGGTTAGACTGGAAGCCGACCCCAAGGCAGTTGGAAAAGGCTAGGCTATACGTAGTAAGATTACGTGCCTACCGTAGCGTGAGTATTGTATTATTATCCTAAGCTGTCACTTACACGTCACAAATGACAAATGCCAACACTTCAACAAACTTAACCGTGCAGGCGGGAAAACACGGAACTAAAATAAATGTACCAAGTTTGACATATCGAAGCATTTTTTCTTGACAAGCAGCGCCACGTTCAACTGTAAATTCAAAGTGGTCATGCTGTAGACCAATTGATAATCTTTTAGTGATAACAGTTTCCTTTAATCAGGTTTGATAACGGTGACGGAACAGTCAAAAAATTGTTGAATTGACTTAGGAATTCAGATAGGGATTTTAGCAAGAATTTTATAAGTAAGTAATTTTATAAGTGCCCCGCGACTTTTGTCTGCGTTAAATTAGCGGTGTGAAATATACTTTATGATCTATTCTCATACCTACCAAATATACAAAAAAAAAATCATAAAAATCGGTCGAGCCGTTTCGGAGGAGCTTGATGACAAACACCGTGACACAACACCGCGCAACAAAAGGCTGTTCTCCCCGTCATTGCGAACACTAAAAGAAAATATGGTCTAGAATCTAGACCAAACCTTCTAGTTACGGATATATTGGGGGTCAAAGTTCGCCAAGCCACAATTTCACCCACCATTTTGTCACATATATGCGTCGTTTGGTGTACAAGGCACGCGCTTGCTTGTCTCGTATATGTGACAATGGCGGTCAAACGGTTAATCGGTTATTAAAAAAAAACAACTTTTTTTATTTCCTAAACATAGGTGAAAAAGGTGTAAATAGAGTTCAGAGATATCTATGTTTTGCCGTCAACGGCGTAAAAATATTAAAACAAAGTTAACAGAATTAAGTTTTGTCTAGCATAAATTATTTTTAATAAGGTATTAGATAAAGCTTTCATAGATTTACATCTTATCTGTTTCATCGTCTAGGTATTAATTAGTAGAATAGTTTACCTTTTGAGTAGTTTGAATGTAATTATCAAAAATGGAATGGGTCCCGCCTGCTTCCAACTTTTGTTTAATTTAAAATGTGCTTGTTTTATGCTTTTCAGTTTTTTCAGACGGGGTTTTTGGTTTTTATCTACTTTTTTTAAATTACCGATTCAAAATTTCTATGAAAATGAAAAAATCAAAATACTGATTTTTGAGTGCTACATTACAATTGAAGGAATAATTTTAAAAACTGTTTGACTAGTTTATTTCACCATCTGCCAGCCTTTTCCTATTTTGGTGTCGCAAAAAAAACTTTGACTCGCATTCGGCCAATATTTCACACTATTTTTTTTTGTTGAGTGGCATCTCGCAAGTCCACTTATGAGGCTGGCTTCTACTTAACTGGACTATCCTGTGGATGCCTTGAGTGTAAGGCCTCCAGCCAGAGGCATAAAACTTATACTAAGTGACAGCACGCTAAGGATATTCCCTGTGGGGTACGAGCATCGGCTTAAATTAAAAAAAAATATAAGTACATTTAAAAGTATAAAAAATTGTACCCCCCAGTATCGGGAACAGGGTCCAAGCTACCGGCGATAAGGGCTCCAGAGAGAGGAACCTCTCGATTATTATTATTATATTAATAGTATCAAATCAAATCAAATCATTTATTTTTTGCAGAAAAAACTTACAATGGTGTTATAAAAAAATAGTAAAAAAAATAAAAATAAAAAAAAGGAATAAAAAGTAAATAGAATTCAATTAATCATTCTAGTAATCCCTGACAGGTTAGCTAGAGGTGTACCTAATAGTAGATACACCTAGATTTCGCCAGTTATGATTAAGTCCGATGTTATCAGAATCGTCACCGGTTATTGAATCGAGACCTTGGTAGATTAGCAGACTCGCTTCATGATTCCTAAGAGGTGGACACACTTCCGGTCGGTATTATTTAGCACTTAGGGATCAGGCAGAGGTGTAGAAATAGAAATCATTTATTTGCCAATAATGTAGGTATATATGAGCTCGTGGCTAAATAATAACAGCCGCTCGGGTCGATCTTTAGGTTAAGTCGTGCTTGCCTAGGTTGGTCTGTGGATGGGTGACCACCCATTACAAACCGAGTTTCCTCCGTGCCTCGGAAAGCATGTTAAGCCGTTGGCCCTGCGTGTCATTTGTAGATCTTTGACAGTTGTAAGGTAGTCAGTGGCCCAAGAAGTATCGTATTACTAACTGGGGGTGACCAGTCAGTTCACCAAACATTAATTCATAAATTTTTACTTGACAAGCAACGATTGGCAAAAACATTATTTGTCATTTCATCATTCTACAACAACAAGTTTACCAAATATTTCACTTAGCAAAATAATTATCCGATAAACTATTATTTAATAACGTATTATTTGACAAACAATTCATTATTTTTCTATTTCATTCCATAAATAACGTTTGGAATAAAGACATTACACAAATTTACATAATTGCTCTGGACTTTTCTAAAAAAAGAGAAAATAAATGAATTTTGTTTTCTAAAAGCACAAACCCCCCAAACAAACACAGATGCTGACAGAAACCCTAACCCTAGATGGTCGACGTCAGGGGCACCCCGAGGTTCGGTTAGTTAGGTTCCTTTAAACCCTGCAGACAGAAATAGGAGCCCCGCACAGCGGGGCTCCGTCGACTGTATTGTAATTAAATGATATTTAGTAGAAACGTGATTTATCCTAATGAATCTAAATGAGAAATGAAAAATGTATAGATGATTAAATATCATCTGATGCTTTTGTAAAAAGAATTGTTTGCCAAATAAATGTATGTAAAACGAGTGTTTATAAAATAATACATTTGCGGAATAAATTGTTTTCGAAATAAATAGTATACGAAACGTTGGTTGTAAAATTAAAATTTGTCAATGGAGTTTTGGTGAAACTTTAGTGAACCCTAACTGGGTTGTGGAGGTCAGGTAGGCAGTCGCTCCATGCAAAATACTAGTATTCAGCTGCATCCGGTTAGACTGGAAGCCGACCCCAATATAGTTGGGAAAAGCCATTTTAAATAACCATCATAATTATCTGTGTAGATATGATATTAGTATTAGGTACTTACACTTGAAATGTGGGTGTACTATAAGTAGTACACCCACATTTCGTCAGTTACGTTGAAGTTCCAGGTATAAGGGACGAACCCACACCTCTGATTTTTCTGATTCATGTGCGTATTGTATAATTATCACTTGCTTCGGTGAAGGAAAACATCGTGAGGAAACCAGCATGCCTGAGAGATATTTCTTAACGGCATGTAAAGCCAAGTCATGGCAATCACACATAAAAATGGGTGAGCCTATTGCCATCGACCGGGCACGAATTCAGACTTCATGGCTGCTACTAAGAAATTTCTGATGGAAAAATCCAATAGCAATTCGGAATCGAATCACTAGAACCTTATGAATTTCTCAGTAGTTCCTACTGAGAAATTTCTAACTTAGTCTAGTTTTGTACCGTTGTTGGCAATAGGGTCGCCCCTTATTACGTGGTCCCTAAATAAAACTGACAAAATGTGGGTGCAATATCACGCCCACGATACAGGAGAAATTCCTAGTGTGGGGCAACGTTTTTAAAAAAACACAACACACAATATTACGTACACCTCTGCCTAAACCTTCGGAGATTACAGGCGTGAAGTTATGTTATGTTTTTTTAAATTTATTTATTTGCCTGTTCTGTTCCACTGCCGGGCAAAGGCCTCCCCCAATTCCTTCCATGTGCTCTTTTCTCGTGCCACCTATGTTATGTTAGTTGTTAAAAAATACGACCGAATCGACTTGTACAAATGTATTCCCCGCCTTATTAGCTCCACGTAGCGTACTATCTATGTACCCAAATTCCATTTACAACTACACCTATCTACGATTATCTAAGCAACATAAACACGACAGGCTAAATAAAAAAATAATCAATTTTTTCATGGCCATCGACTTTGGTAAATAACGCGTATGAAGATAAGTTATCCTAGCACTTATTCTGCCTATAAAAACAACAATATATCGTGTGACGCATGAGCAAAGTAATATTGAGATATCGAGATCGCACGTGCTAAGGGCTGGGCTCGAGATTGGCTATTCGAGATCTCGTTTCGCTTTCTGGCGGGATCGAGATTTGAGTTTTTCGAGATCGTTAATCATTCTCTGGCTCTGTTTGCAATGTTTTGCGAATGATTCATCATAATGATTCAAGAGAGTAACTTCGTCAACACAAATGTGTTTACATATAAGCATCTCTCTACATTCTCTTAATCCCTCTTCAACAATATATGACTGTGTATATTTAGACAGTGAGTACACCAGATAAACAATTTTAGCAATCTAAGACTGATAGGTTTTGTCTGGAGTCAACACAATTATTTAAGTCGATTTTTGTCCGTTCGGCTATTTTATTGTGCGTGCTATCATAAAGTCATCATCATTCTACTGCTCTTATAAAAAATTATTTGGGGTCGGCGCAGCATGTCTTCTTCTTCCATACTTCTCTATTACTCGTTATCGCATCAGACACCTCCTTTCTTGCCATATCATCCTTCACACAGTCCATCCATCGTTTCTTTGGTCTTCCTCTACTCTTATACCATCCACATTCATACTCAAAACTTTCCTCACGACATTTTCCTCATTCCTCCGCATCACATGCCCATACCACGACAACCGATTACCACACAACTTTTCAGTCACCGGCGCCACTTTTAGACGTCCTCTTATGTACTCATTTCTTATTTTATCCATTCTATATTTAAAAAATACGGATTTATGTAATCACGAATGCTTGATAAAAATGAAATCTAAAGAAAGAAAAAAAACATATTTATTTGGCACATGCCACAAGTGCACACAACAAACAAATAAAAATAAAATAAAAACTTAAATCTACACAATATAAAACGTAAATTAAACAGAAAAAAAGAGACAATTTGTGTCTCACGGCTGAAAAAAAAAACTACACATGAAAAGGGCATTTTATCAGTGAAGCAGCATTCATGAATGAATTTTACACAAAAAATGGCAAGTCATTATCATCTGCAAACGCGTTCATAACGCAATAAATCACAAACTATATAATTATAATAATATTGCTTTTGCCCGCGGCTTCGCTCTTTAATTTAGAATTAGACAATTAAACTCTTAACAGACTCCTAAAGTTTATAAAGGGTGTAACAAGACCCTTAACAAAGCTGAAAGGCACTTGTCCTCCGTCATTGCGATAATTTTTTTGTTCTAGACCATACCCGGGAACCTTCTAGTTACGGAGATATTGGGGGTCAAAATTTCAAATTTTTCTCAAGTAAGTATTTTTTTGAGAATGTGAGAACTTTACTTTAAACACCACCACGACCCCCGTACTATTCAATCCATCCATCAGCACAATGTTTTGAGTGCGTTACACTGAGTCCTACCGCAAAACTGAAACTCGTTTCCAAGCAATCCTTTGGCGTAGAGTTACTTAGTTTGATGTTCAGAATGCTTGGTTGGATCCTACGTATAGTTGTAAATAAACCGTTTTAAACCAAAATCCGTGGTTTAAAACCGGTTTTAAATTGGTCGACCACGTGAGCCGTACATTTATTATTTTAAAAGGCTAATTGAAATCATTTAGCATTTTTATTAATATAAGTGAAGTCATATATTATACTAATACTACTTTTTAGGATTAGACAGACTGAAAACAATCATGAAATTTATGCGTGTTTATTTAAATATAACGGCAATGCCGTAATTTTATTTTGCTATTTGCTACCAAAATCGTAACGTAGGGTATGAGGAGAGAGAAGAAAAAAGAAGAAGAAGTAAATACATTTATTTAGCACAAGCCACAAGTGCACACAATAAAACAAAACAAAAACATTTTAAACCATATTAAACCGCTAATTGTGGTTTTAAATCGTTTTAAACTAAAAAGACGGTTTAAAACCAAATGGTTTAAAACGTTTAAAACCCGTTTTGCATCTATAATCCTACGTGAACGTGAAATGCGTCATACTGGTGTTAGTCATATTAGCAAAATTAGCCCTAATCTATAGTTATCTCCAATCGATCAAAAAGTTAGTCAACAGAATCTCGCTATCAGTTAGTTATGATGACTCACACGTTGTAAATACGCATATAGCATATCAGTATTACGAATTAATCACAAACACCATCATTTTCCTGCTCATATTCCATTCTTCTTGGGATCTGTTGAGGAGCTTGTGGCTAAATAATAACAGCCACTTGGGTGGAACTTCAGGTTAAGCCGCGTGTCTTGGTTGGTCTGTGGATGGATGGCTACCCATTACATACCGAGTTTCTTCCGTGCCTCGGAAAGCACGTTAAGCCGTTGGTCAAGGCTGTCATTTGTATATCTTTGACAGTCGTTAGGTAGACAGTGGCCCGAAAGTCAAACAACCAGTCTTACCAAGAAGTATCGCATTAGCCAGTACTAACTGGGTTGTGGAGGTCAAATAGGCAGTCGCTCCATGTAGAATACTGGTATTCAGCTGCATCCGGTTAGACTGGAAGCCGATCCCAACATAATTGGGAAAAGGCTAGCCAGATGATCGACTTGGGGTCGGCGCAACACAATTTTTTTCTTCCATTCTCCGTCCGCCATCACGATATAATTTAATCCTTTTTCTTACATATCATTCGTCACACAATCCATCCATCTTTTCTTTGGTCTTCCTCTCTCTCCCGCAGAAAGATATAATTTAATGAGTCCTCGCGAAGGTATCAATTTAAATGGAATATTCTGAAATCACAAGGAATGGAATATCTCATCACGTATTGTTTCAATTAGTATCGTAATACCTACGTGGATTATAGTAATTTTAAAGCAAATAACGTGTGGGATATTGTCAGATACTGACAACATGACACTTACCTACAAATTGAAAAAAAAACGTAAGAAAAATTGATTTTCGCGGGATACCCTAGCGCTTCCACCATAATGGATTCCCATTGGCACCTCTCACACCTAGAGAACTCATCATCATCTGCCTAGCCTTTTCCCAACTATATTAGGGTCAGCTTTCAGTCTAACCGGATGCAGCTGAATACCAGTATTTTACATGGAGCGACTGCCTATCTGACCTCCACAACCGAGTTAGTACTGGGTAATACCATACCCCTGGGTAAGACTGGTTGTCAGACTTTTTGGGCGACTGACCTCCTGTAACGACTGTCAAAGATCTACAAATGACAGCCAGAACCAACGGCGTAACGTGCTTTCCGAGGCTCAGAGGAAACGCGGTAATTAATGGGCGATCACCCATCCACAGACCAACCCAGGCAAGCACGGCTTAACCTAAAAATCGCCACGAGCTCCTCTCACACCTAGAGAACTCAATAAAACTAAAAGAATTCGTACAAAATGCTCATTTTAAATTAACATCAAATCTTTCCGAATCGTCCTATTTCAGTAGTCTCAAATTGTAATTCATGCTAACCAAAGTTCTAGATAACCAACAACCACAAATTAATTCACAAAAGGCCCCACAAGATATTGCATCAATTGGTAAAACAAAACTATTCACTTTACTGTACCTTGTAAGCCAGTCCCAAATAGGGTTACCAGTTCGAAATTTGAAAAATCCTGGCAATTGCCGGACATTTGTAGAAAAGGCTGAACATTTTTATTTATTTATTTATTTGTAGATAGGAGAACCAACAGCTATGACAAATGAATATCAATTATATAGGCAACACAGAGCCCATTACAGGTTCTCACGAGTAAACACAGAAAAGATAGTAGAGATCTTAGGATCACTAGTTAACAAGCACGATACAAATAAAATAAGAGTAATTAGAATAAGATACAATAAGCACTATAAACACTCAGACACCAGGTTAAGCGTTAATGACACGGGGAAAAAGAAAAAAAAAACTTTTCAATCATTTATTTTACGATAGTCATTTGTTTTTTTCCTAAAAAAAAATCCCATACTTTTTAAAGCCTGGACAAATAATTATAAGTCCGGACAGGGATCTAAAAGACTGGCCATGTTCGGACAAATCTGTATGGTTGGTCCATACAAAAAGAGTGCAAAGTATGGGAGCGCCTGTGTCTCGCGTCGATGTTAGAGGATGGCGAGGAGGATGCTTTGGGCTCTTTTGTATGGAGAAACCGTCGAACGCAAACTCAAAGCATTTATTTCAATTAGACCATAACAGGCACTTTTGAATTGGCATAATAACTTGTGAAAGTACCGTAGTTGCCCATTCCAAGGTGTAGATCTCTATGGAGAAGAATGAGCAAGAAACTCCTTGGACACTCTTTTCAATCAGAATATTGTTACAAAATCTTGGTTACATCATTCATTTGGAGACTATACATTTATGTCAGAACGATGTAGAAAGACGTAAGAAGAACGCATTCAGTCAATGTTTTGTGACCCTACGATTGCATGAATTGGTAAAACTAATCTATTCACTAACTTAACTGTACCTTGTAAGTCAGTCCATACGTCCTGAATAAATAAATAATGTATCGCCATTTTGAAAATTAAATTGGCTGACACTGTTTTGAACGCTACCGTTATACCGCCATCTTGGTTTTTTGAATGCGTTCGGATAGACGTCAAAACGAATTTTAAATATATTTTATTGTTATTTGAATTTGAAATTACGTAATATTCTTTTCATGGGGTGGTGTTTTTGTTTTATTCATAAGTTTGAGTGAAGAGTGGTCTACTATTGATATAAATAAATAATCATTATGCAGAAATACCCAAAAGTTGTATAATTATGGGTATGCCAAACCGAAATGCTGGGTGCTTACGGCCTGCTTTTTAAAACAATATTATTTTAAACTAATCTTTTTTTTATCAGCCTGAATTGTCCCACTCCTGGGCAAAGGCCTCCCCCATTCCTCCCACTTTTCTCGATGTTTTTTTTTAAATACACATTTTTAAAGTAAGATTTTTACTTTAAACACCTCCACGACCCCCGTACTATTCAATCCATCCATCAGCAATGTTCTGAGTGCGTTACACGTAGTCCTACCGTAAAACGTGATTTTTCACCCCAAAAAAAAAAGCCGTTTCCCTGCAATTTTTTTTTGCGTAAAGTTACTTAGTTTGATGTACAGAATGCTTGGTTGACGGTTTCGTGAAGGGTCCGTTTACACCCTGTAGAGTCTAGTTAGGTAAACAATAAACTCATCCATGAATTTAACTTACTACAAGAAGACAGGAAGTCTGCCGCAGAAATAGCAAAAAAATCCTCCTTCAAACCTACTCTATAAAAAACTTCATTACATACCCACAAATATAATATTACACATTATACGCGTATCCGAACGAAAAACAAATCTTACATACAATATGGATGACATTCGTGCGTCACTGCCAACCGTAATGAATAGTATAATCTGTGTTTTTGAATTTAGAACGCGGACTCACTGACGTTTGTTCGCAGCCAATATTTTTTGACCGTGAATTATTACTGTGTTTTCTTTTTAAATTGAGTGTTTTTTTTTCTTTCTAGGGATGTATTGGGTTAGTCGAGTATATCAATATTGTGCCTATACAAGGTGTAAACAGACCCTTCACGAAGCCGTCAACCAAGCATTCAGTACATCAAACTAAGTAACTCTACGCAAAAATTATTGCTGGGAAACGACTTTTTTTCTTGGGGTGAAAAATCACGTTTTACGATAAAACTCTATGTAGTGCACTCCAAACTTAGTGCTGATGGATGCTTTGAATAGTAAACGGGTCATCGAGTATATTAAAGTAAAATTAAAACCTTTAAAAGTGTTATTTTAAAAAACACTTGTGAAAAAATTAAAAAAGCTGAAAGCAAAATGGCTTTCAAAAGAACAGTACGGAAGTACTATTTGAAATCAGACTAAATTGCTCATAAGTTTGTCATTAGTAGTCATAGTAATTATTAGAATGTTTCTCGTATTTTGGACTATTTGTATGTATTATAATATATATTAGTTTATTTCATTTTATTTGTATATATATGTATTAGTATGTGCCTATTTATGTATTTCAATTTATGTTAACATAATGATATTTTTCTTATTTATTTTTTTGTACTCTATCACTATGCTGTCCTATTTGACCCCAAGGTTGACTGGTAGAGAATGCCTTGCGGCATTAAGTCCGCCTATGTACCACTTTTGTACATGAAGTTTAAATAAATAAATAAATAAATAAAAAATTGGAGGTATGGTTCAGAACAAAAAAATGATCGCAATTATGGGGAGAACAAGTGCCTTTCGGCTGCGTTAGGGGTCTTTTTACACCCTTTAGAATGAGACAGGATCGATTAAAAAAACAAAAATATGACAGATTGATAACTTATATTTAGGTAGACATGGAGCTTTTGGCGCGTGGATATACAAAATGGTTACCACGTCATAAAGAATCTTTTCATCAAAAATCTACCAATTGACAGTCGGGACCAACGGCCTAACGTGCTATCCGAGGCACGGAGGAAACTCAATATGCAATGGGTACAGCACGGCTTAACCTGAAAATTTCGTGGTCAAATAAAAACAGCCGCTCGGGTCGATCTTTGGTTAAGCCGTGCTTGCCTAGGTTGGTCTGTGGATGGGTGACCACACTTTACGTACCGAGTTTCCTCCGTGCCTCGGAAAACACGTTAAGCCTTTGGTCCTGGGTGTCATTTGTAGATCTATGACAGTCGTTAGGTAGTCAGTGGCCCAAAAAGTCTGACAACCAGTCTTACCAAGGGGTATCGTATTACCCAGTACAAACAGGGTTGTGGAGGTCAGATAGGCAGTCGCTCCATGTAAATTGCTGGTATTCAGCAGCATCCGGTTAGACTGGAGGCCGATCCCAATATAGTTGGGAAAAGGCTAGGCAGATGATTACGGCTTAAACTGAAAGTCGACGCGAGCGGCTGTTAATATTAAGGCACGAGCTCCTTCGACTACACCATGTTTCAATGATGCTATTAATATAAACTAATATTATAAAAAGAGGTAAAAGCTTGTGAGTTTGTATGTAGGGGGTAATCTTCGAAACTACTGGTCCGATTCCGAAAATTCTTTCACTAACGGGAAGCTACATTATCCCCGAGTGTTATAATAGGCTTCATTTAAAACGTTCCCGTGGGTTATTTCCGTACATAACGGGAGCCAAGCCGCGAGCAAAAGCAAGTAATTGAAAAAAAAAATTTAAAAAAAAGAATGAATGAATGGTATTTTCTTATTTCTTTTTTTGTACTCTATCACAATGCTGTCCTATTTGACCCAAAGGTTGACTGGTAGAGAATGTCTTGTGGCATTAAGTCCGCCTATGTACCACTTTTGTACATGAAGTTTAAATAAATAAATAAAATTCGTTCAATCAATCACACCAGCTTACACGAAACTTGACAGCTTGTCAGCTAATTCTACTACTAGAAACTACCAGTTCCACGATATCGTATCGTTATCGCCTTATGTGAAAACGGCCATTGGTCCTGTACGAGGTCAAAAGGCTCTATCTCCATCACATGGTGCTGTTAAAATTTAAAAAAAGGCAATTACCATGTGGAATTTCGTTATGAAAATCGAGCGATGGTCTTCTAGGAATATTACATAACGTCACTTCTGTATTTCTTCGACGGGTGAGTCATATACTCCTCCACTTTTCACAAGTTATCTTTCAGTCCAATGAAATAGGGTGCGAGCTTATCGCCATCAACCGGGTACGATGCCAATATCTGGGTTTCTACTCAGAAAATTCTGATGGAAAAACCCAATGACACCTAAATTGCGACAACTAGACCAGCGAGGCTGTCGATTCTTCCAGAAAGTCATTCGAAATTCAAATAATTTTCCGGAAAACGTTATTAACATCTGAAAATCAGGACACACGGTAAAATAACCTAATTTTATCCATCCTGTTATACTAAACCCGTTATATTATGCAAATAATTGAAAAACGGTCACGAAAACCCGTAAAAACGAAATAAAAAATAAGAAATTCAAAATTCAAATTAAGAATCAAGAACTGTCAACGAATATTTTAAATTAAGAATATGTTGCAGGCATTTAGAACAACATGTCTCAGAGCTAAAAGACTAGTAATTTAGGGAAATATTGTCGACCAGCTTTTGCCCGCGGCTTCGCACGTGTTAATTTAGAATTTGACAATCAATGCAGTTTGTACTCTGCTTTTAATAACATAATTCAATTATGATTCGAAACAAACGTGGCGCCATCTATTATCTTTAGATCGTTATTATTGATTTCCTTGGGAACAGTACTTTTTTCAGGATGGTGGGTAAGTTTTATCCTTTTTTTTACTTATTCACTTTTATCACAATAACACAACATCTGATCATTACGGAGCGGGCTACCGAACCGCGTGGGTGCTCTGCCTACCCACTGTTGCACGGTACGATAGTAATGAGACAGAACGGCGTCATACGGCCAACAGCTGATAGGTCAAAGACGCGCGCGAATTTCAAACGGCCCGTTGTTGTGTTACTGTGATAAAAGTGAATGAGTATTTAAAAAAAAATGCTTCTTTGGGAAAGTTGTTTGTTATCATAAGTACAATCACGTGTTTAAGTATCGGTCACTAATAACCAGTCACCTATATGCCTGCGACATTCATGCATCTTTAAAACATCGATCTTTCTACTATTTTTTCTATATTTTTTTTAGATTGACGTAGGTGGTAATTTTATGCGATTTTGTCCTTGGTTTCGAATGTGACATCTTTTTTCTTTTAGAGCTGTCGTATAATTGTGATATTCAACTGGAAAACAAGGTCTAGGTTTCAGTTTATATTGTCTTTTTTACCTCATCTGGTTGATTATGGATGCTTTGACGTTCTGTAAATTAAAACTCTTGTGTGTCCATCAAAAGCACTCCGTTTCTTTGATAATTTAATTTAAATGAACAAAAGCAACTTCCATGTTGTGTAGTCCAACAATAAATAAACATTTAACATTAGGTAAACCCAAATAACTCTTTAAAGTAAACAAATCATAATTTCACTTTAATTCAAGCTTCTGAGAAAACTAAACGTAATTGAAATTATTTCGACTCTCACTTTTATTAATGGCGCGCATTTTTAATCTGTGCAAATTGTGACGGCGCGACTGTAGAATTATAAATGTTCAGAATTGTCGGTTTTAGACGGCTTATCAGGTTTCTTTTTGTTTTAGTTATTGTAATTTATATTTTTTTTTTATTTCAGAAAAAACACATTTAATGTAAAAAAAAACAATTTTTCAAGTAAAAATGAGTATTTCAGACAAAAATGTAACGTTGGTGCCTGTACTAATGAAAATCATTGTATCACAGACATTGTGATGTTTTTTTAGTAAGTTATTTTAACGAGTTACTTTAAGGAGATGGACGAAGGAGCTTCTTCCGTGCCTGGGAAAGCACGTGAAGCTGTTGGTCCCGGCTGTCATTTATAGATGTTTGACAGTCGTTACAGTCCTACTTACTGCTTACGTGGTTGCACACCTATGTCACTACATCATATATTATAAAACAAAGTCCTCTGCCGCGTCTGTCTGTGTGATCGCGATAAACTAAAAAACTGCTGAACGGATTTTCATGCGGTTTTCACCAGTGGATAGAGTAATTCATCAGGAAGGTTTAAGTATATAATTCGTCAAGGTTTTATATAAATTGTTTGAAATATGACGATAATTGTTAGAAGTGTCGGAAAAAGTCAAGCTGCCTGGGAGCTTTCATCGAAAACGCTGCCTCGACAGACAAAACAGGTGAAGCCGGGCGGGTCGCTAGTTAAATATAAATAAATAAAGGCCTATGTATCAGAGCTAAAACCTTACTATAACGACAGTCTAACTCTAAACCTTCATAAGTCTATGGAATAATGCAAGACTTACCTTTTCAATTAGCATGAAAAAAAAAGAAAACTTGACTGAGCTCACAGCGTACGGCGCGCGGGGCGCCATCTTGTATGTTAAAAAGGCACTACTTAGAAATTATTATAGTATTCGGAGTAATTAGTTTATTGTGCGCTTTCATTTTAAGCTTGATTTGCGGTCTGTTATTTCGAATATTATGAATTTGAAATGTATGAGGAGTATTCAGTGTTGTATCATTTTGAGCGGGTTACCAACTGCATTTTTTTATTAGCTTACATTGTGTGAATTGTGTCCCATTGCTAGGTAACGGGCTCTTGTTTCTCCTTCCAAACAACAGTAGCGCTTGCGACCACTAGACCAACCTAAGATAGGTTGGTCTAGTCTCTCAATCTTATCTTACTAATATTGAAAATCCGAAAGTTTGTGAGGATGGATGGATGTAAAAACTACTGAACGAATTTGGATGAAATTTAGCACACAGATAGTTTATAACCTGGATGAATCCTGTGGGATAATTAACGAACTCGGTGCGGGCGAAGCCACGGGCATAAGCTAGTAGTGTTATTACAAAAGCACGTAATTGCCCGTGACTCGGTGGCGGTTTTGAAGCAGATTACTTGGTTTCGAGTTTTTGTTTGGAGGAGCTCGTGGATTAATAAAAACAGCCGCTCGGGTCGATCTTTAAGTTAAGCCGTGCTTGCATCGGTTGGCCTGTGGATGGGTGACCACCCATTACATACCGAGTTCTTCGTGCATCGGAAAGCAGGTTAAGCCGTTGGTCATTTGTAGACCTTTGACAGTCGTAACAGGTAGTTAGTGGCCCAAAAGTCTGACAACCAGTCTTACTAAGGGGTATCGTATTACCCAGTACTAACTGGGTTGTGGAGGTCTGATAGGCAGTGCTGGTATCCAGTTGCATCCGGTTAGACTGGAAGCCGACCCCAACATAGTTGGGAAAAGGCTAGGCAGATGATGATTTTCTGAAGTCATTATCGGCACACGCCTATCGTTTGAACGTGGAGGTCGTGGTCAAGGAGTTAGCGACTGGTGTGATGCGACCCCTAGATCCAAAAAGTCACTAAAATAGACGCATTATCTAAAAACTAAATAAAAGATAAACCCATAAGCAATATATTATGCGCATAAGATATTCTAGTTCTAAACGTGACCAAAATATATGCCACGTTTTTTTTTTAAGTAAAAAAAAGTTTTTAATCATTTTTGCAAATTTTATGGCTTGTATTAGAAAATGGTCGAAGATAATAGACATATGTGTTGCTGGGCAGATTATTCCGACACTTCTTCGACCTCTTATAACACTAGGAAGTGGTATATAATAATAATAATAATAATTGATTCAGGAAGCAGTACTTCTGGACACGGCGCGTATCGTTAGGAGGTTCCTCTCTCAATAGCCCTGACCACCGGTAGCTCGGACCCTGTTCCCGATGCCGGTGGGCTACTTTTTAATATTTTAAAAAAAGACCTCTCTCGCTCTGGGCGGAGTGGAAGGGAGTGTCAGACTTGTACTGACTAAAACCCAACCATGTTCCTTCTTTTCCCTTTGCGTTTCAGGGCCGCGGTATCTCTTTCGAACAGTACCGGAGCCCCGGCAAGCATCGGCCCTTGCGGACCCCTTCCTGTGTGCTGACATCTCTTTCAGGCGCGCGTGGAACACGAACGCGCCATCGACACGGTCGTCATAAGACGGACGGACGGCGAGCTAGCCCATTACTCACCCTGACCCCCCCTTAATTTTTAATTTATTTTTATAGTGGCAGATACAGAAATACACATTCTGGGAATATTTCAACTGTCTACCTATTACGGATCATGAGATACAGCCCACTGACAAACAGACGGACGGACTGACAGCGGAGGCTTAGTAATAGGGTCCCGTTAGTTACCCTTAGGGTACAGAACCCTAAAAAACTGTTCAACCATTACAATTTAATATTATCTCGTGACTTGAAGCTCCCAAGGTTGTAACTATGGGGAAACGCAGATCCTAACCCATTTTTCCCGAAACTATACCAAATTATGCGAAAAAAACGACGCAATTCAAAACGTTCCATTTGACATTTCAATAAAAGAAAAAAAAACTTAAAAACTTTTGCTATAGCAACAAAAATCGAATTGATTAACTAAACCTAATACAATTCTAAATTCAAAATAAATAATGAATAAAGTATTAAAAAAAACTGTCAAAAAACCTGGAACGTAGCTTCCTTAAAAAAAATTGTTGCATAAACATTTTTTTTTCGGGATTTTTTGGCGCTTTCCGTCTCTTGGAAGGTCGGCTGGTGTTAGCATATTCATGTATTTTTGTACATGGTTTCCGCGTTAAATCGCGATTTTTGGAGATCCTTTTGTAACTGAAGATGAACTGCAGCGTCATTCTGTCTGGCGATCAAATCACGATAGTCTAGATCTTGCATGCTTCTTTTGGCGCTTCGATGACATTGACAGGAGGGCACTGTTGGTTATCATTTGTGAAGTGGTATCTGGACAGTTGTTTGTTGCCCGTGGGTAAAATGAAATGTTGACTACCAGTAGTACCACGGGTAAAAAAAACCCGTAGAACTACCAAGCGATCCAGTAGTATAGGTCCCGTCACGTAAAAAGAACGCTGACTGCTCAAACAAAGTTTCTCATTTTTTTTTATTCCAGCCTTTTCCAAAGTACTAATTAGCTAGTAAAGTACCTATTACGATGAAGGTTTTGACTCAAAGATTAATGGAGAAGCCTTGGGCACGCTTTGCCGTGGCCAACTTAGAAATATCTAAATAGACTCCGAACCCAAGTCAGCCGTAGCAAAGACAATAGGCCTATGTCTGTACATTGAAAAAAATGAAAAAAAAAAATATGTTAAATAAAACAAAAAATAAATAAATATATAATTTATCTTTATTAGAGCAACAGAAGCTAAAACAACAGTTTTTGGATTTTTTGTCTATCTGTCTGTCTTTTTGTACGCGCATCATGCAAAAACGACTGCATGGATTTGAACGCAGTTTTCACCGCTCTACTGCTAGATGCTTAACTTAAAATATAGGCTACATTAGATATAGTTTTGGACCCGAAAGGTGGCGCTTTGCGAAGCAAGGGCGGGTCGCTAGTGTTTAATGAAAATTTGCCATCGACACGCTAAGAAGAAGAATGGGTGCACTCCTTTTGGCGGAGATCGGAGTTATATTGGACTCTTCATAAAACTCCAAGAGATATTAGTTCATTTGTTTTGACCCCTTAACGACATACAGAACCCAATAATTCCAAATCAAAATGGTCCACCAAAATATTCGGTGACGTTTTTTCCCAAATTCGACGGGACAGAATAAATTGGGTCAACGATATGGCTGCTAACAAAAAATATTACATTTGTACGTCCGGTATAAGAAAATATTGCGCGCCTTGTTTTTGGTATCACAACAATGTTTTGATTCAAAATCGAGTTTGGCAATTTGTTTCGCTGACAAAAAAATAGACGCGCAGTATGCAAGTCTATTCCTTGTAGAAAAATTTTAATGGCATCTCGCAGTTCATCCTAGGAGGTTGTCTACTTAACCGGACTATCCTGTGGGTGCTTTGAGTGTAAGGCCTCCAGCCAGGGCAAAAAAACTTACAAACTAAGCGACTGTACGCTAAGGGCATCCCCTGTGCGGTACGAGCCTCGGCTTAGGGCGTCGCTGGGGGAGGACAGCAAGGGAACAGGCTAGATCTGAGTGGTGTCATTATTTGGGAGCTGATTTTGGACTGCAGGCTCAGCTACGCGGGCTGGTTCGAGCAAGGGTTGGGGAAGGCATGGGACGGGATGTCGCAACGGCCCTCGACGGCGAGGATGGAATGACGGCTGTTTGCGTCTCATGAAATTCTTGCCAAATCCCATCTCTTTATACCATGCTCTTCACCACTGAAACCGCCATTGCATCACAGTTAGTGTCCCTTGTTTGGGACACCCAACGACATATCAAACTACAAAATCTCTAGCTTTAGACGTCCTCGCTTTGTATAGATTTCTTGTACAATGAAAGATCCGGTTATGCTGGTTCTGCAAGGCTAGATTGATCCTCTTGCGTGCTCTTGCGCAACCCAAACATTTACTTACACAACATTTTTTTTTTTTTGTGACTCGTATCCCGACCTATTTTCTTTTATTTATAGGTTAGTGGAGTAGGTTATAAACAGTTAAAGGTTATGTGCAGCATGTGTATTTTAACTTTCTAATTTCTCATAAAAGTCCCAAGTGGTTCTTCATCATCACTTTAGCCGAAAGGCGTCCACTCCTGGACATAGGCCTCCCCCAAGTGTCGCCACATTGACCGGTCCCGTGCGTCTCGCTTCCAACGGATCCCTACAACCTTCACCCGGTCATCGGTTTTCAACGTGGTCGCTCACAATGGGCCTCATCAGAAGGCTTAAAGTCACCGAAAGGGCAATGGAGAGGGCAGAGTTTCCTTGTGTGATCCAATCAGAAATGAAGACATCCTCAAGGAAGTGTTGCGTTGGAAGACCTCCTCGTGGTTAGCGGGCTTTAATTGTCCTAAAATACAAGCATACCTGACGCTGAGGTTTTTTGTAGTTAGTATTTCAAATATTTATGGCTTCAAAATACATTTAGATCGTATTAATGGCCATTCTGCAGAAAATGCCGCTCGATAGCTTTCTACAGAGTATCGCACTTTTTCGCCAACGCGACAAGCAGTGATGTGTGACCGTCGGTCTGTCAAGTCATAGGTATTTTTTTTTTTCGGATGGGAAATCATCAAATGACCCCTCCCGCTTTGGGCGGAGTGGAAGTGATTGTCAGACTCGTACTGATTAAAACCCATCCATGTTCCTTCTTTGCCCTTTGTGTTCCAGGGCCGCGGTATCTCTTTCGAACAGTCCCGTAGCCCTAAGTCATGGATCTCAAGTTCGAGTCCAAAACACGCACCTCTGATTTTTCGGATTCATGTGCGTTTGAATAATTAGCACTTGCTTCGGTGAAGGAAAACATCGTGAGGAAACAAGCATGCCTGAGAGATATTTCTCGACGGCATGTAAAGCTAAGTCAGAGGCCCATGGGCGGTATAAAAACGCTGACACCAGGTTAGGCACTAACCACACGATAAAGAAGAAGACCAACACCGAAAAAGAACCTAAAACATCGCGTTCAGAATCCTTACTCGCAACCAAAGTACTGCGACAATCGGGCCTGTGGACGGTGAGTAATGGGCTAGCTCGCCGTTCATCCGTTTTTTGACGACAGGCCGTGTCGACGGCGCGTTCATGTTCCACGCGCGCCTCAAAGAGATGTCAGCAAAAAGGAACAGGCCCGGAAGGGCCGATGCCTGCCGGGGCTGCGGGACTGTTCGAAAGAGATACCGCGGCCCTGGAACACAAACAAAGGGCAAAGAAGGAACATGGATGGATTTTAGTCAGTAAAAGTCTGACACTCCCTTCCACTCCACCCAGAGCGAGGGGGGGGGGGTCATTTGATGATTTCCCATCCGAAAAAAAAAGCCTGGCTTATTCTCAAAAGTACGGTTTTCCAAAGAGGTTTGTCAACCTCAAACGCCAATTTCATGTTGGCATTAAAGCGCAGGTTTGACACGAACCCAAACTGTCTGAGGAGATCCATATTACAAGTGGAGTAAAGCAAGGTTGCGTCATGGCGCCCCCTCTCTTTGCCATTTACTTCGCGGTTGTTATGAAAGACGCCCTGCACTACTGTAGCGACCCGATCCAATTAAACACCCGGACTGATAAATTCGTGGTTGATGTCACAAGGTTTAAAGCAAAATCAAAATTGCAAAAGGTGTCCATTCTTGAAATACTTTACGCGGACGATGTGTGCCTCATGTCATGACAGCATGTCGAATCTCGAAAGCTAGTTGATGCACTACACCAGTCTTAAAAAGCAGTTCTTAAAAAAGTGCGACATTCTTTGTTCTATAAATAGGGCAAACAACAAAGGAGAAAAACAAGTGTTTACTAACATCGGTCTATTGACCTATTCTCTGAATCGTCTAGAAAATCTATTTCAATGACAATATTTCATCACCCAACGCTCTTTCCATTCATCATTTCAAATCTTGCATCTCTTTCTGGCTTCCCAAACTTCGTATCTCCATCCCTCTATTGCGCAGGAGTTAGGAAACCGGTTTTAGAAATGCGACTTTTCCGAATGCATAATTTATTAAGTTTTGCTTTTGGACGTAAACAGTTTTTGGAAATGTCGGAGGAAACGCGTTTTTGGGTGAAAACAAGGAAGATTGATGTTTCTCTTTTTTGTGACGACATTTGTGCTTGTTTTTGGTAGTTTCGGCGAATTTGATTGGTCATTCAGGTAGTTATCTGCATTGGTACAGCCTTCTCCCAACTCTGACGGGGTCACTTTCCAGTCTAATCGGATGTAGCTGAATAGGGATGTGACTATGTAATAAGTAGTTAATACGATACTCCTTGGTAAGACTGGTTGTCAGACTTTCCAGCTTAGATGTATCGACTGTCAAAGATCTACAAATGACAGCCGGGACCAACGGCATAACGTGCTTTCCAAAAGACGGCGGAAACTCGGTATGTAATGATGGTCCTCATCCACGGACCAATCTCAGCAAGCACTGCTTAACCTCGAATATCAATTCAATTCAAAATTCTTTATTTTGGGACAACCAGGTCCAAAGGTTAGTATACAAAAAATGAAAACTTAGAAACTACATATTGTTAGTACTTAAATATAATTACAAGGACATCACACATCTTATTCTATACACAAAAATACCCCTGTGCTGAGACACCCCGCCCAGTCAAAGTAACCAATAGGACCACCTCCCTACAGGATCATCAGACGAACGAAATGCCTCAACACACAGGTGCACGCACGTCTTCAGCTATAGCTTTCAGAATGCTTTTGTGACTCCCCGGTACCCTCCGCATAAGGAATTATATCGACTGAGCTGGTTTTATTTAGCCACGAGCGAATGATGCCCAGCTCAATTCATTGTTTACTCCAAAGAATACGACCGGAAATCCTTGCGCTCTTTAATCCAAATTTGGGTCGTAAAAGAAAGCGCTACTAAAGCTGCATGGAGCTAAACGTGACAGTTTTTATTCAAACTGAATAGCACGTGTATTGGAGTCACATGTTGCTGACTGCACGTGTGCAAAATGAGTCGTTTTGAGTACAGGATACTGTAGCACGTGATGCAAAGACGAGAGAATTTTATACGGGGGGGAAATGGATGCCAAAAGGAACAGCATACTTGTAATCTTGTAACGGGAGGTCTGTCTCCAGCAATGGAGGTCTCCTCTTGACGGGACTGCCTCGTTTGTCGAGCAATCTTCGTCTTATCGTGTGGTTAGTGCCTAACCTGGTGTCAGAGTTTTTATGCCGCCCATAGGCCTCTGACTTGGCTTTACATGCCGTCGAAATCTCTCAGGCATGCTGGTTTCCTCACGATGTTTTCCTTCACCGAAACAAGTGGTAGTTATCATACAATACCCACATGAATCCGATCATCAGAGGTGCTTGTCTTGGGTTTGAACTCGAGACCTATGGCTTGGCAGTCCGACAGTCACACCACTAGGCTATCTCTGCTTTGTCGAGCGATGCAACCAATAGATCTATGTAGGGGCACCGCTTGCAACAACTCAGGATTTCATGGTCTATGATTGGAAAGAGTTTTTTGGGTTTTTCCATCAAGAACTCCTTAGTAGCCGCCCGCAGTCTGGGTTTGTGCCCGACGGAAGGCAGTAAGCTCGCCCCCTACATAACTTGCGAAGTGAGGGTGTGCTAGTCACACTGCCTCGTTGGTCGAGTGGTCGCAAGCGTGAGGAAACGAGGTCCTGGGTTCGATTCCCGGGTCGGGCAAAGTGTTACTGGGTCATCAGGAATTTTCTCAGTAGCAGCCACGGGGTCTATATTTGCTCCCGGTTGATGGCAATAGGTTCGCCCCCTATTACATGGGACTTAAACATAACTGGCGAAATGTGGGTGTACTATTAAGTACACCTCTACATAACCCTTCGGGGATTACAGGCGTGATGTTATGTTATGACTAGAAACCTCCTTTCTTCTTCCGTGGAAATTCTCATGGATTTCTTCACCACGGATACCACACAGTGTTTTTCGACTACCTTTGGCCGGAGTGCTGGAGTTCATGGCTGGTGGACTAGACTGCTCTCAAAGTCTCTCTCTCTCTTCTAAGCTTTTACTGACCCATCTCCGACTCTAATTAGTGAACCCTGCTTACCCCTCAAAGTATAAGGTGTGATCAAACCTGCAGACGTGACAAACGACATGTGGATGCTGCCCTAATTCTAAGTCTTATAACATTGAGGTCACAGTTTATATTATACGCACACGGCACAATGGCGAGATCGTCGGAAAAGTTTGTCATACTTGCTTCTTTCTATAAATTTCTATTTTTTGTATGTTCGACCCCCCTTTTTTAAGATGGGAAATCATCAAATGAGTCCCGCTCTGGGCGGAGTGGAAGGAAGTGTCAGACTTATACTGACTAAAACCCACCCATGTTCTTTCTTTGCCCTTTGTGTTCCAGGGCCACGGTATCTCTTTCGAACAGTCCCGCAGCCCCGGCAGGCATCGGCTCTTGCGGACCCCTTCCTTGTTGCTGACATCTATTTGAGGAGTGCGTGCAACACGTACTCGATTCGTACCCAAGTAGGCCGCTGCAAACACAATCTGGCAAAATGGAGTATTATTGGTTCCTCCAACACCAGGATCAAACTATGCCCCACCTGCTAGAGTGGCCCAGGTCTCCGTTTACCTGCACTCTTGATGACCTGAATAGCGCCTCGCCGCTGCAATACACGTGGGGGCCACCTACTGAGCCCAAATTGTTTAATATGGAAGTAACATCGACACGACATGAATACCTCAAAAATACAGGGTGGAAGGGACCCCGGCGCGAAAACGGTTACCACGTATTCAGTACATCATTTGGAGTACACTGCCCCGTTGGTCGAGTGGTTGCTGGCGCGACTGCTGAGTACGAGGTCCTGGGTTCGATTCTCGGGTCGGGCAAAGTGTTGATGGGTTTTCCCATCAGGAATTTCTCAGTAGCAGCCACGGAGTGTGAATTTGTGCCCGGTTGATGGCAATAAGCTCGCCCCCTATTACATGTGACTTAAACATAACTATCGAAATGTGGGTGTACTAGTTAGGCACACTTCTGCCTAACCCTTCGGGGATTCAGGCGTGAGTTATATTATATCCAGTGCCTCACTTTGTGCAGCACTGAATTAAAAAAAATCTCTAACGGGTGTTAGATATTGACATTGTGGAAACCATTTACCATTTACGTCATTAGATTACCATGCTCAAGACAAAAGAGTAGAAAACATACGTCAATGATGCATTATTAATAAGTTTCCAATACAACTTGCTTAAAACTAGATGGGTTTTGGTTTATGTTGGGAAATTATTTACATCTTTACAAATCAATTACATGGTTTAAATATTCCTTAGAAAAAACAATATAAAAAACATTTAAAAATATCAAAATTGTAGTCCACCGGTATCGGGAACAGGGTCCAAGCTGCCGGTGGTCAGGGCTCTTGAGAGAGGAACCTCCTAACGATACGCGCCGTGTCCAGAAGTACTGCTTTCTGAATCAAGCCCTTGATCCAGCTGCCAAGCGCGAGCCTCCTCAGGTGTTGGTCGAGGCTCTTGGCTATTAAGCCATTGGCCGACACGACTATCGGCACAATGACTGCTGTACTCACTTATTATTATGAGCCTATTGTGTCCCACTGCAGGGCAAAGGCCTCCCTCTTCCCTCTTTCCATTTATCTCTCTCTCTCTGTTAGTAACAGATACCGCGGCCCTGGAACACAAAGGGCAACGAAGGAACATGGATGGGTTTTAGTCAGTACGAGTCTGACACTCCCTTCCACTCCGCCCATAGCGGGAGGGGTCATTTGATGATTTCCCATTCGAAAAAAAAAATGCTTGGTTAAAATAAATTACCTAAAAATTTATACAAAATTAACCGACAAAAATGTTGTATTTAACAAACAATATTATTTGATATCTACTTTTGTGCTTAATCTATAGACTTGTTAAAATGATTTATTAGTATTGTTATAATTTTCTTTATTATTTCATAATATTAAAGTTTTTGGAAGGGATAACGCAGATGGCAATGGTACGCGAAAGTGGCTTCACAAAATGAATGTGGCCTAACTTATAATAAGACGTAATGTAGGCTATAGATTAAATTGATAGATTTGATTTGTTTTTTTTTTTTTTTTTGTTTTGTCCTGTGTGAGTCTAATAAATACTCTTTCTTTCTTTCTTTCTATAGATTGATATTCAAAGAAGCTCAAAGGACAAAAGAAGCTCATCATAACAATATTTTTTTTTGTTTTTGTGATATGTTTTTTTTTTTTTGTTTTGTCCTGTGTGAGTCTAATAAATACTTTTTCTTTATTTCTATAGATGGATATTCAAAGAAGAAGAGCACAAATGAGCTCATCATAACAATGCCGTACAACATTGTGTGTGACAAACTGATAGCTAATAACCATTTGTATCGACGGAATAAACAATGTTATGTAAATTGTACTGTTGCTATAGATTACCTATGACTTGTATTGCTAGAGAATCAATAAACTTTTACCATTATACCTGTTATTATATGTGTGCTTGTACAGTCACGAGCCCTAATATGTATACAGTTTCCTAAAGAAGAAGGATCAAAATTAGCCCAGGTCCTACAGCAACGAGAAGTATTTCAAGAATATGATAAAAATGGGTATAAAAAGATGGCATACTTCCAAACTCCATCCTTACAGTCTAATATATAAAAAATGCTATGAAAATTCGTCCAGGGAAAGTCATAATTATCTGCAATGAATTCAGGGTGTAAACGGACCCTTCACGAAGCCGTCAACCAAGCATTCTGTACATCAAACTATTACTTAGTTTGATGTGCAGAATGCTCTACGCTATAATTATTGCTGGGAAACGACTTTTTTTTTTTGGGTGAAAAACCACGTTTTACGGTAAAACTCAATGTAACGCACTCAACACTTAGTGCTGATGGATGCTTTGAATAGTAAACGGGTCATCGAGTTAATTAAAGTAAAATTAAAACCTTTAAAGTGGTATTTAAAAAAAAAACTTGTGATAAAATTGGAACTTTGACCTCCAATATCTCCGTAACTAGAAGGTTCCCAGGTATGGTCTAGAACAAAAAAATGATCGCCATGACGTGGAGAACAAGTGCCTTTCGGCTTGGTTAAGGGTCTATTTACACTCTCTATGTATAAGTAGCGAAGGGTCAATTTTTGTATGAGGTAAGTCGGACTACATAATCGTTAATGTGATATTATTTTTCTATAGAATACTGACCGTGCCATTTTTCTAAGTAAATCTGGGAGAAATAAGAAAGAAAGAAAATACATTTATTTGGCACATGCCACAAGTGCACACAATATAAAAAAAAATACAAAAAAAAAAAAAAAAACTTAAAACTGAACAAAAATTTTAACGCTGTGTGCCTCACGGCTGCGCCAAATAGGCCCAGTTCAGCAAAATGCCGGGCAACTAGTGCCTGACGCTGGTTTTCAACTGGACCTGGATTAGAGAGGTTACGGATGTAAAACACTTAAGTAACAGAATCGAGTTGTATGGATTCTTCGTCACTGATATGTATACACTTTCCTAAATTTAAAAGCAATTTTCGCGAGAAATAACGATTGTAACTTGGAGATAGGACCTTTTTTCATAAAAATATGAGTTCCAGAATATTGTGTTCGTAACAACATGAAATTTTAATCAGAACAGTAGGAGAAAAACACTTTTAAAAGTTGTTAAGATTTCCACCGAGTGCGACTGTCCACCGAGTAGGAGTGGCACAAAGGGCCATGGAGCGAGCCATCCTCGGCATTACCCTCTTAGATCGAGTGCGTAACACCGAAATCCGCCGTCGCACGAAATTCTACGACGTCGGGGACCGGCCGGTGCGCCTCAAGTGGACCAAGGATGGAGCAAGGCTTTGACCAAGTGGTGGCCGAGGTTAGGCCAAAAAAACCAGGGCCGTCCTAAAACTCGTTGGGTCGACGATATCGTTAAAGTCGCGGGAAACACCTGGATGAGGGACGCACAGAACCGGGAAGTCATCATCTGCCTAGCCTTTTCCCAACTATATTGGGGTCGGCTTGCAGTCTTAACCGGATACAGCTGAATACCAGTATTTTACATGCAGCGACTGCCTATCAGACCTCCACAACCCAGTTAGTACTGGGTAATACGATACCCCTTGGTAAGACTGGTTGTCAGACTTTTTTGGGGCACTGACTACCTAGCTAAGGACTGTCAAAGATCTACAAAAATGACACCCGGGACCAACGGCTTAACGTGCTTTCCGAGGCACGGAGGAAACTCGGTATGTAATGGGTGGTCACCCATCCACAGGCCAACCTAGGCAAGCACGGCTTAACTTAAAGATCGATCCGAGCGGCTGTTATTATTTAGCCACGAGCTCCTCACACAGAACCGGGAAGTGTGGCAGAAAAAAAGGGGAGGCCTATACCCAGCAGTGAGTGATTCCGGGCTGATATGATGATGGTAATGAAGTGTTTCCATATTGGTGCTCGTGCCTGTACGAACACACAAACAATTCACGATGGTGCTGACTGTTGACTAACATTCAAAACGAATTACACCATTTGCACCTCCTAAACACTAATGTGTGTATTGAATTGTTGTGGATTATAACCAGTGCTTCTGAGAATCAATATAGTTTACATTTAGGGCGTCCGCTAAAACTCGTGAGTGCTCGTTGTCAAAATATCCTTAGAAAACCGGCCGCACGCGCACATGCGCCTACGCATTTGGCGCTGCTTGCATACTATTTGTCAATACTGACACGCGAGCGTGCAACCAATGGGCGTTTCTGCACTACAGTCAATTCTACTGTCCGGCAGTCCTATTTTTTAAGGTCCGATATGGCACGCCATAAATATATATACTAGTTTGTGCACTATACGTAATTTTACCGTCCGACAATTTACTTTTTCCTATTCTGGGCCGTTTTAAAAAAAATCATAAGTAGCTGTAGAGTGTAGATTTCCGATAGTGGTTAAAATGAATTCTTTCGTCCTGCCTCAATTTATTGTGGTTTAAGTAAAATGACCCTGTCAGGTCTCGTGGCTAAATAATAACAGCCGCTCGGGTCTTAAGGTTAAGCCGCGCTTGCCTAGGTAGATCCGTGGAGGGGTGATCGCCCATGACATACCGAGGTTCCTCCGAGCCTCGGAAAGCACGTTAAGCCGTTGGTCCCGGCTGTCATTTGTAGATTTTTGACAGTCGTTAGGAAGTCAGTGGCCTAAAAAGTCTGACAACCAGTCTTACCAAGGGGTATCGTATTATTCAGTACTAACTGGGTTGTGGAGGTCAGATAGGCAGGCGCTCCATGTAAAATACTGTTATTCAGCTGCATCCGGTTGGACTGGAAGCCGACCCCAATGTAGTTGGGAAAAGACACATAACATGTATAAAGGGTGTAAAAAGACCCTTAACGAAGCCGAAAGATACTTGTTCTCCCCGTCATTGCGATCATTCTTTTGTTCTACACCATACCTGGGAACCTTCTAGTTACGGAGATATTGGGGGTCAAAGTTACAACTTTTTCACAAGTTTTTTTTTAAATACATGTTTGTTATGTAAGATTTTTACTTAAAACACCTTCACGACACCCGTACTATTCAATCCATCCATCAGCACAATGTTTTGAGTGCGTTACATTGAGTTTTACCGTAAAACGTGATTTTTCACCCCAAAAAAAAAGTCGTTTCCCAGCAATAATTTTTGCGTAAAGTTACTTAGTTTGATGTACAGAATGCTTGGTTGACGGCTTCGTGAAGGGTCTATTTACACCCTGTATTAAGAATGATGGCAATTATAAGGAGCTCGTGGCTAAGTAACAACAGCTACACAGGTCGATCTTTTAGGTTAAGCAGTGCTTGCCTAGGTTAGTCCGTAGATTGGTGACCATCCATTACATACCGAGTGCACAAAGTGTTCGTTTTACTAAATCGCTTGAACAGTAGTGTACTAGTGTCCAATTACTATAATATTACTAATTACCTAGCCTCGGTACACCTAGGCGCCAGGCTGACATTGTAAGGTCAGCAATATAAATGGGTCATACCTGTTATTAGGCTAAATAATAACAGCCGCTCAGGTCGATCTTCAAGGTTAAGCAGTGCTTGGCGAGGCTGGTCCTTGGATGGGTGACCATAATTACATTCCGAGTTTAGACGTTAATGCACGTTAAGCCGTTGGTCCCGGCTGTCATTTATAGATCTTTGACAGTCGTCACAGGTAGTCAGTGGCCCGAAAGTCTGACATCCAGTCTTACCAAGGAGTATCGTATTAGTCAGTACTAAAGCCCGACCGCTTTAATGAGTCCTCGCGAAGCTATCAATTTAAATGGAATATTCTGAAGGTTGATCACGTATTGGTTCAATTAGTATCGTAATACTTACGTGGATTATGGTTATTTTAAAGCAAATAACCTGTAGGATATTGTTAGGACTTTGTGGACGCTTAATGTGCCTTTGATGGGGCAAGGCGGAGGACTCATTAAAGCGGTCGGTCTATAACTGGGTTGTGGAGGTCTGATAGGCAGTCGCTTCATGTAAAATACTGGTATTCAGCTGCATCCGGTTAGACTGGAAGCCGACCCCAACATAGTTGGGAAAAGGCTAGATAGATGATGTATTACTATGGCCGCTATAGTAATAAATAGTAAAAAAAATCCTAAGTTTTTTAAGAAATATTTAAAAATGTAAACTACACGTAAGAAAATTAAATCTATTCAAATAAATAAAATTAAAGTGTCTGTTTGTAATATCAAAATAATTGCTTTTTAATAAATACGGCACTTATAACAAAACAAGACAAGCTGAAACAAACAAACATAAAAAAATTAAAAAAAATATATTTTTGTTATGAGAAAATAATATACTTTCATATGCATTCAGTAAAATGCTGTTATCTTGAAATTACAGACAGACATTTGAATTGTATTTATTTGAGTCTGGATCTGTGCCCGGTTGATGGCAATAGGCTCACCCCTTATCTTTATTTTTTTAAAACGTTGCCCCACACTAGGCATTTCTCCTGTATCGTGGGTGCGTTTACAAACATTTAAACTCACATAAACAAACAGCCAGACCCGGACAACTACCTGTGGGCCATACAAATATTTGTTCCGTGCGGGGATCGAACCCGCGACACGCAGCGCAGCAGTCAATCGCTCAGCCACTGCGCCAACCGCGCCCGCCAAACTCCGCGCCGTTTTTATTACACGCTACTTTAAGAAAATGTGGGTGTACACCTCTGCCCAACCCTTCGGAGACTACAGGCGTGATGTTATGTTATTTTTAAAGAAAAACAAAATAAACATTCGAATTTAATACTCTGTATCAAACGCGTAAGTAAAATAAATCAAAACAAAGTTAATTATGTATTCCCGAAATTCATATCCCCAAAGAATTTGAACTACACGTCTTCAAACACAGGCGCAAAAGAAAATTGTAATTTGTAAATTCAAAATACGAATGCAAATTTGGCGCGCTCACTATAAATATGGCCGCATTCGCTGTCACAAGTTAGTGCTGCCGGGTTAGTCGTTCCCACACCTCCGGTGTCGCCACTCTAAAAAATCTTTTTTTTTCCTAAAAAAAAAAATCAAGATGTTGAGTGCACTCTTTTTAATAACCGTCTTTTTGACAGCGGTCTACAAAATCTTTTTTAATAAAACCGTAACTTTGACCAAGGTGACGAAGTACGGTGAAAATAAGACTGTAGTTTTAAAAGAGGCCCCGGGCCCAACACCTTTGCCGATAATAGGAAATTTACACCTATTAGGCAAGCACGAATCCCCATTTCAATCTTTCACGGACTTGGCTAAGGATTATGGGGATATTTTTAGCCTAAAAATGGGATCAACTAAATGCCTGGTTGTCAATAATCTGGAGTTAATACGGGAGGTTTTGAACCAAAACGGGAAATTCTTCGGTGGACGTCCAGACTTCATACGTTTTCATCAACTTTTTGCGGGCGACAGGAATAACTGTAAGTACCATATCTTTTTTTCTATCTTTATGTCTGTTTCTTAACCCTTTTTAAGGTAGAGGCAATAAAGGGTGTAAAAAGACCCTTAACGAAAACGAAAACCACATATTCTGCCCATCATTGGGATCATTTTTTTCTTCTAGACAATACCTGGGAAACCACAGGTTCTGGAGATATTGCAGGTCAAAGTTCCAATTTTTTGACAAGTTTTTTTTTTTAAACCACTTTTTAAGATTTTAACTTTAATTTAATTAACTCCATG
Source organism: Noctua pronuba (assembly GCA_905220335.1). Lineage (NCBI taxonomy): Eukaryota > Metazoa > Arthropoda > Insecta > Lepidoptera > Noctuidae > Noctua > Noctua pronuba. The sequence continues at coordinate 6,382,405 of LR999920.1, forward strand.
ACCCATTAACTATTCAAAGTATCCATCAGGAGTAAGTTTTGAGTGCGTAACATTGAGTTTTACCGTGAAACGTGATTTTTCACACCAAAAAAAAAATCGTTTCCCAGCAATAATTTTTGCGTAGAGTTACTTAGTTTGATGTACAGAATGCTTAGTTGACGGCTTGGTGAAGGGTCTGTTTACACCCTGTATACGTGCCACCAACAAAATTAATTTGTATACAGAAATATCAGCACTTTAGTATGGACAGTGGCACATATACTGTTATCAAATTTTCCACATATTTTCCGGCAAATTAAAAAACAAAAAAAAATTGAAGTAGGTACTTATTTAATATTTTTAGAAATTAAAAAAAATTAAAATATATTTTTTTTATCTTAAAAATCGTTTAAAAATATCCTTATTAACATACATAAATTTCGTTTTCCTACCACTTCCGGTTTTCTCTGCCTTATAAAGGGTTAACTGACAGTACCGGTAAAAGGGGGTGATTAGAAACGCAGGGGTGAATCGAGACAAAATTTTGAGAGTCGTAACGTTGAATTAATACGGTATGTTGCCAAAAAGGTCTCTAAATAATAAAGTAAAATTAAGCAAATAAAATAGATTACTTATTGGGTACATGTCATATTAATTCAACGTTAAAGTTTTGTCTCGTTTCACCCCTGCGTGTTTAATCACCCCGTTTTACGGTACAGTCCTTTCACAGTTAATTTACCTCTGTGTTTTTCGGCTGAATTGGCAAAGACGAACAAGACGAAGTTGTCAGTTGATTTTGGCGTCGTATAGGACCAATTTAGTTTAATGTGTGTCACAAGTTTTTGTTTTATTTATTTATTTTACTATTTATTTACACACAGTAGATAACACAGGAAAATAACATTATATATGAGTACATACTGGTACTGCTAGGTACTGCTTATTTCTTAAGAAATTTCTGCCAGCAGACCTGCAAAAGGAGAAATGTAAAAGAAATGTAGTGTGTGAGAAAAGGAAGAGAATATTTTTTAAATTTAATTTTGCTTATGGTTTAGTCCTCTACGAGTCTAATAAATACGAGTACGAGTCTAATAATAAAAATAGGTACCTCAGATTTTACAATAGATACGGTCAAAATAACAATAATAATTTATTTTTGTTGAATTAAAGTTTTTGGTATGTTACCGCCACTGACTAAGATGTCATAATCACAGTGATCTTTATACACGACAATATAAGGTGTTTTTTGAGTTGCCGCTGTCAGATGTATTTTATTTTTAAATGTAGAAGGACTGTATTTGAGACGTTGATCTTTTTGCTTTTGTTTTTTTTAATGTTTTGATGTCAAATAGTGCAGTTTATTTTAAGTCAGTATTCTTTAATACTAAGTGACTTTGGAATACACGTCTACGTCTATTATACTGCACGAATTGAATTTTAACTCTAGTTTTTGAGCCGTGAGTTCAAAATTCAACAGTAGTGTTTAACTTACGCTTTATATTTTGGCTGGCGTTGAGTGTTAGAAAACGGGCAAGAAAGTAACCCTTTCCCGCGGCCTTGCCCGCTTATACAAGGTGTAAACGGACGCTTCACGAAGCCGTCAACCAAGCATTCTGTACATCAAACTAAGTAACTCTACGCAAAAACTTTTTTTTGGGTGAAAAACCACTTCTTACGGTAGGACTCAATGTAACGCACTCAAAACACTGTGCTGATGGATGCATTGAATAGTACGGGAGTCGTGGCGGTATTTAAAGTAAAATTATAACATTAAAAACTTGGATTAAAAAAAAACTTGTGATAAAATTGGAACTTTGACCCCCAACATCTCCGTAACTAGAAGGTTCCCAGGTATGGTCTAGAACAACAAAATGATCGCAATGACGGGGAGAGTGCCTTTCGGCTTCATTAAGGGTATTTTGACACCCATTATCCCAAGAATATCCCACGGAAACCTACATCGAGATTAAAAGTATTCCATTTCTTAACTCAGATAATTGTCTATCCATGTGCCGAATTTCATTCAAATCTGTTCAACCGTTATGATTGCCACACTGGTCTAATAGTTACTGCTGAGGTCCTGGGTTCAATTCCTAGGTCGGGCAAAGTATAATCGGGTTTTTATTAAATCAAAATCAAAATATTTTATTTCACATAGGCCTAGATGGGCACTTATAAAACGTCTACAAAAAGGTGCACGGTTCGGGTTGGTCGTTTCCTATGGAGAAGAACTGGCAAGAAACTACATGGTTAGTCTTTTCAAAATTAGGATGTTCTTAGTAGAAGTGGAGTGTGCGAGTCCGGTTGATGTTGTTAGGGTCGCCCCCTATTACATGGTACTTAAACATATCTGGCGAAATTTGGGTGCAGGTACTACTCGTGTTAGGTACACTCACGAGCACCAATATGTATATACTTTCCTTAATTTAAAAGCAATTTTCGCGAGAAATAACGACTGTAACTTGGAGATAGGATCTTTTTCATAGAAATATGTGTTCCAGAATACTATGTTCGTAACAACATGAAATTTTAATCAGAACAGTAGGAGAAAAACACTTTTAAAAGTTGTTAAGTGTTTACATATTGGTGCTCGTGACTGTATACATCTACCTGACCTGCCGGGGATTATAGGCGTGATGTTATGTAATGTTAAAAAACTGTGGATCGCCCATTTTATTCCACAAACAAAAACAAAATGACGTAGAAAAAAAAAAGTTTTTAAACACTAGTTCTTCGCACGCGACTTCGTCCACAAAAATTGTGATAGCTCGGCTAATATGCATGATATAAATATAATGTATAGCCTATAGCACCCACGAATAATCTAGCTTTCTGCCAGTGAAAGAATTTTTTGAATTGGATCATTAGTTCCGGAGATTACCTATTATTATACAAGGTATAAGCAGACCCTTCACGAAGCCGTCAACCAAGCATTCTATACATCAAACTAAGTAAATCTACGCAAAATTTTTTGCTGGGAAACGACTTTTTTTTTTGGGGTGAAAAATCAAGTCTTACGGTAGGACTCAATGTAACGCACTCAAAACACTGTGCTGATGAATGCATTGAATAGTACGGGGGTCATGGAGGTATTTAAAGTAAAGTTTACAATATTAAAAACTTGGATTTAAAAAAACTTCGGAAGAAGTTGGAAGTTTGACCCCCAATATCTCCGTAACTAGAAGGTTCCCAGGCATGGTCTAGAACAAAAAAATGATCGGAGAATAAATTCCTTCTGGCTTCGTTAAGGGTATTTCGACACCCATTACTTCGGAATATCCCAAGGAAACCTACATCGAGATAAAAAGTATTCCATGTCCTAACTCAGATCATTGTCTATCCGTGTGTCGAATTTCATTCAAATCTGTTCAACCGTTATGATTGCCTCACTGGTCTAATAGTTACTGCTGAGGCCCTGGGTTCAATTCCCAGGTCGGGCAAAGTGTAATAGGATTTTATTAGGATGTTCTTAGTAGAAGTGGAGTGTCTGAATTCGTGTCCGGTTGATGGTAATAGGCTCGCCCCCTATTAGAATTAAGAATTTTTAGAATTGGATCATAGTTCCGAAGATAACCCATTATTATAGATACCTAAGAAAATGCAGGTGTACTATTTCATTAGGTACACTTCTGCCGAGCCCCACAGGAACAAGAGGCGTAATATTATACCA